>BRKX01000015.1:32522552-33760903 GCA_026008535.1 Perilla frutescens
AAAGGAAAGTTTAATCAATTATATGAAGAGACAAAAAATAGCCCCAATAAATGAGTAATAGCTCATTCCTTTATCGTGGCGACTTTCACTGTTTTGCATGTATAATTAGGCTAATTGGGTGTCCCTACAATTACGTAGCTCTTTAATATCCAATTCAATTAAAAGATGATTCAATTAAAAGATGAGTTGTTAAGGGAAAAAAAAAAAACTCACTAGATCTAGAGGTGTCCCTAATTCGAGTGGTTCAACACTCATACCAAGGAAAATATTTAAGGGATTTGATTGATACACACACACATATATATATATATATATATATATGTATGGAGGAGAGAGAAGGGATCAAATATAAATAGATCCCTAGTGTGTAAATTATGAATTAATTATATTTATTAGATCTAAATACATGAGTGATTATTATTAATTTTTATATTAATATAGATTTTTTCTTAATTTGTGGAAAGTTAAGGCCATTTTGGTCGTAAAAGATTAATTGATATCCTAATAAATTTTCATTTCCTTCATTTATGATTTTTTTCTTTTATTTTTTTGTTACTGTGTTTCTATTAGTTTTTTTTTTAACAAACATATGCTTCTTTTTTGAATCAAAATTCGGGGTTTTTTCAATGTGGATTAAGAAAAAAATAGTAATATATTTTTTTGATAATTTTAATTCAATGTGAAATTTGAATCATATATATATATATTACTATTTGTTTGGTAATGATTTATTAACTGATTTGGTACATTTATGAATTTGTTAGCAGATTCAAAATTACATTAAACTAACAATAATATCAAATATCAATTAAAACATCACATAATTTCAAATTAGTATCGACAAATAGATTATAGTACGTGGCACATGTTTAACATCACCCACAAAAGATTATCACATTATCGAACGTGAATTACATCACTGTAAACTCTAACAAAAAATAAAGCTATTAAATTCACAATTACTCTATGTTAAATATTAAAAAATATTAATTTTTATTCCATTTTTTTCTTCGATTTTAATTGGTTGTGCTTTAATTTAATTTTAAACTTATTAATTAGGGTCCACTTTTTCCAATTAGGGTATATAATTATTTTTTTAATATTTAATTTCATTTTTAATTAATAATTAATTATTTTCTAAAAAAATAATTATATATCCTAACTAGGAAATGTGATCCTTAATTAATAAGTGTAAAATTAAATTAAAGTACAACTAATTAAAATTGAAGAGAAAAACTGAATATAAATTAATATTTTAAATATGTAGGATATAATGATGCACAAAATATAGCAGATGATTTCATTCGTCCTTTCTGCCGTACCCAATCAACAAATGACAGCCGGTGATAAAAAGTAGTGTTTTTATTCAAATTGGTTATTAACAATATTATATGTAATGACAATATATACAACTTAGTAAAAAGTTTTATAGAAATAGCAACAATTCAAACACAATCCATACACGTTTCTTGACATCTTAATTTTCACTAATGTAATATAAAAGCATGTACGTGAAGAAGATGGACAGAAAATACATTATAAAATACTGATGAGAATATTATTACATCAATGAAAATTTAATACTTAACTATAATTAATAGAGTTGTTATTACAATAAATTATCATTTATATCCTTTAAAATAACTAATTGACAATATCTCAGATCAAAGCAGAGTACTTTCAGCGAATGCATCATATTATAAGAAATTTATCATATTATTAATGGGTCTCAAATCAACTGCATATATCAAATGACATCTTTACTTTAACTTTGACTACCTTTTTATACCCGGGCAATTGTCTAATTTTGGCCAGAAATTAAATGCATTCGTTGTTAGGTTTACTAAGTTTTTTTAAAAATAATTTTAATTTTAACTGACAAATATATTAATTTGAGATAAATTTGAAAAAAAAAAACCGAATATAATTTGGGAGTATAATTTATTCTTGTTATAATGATCAGCTAAAATGGACACTTGCAAGAACACTTATTAATTGACGTGGATGTGACAGTGGGTTCTTATTTGAATAAAGTGAGAATTTAAATACATTTCACATCCATAAATGATAAATATCCACACAAATGTTAATTATGAACGTAACGGGACAATAATTGTAAGAACTCTGATATTACAGCTCGATTAATTATATTGCACGTGTGATTTGGTCATGATCATGGAATAATATCTACATATTGCGTATATATATGGATCTCAATTCACATGCAGGATTATTCTTTGAAGACATGGTTTTCTTGAAATTTAATTAAATTTGATGGCATGAATTTTACACTTTTCCTTCGCTTTCATTGACTAACCTACATTAATTAATTAATTATTTCTATTAATAAGTGCCCCATGCAAACTAGCTAGCTATTCATTAATATATATTGCGTATAATGAGAAGCAAAATGTGAAGAAAAATGAGGCTACTAATTGACAATATCTCAGATGAAAGCAGAGTACTTTCAGCGAATGCATCATATTATAAGAAATTTATCATATTTGAACAACAAATTGTCAATCAATAATTTATTTTAATTCATATTAGCAGAAGCCGATGAGATTTCAAATCCATTTATTTTCAACTTATGAATCTACACGCTATACGATTAACACTCCATTTAGGTAAAGAAACCTCGTTTTGAGGGCCCAACCTGTATATGAATGAATAAAGATTCCAATCATATATTAGAGAGGTGTGACTTAATCAATTAAGTGAGTTTGTACATCATAATTACTAATTGTTCGTCACAAAAATAATTTAATTCCAAGCATGCTTAGATAACTTTTCATTATATTGCCAGGAAAATATTCGTCGAGTTTATTTTCTTATAATTTTTGGAGAGTTATGGGTACTATTTCGTTGTTATTTTTTGTTTGGGTTAAATATTTGAAATCTCGGTCATAATTTCGGATTTAAATATCTTATGTGGAATTTGTGACTATTTTGTTGTAATTCCAAGTTAGCTTCCGGCAAGCCTAGTCATATTTTCGTTGTCTTGGAAATTTTCCGAGTGTTAATTACATTTGCATAGTTTTAGATTTTTTTGCTAAAAATTATGTCTTATTTTTGAAAATGCAGTCATATTATATATAAAGTTTGGGATACGATAGTATATTATTTTTCCATTTTTTTTGCTCATGAATCAAACTCAATCTTAAATTCCGCTGGAATTATATTATGGTTTAAATATAATTACATATTCAATTTTATTTATTAATTATGTTTATCAAATTAGTTAATTAGATTCAAACAATTTATTTGATTTTTTCAGAACGTTACGAATTAAATTTTTGAGAGGGATGGTCTTCGACCTTGCCACTTCAACGAGCTGCGATCTCGTTAATTACTAGAATTGTACGTAGCAAATGTCATCTAAAAAAAAACAAGCAAGCAAGAAAGAAAAATGTAGCAAATTAAATGTATTTATTTTTCAAATGTTGGTGTCGAATGACTAAAACTGGATCCAACCAAATTGAGGTAAAATATAGTCATCAGGTCTCATTAATTCAAAGTTACAACAGAAAATTAGACTTGGTATAAATATGTCTCCATACAACTAACTACAAGTTGACTACAAAAGATAAGTCGATTTTAATTACGATTCATTGAAAACGTAACAACCTAATATTCATATTTCAACCTATCCTATTATTAATCGCCCTTTTCAAAAAATATAATACATATTATGGCTTTAATTTTGAAACAGTCTTTATTTCCTACAGTTTTTTTTTTTGGTATGTAGACTTATTTATTAATTTGACTAACTAGCTGCTTTGTTCGTTTAATTAGCTCAGAAAATGCCTCTAATATTCACTGTTTCCTACAACATAACGATATATAGCTAATAATCTTTCATATTTCTGCAATAAATATTATGGGGCCGGGGGTATATCATTGTTCTCTCTCTCTCTTTAAATAATCACACGGGATCTGTTGATATTGAGTAGATAATTGAGTAGATTCGAACTTGTGACCTTTAATCTTCAAACCATCTCATCATCCCCACCAGGACTCTGGGAGTATATCATTGTTCAAATTGAATCTTTTATCCTAGCAAATATTCAAATTTTTCTCGTTGAGCCTATTAAACTAATTATGTTTCTACTTTTATAATTATTATTTTTAAAAATAATTTAAAAAGTAATTTTTTAGTCATTATTATTTTCTTTAAAATTTGCATTGAAGTCTTGCCGTGCATATGATGCATGGTGATCGAGAAATATACATTCTTACATGGATTTTATCTTGGAACATTTCAAATTGTGAGGGGAAAAAAAGGAGGAATATTCTCCGTGAGATCAACTAACGGGTAAAAAACAAATGTTATTATGAAACACGTACACTGATTATTTATAAAAATGGTAAATGATTTTGGTTAATACAGCCGAAATTCTTCATACAATATGAACATAAGAATAGTGCACCAGAAATGGAAAAAATATTTATACACATTCATAAGGCTTTAATTAATTAGGACCATAAATCAAATGAAGCTATAAAAAATCATTCAACAGAGTGTCAATAAAACGTGGTTGGACTCTTGAAACTTACAACTCTTGCACACGGGAAAAGGAGATGATGTGCTACTTGCAGAGCAATGTTTCTCTCGTTTCGTTACCAGTTACTGGGTTCGTCCTGTCGACAAAGCACGAATATTAGAGAGCTCAGAAACGCAGTATGGAATGTGATGTTGCAGAGATGAGTTACCCATCAGCGACTTTACAGAGGTACTCCCGTTGGTCTTCTCTCAATGGCACGTCTGTAAAGTCTGGCATTACAACAGAACAGACATTACAAAAATCTGAGAAAGATAATAGTACTAGAGCAAGCAATTCAGGAATTTCTTTGATGGTTTGGTTTTAGTGAAATTTGATCACTTATTTCTCAAGGTTTGCACTTGACATGCACTAACATATTGTATCTTGGAACCTTTATTATTATGTTCTAGAGCTACCACTCTTGGCTCATGGGGATGTGTTTCTATAGTGACACGACTGTACAGCAGGCTTCTTAGTAACTACTTGATATTTTGTCAAAATGGTTAACCCAAACATCAAACATCTATAAAGCATTTAAATGGTAGCTAGCTAGATCATATCAGCAAATAAAATGTACACAATTTCTCGAGCAATAATGCATTTAAGTAGGCAGACAATATCAGCAACATAAGCTATTAATCTAACAAAATATAAATGAAACTATCTCATCGGATTATATTTCAACACATTCTAAAGAATATCCAAGTATCAAAGAAAATTTGTGAGTAGACCGCCTCATTTATCAAATAATGCCCCTTATTTCTCTCAAATACCTGCACCAGTGATTATTGAACCCTTGAAAGATGTATTGCCTGTGGCAAGTGCTCCTTCGAGGTTGGCATTGCTCAAATTTACCTAATTAAAGGAGGAGTCGTACAACCAGTTTTTTCAGAATATGCATTGGAAATCAGTAATAAGAACGTTAGATATGCAGCACCACCAGGAATAATTAGGTCCTATGTCACAGCAACTACATAAATAAGTTAAATAATAAACATTAGTCATAACAAATTCCAAAATGTTACTCCAATTCATGGTGCATAATTTGACATTTATGATTATTTGAAAGGTGAATACATAAATGTTTGAACAGAAGAAACAGTTTTCCCTTGATCATTTAATCCTAATAGATTTTGATGAACGAAACGAAATAAGTAGTGAGCAAACCATCCCTGGGAACATAATTAGTGGAGATGTTTAGACTTTCAGTACTAGCTTTAGCAATATTGGAATGGTCAAAGCCAGATAAGTCGAAGACACAAGTATGAAAATAGAAAGTAAGAGCATTGGCACCTTTGTTACATTGGCCAAGGAGAAATCGGCTCCTCTAAGATCAGCATCAGAAAGATCAGCTCCTGAACATGAGATGAATTAAAAAAATAAATTATATATCTTGTTCGTAGAACTAAAACACCATCTACTAGCTTGACATGTCTACATGCTAGTATGGGCAAGCTCCCATAAAGAAAGACTAAACTGCATTAGAAAGCTAAATTTAAGCAACCACATGCAAAATGAGCCAGGTGTTCTAATAAACATTAATCATATGCAGATTTTCTTTACAGTGTAAGAAATATGGGTCAGATTTTAGAGTGCTCACATATCCGAAGATAACTCCAATGGTTAAATTAAAAATTTACAACCAAAAGGTTCAGATTCTATAATGTCAATTTCGTTTTAGCTGCTCTAAACAGTTATGTAAACTACAATATAAGCAATCCGGAAACTTAACAGAAAATCAAGTAGCTCAGCAGTGCATAATAGTATCCAAGATACATAATGAAATACTGAAATATGATCCACATAATTTTTGGTGGCGATCCATGGAGGGGACAAAAGCAAGCTCTATTATTTGTTCGCTAAGAAAAAATTGCTAAAATGACTATAAGAAGATACACTTCCATCAGAAGCTATTTTATCTTCTTTTATAATATCTATCATCAAGGGAATGGCACTCGATTTCTGCAAAATAATCTAAAGTGTACGACAAGGGATTTATCACCAGCCCTATGCATTTATGCCAATCAACGATAATATGTAGAAGTTCTTGGTGATTCAAATGTACCACTATGAAGGTATGAAGGAGAAGAAGCAGACACTGAAATAAGTATGGAAATACCTGTTAAATCAGCATCAAAGAAACTGGCCCCTAATAACTTGGCACCTTTGAAGTTCGCTTGCCTTAGTATTGACTGAAACAAAATTCAAGCAACTAACTGAAGATCATAATGAATGCATAAGAGAGAATAAAGACTAAACTGCACAATGGCATCAACAAACACATCCCAATTGACATTTATACAAGTGGAAACTGTGACATATACTATAGAATCTCCATAAATTGAGGTCAAAATTCGAATTATATGTGAAAAATGCTAAACTGATTAACTAATTTGCAAACAAAATCATCCCTCAAAACATGATAAGTGAGAAACCACACACTCAATCACAGATAAACGGATTGCGAAAACACGCACCGTCTTGAAATCTTGCTTGATCAAAGTCTTGCCACTAAAATCTTTCCCAGTAAGATCCTGCCCCCTTGTCACTTCAGCGCCATAAGGGCCTCCTCCCTTTTGAAATCGTTTAACATTGGTCAATCAACACCAACAAACCCCATAAACATAACAAAGAAAAATCAACAAGATTCAATTTTTAATCAAAACTCGCATCAATAGCAACCAAAATTTACCTTAAATGCAAGAGCAGGGTTGGAAGCAAAAACAAGTGATGCAGAAACTAGTGCAAGAACACTCGCTTTAGAGAATGACTCGCATAATGAAAACAAATTGCCCCGAGTTTGAGTGCACTGCAAAAACAGGAAACCCATTTTATGTTCAAAGAAAACGAAAATTAAACTGCGATGATTGTTTGAGGCACAACGTACCTGCTGCGAACTGTAGTTGGCGAGGGGAGGAGAAGGGATGATGGGTTGGGATTGAGAGAGAGGATTTTGGTGGAGAGAGAGTTTTGGAAGAGGAGAGAGACTGGAACAAAAACAGACGTTGAGAACGGCCATTGATGAGGGGCGATAGATAACAACTGCGCCTCAGTGTTCATATCTTTGTTTAATTGTTTGGATAATTCGTACGAATATCTAACTTCACACGTGGCATTTTACTATATTAGTGTTTAGTGGTTCAACGCACACGTGGCATTTTGCTATATTAGTATAGTATTTTTTTTTTCTAATATATAGTGTATGAGAATTATGAGGTGGATCCGTAGATCTATTTTACAAGTTCCATAAAATCTTTATATGCATTGTACATTTTTTTAAAATATTTATTTACAATAATTTTAAATTTTCTATATATTTTGTATATATCGAATATTATTTCAAGAAGTTGTGAAAGTTGTTTGTCAAACTTATTTCAAAGTTTGATTTTATTATATTTTAATTAAATTATCGTAATTAGAGAAAAAAATTGAGCCCCGACCCTCAGTCAAAATTATGGCTCAACTGCTATTGAGAGTTGAAATGAATGAGTAAATAGATATTTAGATTGTAATGAAAATATGAAACTAACAAGACATGCATCTAAAATTAAGAAACATGAAAAAATAAAATAAAAATAAAAAATATGAGAAATGGAAAAAGTGGAAATTGTGATTTTACTAAAGGGTAATTTTAAATACTGCCTCATTTTACTCTCCATAACCCACATAATTAAATGAGTTAATTGGTTTAAATATCACAAACTATACATGATTTCTGATTTTTATTACGAACTTACATTTTTTTTTCTTTTTCTTTTTGCAATTTCAACATCAGTTCAAAATTAAGTGCAATTACAAACATGAAAATTATGTGAAATACTTAATCGATTGAACATTTTTTAAGTAGGGATAGAAGAGACGAATTTATAAGTATATGCATGCACATCACACTTGTACATATGGGTGCTACGTCAATTTTAATTGGCCGAAATTCAAAATGATGTTATAATTATAAAAAAAAATATAAGTTTATGTTGTACGTATAACATTTTACAGTTCGTGTTAAAAATCAGAATCCGTGTATAGTTCATTATATTTAAACCAATTAACCCTAATTAAATTATAATTAATATATTGTTTGTAATTTTCATTTTATCATTATAGCCTGTATAACCCATCTCCTTCATCTCTTCATATATTTTTCATTTTTTTTCTCTTATATTTATGAACATATTGCACCAACATAAACTTTCGAACGAAATCATAATCTCTCGATTGCACAATTGTAAACTGAAAATCCATAAGTATTAGCATAAATTAAGAAAATTGTTTTATAGTATAACTCTAGATCTTGGAAATTATTTTTGGGTAGGGCAATCATGTTGCATATATTTTGGCTTCTTCTTCTTTGTCTCCGGGCATTTGATTTTCTTCTTGTATTGACTTGGCTATTCATAAGGATGTCTGTAGTGCATGTTTATTTTTTTTTTTTTTTTTTCTAGAAGAGTACTCTTTTTCCCAATCTTATTTTTCCTTGAGTTTTTCAGGTTGGTTTTAATGAGGCTCCGATCCCCAGAGTTATCATTTTGTGATATCCGGGATTTTCCATCTATTCAACCTAGCCTTTACAAGTCTCGTTTCACTTTTAAAAACCAAACATGGAGATAGTCCTCCAACATCATTCACAACTTATGGAACGCTCGTCTGCTCTCTAAACCTCGAGTGTTCCAGACTATAACATTCATTGGGCTCAACAGAGCTATTCCACAACATCCGTTGTTATTGCCAACTTATTGATTGATGCATTTTCTCCATTCTTTCTTCTTTTGGGATCTTCCTCCACCCCGCTTATCCACTCATTCTCCCCTCCCATCTTTAGTCCCTCAAGCTTATCAGGAATAATCATTGGGTTCGAAACATTGACGTACTTCTTCACGCTCTCCTTTTCAACATCATTCTTTTTTGAGCTCCACCCTCCTCTCTATGTTCATAAATATTTTGTCTTTTTCCCACACTAGGAATAACCCTCTCCCCTCAATCTCAGTTCTCATCAAGCTCCTTAGTCTTTTCCTTATACTGTGATAAAGTTTCAACCACAATCTCCTTGTTCCCAAATAACACATTATCACCGAGGTCTTCTCTTCCCCACTTATAAGCAAGCCTTTCACTCATCTCTTTCATCTATACTATCATCTTCCGTCTCATCAAAACCTCCATCATTCAATTCGATAAGACTTGCATGAGACAATCTTAGCTCCTCGCCTTGTGATTAAGCCACCCCTCTTTCTAACTGCCACTACCTTACTTGCTTTTATCCATAGACCAAAGGCTAATTTTCCTTTGTTCGCGTTTTCATCAAAACAGTGTTGCACCACATGCCCTGCTTTTCCACAAGCGAAGAAAAAGTCACGGATTGAGTTTCTCATAGATAATTAATGTCAAACGGTTGTCCCTGTTGCCATCAGCCATAAGTATTACACATCATTGTAAAGGTTTTTCGATAGGTCGACAAACCCTAACCTTAGCTAACTGACCAATACACATTCCCCCCCACATCCACTTCCTCAACATTTACCACCTGCGCCCCTATTTTTCGCACCATGGTTATGCATGCAATTATGGATTTGAATGCAACCCAAGAACTTAAAGTAAATATTAGTGCAGTTTTGAAGCCCCAATGGGGTCTTAAATACCATTAAACTATTAAAAAAGTGACAATGACCATTATTTAAAGCATGATGCTTGTCTTCATTGGATCCAAATACAACAACACATTATCTCAAACTGTTTCAATGTCCACTGGACGCAGTAGTTGCAATATTTAGGGGACTTGAACTCTCAAAATTTTCATATTCACAAGGTGACAAGTCCATTTATTTCACATTTTTATGGGCATTTTAGGTGTTCTAAATGTCCTTTTTAGTCGCTTTGAGTCGAAAATAACCAGGAAAATGGTCAAGGACATTTCACAGGTCGAATCTGGCGACAGAGCCATTTTGCCTAATTATTCAAGCATATCTCAATGCCATGAACAACAACTAGAGACACTTGGGAAGCTCTTCAACATCATCCAATATTCGGGAAGTGGAATGGACATAACGCAAAGGACGGAGTTGACTAGATGATGTCGTGCCCATATTGCTCATGCAGTTTTAACCATGGCTTGGAGATAGCACATGTGGGATTCTTAGGATTTTGTTGAGAGGAGAGAAACGTGGACAATGGGGGCTAATTCGAAAAGAGTTTGTATAAGGAATGACTCCTGGAAGGGGTGAGGCTGAGATGATAAGAAGAAATCCTTGAAAATTCAGGATTTAATAAAAAACCCACTGGATAAGGTTTATCTAGTTTGGTAGAGAGGGCACACCGATTCTGGAGGCAGTTAAAGACCCCCACTTGTGGGGGGAATTTGATTTCAGATTGTACTCTATTTAAGCAAGATATTTTTCTGGAAACAACAATTAATGACAGTCAGATACAATCTTTAATTTATGCACTTTTACTTTTCGTCTTACTTTTACTTTCAAGTTGCCACAACAGTAAAAAACAATCTGAGGTGTCTTATGCCCTCGGAACTTAGGATCTGTCTTCATGCTCAACGTTGGTGTTGAGCGATTATCTATTTGATTCAGTAAGTTGTTTTCTTTCATTATGTCTTTAATTTTTGCAAGTTTAATTCCATCTAGCATAAGTAGCTAGATTTCCATTTCCAATGTTTAAACGATAGATAAATGGTTTAGGTAAAATTCTAAACTCATGAGACCGTGTGGGCATATTACTGCATGAATGGTTTCTGCTGATTTTTTATCTTGTTCTAAGTGAGTGTGTGTTTAAAATGACTAATGTGGCTGATCACTCTTTAGCTGTAGAGGGCACACCAAAATTAATTGAATTAGTGAATCGTGACTGTGTGTTAATTCATATAGTGAACGAATGCATATGTAATCAACACATGAGATAAATAAAATATTTATATATAATATAATCTATTAAGAATTTATTTATAGTAAATAATAAAAAGAGTATAAACAACAATCTAATTAGTGCAACGAGTGCTCTTTCAACTATTTTCTTTTATGCCTAAGTAATTTGCTTTGATTTGGTATTTGAAACTATATAGAAATGTTATTAGTTGGTTGCAGATCATGGCCTGAGATCTGAAAATGGTAGTATCAAGGGTAACTAATCACATTAGCGTGTTCAAAATCTCAAAATCAAAATCCATAGATAAAGTGGATACAGACAATGAGGACAACCTTGTGCAGGGCAAGAAGGAATATCATCGGCAGTTGGAGGTTCTATTTCTATATATCATTCAATCATTTTTTACGATTTGATTTGAGGCATAAGGAGTTTGTGATGTGTCTCCTTCAAGTGGGACTTTGGTAGAGATTTTTGCTTGTCTTTTGATGGTGTGGTAATTGTGTTTGACTATGGTGTTTATTTTGTTTGCTTGTCTTTTGATGGTGTGGTATATGTTGATGGGAAAATTTCCTTGCAACAAGATGTGAAATTTCCCTTCGAAACAATAGTAATTAAATTGCTCCATTTTACCTACAATTGTTGAAGATATTCTCATTTTTTTGTGTTTTGGATTAAAATTGATAGTAAAATGAAACCAAAATCAATAGTAATTTATAATACGTCACGACGTGACTAATTATAATACGTCAATTTCTTTGGAACCAAAAATAATAGTATTGAGACAAAAAAAAGGAAAACAACATGTCCTGTGGAACCAAAATCGAAATTAACTCAAATTTTCGGTTATTTTTGCTATAAAAAGAAGTTGATATTTTTGCTCACCTTTTTACATAGAAAAAGGTAGTATTTAAATCTTACAATAGAATATAAGGGATCATATTCCATAAAATAACCCTGATGGATCAAAGTCCTAGAATTAATAAAATAACAAGGCCCAACTATCAAAACGTCCTAACATTTTACCTGCTAATACTTATCCCACTTTTGTACCATGTTCACAACAAGTAGCACATCCAGACAAGTTATACTTCTTGTACTGATTTATCACTATAGATAGATAAATTTTAATGGCTAAATTAAATTTTGCCATGTAAATAATTAAATATCAAATTATACCATTTATTTATACTTTAGAAATTTAATTAAATTAATTTCTAAATTAAATAAATAGCTATTGATATTTAATAAATGGAGATAAAGATTTAAATATCAAAGTATATCATTTATTTATATTTTAGGGATTTACATGAATTCATTCATAAATTAAATAAATAAATGTTGATATTAAAATATGTGAATAATCTCGGCCAATAAGAAGTCGACACGTGTCAAATCTGTGTAGAAATTAAGGATTTGATAAAGATAAGTCCAAAATGTTGAGGAGCCAATCAAAACGCGCCATCTCATCCCTAATTCTTCAAATTTCTCTCTCCTTACACCTATAAATAGAGGCCATATGGAAGATGAAAGATACACCAGAATTCATTTGAAAAGTTCAAGAATTTGAGAAGAAATTCCACAAGTGAAATTCTCTCAGATGTTCAAGGCGTTCTTGCGTCATTCAAAGGCGTTCTTCATTAAAATCATTCTGAAGACGGTGTTTGATCCACAAGCAAGACAATTTAAAGCGTTCTTCATCAAAATTCAACCCAAAATCGGTATTTGATTCGGAAACAAGGAGTCAGCCCTCCGAATTAACGTTTTCAAAGACCAAAGACCAAGTCAAAGAAAATCGAGGAAATAAATCTTCCCCGAAAAATTCAAAGATCACTTGAAGATCGTTCCTAGAGTGATTAATCAGAGAAGAAATAGAGATTGGATCCAAAAATACAAATTTGATCTGAAAATATTTTATTTGTACATTATTTTGTGTTTTATTAAATTAAATACAAAAATTTATGTTACAAATTTCAGCACACCCGGTGGGACAATCTCTACCTCTCATCTCTTCACTCCACCAAATTCGTGAACGATGTCTGCTACAAGTAGTGCAATGAAAACCAAATCTTCAGCTGCATTTACTGAGAAGAGTGCGATGAAAATAAAAATTTCATCCACAACTGCTCCAGATAGCTCTTTCAAGAGTGTCGGTGTCATTACACGAAAAATGTCCAAGGAAGCAAAAGAGGCTTCTAAATCAATTAATCTCGCAGAAAAAGAATTACAGCTAGTTAGCACAAACAAGAAGCACCACGAAGTGAAGATGGGTTTTGCACCATTGGACGCTCACTTATCGATAGGTGACTCGCTCAGGGAATCTGTCAAGATGGCAGACGGCTCAACTACTGATGAACAAATTGCAAATTTGACAAAGTTAATGGAAGAAATGTACGCCTATATGAAAAGGCAAGATGATCAGATTGCAAAGCTCTTGAAAAGGAAAGGAGTTGCAAGTCAAGAGAATCTTGAAGAAAATGGTGAAAATGATGGCGATGGAACACCTGAGAAGCCAGAAATGAATGATGATGCAAAATCATCTGTAAAAGAGTTAAATGTTTCAGTTGATGGCTCTATTCCGATCAACCAACTTAAGGATTTCATTGAATGAACTATAAAAGATAGGTTTGGTGAAAGTTCCAAGTCATTAACGGTGTATTCTAAGCCATACACTCGAATGATCAATAACCTGAAGATGCCTATAGGCTATCAACCCCCGAAGTTTTAACATTTCGATAGAAAGGGCAATCCAAGACAACATGTAGCCCATTTCGTTGAAACGTGAAATAATGTTGGAACCTATGGAGATTATTTGGTTTAAGTAATTTGTTTGCTCTCTAAAAGAAAATGCATTCGACTGATATACAGACTTAGAGCCCAATTCAATTGACAATTGGGAGCAACTTGAGCATGAGTTTCTCAATTGTTTCTATAGCACCAGAAGAACAATTAGTATGGTGGAACTCACAAGTTCTCGCCTATGGAAAGAAGAGCCTGGGATTGATTATATTAATCGATGGAGAAATCTTTATCATAACTGCAAAGATCGTTTGTCTGAAGCATCTGCCATAGAAATGTACATCCAAGGAATGCATTAGGGTTTTCAATACATCTTGTGAGAAATTTAACCAAGAACTTTTGAAGAACTAGCTACCAGAGCCCATGATATAGAACTAAGTATAGCAGCAAGTGGAATTGATGGACCACCAATGCAAGAACCTCGCAAGTTCAGAGAAAGACAAGATTTCAAGAGGAGTACCAAGTCCTTTGATAAAGCACCAAATAAAGAGTCTATGGCAATGAAAGCAACACCTATCAAGTTCATCAGATGAGATGCTGAAAAGGATGCAAAGCAGAATGTTCAGCCAGAAAAGAGGATGGCCCTAAAGGAGATGCAACAAAAACAATATCCTTTTCTGAATTCAGATGTCTCGAGGATTTTTGATGACCTACTCAAAGAAGGACTTATTGAATTGCCAAAAATGAAGCGTCCTAATGAAGCAGGGAGAACTGATGACCCAAAATACTTCAAATACCATTGATTGGTTGGATATTCAATTCATGACTGCTTCATATTGAAAGACAAGATCATGCAACTGGCTCGTCAAGGGAAAATATCACTCGAAGAAGATGATGTCACTACAAATATTGTCATCACTGAGTCTAGTAATGTGGTGAATAATGAAGAAGACGATAGATGGGTCGAAAAAGAGACTCATATGGCCGATAATGATTGCATATCTGCAATAACATTCACTGATGAAGATTCATAGCTTGGGTCCGATCCTCACAATAGGCCTTTAATCATGAGTGGCTATGCATGTGAAGAACGAGTCAATAGAATACTTATTGATAGAGGATCTGCAGTGAATATCTTAACCTCTAAGAACATTGAAAGAATTGGAAATTCTTACGAAAGATCTTTCAGGTAGCCAATTGATAATTCAATGATTCAACCATGAAGGACAAAGAGCTTTTAGTTCCATAAGGTTGGATTTGCTAATGGATGATATAAAATCAACCGCAATGTTCCATGTGATTGATGCCAAGACTTCATATAACATACTTCTTGGATGACCTTGGCTACATGAGAATGGAGTTATCCCCTCAACATGGCATCAATGCTTCAAGTACTGTCGGGATGGAGTTGTAAAAATGGTAATTGGCGACCACAAGCCCTTCATAGAAGCTGAATCATACTTTGTCGATTCAAAATACTACCTACCTAATGCAAAAGCAAGAAAATGGATAGTAAGCCATCAGAAAGAACTTGGAAGTTGCCAAAAGATCAAGAAAGAAACATCTGGAATAAAATCGCTGGAAGGACTCACCATGCCTCTAACCAAAATTGATGCAAAGAACCCTATCCCACTACCACTCAAAGGATTCATTCGACCAACACGAGGCGGTGCTATTGAACATGGAAAAAGTGCGAATAGTGATGCCACTCAGTATTTTTGGCCCAAAAGAATTTAAACTTCTCATTAAAGCTGGATATAGTCCACAAGAAAGCCCTGTGATAGAGTCCTACTCAAAAGTTGTAGATCAACAGAACTACAGACTTAATGGCACATAAAAAATGTTGAAAAAGAACGGCCATGATGTCCCAAGCACTAAGGCAGGTTTGTGATTTATCCCACAAAGTCTCGTCTGTATCACCATTAAAAGGGCTACAACAAACCATGTCTTTAAAGAAAAATTTTCGTCAATTGAAGACGTAGTTGGCAAATACAAAAACAAAACTCTAAAAACATCTGTTTTTAAGAGACTTTGTAAGACTCCGAGGGTGTCTGTTTTCAAGAGGCTTGGCAGAAAATGTGATGGTAAGATCAGAAAGGTTGAAAAGTCAAATGGATTCGATAAACCTCAAGTAACTCAAAAGTTGAGGAGTTTGATCCCTTCCCGCACAAAGAGATGCACCACACTGATAGTGTTGTGTGGAAGAGAATTGAAAGCTAAGATGAAGACTTTCATCTTTAAGCAACATATTGAAGATGAAGACGATAGAGAAAGTGTAGCCTCATCTTACTATGCTATCAGTGGTGTTCAAAACACGGTTCCTCATAATACTCTAAGCCGGTTGCAACTAGACATCTTCCGCCTGGTTAGAAAGGGTGTGATTAAGTCTAATAATGTAACACACATAGTTTGGGTGAGACAAATGGATGGAACAATGAGAATTTGCATAGATTACAAAAGGCCTGAAGAAATGAATGAAGAAATTACCTCATCACATCACATTACCTTAAGTGAAGAAGTGACTGTTGAAGAGAAAGATGCAGAGATAGCCCCTCCTCAATTTGAAGAAGGTGTTAAGTCCACTGTCGATGAGTTGAAAGAAATCAATTTGGGTGATGAAAATGATCCAAGACCCACCTACATAAGTGCACTTTTGACTGCCGATGAAGGATACTCATATATTGAACTGATAAAAGAGTTCAAAGATGTATTTGTGTGGTCATACAAGGAAATGCCCAGTTTGAACCTAAAAATCAACGTTCATCATCTAGTAGTGAGAAAGGAGATACGGCCTATGAAGCAAGCTCAATGGCAATTTCATCTGGACTTGATCCCACTCATTGAAACTGAAGTAAACAAACTCATTGAAGTTGGATTCATCAGAGAAGTTAAATATCTAACTTGGATATCCAGTATTGTCCCTGTGAGAAAGAAAAATGTGCAAATTCGAGTTTGTGTTGACTTCAGAGATTTAAATGAAGCATGCCCAAAAGATGACTTCCTACTGCCGATTACTAAACTGATGATCGATGCTATCACTAGACATGAAACACTATCTTTCATGGATGAATGTTTTGGTTATAACCAAATTCGTATGTCTCCAAAAGATGAAGAACGGACGGCGTTTTGTACCCCTAAATGGATATATTGCTACACAGTCATGCCGTTCAGAATGAAGAATGCTAGTGCTACATATTAAAGGGCTATGCAGAAGATATTCAATGATATACTTCACAAAAACATTGAATGTTATGTGGATGATGTAGTGGTAAAGTCAAGATGGCGAAGTAATCATTTGGGAGACTTAAAGATGATCTTTGAGCGGCTCAGAAAGTATCAACTAAAGATGAATCCCCTGAAGTGCGCATTTGGTGTAAAGTCTGAAAAATTCCTTGGATTCATTGTTGGCCACCAAGGAATAAAATTTGAACAAGCCAATATTGACGTAATAGTGAAGATTTCTGAGCCTCGTAACCTTCATGAGTTAAAAAGTCTACAAGGAAAGCTCGCATATATCTGAAGGTTTATCTCAAATCTAGCTAGTCGGTGTCAACCATTTAATCAGATCATAAAAAATGGTGTGCCATTCAAATGGGATGAGTCATGCAGTGATGCTTTCAAAAGCATTAAAAACTATCTTATAAAATCTCCTATGTTAGTGGCATCGGTGGCAGATCGCTCGTTGATTTTATACATCGCTGCTCAAGAAAGATCCTTGGGGGCATTACTGGCCCAAGAAAATGAGATCGGCAAAGAGAGTGCTCTATACTATCTCAGTAGAATGATGATGCCAAATGAGTTAAAGTACTCTCCAATTGAGAAGTTATGTTTGGCTTTGATTTTCTCCATTCAGAAACTAAAGCATTACTTCTAAGCTCATATAATTCATCTCATCTCTAAAGTAAACTCCTTAAAGTATGTAATATCGAGACCCATTTTGTCAGATAGTCTTACACGATGGTATCTCCAACTACAACAGTTTGAGATCATATATGTCCCTAAAAAAGCTGTGAAAGGACAAATTCTGGCAGATTTTCTGGATGACCATCCAATCCCTACCGAATGGGAACTCACTGACGTTCTCCAAGATGAAGACACACTTGTAGTTGAAATCTCTCCTCATTGGCTTATGTATTTTGATGGTGCAGCCCATAAAGAAGGAGCTGGTGCCGGAGTTGTGTTTGTAACACCTGAAGGAGAAGTACTACCATATTCTTTTACCCTGATAAAGAATTGCTCCAATACTGTAGCTGAGTATCAAGCGCTTATCCTCGGATTGGAGATGACATTAGATATGAAAAGGTTGCACATGAAAGCGTATAGAGACTTTAAGTTGGTGATCAATCAAATCAATGGAGAATATGAAGTAAAAAAGCCCGAATTACTACCATATGTCAAGTATACCCAACACATGATTGGATGACTTGGAAATGTAGAAATTGAACATGTGCTAAGAAAAGAAAATAAACAAGCAGACGCATTGGCTAAGCTTACATCTATAATAGCCATGGCTGATGGCAAAGTTCTCATACCCGTTTGTAAAAATTAGGTTATACCACCTGCCTTCGAAGATGAAGATTGTGAGGAAGATGAGAATAATGTTGTGGAGGTGTTTGAAATTGAACAAGAAGACTGGAGACAAGTATTTGTTGATTACTTGAAGTATGAAAGGTTACCAATCGATCCATGTCGAAGAATTGATGTTCGCCATCGTGTTGCTTGCTTCATATACTTTAAAAGCACACTGTATAGACGGTCTTTTGATGGTGTCTTTCTAAGATGTTTAAATGATGGAGAAGCTGCAAAAGCTATGGAAGAAGTACTCTGGTATTTGTGGTGCTCACCAATCCGGTCCAAAACTACACTTCCGAATTAAGAGAATGGGTTACTACTGGCCGACCATGGTGAAAGATTGCTTGGATTATGCGCAGAGATGTCAACTTTGTCAATTCCATGCAAACCTCATCCATCAATCACCCGAGCCATTACATCCTACAATTGCTTTTTAGCCTTTTGATGCTTGGGGCATGGATGTTATAGGGCCCATGACAAAATCTTCTGGAAGGCATTTATACATCTTGGCTACAACAAATTTATTTCTCAAAGTGGGCAGAAACAATGCCTTTAAAAAAAGTAAAGAAGGAGAATGTGGCTGACTTAATCAAGTCCAATATTATCTATCGCTACGGGGTCCCTCAATACATCATCACTGATAATGGAAAGCCCTTTAGTAATGCATTGATAGATAAACTCTGTGAGAAATTCAACTGCAAGCAAAGAAAATCATTCATGTATAATGCAGCAACAAATGGACTAGCTGAAGCTTTTAACAAGATGTTGTGCAACTTGTTGAAGAAGGTAGTTGCAAAATCAAAGCGTGATTGGTATGAGCGAATTGGTAAAGCATTATGGGCGTATAAAACAACTTACAGAATGTCCACACAAGCAACTCCCTATTCACTAGTGTATGGAGTGGAAGCCGTCATCCCGCTTGAGCAACAAATTTCGACCCTAAGAATTGCTATCCAGAAAGGATTAACCAAAGAAGGGAATGCACATTTACGTCTTGAAAAGTTAGACGCTTTGGATGAAAAGCAATTGGAGGCACAACAAAGGTTGGAATGCTACCAAGCTCGGCTCTCAAAAGCTTTCAACAAAAAAGTGCGATCACATTCTTTGCAAGTTGGAGATCTGGTTCTTGCTATGAGAAGACCAATTATCACCACTCATCATGTCAGAAATAAATTTGTGTCAAGATGGGATGGTCCATATATTGTTAAAGAAGTCTACACAAATGGTGCCTACAAATTGATCTCTAAAGATAACGTAAGAATTAGCCCGATAAATGGGAAGTTTTTAAAACATTACTATCCTTAAAAGAAGAAGATATGAAGAAAACTCCTGGCCCATATGAGTATAAACTGCGTACGGTAACCACCAAAGAATGTGCACGTGGCTAAACTGCTAACTTTCCCATCAAAAGTTAATTTTATGTGGTTAAACTGTTATTTTTCCCACCAAAAGTTGAATTTATGTGGTTAAACTGTTATTTATCCCACCAAATGTGTTGTATGTGGTTAAAATATAAAACACCCACTTTGTTTATAGTGGTTAAAGAATATTCACTCCTGGCTCGAATGAGTATAAATTGTGCACGGTACCCCCCCAAAACAAAATACAAATTGATCGTTTGAATTACGTATTGACTTGAACCCTTTCAAAAGGGTACGTAGGCAGCTTCGATAATTTCTAAATTCAGTCATTATTAATGTTTTACCATTTTAGTTGGAAGATCATAGTTGAAGAACATAAATTCTCAAAAGCAGAAAAGAATCAATGCATTGATTTAAATAAATCGCATAACAATGTAAAAAAAATGATGAAAATGCGACAAAAATGCATGAAACTAGACAAGGACTAACCAAAAGGGTTCTAGCCTTCTAAAGCCGCTCTAGCAGATTCTAAGAGAGATCTCAAATTATCCACATTTTTAGCTGCTTCCTCTCCAAAGGTGTTTTTTCGACTCAGCAAGCTCACTTTCAAGTTCTTTAATCTTGTTCTAAAGAGCCTTTTGCAAAGCCTGGCACTCTTTTAAAGACTTGGATAGGCGCTCTTTCTGTTTCTCCAACTCGGCCAACTCATTTTTCAAGGATTTAATTTGATTGGCATCTTCCTTCTTTTTGGCCTTGGCATCTAGTGCGTCGTTTTACACCAAAAATAAAATTCCCGACAACAGTCGGTATGCCCTTACTGCACGAGTACAGCGATGAGCGAGATCGTCTCCCAAAGGACCGGCGAGAATTACCCTATACTCTCACTCTGTATACCAAACTTCAAAAGGGGTTTTTGTAATTATAATAAAATAAACGAAATTAACAATTAAATATAAAATAAATGCATACGTAATTAAATCGAACGAACTTAAAATATGAGAAGAAGTATTCTGGAATCCAATTAACTCCACCCTAGCTTACCTAAACCGATCCTTGATATAATGATTAATTCAATTAACACATACAAATCAGTTATAGCTACCGAAGACGCTTACTGACGCAGCCTAATTCCTCCGTAATTTCTCGATAATCAGGAAGACGCTTCACCAATTATTTCCCTAATCGACTGACAACCGTAAGAGACGCTCTATAGGTTTAATGAGCTAACAGCCTTATAATCTAGAGGAACCCGATTCATAATTAACAGACTCTGACGCAGGATCTATTAAATTAAGATTGTTATTCCCCTGGTTCTGAAGAACCGTTTCACCACTAATTAAACTTAAACCACAATTACAGATGGCCGGTTTAATTGACTACTAATTAATTCCAATTCACCAAGTATTTGCAACTACCTAGCAACATTGAAACAATTAACGACTGGAAATACAAAGAATAACAAATGCATGCAAATAATTGAACGATGAACACAATTAGATCTCACAGTTTATTTAAGCCAGGGTTTCGTTAGTTGTTTCCAGAATAAGAAGAATTTATTTAGAACTCATATTAAGATTGAATTGCAAAAATATTGAAATAACGAATACCATGAAAATAAAAAGAAAAAGATGAACTAATCTGCTCCAGGGAGAAAACGGCGTCTGCTCTCGTTCTTGCGTTCAGAATTAAAGTCTGAATATCCAAAATATGATAAGTTCTAATCTATATATCAAATTCCTAAAATAAGATAATATTTACAAGGAAATAACCATCCTAATCTATTCCAACAAGGAAGTTAACAAAAACGGGACTCTTGAGGTGGTGGGAACTCTTCTAGATCGCGTCCAGGCCTTGGGCTTAAGTAATTTCCGTGTTCCAGCCCATAAACGCACGTTCAGGCCCAATTTCTTTAGTTATCCGCCCATTCGTCCTACCGTATGCCCATACGGCATGGCTGTACTTCCCTCAATTTCAACTTCTTGCACAAAACTCATTTCTTCACCAAAAACACACCCTTTTCTTCATCTTTGCGTCAATGCCCTGCAAAAACCCTCAAGGTACAACTTCTTCCAAAATAACATCATTATATAACAATTAACACAATCAAACCACATAAAATCGCCCCAAAATATCAAGTAAAATATGCCCGATCAAATCTCCCCATACTTAGATAACGCTCGTCCTCCAGCATATCCAAACACACAAAAGAAATACAAACTCTGACAAAAACAAATAAAGAATAAAAGGAGAACCAGCTGCCTTGATCCGAAAAGTGCTCGGAGTAGGAACCATGATTAATCTCACCACAACCACCAACATGTTCTATTCTAACGAATACACCAAAACTTCTCATTTATGTCAAGAAAGTGTTCATTGATCCAGCCTCATCATGGTTCACTCCAAATCTCTCAAAGAAGGGAATAAAGAAACTCACACAAGTCGTGATTTGTCATTCTCAGCATAGCTTTGCCTATATGTCACTGGAATTATCAACAATCAAGCTCAAAACATAAATCAAAAGGGATTTTTTCCAAGGGTTGTAACGGGGCTTAGGTTTAGAGGTAAGATTCTTTTGGATTTAGTAGCTCAAAAGGAGAATATGCAAGCATTCCAACACAAAAATTTCATACCAGCTGCACATATTCACAATTCAAAGCTGGAGTTCCTTAATTCATATAAACACAAGGATGTTTTTATTCACTTTCTTTCTTCCATCCCTCCTTGCTGTTCCATTTTTTTTTCTTTTTTCGAAGCTTTGCTTCTCTTTCTGCTTTTCTCTTTTTTTTTTGCTTAAAATGGGCGCATAAAATCTGCCTTCCTCACGTTCCAGCATCTGCTACCATTATTGCAGCTTAATTAGTTAGGAAAGAACTTGCATATTCTCACGGTCAAAAGAAGGCTAATCAAGGCTTATGGCTTCATGTATAGTGGCTGTAATCAAGAATCATGAGGATTATTAGGCTCAACAGGCTCACTAATGGGTAATTGCAGGGCAGACAGGTTTCTTTTAGGCCAAAGCTTGGTTAATTCCTAGGTGCCTTTATCATTTCTATGCTTGAAACTCAAAAGAGATAAAACAAGGGCAACAAGGCAAAGCAAGCATTGAATAAACACAATCCGACACTCTCACAACAGAAATGGGAGCTTCATATAGCTGATTCATGCTCACAGGCTCAAGAACTCACATTTATAGGCTAAAATAACATGATCAAAAGCACGATCCATCGTTCACAAATTCATCAAAGATTGGGGTATCCTTATCACAGAACAACAACCAACAAACCATTCAAACCAAATCATATCCCCTCCTTCTCATACTTCCCAGATCATGGCAGCTAATACTAAACAAAATAAAAGCATAACCAAAACACTTGAAAAGAGGCAGAAAACCATGCCTTTTTTTTCTTGTTTTTTTTTAGACAAACGACGCAACAACAAACACTCTCCCCCCATACTTAAAGACCACAGGGTCCTCACTGTGTAGGAGAAGAGATCACAACAAAAAGAACAGAAAGCAACAAAGGAAAACAAAACACAACACAAGCAAGACAAACAGCTTAGATAAAATAAAACACAGAGGGAAGAGAGGGGCAAACTCTTCAATCCGAGAGATGACGTAGGACCTGCTCGAAGATAGTGAGGCGATCATCAATTGCATCTAAACGCCGTCCAAGTCGATCATCCAAGCCTCGGGTGGCTGCAAGGATAAGAGCCTCAATCTCAGGAAGGAGAGAGGAAGTGGCAGCAGGGGTGGTGGAAGAAGAAGAAGGACCTGCACTCGGAAAATGACTCGGGCCTTGTACGCCCGGTCGGGTGAGTTTGTACTGCCCTTGGGCATCAACACATATCAGACGCATGGCAGCGAAATCAGCAATGGTAAAAAGTGTAGCAGGTAGAGGTTCAGGATCATCAAGAGGAATAGTCAAATGGTTTGCAAGCAGAGTCACAAAATATCCTAATGGGGCTCGACAAAGAAAATGGTTGGCACTATACTGCCACTGACGTGCTAACCAAAATGTAAAATTCAACTTTGTATGGGAAATCATGCAATCAAGAATGAAAAGCTCTTGCAGAGTGACCACATTCAGCATATCAATACGGCCAAACAAATTGGCGACTAAAAATCTATTACAAAGACGAAGAGCATCATCACGAATATTGGCATTACGAAAGGAACGAGCAGCAAAATCAGATTCAATGCTCAACACACGCCAACGCTCAGAGGCAAGAGTGGAAAAGGACTCAGACACATCACACAAGGCAAACTCATACACATCCTCACGAATTGACTCATCAGACTCGAACCCCAAAACCACATTCAAAGCATTAATAGACATGTGGAAATTTCTACCTCGTAAAGAAAACACAACCTCATGCGTATCATCAAGAGTGCGAGAGGAATCAAACACATAAGAAGAAAGGAATTCTAAGTACAAGTCCCTATGAACCGGGGCAGAAACATCTAAAAACGGGGACCAACCAATATGATCAAAGTGAGATCAAATCTGGTCATTAACCCCTAGAATAACAATGTCATCTCAATCAAAAACACGAGCGCCAATCAGACCGCGCTTGGCGTTCCTTTCGGCCCGAGAACGTACCTGATCCGACTGCCGGAACGGCGGCCGTGGGAGAGGAGACGGCAGTGCAGAAGGTCCAGGGGCAGTAGACTTCGACCGAACACGGCGGCGAGGCGATGGGGAGGGGGCCGCGGCAGATGGAACGGTGACAGGGGATGGTGGTGGAGAGGGTGCGCCTGGAGTAGGAGTTCGTGCCTCGGAAAGGGTGGCGGAGGATGATCGAGAAGGAGCGGGTGAGGCTTCAGGCGCGGTGGCGACAGGGGCCGGAGCCGGAACAGGGTTACTGGTCTCGCCGGCGGCGAGGTCGACGAAGAGCGGCGACCGAGTGCGGTGTCTCTTACTCACGGAAGGGGTGGTGACACTCGCACTCTCAGAATGGCGCCGGGAACGGCGCAGGAAGGGTGGCGGCTGATTCAACGCTGGAATAGGGTTCGGAGTGGGAGGAGGCGGCGAGGATGCTGACGGAGGTGCATGAACGGACGGTGGCACCGGAAAATTCACTGTGGAATGTGGAGAGGCGACTGGAGGTGAAGGCGGTGGTGGAGATGATGCGGCCGGCGGAGTGGAGCGATTATCGGAGGGGGCGATGGTTTATTTCTTGGCACTTCGTTTCTTGCCCATGGTGGTAGTGGCGGTGATCGGAGAGAGACCGGTGGGGAGGTTGACGAAAGCGCGGGAAGTTGAAGAGGCGGTGAAAATCTGAAAAAAGTTGCACAAGGGGGGTAAGAGAGAGCTGTGAAAATAATTTGACTAAGGGGGTTAAATTGGGGTGCAATTAGGGCAAAAGTAAAAATCCCAAATCAAACTAAGCCTAATTGCAAAATGATCCCTGCAAAGCTGAAAAATGCGAAAAATGGCCCCCCCATACTTAGAACAATTCCCAGCGGATACCAATCCCTGCTCTCATTTTTTTTTTGTGTTTAATTATTATTGGGGTTTTTTTTTTATGTTTTGTTGTCTTCTTTTTTTTTTATTTTTTTTTGTTTTATTAAAATAATACGCAGAAATAAAAAATAAAAATAAAAACGAAAAGCAGAAAAGAAAAATAAATAAAAAAAAGAAATCGGGTTGCCTCTCGAGTAGCGCCCTTATTTAACGTCGGAGGCTCGACGAAGTGAGCAGGGTCAATTGGTGGAGACCGGGGTTGCCAAATCGACCCCATCAAAACTTGACCAGTTAGACGTGGCACAATAAGGCTTGAGTAGCTGACCATTAACGTGCAACAGCTTCTGAGTAGCGAGACTACGAATTTCCACTGCTCCATGGGCACTGACATGAACAACCTCAAATGGTCTGATCCAACGAGATTTCAATTTACCCGGCATGAGTCGGAGGTGGGCATTGAAAAAAAGGACCTTCTGGCCTACTTCAAAAGTCTTGCGCCGGATGTATTTATCATGGAGAAACTTAGTTCTGTCTTTGTAAGCACTGGCATTGTCATAAGCTTCCAATCGAATTTCCTCCAGCTCTTGTAATTGATAACGCCTCTCATTACCGGTGAGATGAGGGTCGAAATTACATTGCTTGACTGCCCAAAAAGCTCGATGCTCGATCTCAACCGGTAAATGGCATTGCTTCCCAAAGATCAACCGATAGGGAGACATCCCGATAGGTGTTTTGAATGCCGTGCGGTATGCCCATACGACGTCATCCAGGTGCAGACTCCAATCCTTGCAGTGTGGGCATACGGTCTTCTCCAGAATATTCTTGATTTCACGATTCGAGACCTCGGCTTGCCCATTGGACTGGGGATGAGAGGCAGTGGCGACGCGGTGGTGAACACCATATTTCTTGAACAAAGTTTCTAATGTGCGATTGCAAAAATGTGTGCCTTGGTCGCTAATGATAGCCCGAGGGATGCCAAAGCGCTGAAAAATTTGAGTTTTGAGAAACTTACTAACCACCTTGGAATCGTTTGTCGGTGTAGCCTTAACCTCGACCCACTTGGAAACGTAGTCGACGGCTAGCAGGATGTAGGATTGACCAAACGAGTTTGGAAAGGGGCCCATGAAATCTATGCCCCATACATCAAAGATTTCGCACACCAGAATAGGCACTTGGGGCATCTCATTCTTGGAAGAAATGTTACCCAGGCGTTGGCATCGATCACAACCCTTGCAAAAGTGATAAGCGTCCCGGAAAATCATTTCCCAATAAAATCCACAATCAAGGACCTTTCGGGCTGTCCTTCTTGGTCCAAAATGGCCGCCGCAGGCATGGGCATGGCAGAAAGTAAGAATGGATTGGATCTCATCATCAGGGATACATCGACGAATCACTTGGTCGGCACATGTTTTCCACAAATACGGATCATCCCATATGAAGTATTTGGCCTGGCTTTGTAACTTGTTCTTCTTTGCAGTTTCGGTACCCTTAGGGAAAATTCCAGAGGTTAGAAAATTCACCAAATCCGCATACCAAGGGGCTGTATCCGCAGCAGCAAGTAAGAGCTCATCTGGAAAATCATCCGGTATGGGCATACCGTCAGGTTCTGTCAACAGTCTGCTCAAGTGATCAACAACATTGTTTTCAGCTCCCTTTTTGTCTTTAATCTCCAAATCGAACTCTTGCAGAAGCAAAACCCAGCGAATGAGGCGCGGCTTTGATTCTTTCTTGGAGAGCAAGTATTTCAGAGCGGCATGGTCTGTGTACACCACCACTTTCGATCCAACAAGATAGGATCTAAACTTCTCACATGCGAAAACTACGGCCAAGAGCTCTTTCTCTGTTGTCGTGTAATTACATTGGGCTGGATTAAGGGTCTTGGAAGCATAATATATGACATGACTTTGCTTCCCACTCTTTTGTCCAAGTACCGCTCCAACCTCAAAATCACTGACGTCGCACATGAGCTCAAAAGGGAGGCCCCACTGTGGTGGCTGAATGATGGGCGCAGAAGTGAGCTTTTCTTTCAAAATATCAAAGGCTTCCTTACATTTATCATCAAAATCGAAAGGAGCATCTTTTTGTAGCAGCTTGGTCATTGGTTGGGCGATCTTGGAGAAATCTTGAATAAAGCGCCGGTAAAAGCCTGCGTGACCTAAGAAGGCACGGATCTCCCTCTCATTAGAGGGATAAGGCAGCTTCACAATCAAATCAACCTTGGCCCGATCAACTTCGATCCCTTTTGCAGAGATGACATGGCCAAGCACGATACCTTGTTGCACCATAAAATGACACTTTTCGAAATTCAATACCAAATCGGTCTCAACACATCTTTGGAGTACTTTATCCAAATGCGCCAAGCATTGCTCAAACGAATCTCCATGCACGGTAAAATCATCCATAAAGATTTCGATGCAGCTCTCAATCAAGTCAGAGAAGATACTCATCATACACCGTTGGAAGGTGCCAGGGGCGTTACACAATCCAAATGGCATCTTTCGGCAGGCAAACGTTCCAAACGGGCACGTAAAAGTCGTCTTTTCTTGGTCCTCTTGGGCGACAAAAATCTGAAAGTAGCCCGAATATCCGTCGAGGAAATAGAAGAATGATTTCCCAGCCAACCGTTCAAGCATCTCATCAATGAATGGCAAGGGAAAATGGTCTTTGCGGGTTGCATCATTCAATTTTCAAAAATCTATGCACATGCGCCAACCAGTTTGCAACCGCATTGGAATCAACTCATTGTTCTCATTCTTCACAAGCTGGAAACCGGATTTCTTAGGGACCACGTGCACTGGACTGACCCATTCACTGTCGGAGATAGGGTAAATAATCCTTAGCTGGAGTAGCTTGAGGATTTCTTTGAGCACCACCTCTTTCATCACCGGGTTCAATTTTCTCTGTGGATCTCTGGATGGTTTGTTATCTGGCTCCAGAAAAATGCGATGCATGCAGATATCTGGACTGATGCCTTTGATGTCTGCCAAAGTCCACCCGATAGCTCCTTTGTGTAACTTCAAAACCGTCAAAAGTTGGCCTTCCTGGTCGGGGGAGAGATCTTTGCTAATGATGACGGGCAGCGTATCTTGCTCCCCTAGGTAGGCATATTTCAGATGTTCAGGGAGGACTTTCAGTTCCAGAATGGGAGCTTTCACATGAGAGGGCAGAATCGGTGCAGTGTCCGTCGGTATGGGCATACGGCCTGCGAGATTTCGAACTGGAAATTAACTGGTGGAATAGAGTTGCTGAATAATCTCTCAGATTGTGGCTTCTTCTTCTGAGTTGGCAGCTGTTTCAGTCACTCCACCGAAAATAACCTGTTCTAAATGGTCATCCCTGAAATTATGCTCAACAAACTCGTCAACTAATGTGTCAACAATATCAACCATATAAAGAGCCTCAGGGTCCTCAACATGTTTCATAGCTTCAAATATATTAAATGTAACAATGTCACCATCAAATTCAAAACTAAGCATGCCAGTATCAACATCAATCTTGGTTCTTGCGGTTTTCATGAAGGGGCGTCCTAACAGAATTAGTGATCTATGGGAAGAAAAAGAATCATCCATATCAACAATGTAAAAATCCACAGGGAAAATCAATTTATTCACTTTGACCAAAACATCTTCGACTACACCCTGAGGATATGCATTAGACCTATCAGCTAACTGTATGATGACTCGAGTATCTTTCATAGGACCTAATTGTAAGTCTTTGTACATAGATAAAGGCATGACATTTATGGATGCGCCTAAATCTAGCATAACCTTCTCAACCTTTTTACTCCCAATGATGCAAGGGATAGTGAACATACCTGGATCCCTGCATTTCTGTGGAAATTTCCGTTGGATCACTGCGGAGACATTTTCACTAACTTGAATTCGAGCATCCTTCCTGTATCTGATCTTCTTGGCACATAATTCCTTCAAGAATTTCTCATATCTGGGTACTTGCTTGATGGCATCAATTAGAGGGAGATTGATTTCCACCTTCTTGAACAGCTCCAGAATTGCCTTTTCATCATTTTCTTTATTATTGCGAATCAACCTGGAAGGAAAAGGAGCTGCAACTACAGAATTAGACTTTTTAGAGTCGGCTTGTACCTCAACAGGGGTGGGCTCGGTAGCTGCAGAAGGCTGTTCTTCCTTTGAATTGGATTCATCTTGAGTCTGTGCAGTATGCCCATGCGGCATGCTCTTCTCGGCCTTTTTCTCTACTTCAGCCAATTCTTTCCCACTTCGGAGGGTCACGGCACTCACGTTGCCTCTGGGGTTTTGCTCAACCTGTGAGGGTAGCTTTCCTGTATGCCCTTGCAACTTGTTCATCTGCGTGGCTAATTGAGTGATCTGTGTGCCCATACTGCCAAGGGCAGCTTGTGTTTCTTGCTGGAATGCCTTCTAATTTTGTGCCAAACTATTCACCAGGGCATTGCTTTGTTCCAGGCATTTCATGATTTCACTCATACTTGGTGCAGGTTTGTCCGTATGGGCATACAGACTATCTCTCGGTGGTCTCGGAGGCAAATCTCCAGCTACATGCTGATCACCAGGCTGTTTCCAGCGGAAATTTGGATGATTCCTCCAACCTGGATTGTAGGTGTTGGAGTAGGGATCATTATTCATCTTCTTTCGGTAAGCATCTCCTTGCGGGGCATCGTAATGAATTCCTCTGAGTGCATCTTGCTGTGCGTCACCCGAACCATAGCAAGCTTGCTCGGTGGAAGGGTCCTGCAATGTTGGGCACTCATCGGTAAAGTGTCCACTTTCTGCGCATACACCACATCGGGACTGCTTTGTTTGGGCAACCGCTAGGCCCCTAACTAAAGAAGTTAGTGCATCAATCTTTTTATTCACTCCACAGTTCTTAGCTCGATCAATCCCTTTTACTGGCCTGTAGCGATCATCATCCTCGTCTTCATATTGTTGACCTCCAGATACCATATCAATTATGAGCTGTTTTTCCTCATCCAAAGTCTTGTTAACGAGAGATCCTCCACTGGCCGCGTCCACAATTTTTCAATCAAAAGACGACATGCCTCGGTAAAAATAATTTGTGAACAACTGATAATCAGAGAATCCGTGATCCGGGCATTTGCGGCACAGCTGCTGGAAACGTGCCCAGTACTCGGCCAAACTTTCGTGTTGCTTTTGCTTGATACTGCTAATGGCCATCCTCAGATTTGCAGCTCTTGATTCTGGGATGAATTTGCGCAAGAACTGCTCTTCTAGCTCCTCCCACGAAGTGATCGAACCAGATGGTAAATCAAAGAGCCACTCCCTGGCTCTTCCTTGCAAAGTGTGCGAAAAAGTCAGTAGCCGCAGATTATTAGCAGAAAATCCTTGAGGACGCAACGTGGAGCAGACTAGATCGAATTCAGCCAGGTGTGTGTGTGCACTCTCTCCAGGTAGGTCGCTAAACTTTGGCAAAACTTGTATGAACCCTGGCCGTATCTCTGCATTATTTGAAATGGTAGGTAGGACGATGCATATAGGCCTGTTGTTACGATGGCGCCCCAGCTCTCGAATCAGCGGAGCTGGTTCAGCGGGATTAACAATGGCTCGATTCTCGTTGTTGTTCTTAGCCATACTTTCTTCGAACAATTGATGGAGATCAAAAGCTTCGTGTTCAAATGTGGGAGCCTCCTTAGACTCCCTAGCAGCCCTCCTCAGCTTATGCAAAGTTCTTTCCGGCTCAGGATCAAACAACAGCTCTTATTTTTGCGAGGAACGGGTCATGCATTGAAAAGATAAAACAAAAATAAGAAAAATAACAAACTGAAAATATGAGAGTAATTACTGCTTTAGAACCGATCCTCGGCAACGGCGCCAAAATTTGGTGCGTCGTTTTACACCAAAAATAAAATTCCCGACAACAGTCGGTATGCCCTTACTGCACGAGTACAGCGATGAGCGAGATCGTCTCCCAAAGGACCGGCGAGAATTACCCTATACTCTCACTCTGTATAACCAAACTTCAAAAGGGGTTTTTGTAATTATAATAAAATAAACGAAATTAACAATTAAATATAAAATAAATGCATACGTAATTAAATCGAACGAACTTAAAATATGAGAAGAAGTATTCTGGAATCCAATTAACTCCACCCTAGCTTACCTAAACCGATCCTTGATGCAATGATTAATTCAATTAACACATACAAATCAGTTATAGCTACCGAAGACGCTTACTAACGCAGCCTAATTCCTCCGTAATTTCTCGATAATCAGGAAGACGCTTCACCAATTATTTCCCTAATCGACTGACAACCGTAAGAGACGCTCTATAGGTTTAATGAGCCGACAGCCTTAAAATCTAGAGGAACCCGATTCATAATTAACAGACTCTGACGCAGGATCTATTAAATTAAGATTGTTATTCCCCCTGGTTCTGAAGAACCGTTTCGCCACTAATTAAACTTAAACCACAATTACGGATGGCCGGTTTAATTGACTACTAATTAATTTCAATTCACCAAGTATTTGCAACTACCTAACAACATTGAAACAATTAACGACTGGAAATACAAAGAATAACAAATGCATGCAAATAATTGAACGATGAACACGATTAGATCTCACAGTTTATTTAAGCCAGGGTTTCGTTAGTTGTTTCCAGAATAAGAAGAATTTAGCTAGAACTCATATTAAGATTGAATTGCAAAAATATTGAAATAACGAATACCATGAAAATAAAATGAAGAAGATGAACTAATCTGCTCCAGGGAGAAAACGGCGTCTGCTCTCATTCTTGTGTTCAGAATTAAAGTCTGAATATCCAAAATATGATAAGTTCTAATCTATATATCAAATTCCTAAAATAAGATAATATTTACAAGGAAATAACCATCCTAATCTATTCCAACAAGGAAGTTAACAAAAACGGGACTCTTGAGGCGGTGGGAACTCTTCTAGATCGCGTCCAGGCCTTGGGCTTAAGTAATTTCCGTGTTCCAGCCCATAAACGCACGTTCAGGCCCAGTTTCTTTAGTTATCCGCCCATTCGTCCTACCGTATGCCCATACGGCATGGCTGTACTTCCCTCAATTTCAACTTCTTGCACAAAACTCATTTCTTCACCAAAACCACACCCTTTTCTTCATCTTTGCGTCAATGCCCTGTAAAAACCCTCAAGGTACAACTTCTTCCAAAATAGCATCATTATATAACAATTAACACAATCAAACCACATAAAATCGCCCCAAAATATCAAGTATAATATGCCCGATCAGCATCACGAATACTTTACTTGACTTCTTTCAAACGTTGCGAAGAGACCTCTGTGGATTCAAAGGATGCCGATCTTGCCTCATTATAAGCAGCAGCTTGGGAAAAAAGAGTAGTCAAACTATTCTTCAAATAAGACAAGTCAAAATCAGATGAAAGATTTTGTATAGTTGAAATCCCACCAAGAACATCTTATTTAATGGATGATATGAACTCAGCTGGAGTCTTTAATATTTTTTTTAAGATCACCCCACAAACATGTAAGAAATATCTTACGATAGGAATCATAAAGAGCCTGGTCATTAAACTCAGAAACATCGCCAAGATGAGGTGTCGGTCTGATCTTAGTCGGCTTATTCGGAGATGGTTTATGCTTAGCTAAATCCTGATTGTCTTCCAAATTAGTGAATCACTATCTCCAAAATACTCTTTAATCACCTGACAAAAAAAAAGAAGAGATGGGTAAAAAATCGAGACAATATAGAATACGAAAATATACTAAATGATAAAGAAGAAAGAAAACCTCATCTCCAGCTACAGCAGCAGGACCGCTCTCAGTATTTTGTTCAACAGGTTGTTCATACTTTTTCTGTCTTTTCCAATGACGCTCGGCATTGATGCTGACAGAGTCATCACCAGCGTTCAAATGTGTTTTTCTCTTTTCAGAAAGAGTGTCAATCTTGTCAGCTCGTGTTTGGCCTTCAACAATACCCGTTTGGGGCTGGATCATAACAACATCCATTTGGAGATGAATCCGGATAGTGACATCCTCTTGGGAGAAGTTTTTGTATACTAAATCCCACCAATCTCTATAATCCTTGGATGAAATATTCTTTGCACTTAAAGTTCGACTTGGAAAACAAACACGTGATGTAGAATCACCTAACAAGCAAAGTCACCAATATTTAAGACCCACATCTAAGGAAGTATCTCGAACAGCTTGATCAAGAACTCCAGGTAAAGCCTGGTAGTACCCAAATTGACGGCTGAATCAGTGCGGGCTGTAAGGTTCAATAATAAAACTATCACCAAGCCTCTTCATTAGATAATTAGAGCAGATAGCTATAAAGAAACATTGATGGGATTCTGGTGTTTTACCATCATCAGTATACCAAATATTGTCAGTCTTAGTCTCGAAAAGCATCATACAATCCCAAGACATCTGGTCCCATTTTCAAAGACGAGCACGAGCTTGAGCAGGATCATAATATATCGTCCCTCCCTCATCTGAATAGTTGATCATCCAGGGAGTTTGCACTTGTAGGCTAAGAGGAAAATGAGTTTTGAAGTAATGTCCCAACCAGCTATAAACAAAGTGGATTGGGAATGCTTCCTGGACACAAATAGGCTCTGGATAAGATGAAAGGTCATTTAGACCTCTATAAATGCTCGTCAAAACTGGCACAGTTAGAACTATTTTATCTCGAACCACCATCATACTCGCCATTTTAAACGTCTCCGGACGAATCAAACTAGTGTCACCTTCTGGAAGAATAAAACTGCATAGCCAACAAGCAATATAAGCAGCTAGATACGTCTGGTGCATATGCTAATTGTCCTTCACTCCAAGTTTCTCAAATGAGTTCTTTTTCGCAGCAGTCCATGCCTGATGAACTCTGATGTTGCCAGTAGGATTGTGAGTTGACTTAGAATGCACCGTCTTCTTTTCTTTACGTGGGGGAGGCCTTTGATACTTCTTCTTGTTCTTTGACCAAAATTTTATCCATTCCTCAATAGAAACTGAAGAAGACTGGCCCCGAAGAAGGTGGTAAGCATGGAAAAAGATATCTACAACTAACAGGAACGTATAGTTATTTATCTTGACCAGTACTGATAAGTTCCTTCGTAGAAGGTATCACTTCATCATAAAGTCCTCCATTTATCGGATGTCTGGATAGCACATGCACATCCTAAAAAAAATTGAGATCTTGTCTAATGAGGTTAATAAAGTGTTTATTTTTGGACATCAAGCTTCAGAGAATGCTTTGATAATTTCGGTGTTTTGATCGTACATAAAAAGAGAGGCAAAGATAGCATCATAAATCCTAGCCTTCCGAAGATCATCGGCACATCGACTAAGGATATCTTCACTCTATTCCCAATATCCACTGAAATAGCGGCATTCTCCGATAAATTCTACGTCATTTCCCTACTTGGTATTCTTAGTGACAAGACGATATCTCAGAGTTGGTAACATGTTGGCGTCATTTATCAAACGATGGTGAGTAGATTGCAAAGTCCATACTGTAGGTGTCTTGGACACTTCAATCTGGCATGACCACCCTTTCTGATGAACATGATTGGTAAGCTTAGGCCAAACGTTTGCGAATTTGCTGGTAAGAGGTTCATGAACCCTCCGAAGCGTCCCATCCTTGGTTTGCTGATCTTCGTGATCCAAAATCACCAAATGTCTTCTTCCAGAGAAAAGTTATCACAGTCACTGCATGTTCAAATCCATTCTCAATTCATAAGCCGGATCAGAATTTAAGTTTCTAGAAGAAGACATTTGGTGATTTTGGATCACGAAGATCAGCGAACCCAGGATGGGATGCTTCGAAGGGTTCATGAATCTCTTACCGGTAAATTCGCAAACGCTTGGCCTAAGCTTATCAATCCTGTTCATCAGAAAGGGTGGTCATGCCAGATTGAAGTGTCCAAGACACCTACAGTATGGACTTTGCAATCTACTCACCATCGTTTGATAAATGACGCCAACATGTTACCAACTCTGAGATATCGTCTTGTCACTGAGAATACCAAATGGGGAAATGACGTAGAATTTGTCGGAGAATGCCGCTATTTTAGTGGATATTGGGAATGGAGTGAAGATATCCTTAGTCGATGTGCCGATGATCTTTGGGAGGCTGGGATTTATGATGCTGTCTTTGCCTCTCTTTTTACGTATGATCAAAATACCGAAATTGTCAAAGCATTCTCTGAAGCTTGGTGTCCAAAAATAAACACTTTATTAACCTCATTAGGCGAGATGTCAATTTCCTCATGGGATGTGCATGTGCTATCTGGACTTCCAATGAGTGGAGGACTTTATGATTAAGTGATACTTTCTACGAAGGAACTTATCGGTACTGATCAAGATAATAAAATATATGTTCCTGTTAGCTGTAGATATCTTTTCCATGCTTATCACCTTCTTCAGGTATCACAGTCACTGCATGTTGAAATTCATTCTCAATTCACAAGCCGGATCAAAATTCAAGTTGCATTAAGATGACTAGGAGACAAAAGATATCTTACCTTTGAAATAAGAAGAAAGCCAACAATGTGAACAATGGTGATCAGCGTCGACAACGATATTTTTTTTTCTCCGACTCCAAAGACAATCTCCAAGTTTCCTACGCTGATTTATATTGTAAAAAGGGATCAAGTGAATGAATATTTATAGGCCTTGGCTCGGTGTCCTAATCAGCAAAGGAAACGAAATTAAAGCTATCACATAAAGTTCCGATAAGTTTGAAGATTTGATGCGTATCAGAATAGGGAGTTTATGGTTTGCTCAGCACAGTAAATGAGATTCCATTTCGTATAAAAGATATATCCCAAGTCTACCAGAAGACTTACGTCCCTTATCAAGATCTTAGAAGCTTCGAATTTTAGATTATTTTAATGAAATCTATGTTTGGTAGATTTAATTGGCAATCATGATATAGGCGTCACATTTCCTAGTACTAAAGGAATTCATATTGGGCCAATGAATGCTTAAAGATAAAAATTATTGTGAATGGGCCCTATTACAAAACAAACTAAATAATAGGGACATAACCCATTTGCTGCTCACGTGAGCTTCGGCTAGTAATTGGATTAAAGTAATTTGGAAGCCCAATTTTCACTATCCTTTGATGAGAAGTTAATAAATTATTTATTTCTCTAATTTTTAATTCAAAAACTCCTTGAGTATAAACTTTCTAATAAATTTTAAAATTCAAGAACTCATGGACTAGTAAATTGTCTATGAACTAGTCTCAAGGGGGCATTTGTAGACGTATAAATTTTAATGGCTAAATTAAATTATGTTATGTAAATAATTAAATATCAAATTATACCGTTTATTTATATTTTAGGAATTTAATTAAATTAATTCCTAAATTAAATAAATAGCTATTGATATTTAATAAATGGAGATAAAGATTTAAATATCAAAGTATATCATTTATTTATATTTTAGGGATTTACATAAATTAATTCCTAAACTAAATAAATAAATGTTGATATTTAAATATGTGGATAATCTCGGCCAATCAAAAGTCGACACATGTCAAATATGTGCAGAAATCAAGGATTTGATAAAGATAAGTCCAAAATATTGAGGAGCCAATCAAATCGCGCCACCTCAGCCCTAATTCTCCAAATTTCTATTTCCTTACACCTATAAATAGAGGTCATATGGAAGATGAAAGACACACCAGAATTCATTTGAAAAGTTCAAGAATTTGAGAAGAAATTCCACAAGTGAAATTCTTTCAGATATTCAAGGCGTTCTTGCGTCATTCAAAGGCGTTCTTCACCAAAATCATCCTAAAGACGGTATTTGATTCACAAGCAAGACAATTTAAAGCGTTCTTCATCAAAATTCAACCCAAAATCGGCGTTTGATCCGGAAACAAGGCGTCGGCCCTCCGAATTAACATTTTCAAAGACCAAAGACCAAGTCAAAGAAAATTGAGGAAATAAATCTTCCCCAACAAATTCGAAGATCACTTGAAGATTGTTCCTGGAGTGATTAATCAGAGGAGAAATAAATATTGGATCCAAAAATACAAATTTAATCAGTAAATATTTTATTTAAACACTGTTTTATATTTTATTAAATTAAATATAAAAATTTATGTTACAATCACTATTTGCAAAATACATTCACATACTCTCACTCTTAACACACGAATGTTTTGAATCAACACAAAAATTTAGGATGACACAACAAATCTCCCCTCAAATTCCTAAACACCATCAATTCAGACTCTCAGTATGAAGAAGTCGAAGCAAAGCTACCACTTTAATTTTTTTTAATGTTTCTCGATCTTTTTAAGAAAAGATCATTGTTTTGGTTAAAGAAAAAAAGAGTTACTAACAATGGCGCAAATGAGCGAACAAAGATTATATTCGAGAAAAGAAAGACGCAAAGAGTGAGAATCAACAAAGCATCGGTGACTCGTTCTAGGCTTCTAGCCAGTTCTAGTTCAATGTGGAGCTTGTGACAATGTTGGCCCATGCAATAAAGAAAACAATATTGCATTAAGATAATTGGAGTTGCTATACTTTGTCGGGGCTATGGAATAAGATAAACTATAAAGTTGAAAAATAAATGGGAATATGAGGGTAAAAAAGGAATATTTAAGTAATATTTTTAAATTATTTAATTTTAGGAGCTATAAAATGTAAAATGAGGTTGTATTTAGAATTACTCTTTTACTAAAATGTCCACTCACAATCACCAGTCCAAGCACAATCCAACACCATTCACTAATTCAGCATGGATCGCCCTCGCCATAAACATTAAATTGTAACCTTTTTTTGAAGATTAATTTGAAATTTGGTTTTCTAGGGATATTAATGTCTTTCCCCTCTAAAATGGCTATACAACTTTCCTCATGGAAAGAACTTCACCCAACTACTAAAAGGAGCAAAATATGAGATCATTTATTTCAAAATTGTGTTTCATTTCACTTTCTAACCGTCATAATTTCATCGTGTGTTTAACATCACATAACTAAGTCCACTAAAAGTTATCATCAAAATGTAGAGAAAAATTTAAATACAAACACACGAGAAAAACTCAATAATTGAAATATGAAGTAAAATACAACTTTCAAATAGTTATTCGTAAGAAAAAAAACGTGGGTCCCTCAAGTATTGAAGAGAGATGAGATAAATTGAAAGATGGGGTATTTTAAAATTTTAATTTGTGAATCATTGTCATATTAGACAAGCAAAAAAAGAATGAAGTTAATACATTTATGGAACATATTGATAATTTTCAGGTGGAAGAATATATATTGTTCTTATCTTGATAATTATTTATATACTAATAGTGATCGACTCATAAATTATTTTGACTATCTGACATAAAATTAGCACATTCAATGAAAGAAATGAAATGAAGTACAAAAGAATGTGGGGTAGGGTCAAATATGTATTGATCGACCATATCTAGTAAGGTTTGGCCCAATAATTAAAGCCCACTCAACGTGGCTAGTTTTAGTAATGTAATTATTTAAGGGAAGTTGTAATTTGTAAACTTCAATTATTATAAGTGGCCTCAAGGAATTTAATGTTTGTGGTATAATTGCTATAAAGTTTATGTATAGAGTTTGTTAATATATAATTAAGTTATATAAGACTATAATCCCCTAAATATTTGAAAAATGACTAAGCATAGATTTAAGAACCAATAATTAGCTAATTAGGTCTAAATTTTGGGCATGTTGTTGATGCAAACAATGTTCATAAATTATTTTGTGAAGCAACGGGAGAACTACAATAAAGGGATAGATTTTATGTTCACAAGCGTATGGATTGTGTACCCACATTTAGACATAATGTTTTGCCTATCCTTTGAGTACTACTCGCATACCGTAAAACTCGCATCACATTAGTAATTTCTTTTAAAAATATATTGATGTGAGATGATCGTTGCTCGTTTGATATATTGCATTAGTGAGGTATGTCACTATTGAGAATACTCGACTCAATTAAGCACTTTAATTATTTACATATCAATTATCTCATGGTCTAATGATTTGAGATCGAAAGGAACTTGTATTTGTAATATTACCAATGCTGATTTTTTAAATGATGTATCAATATCCACAAATTTCATTATAAAATACATTTTAATCAGAGCGGTTATCCCTCCCTACCATATATACACATAGCTTTAGAATTAAGAATTTAAGATGGCATTGAGAGAGAGAGAGATAGAGTGGAGACTCAATGGCGGATTATATATAGAGAGTGCGGCGCGTGGGCGCTACGCAACCGTCACTGTTCACTTTTTTTTTTTTGGCAGATTTTTCAAAAAAAATTTCCGATTTTTTATTTTCTCCTTTTATTTTTTTACCAAAAATTTATATCCTAAAATAAAGTTAGTGAATCTTAAAATTCAAATGAATTGATTTAATTTATTTGAAATCAATATAAATTTATATCCTAAAATGGAACCAATAAATATTTAAAACACAAAATAAACCCCTAAAAACACCCCCAAAAAAACCCAAAAAAACACAAATAAACCCATAAACCCCCACCCCCTAAAAAAAACCATAAAAAACACAAAATAAACTCCTAAAAACACCCCTAAAAAAATCCCAAAAAACACAAAATAAACTCCTAAAAACACCCCAAAAAAAATACTAAACCCTAACCCCCCTCCAAAAAAAAACCCTAAAAAAAATTAAAAAAACACTAAACTAAACCTCCCTTAGCTCTAAACATTAATTGAGATGAAATAAATCATAATTTGAATTAAAGAAACTCGTACAGAACAAGTTGCATGCCCAATACTTTTTGTATTTCGAAATGATATTTTTTGTACTTTGAAATCATACTTTTTAGTGTTAAGAATGATATTATTTATGGTGATTTTTTTAGGCGGAGTGCGGGCGGGTCGGGTCGTCTGATGGGCCAACCCATACATCCTGATGTACAGGAGTGTTTGCCATATATATAATATGCCGGTGGGTGCCCTCCAGAAGAGGTCAACTGGTCAAGGTGAACGCCAATTATTCCGGTCTTATTTGAAATGACAACACTGTCCTTGTGAAAATCATACACCCTCTCCCATTAATACAAAAATCTAGAGTTTATTATCCCTTTGGGATGGCCTAGTGGTGGAGTGGTGTTTCTTGAAGCCAAATGTCTCAAGTTCGACCCACCACCAACACTATTAGGTGTGAGCCTGTTACACTTGGTTTGCCAAGTGTTGTTTACCTCCCCTGTGTAGGTTTGCAGGCTATTACACAGGAACGAAATTTACCCAGTGCGCATCACGTTAGCGACTGCGGATTACCATCGACATCCAAAAAAAAATAAAATCTCGAGTTTATTCTGAAAAATAAAATAAATTAACTAGAGTCTCTTTCTTGGGCCAAACATACCCACTTCTAACAAGAATTACTTTTTTTTTTTCTGGGGGATTCGAGACTTATATTACTTTTATATTATCCAAAAATTTTGGTGGTCTTTTTTTTTTTTTTTGGATTTTATCTATTTCTTTGAAATTGCCAATTTATTAGCCACAATTTTGTCAATTGAGAAAAATAAATATTGTCAAATTATTATTTTGGTCAAAATTAGGTTAATTGCTTTACTATACACATACAGATATATATATATATATATATATATATATATATATATATATTGTTTTGAACTATTAATTAAAACTTAATTAATCAACATGATTCTTAGCAGTAATTTGAGTAGTATATGATTTTTTTTTATTCTCATTTCCTTTTCTTTTTGAATTTCCTCCTTTCCAAATAAAAAATGGATTTATATTACTCATTTTTATGTAATTTATTTTGTTTGATTGTAAAATTATTTGTCGTAAAGTTGTGCCTTTTATAAACTTAATTAGCAGCGAATCGGATCAATAAAAAAAATATGCTTTCTTTTTAATAAATGAAAAAAACAATAAATATATGATTACTATTAAATGACCTTACTAAGTGTAGGTGACGGAATTTTATAATATTATAAATAATATTTTTATTTATTTGTTTAGTTTTGGAATCTTATGAAATTCAAAATTAAATAAAATATTTAAATAATAAAGATATTATTATATGATAAACATTAAAAGTCTTTGGCAACAAGTATATATCTTTCAAAAAGATATATATCAATTTTCAACAGTCAATGAGATAGTGCCACATCAGCTCTAGATCTCTCTCCCTACAACTATAAATGGGGCCTCCATATCAGTTGAAAAACACACCAGAAGCCATTTGAAGAGTTCAAGAATTTGAGAACTTCCATAAGTGAAATTCTCTCATCTCTTCTCTTCATCAAATTTCTCAAGCATCAAGATGTCTACAACTCTGAAAGAGCAAGGAACAAGTGATGGGGCAAACCTTTTCAGAAATCTCCAAGTGAAAAAGAAGAAGAAGCGGCTTCAAATCTCGTCATGAGCCCATTCAAGTCCTTCAATACATATTTCAATCCATGAAAATAAAATGCAAACGCTCCTTGATAAGAGCCTAAACTATCTTCAAAGCTCCTTGATAAGAGCTTAAACTATCTAAAGTCTTCAAAATTCAAACGCTCCTTGATAAGAGCCTAAACTATCTTCAGAACTCCTTGATAAGAGTTAAAACTATCTAAGATTTTCAAAATGCAACGCTCCTTGATAAGAGCCTAAACTATCTTCAAAACTCCTGATAAGAGTCAAAATTATCTAAAGTTTTCAAAATACAAACGCTCCTTGATAAGAGCCTAAACTATCTTCGGAACTCCTTGATAAGAGTTAAAACTATCTAAAGTTTTCAAAATGCAAATGCTCCTTGATAAGAGCCAAAACTATATAAACTCTTCAAGAAATACCAAAACTCCTTGACACGAGTATAAAATGTCTAAAAAGTCAAATTCAAATCTAAGACTCCTTGACACGAGTATAAAATGTCTACAAAGTCAAATTCAAATTCAAGACTCATTGACACGAGTATAAAAGGTCTACAAATTCAAATTCAAGACTCTTTGACATGAGTATAAAATGTCTACAAATTCAAATCTAAGACTCCTTGACACGAGTATAAAATGTCTACAAATTCAAATTCAAATCCAAGTACTCACGGACACGAGTATAAAAGGTCTACAAAGTCCAAATTCAAGTTGAAGGCTCTTCGATATGAGCATAAACTATCCAAGTTCAAGAAAAAGCTCCCTGATATGACCATAAACTATCCAAGTTCAAGAAAACTCCTTGATACGAGTGTAAACTATCTAATAAATTCAAATTGAAGAACTCCTGAATATGAGTATAAACTATTCACAAGTTGAAATTCAAGAACTCCTTGACACGAGTATAAACTATCTAATTCAAGTTCAAGACTCCTTGATACGAGTTTAAACTATCAATCAATTTTCGAGACTCATTCATTTCAAACAATAAGTCATCAATGAACAAGTCTCGAGGGGGCATTTATAGATAGCAAAAAATTAAATATTATATATAATATTTTTATTATTTTTTATATATTTATTTAGTTTTGTAATCTTATAAAATCCAACATTAGATAAAGTATTTAAATAATAAAGATATTATTATATAATAAACATCAAGAGTCTTTGGTAACAAATAAATATCTTTCAAAAGATATATATCAATTTCCAACAGCCAATGAGATAGTGTCACATCAGCTCTAGATCTCTTTCCCTACAACTATAAATAGAGGCCTCCATATCAATTGAAAATCACTCCGGAAGTCAGAATTGAAGAGCTCAAGAAGTTGGAGAAAATATTCTCTATGAAGTTCTCTCCAACATTCAAGCCGTTCTTCGTCGAAGTCATCTTAAATCCAGCATTCGATCCGGAATTAAGGTTCTGAAACCCTCCAAACGACGTTATAAAATCTCAATATCCAAGGTGTTCTAGCAAGATTCAAGTCGTTCTTCGTCAAAATCATCTCAAATCCAACGTTCAATCTGGAATCAAGGTCGTCGGCCCCCGGTTAACGTTATCAAGTCCAAATACCAAGTTAAAGAAGATCGAGGATACAAATCTTCCTTGAAAACTTCGAAGACCAAATTCAAACAACAAGTCAAAGAAGATCGAGGATACAAATCTTCCCCAAAAGATTTCGAAGACCGTTTGAAAATCAAGTTTTGAAGAGAAGAATCAGAGGAAAAACAGAGATTGGATCCATAAATTTATATTTTTAATTCGAAATCATTTTATTGTACACTATTTTATCTTTTACCAAATTAAATACAAAAATTTGTGTTACACTAAGATAATAAGAAAGTACCATTTGGCAAACATTAAGAAAATAGGAAATAACATATATGTGGTTAAAAAATTAATTAACTGATTTTGACTAAAGCATAGCAAGTGTCCTCATTTTTATATGATTCTTTTAATGTGGCCAACACAATATTCTAAAATTCGGTCCATTTTAATAGAATGGTCATTCCTATGTTCATTCTCATTCCATCGATTGATATGGTTTAAAATCAGGAATCACCATTCCCGATGGAATCGCTATTCCCAAAGGAAAGGGAATAGCCATTCCACCGACCCCTCATGGATTTAGCTATTCCCAATGACCAAAAAATTAATAAATGATATATTTACACATAATCATATTTTATAATATTATTTTATTATATTTAGAAAAATAAATCAAAAATCAAATTACATAATTTATTATTATTATTATTATTTAATAATTTTATATTATTTATTTATTTTCAAAATATATGTTAAAATCAAATTTTGATAGCTTTTATAACTTTGTTGAAGAAAAATGAAAGTGACGCCGAAATAAATATACCATAAAAATATGTTATAATACAATATAAAATATTTATATATTTGATATAGGGTAAATTGGCTTAAAATACACGAACTTTGGGGTCATTTTGGTTTTTCACACGATTTTAAAAATGTAGTTTCAATAACACGAACTTAACCTCTGTTTGTTTTTTCACATGATTTTCAAATTCCGGCAAGTGGAATCTGACGTGGCAGTCGGAACTGCCACGTGGCAGTCAGAGATGCCACGCATACATCTACGTGGATATCAAATTACCTTAAAATACACAAACTTTCGACTGATTTTGGTTTTTCACACAAATTAAAAAATATCAATTTTAGTTTTTTTTTTTGCTTTTTTTGTGTAATACAGAAAATTCATTGATTATTACTATAGAATTGTTGTAGTAGATATTGTGAAATATTTTGAATTTTCTTAGTTGATGCAATATATAAAATTTAGGTTCGAAAAAATAAATAAAATAACTATCGAACCTTTTTAGTTTTCAATTTGAAGAAAAATTTAAATAGTATGACTTAAGCTAGTGTAATGGTATACATAATTGAATTCTGAATACAATAATCATCAAGTCATAAAAAGTGGTCAATGTGAAAGAGTATGTGAAGAGAATTGTTTGACTGTTGATTTGGTGATTGTTGTATTAACAATATAAATAATGTACATGTACAAAAAATAAGATCCGTAAATTATGGATCAAATCAAACTATACATGGAAAGGATAATCACAGAATATATGCTAAGAGTTATTCTCAACACCCCTCCTCAAGCGTTGCGTGGGGTGAGAGCAGACACAAAGCTTGTATCTGAGAAGTTCAAAGGCTGGTCGAGGCAGACTCTTGGTGAAAATGTCAGCGAGCTGCAGATAAGAAGGCACGAACTTGGTGGAAAGTTTCCCTGCAGAGACTAATTCACGAATGAAGTGGCAATCAATATCGATGTGCTTGGCTCGCTTGTGTGAAACCGGGTTCTGACTGAGAAAGATAGCACTGTTATTATCACATAACAGAACAGGTTGAGCCGTGATAGGGACTCGAAGTTCACGAAGCAGATTAGAGAGCCAAACGACCTCAGCCGCAGTATTTGCAAGAGCCCGGTACTCGGACTCACAGCTCGAGCGAGCAACAGTAGGTTGTTTCTTCGCATTCCAAGAAATGAGATTTCCCCCAAGAAAAATAGAAAACCCATATGTGGAGCGGCGGGTGTCAACACATCTAGCCCAATCGGCATCGGAATAGCCAAGAATAGACAAATTCGACTGTCGATTGAATGAGAGCCCAAGGTGAACAGTGCCCTTGACATATCGAAGAATGCGCTTAACGGCATTAAAATGACCATCAGTAGGTGAATGAAGAAACTGGCTCACAAGGTTGACAGCATATGAGAGATCAGGCCGAGTGATAGTCAGGTATTAGAGGGCACCAACCAAAGAACGGTACAAAGAAGGGTCGGAGAATGGAGTGCCCTGCTTGAGTAAAGATTCACCAGCGACCAAGGGGGTGGCAACATGTTTAGAATCGAGTAGCTTGGCACGAGATAAGATGTCGTGCGCGTATTTTGCTTGTCCAATAAAGAGTCCATCCGGCTGAGGGGTAATTTCAAGGCCTAGGAAATACGTAAGATTACCTAAGTCCTTAAGAGCAAACTCAACACTGACACGAGAGATGAACTTCTGAAGCAAAGGAGTACTGTTCCCAGTTAAAATGATATCATCGACGTACAAGAGGAGATAAATGAGAGAGGATCCCTGATGAAGAAAATATAAAGAAGAGTCGCACCGACTTTGCCGAAAGCCAAGACCAAAAATAAAGCTGCTGAAACGCTGAAACCAGGCAAGGGGAGCCTGGCGAAGGCCATAGAGTGCTTTTTTGAGGCGGCATACATGAGTCGGATGCTGGGGATCAACAAATCCTGGAGGTTGAGCCATGTACACGAGTTTAGTTAAAACACCATTCAAAAAGGCATTTTTAATGTCCAATTGATGCAAAGGCCAACGAAAGTGGACAGAAAGAGCAAGGACGACGCGAACTGTTGCAGCTTTGACAACAAGACTGAAAGTATGATGAAAATCAGAACCCGGTACTTGAGTGAATCCTTGAGCAACGAGACGCGCCTTGTAACGCTCAATAGAGCCGTCAGATTTGTACTTTGTTCGAAAGACCAATTTGGAACCAACAATGTTTGTGTTTGAAGGTGGAGGGATAAGATCCCAAGTGCGATTTGAGTGGAGAGCATCCATCTCGTCTTTCATAGCCGAGAGCCAATGCGGATACTTAGCAGCAGATTTAAAACCCTGAGGCTCAGTAGAGGCAGTTAAAGCGGATAAGAGAGGAGAAGTGGCAAGATCAGCCGGGTAACGTGGTTTGAAGATGCCAGCTTTGGCCCTAGTGATCATGGGATGCGTTGACTGCGGTGCTGCTGGAGGAGGCATTGGCTGCGGTGCTGCTGGAGGAGAAATTGACGGTGTGGGGACTGGTGTTGGAGGGTCGGGAACAAGGTCCGGTGTAGGAGCCGCAGGGAATTACGATGGCTGCAAGTCAGGTAGACAAGAAGTACATGGCGATGGGGACCGTGGAGGTGCTGGCGGCGCAGCAGTGGACGGAGATGGACCACGAGAATTCTCAAAAAATGATGTAGTATCCAGCTGAGCGCAAGAAGTGGCAGAACCCGATGCAGCAAAGGGAAAATAACTCTCATCAAATTGAGCATTGCGCGTAATATATGTACAGGAAGCTTGTGGATCATAGCACCGAAAACCCTTATATGTGGAGCTATAGCCCAAGAAAATACATGGCGCACTTCGCAGAGCAATTTTGTGAAGAGAATAATCACGCAAATATGGGAACACACGACAGCCGAAAGGCTTCATATTGGGATAGTGAGGAAGACTGCCATATAGAAACTCGAATGGTGATTTATTTTGCAATACAGATGATGGCAATCGATTTATGATATAAGCGGCTGTGGCAAAAGCGTCAAACCAGAAGACGGCCGGAGCATGGGCATGAAAAAGCATAGAGAGACCCGTTTCTGTAATGTGCCTGTGCTTACGTTTGGCGCACCCATTTTGTTGCGGGGTGTATGGACAAGAAATGCGATGATGGATGCCGTGAGGGTCAAAGAAAACGCGAACACGAGTGTTGAGAAATTCCGAGCCACCATCACTCTGAAATTGTTTGATATTGGCCGAAAATTGATTGCAGACAAACAAGTGAAATTTAACCAACACATTATAGAAATCCGATTTAGCTCGTAAAGGATAAATCCAGGTAAATCGAGAGAAATCATCAATGAAGGCAACATAGTAACGAAATCCATCAATAGCAGTAACAGGCGTAGGGCCCCATAAGTCACAATGTATCAAATCCAAAACAGAAGCGGCACGTTTATCATTCAAAGTAAAACTAAGACGTTTGCTCTTGGCAAGTTGACAAGGAGAACAAAGTCTAGGAGTGGGTAATAATGAAGTAACTGACAAATACCCTAACTTATTAAGCAACGAGATAACATGAAATGGGACATGCCCTAAACGAAGGTGCTAAAGTTCATAACTGGCCTTGGAAAGGTTGGAATGCATGGCAGCAAGCAGAGCAGGTGTTCCACGGTCCAGTACATAGAGCCCGCGATCACAGTGTCCCTGTGCGAGGATTTGCTTTGTGGTTCGATTCTGAATAACAAAGATACGATCAGAGAAAAGCACATCAACAAGGTGATCATGAGTGAGTTTGCTAATCGAGAGCAGATTTTTAGTGAGGTGAGGCACGACCAAAACATCAAGAAGATGAACACCATTATTTATCAAAGTAGAGCCAGTATGAGAAATAGGTAAAACGTTACCATTACCAACAACAACACTGCCATTACCAGAATACGGCAGAATATTGTCAAGAGAAGATGGGTCGGCGGTCATGTGAGCCGATGCGCCCGAATCAACAAACTAATCTGATGGAGAGCCTGAAACATTGCAAGATGATTGGAAGGCTGCAGTAAGGTTGGCCGGAGTAGAAGCTGTACGTTCAAGAAATCTCGGACATTTGTCCGCGTAGTGCTCGCCACGACAAATCTGGCAGCGTGGCTTGCGAAACTGACCGCGACCGCCTGCACGGCCACCCCGCCCATGGGAGGAACGGCCGGAAAAAGTATTGCTGCTAGATTGCCGAGACTGATTGAAGGAAGACCGGGAAGTAGAGGCTGTGAACGCAACCTGAGAAGATGAGTCAGAGGGGTCCATGGCTTTCGACATCAAGTCGAACTGGATAGCCTGATGCAGTAAAACCGAGAAGGAAGAAATGGGCTGCATAGACATCCTGGTGTCGGCAAAGTTGGCGAACTGAGCGCCAAGACCACGCAAAAACCAATAACTCTTGTCGGAGTCATCAACCGGTTTGCCAATAGCGGAAAGTTGATCACAAAGGCCCTTGAAACGCACACCATAGTCTTTGACGGAGAGAGAGCCGCGGCGAAGAGAAAGAAGCTCTTCACGTAACTGATGAACACGGGACACAGAAGATTGGGAGAAAGCAGCTTCTAATGCCGTCCATGCTTCTCTCAAAGTGGTGCACTCAACCACTTCAGCCATGACCTCTTCAGAGAGAGTCGAGAAGAGGACACCGAGAAGACGCTGGTCAGTGGAAAGCCAGGTGGTGTAATCGGGATTGGAAACAGATGCGCCCGATGTGGAGAGAACGGTGGAGGGCGGCGCGAGTTGTTTGCCGTTGACAAAACCGAGCAAGTCAAAGTTGGTAAGCATAGGGATGACCTGTCGTTTCCATAGCAGAAAATTGGTAGAGGAGAGTTTGATTGGCACCATGTGAATCATGGTAGTAATGGGAAGAGAATCGAAGGAGGAAGTGGCGGCCATGAGGGTTTGTGGTGGTTAGGCTGATACCATGAAAGAGTATATGAAGAGAATTGTTTGACCGTTGATTTGGTGATTGTTGTATTAACAATATAAATAATGTACATGTACAAAAAATAAGATCCGTAAATCATGGATCAAATCAAACTATACATGGAAAGGATAATCACAGAATATATGCTAAGAGTTATTCTCAACACAATGATGTATCGTATATGTTGATGAATAATATTACACAATTAATTAATTGAGTTTACAAATAAATTGAACACGTAGTAACTACATATTAATTTTTCATATATGTATAATAGCATCTTCTGATATAATTTGAGATTATCTAACATATAAAGTTATATCAAAATATGCTATTAAACATATATGAAAAATTAATACGTAGTTACTACGTGATCAATTTATTTGTAAACTTAATTAATTAATTGTGTAATATTATTCATCAATATATACGATATGTCATTGACCACTTTTTATGATTTGATGGTTGTTGTATTCAGAATTCAATTATGTATACCATTACACTAGCTTAAGTCATATTTTTAAAATTTTTCTTCAAATAGAGAACTAAAAAGGTCCGATAGTTATTTTATTTAATTTTTTCGAACCTAAATTTTATATATTGCATCAACTAAGAAAATTCAAAATATTTCACAATGTCTACTACAATAACTCTATAGTAATAATCGATGAATTTTCTGTATTACACAAAAAAAAAACTAAAATTGATATTTTTTAATTTGTGTGAAAAACCAAAATCAGTCAAAAGTTTGTGTATTTTAAGGCAATTTGTTATCCACGTAGATGTACACGTGGCATCTCCAGCTGCCACGTGGTAGTTCCGGCTGCCACGTCAGATTCAGCTTGCCGGAATTTAAAAATCATGTGAAAAACCAAAAAGAGGTTAAGTTCGTGTTATTGAAACTATGTTTTTAAAATCGTGTGAAAAACCAAAATGACCCCAAAGTTCGTGTATTTTAAGTCAATTTACCCTTTGATATAATTTAATATATTCAAATGAAAAATTGAAATGTTAAAGTATTTTTCTATGAAGTAAAAAATATTTTTATTAACTTCTACAAATTATTATATATTGATTAATTAAATATTTTAGAATAAAATTTTTCAATAAAATAAATAAATTATAATTTGCTAAAAAAAATTAGAAAAAACTCATATATTAAAAAATAAAAATTACATTTAGAAATATAAAAGATAAATTAATCCATGTGTTGATATTTATTAGCTATTAAACAACTTTATTCATTTATAAGAAAAATTTAAAAGCACATAAAATATTCATTAAATAAGATTAAAAAAAATGATATTTCATTCCGTTCTTCGTTCTGTAGACATACCAATCATAAGAATAGTCATTTCATTCAGACACTCATTCCATTCCTAAGTTCATTCCATTAATACCTAATTCCATTCTATCATACCAATCACCTCCTAAAAATTAAAGCTATATATAAACTCAATCGCATTTGAATAATGCATAGTATATGTTCGAGTCGCATCGTGAGAAATTATTGTTAGTTATTTGTAGACAAATATGTTATAAATCGTGAGAAAGCATATAGCAAGTAGATCGAATTTATATTTTTAAATAAAACTATATTTCCAAAAACCTCCACAATTCGGATAAGTTTAATTATGAAACTTTGCATTCTTATAATTAATATTTTCCAAGTGTAATTTACCTCTTCTAACTTCTATGTTATTTACAGTTTAATATAAATAAGTAGGTTTATCCAATGCATACTTTAAGGTAGTAATTGCAAGTTACCTTCGTCATGATACACACATAATATGGGTGAAAAGTTAAATTATTCATTTTTATAACAAATTAAGTACATAATTATACATTTTCATAAATAAATGTAATGAAAACACTCTCAATGTGATGCGATCCTCGCCGGCACGACGACAACGATAGCAGTTGTTTTCTGATCAGGAGTATCAGGTTACACGAACGGATAGGATGAATTGTCCAAACCCTAGCCCCACAACGATGTTGAATCACGAAGTGATGAATCCGCAACCCGCAATCGAATGAAAACACAAACTTGGATTGATTGTGTAGACGCCACAAACGGGGATGTGAATCCGTTTGATAGGTCGAATGAATCTCACGTTGTATTGTGAAACCTGGAGGATTCTCTCATCAGAGAGAAAAAGTGAAAACTCACGTTCAATAATAATAATTAATCTCAATAATCCCTTTGGAATAATATTGTTTACAACCCTTATATAGGTTGGACAAAATAATAAAAGGCTATATTGAAGTTCTAAACCAAATAGGAAACTAAAATAAGCCCTAAAATCCGAAAATAACATAAAAGTCAAAAATACGGAAAATATTCACGATTGCGCTCGCAGACACGTCACTCGCGACTCCACGTGTGCTGACGTGGCATGTTACCCGCTACCTGACTCACGACTTTTACACAGACGAACCCCCTCGCAGTCGCGACCCGTCAGTCGGACTCGCGACCTTAGCTGCGACCCTAGCACTCGCGACTGATGCTCGCGACTTCTTCGGCTGAAATCAACATCCTCCACTTGTGCTTAGGTTCAGTTCCTTCGACTGGTCACTTCGATACCTCTCGCTCCCGGACCTCTTGAATAAGTCCATTGAGGACTTCTTTAAATTTATTGGCCCTCGATCGAATCACGGGACCCTCCGTCACTCTAATTGGATCCGACACGATCTCGACACAATTCGCATCACAATGACCCACATTTAAGCATTTATCAAGAGAGTTAGACACGGGCTTGCGTGATAATATATAATTTATCATTTTATGAGCATGAGAGATCTTGCGTGACAAACATTTTCAATTAATTTGAAGTATATTTAAAAATACATTTACAAATTCTCTAGTTTTAAATAAAATATCGAACATACCTTTATCTGAATTTTTAGTCAATTAAATAAAAATGTGTAAGAAATTCTCACATGTCAGTCGTTTTCACTTTCAAATGATTTTTTTTCCTGCAATTTACTTTAATTTTTTGTATTATTTGAATGTAAATAGCAAACGAAGTGTTTTTATTTTTTGTTTTAAAAAAAATGGATAGCTTTAGCTATCAACACATCATATGTGGTATCAATTTTAAGACCCAACTTTGATAGGGTAGTTAAAAGTGTATTTAACTTTGAAAAGTATATATGTTTTTTTGTAAGTGGAGTGCAGAAATGAGATTAACCCTAATTGCAGCATCGTGTGGCATTATGAAATGATTAAGAATTGAATTTGATATAAAGAAAGAAAAAAAGAAATTGGAAAGTTGGAAAAATGGTCGTGTGGCCACCCCAACCCTACATATTGTCTAGAATAAAAATAAATAAAAAAACAAGGGGGAATGAATGGTGAATGCATGTGATTAGATAGACATGATGTGCAACGCTACAAAAACAAGGGAGTTATTTAAAGTCGCCGTAAATATTAACGGCGTCGGACTTGCTCTGCTTATTATAGCTTTACTCAACATTATGTCGTTTTAACTATCACATGTATTCAATTATTATAATATTTTTATAATATCAGATATATATGATCCATATTTAAGTATTTTGATTTGGCTGGAAAATTAAATTAATTACCCATTTTTTATAACAAAACATCTACAATATTATTCATTTTATATATCAATATATCATGCATATTCAAGATATACACAATGTTGTCCCCTTGGGGATGGCCTAATGGTGGAGTGGTGTTTCTTGAGGCCAAAGGTCTCAAGTTCGACCCACCACCAACACCACTAGGTGTGAGCCTGTCACACCTGGCTTGCCAAGTGTGGTTTACCTCCCCTGTGTAGATTTGCAGGCTATTACACAGATTTACCCAGTGCGCACCACGGTAGCGTCTGCGGACAGACACGAGATCCACACACATCAGAAAATTTTCAACATTCCACACACATCAGAAAATTTTCAACATTCACAACAAATTTCTAACACGATGAAATTGACAGATCCAACATTATGAGCGCGACGGAGCATTTTCTACTTATTTCATAACATAACATGGATACAAATTTTTTGTACAAAAATACAATATTGATTACGCATTTGCTTGAATTTCAACTATGCATATAATGTGTAATAAATTCTCACATGTATGTTCATCAAGTCATTTTCAGATTTTTTTTTACATGCAGTTTGTTTGGATTAAATTTGTTTTTTTTTTTTTTTTTTGAGGAAAAGAGTTTGGATTAAATTTGTTGAATGTGCATGATATGTTGTAAGATGAATTTTTTGTTATAAAAAATAGGGTTGTTCCTACTGTCAGAGCATCTTCAATGCTAAGCACCTATAAATTCTGCATTAAATAGGTGCAATTTCAACACCACATTTATTTGCAATTCCAATGTTGTACACTAAATTTTTCACCAAATAAGAATATTCTCTTAAAGATTCAATTTTGTTTTATAATTGATATACGAATATGCTTAATGATTTAGTATTTTCCTAAAATTGATAATTATTCAAAACTAATCATTTTTAATTATATATACTTTTAAAAAATATACTATTAAAAAATTTTGTACTATTAAAACATATAATATATAATGTGCTTGGAATAATAAAAATACTTTAAATGATCACCAAATACTTACAGTTAGTGAAAATATTACAAGGCTACAACACTTGTAAATACATTCATAGTGAATAAATTAGAATTATACAAAAAAGAAATCAGACTGGTGAATCTCAATCGTCTCCTCATCAAGAAGAATTTTCAAAACTCAATCAATCCGGAGGTGAATGGCATGAGTTTGAAGATTCTTCAAACGGTTTCGGTCAATATTATAATTATCTTAGAGGATCTATAAATGATTTGTAATTAATGTATTTTTTCAAGTAGTTTTAATTATTTGTAGTGTGTTTTTAAGTTAATTTGTAGTAATTTATAATATGTGCGACTTCATTCTATCCATTATGTTTAATCAATTGTGCTTTTATTAAAATTATTTATTTAGATGATTTATAATTTATAAATTAAATTAGATTTATTAGATAATCTATTTAATTATGATTTTAAATAATAAAATAATTTATTAAATATTGTGGGACCCATCAACACAAATTTGAGACTGGATTTGGTGATGCACCAATTTAATTGAGGCAGAATTTGGGACAACATTGGAATGAAGTTCTGCACCAAATTAATATTTTAGTCCAGTATTAGAGATATTCTTAGAAGTTTTGATTTTAAAACAATTAACATGGGGTTGAAATTTTCTGTTACACTTTCTTGTGTTTCACTCCGTGTTTCATCATTAGATTTATGATTTCAACAATATTTATTATAAAATAAAAATTAATTATAACATGAATAATCATAGTCAACATTTATCAATAAAAAAAATGAATTAAAAAATTATAAAATATATTTTTTAAAAAATAAACCATAATAATAAATTATTAATTAAAAATCAAAAATTAAATATTAAAAAATAATTATAAACCCTAATTAGGTGGGGTGAACCCTAAAAACAATCATAAAATTAAACAAAATCGCAAAAAAATAAAATTGAAGAAAAAAATACAAGAAAAACTCGTAATTTGAAAATGTAACACGAGGTGTAACACAAAGAGTGTAACAAGAAATTCCAATACATTAACATGCATGTTATAACAGTAACAATTTAGGTGGGTCCTATCTTGAGGGCATGCATTTGCATAGAGTCCTAATTTTTTTTATATATATATATATTTATTTTAGTCTGTATGTGTAGACCTTGTGGTCCAAATTAAGAGGGCCAAAATGAAATAAATAAAAAAAAGGAAGAAGAAAAGATTAAAAAAAAAGTCGGTGAAAGATGACTTAAACGGACGAGATGAAATAGAGAACATCGAGAAGGGAAGGGAAAAAAAGTTATCTCCGCATATTTGCAACTTTTATTTTCAATACTCTAAATCCCATCGATAAATAGTTGATTAGTTAAATTACACAAACTTGATAAATATTTTTACCTCTGAAACTGCAATACGTTTGTATTGAAAGTAAGAAACATTTTCCTCTTTTGAACTAATAAAATATTGCCACCTTGTTAGTCATATTATTTTGGACTTATAAATTATTATAGTATAATATGGATATTGGTTTGTCATCTGATACCTAAGTATTGTATTGTTAATATATAATAACTGCTCTGAATTAGTTATGTTGTTCGCTTATTCTCTTTAGTTGAATAATTAGATAAATATATTTATTTATCTCTATAAAAGTCCATTTTAAAGTTGTGGTTTAGAGGGCGTAAGACACATGTCGAGCCCTGACTACTGAAATATAAAAAAGAAATGTGATTGAAATAGAAAATCTGGTGTCGCAGTCTAGTTGGATGACAAAACATTGAGGGCATTTGATACCCATCCGACAGCGACGCCCCAACCTTGTCTCGTGCGCACCTTGCCCCACCCCACCCCCAACACTCATACCCATTCAGATTTTTCTCTCTTCTTTTTTTCTTACATATTTCAACTTCAATTAATACCACCCATGTATAATTTTGGGAAAAGGTTCATATACAACTCTAAACTATTTTACTAGTTTCAAGTAAATACTTAAATTATTATCGGGTCCAATTAAATCATCAAACTTTTAAAATCTACTCAACTAAATTTTTTCATTAACTATTCTACTAACAAACATTAATTTCTCAATTCTTCGTTGTCCAACTGACAAGCCGAGGGTACCATTAGAATGCACGTGGAAATAGCTTTTTAAAATTATTCATATTATTGTGTATTGCAGTAGGAGGTGGTTAAGAAGTATCGCACAAACTGGAGATACCTATATTGCATGTGAATTTTAACGGAATTTGAGTTGGGATTCCGTCATATTAATTCAACGTCCAATCTCAAAATTCATTTAGCGTTTTCGAAGTCAATGGTTTGCACTATTTGAAATTGAGATCAATGTGCATGACTTAAGTCACAACCTAAAGCGGACATCCATTTTTTTAAGAGAGCTAATTAACATAAGAGTTTAGTTGAGTCGTGAATTATAAAATTTCGACGATGGTTCAATTTAATATAATAACAAAGTTCGAAAATCCAGTTGAACTTTACAACAGACTAATTGGAATTGGCAGTAGATTAAATGTGTATTAAGAAGTAATAAAATAGTTTAGAGTTGTATCTGGATGTTTTCCCTATAATTTTCAATAGACATTTATCTAAGTTTAAAGTGGAAACAGACAAACAGTAGGGAAACTTTGAGGAGTTGGCTGTGTTGATTATGAATATTATGAAAGAGAAAAAAGAAAAGAAAATGTAGAATTTGAAAAAAGAAATTGGCGTGCAGCCGCAGCAGGCCCAACGCCCAAGATGATAAGCCGTAGCTGGTTTCACAGATTCTGAGCCCTTTATGCTTTCAAAGGGGGAAGTTAGGTTTGCTGTAATTCCTCATCTGCCAAAAACCAGACACGTATTCTCTACCACACTTACTTTTTAACTACTTCCTGCAAATAAACCATCATTCATCCACTACTGTCTCAATTTCCAAATTCCTAATTCTAAATTCTAGAGAGAGAGAGAGACAGAGATCCATGAATAGTTGAGGAGAAAGAAATTAACTGACCGCAACCCTAGTCCGTTCAGACTCTCTCTCTCTCTCTCTCTCTCTTCCAATTCTTTACAGCTTTCTGTTTCGACTAAAATTCAAGTCTTGTTTGTAATATGAAAGGGCGAGGGCGTGTGCGTGTGCGTGTGTTAATTTAGCCGTAGCAGGTGCAGGTCAAATAAATAAGGCTGGATTTGATTTAATTGGCTTCTTTGACTTTAAAGGGTTTAATTTCCTTCCTCGAAGGGTTTCCAATATTTGGCACAAGTTCTACTCCTTTTATATTTAGATCTCTATTACTTATCTACTTAATTGAGACAGGATTATTTATATCTATCTATCTATATAAATAGAGAGATAGATAGATAGAGAGAGAAACAGATATATATATAGGGGGTGTCCAAGAAAGCTAGAGATAGGAATTTGGATTTTATCTTCATCTACATAGATCTCCTTCGTCAACTAGCTAGATAGAATTGCAGCATCGGCCAACGAATCAAGAAATCCGGCAATTGGTGATTTTAATTTAGAGAGAGAGAGAGTTGTTCGCAAGATTTAGATTTTAATTTCTTGAAGAAGAAGAAGAAGGAGCAATACACACATATAAATATGGCGAACAGATGGTGGGCAGGAAACATGGCGATGAACCCGATGTCGTCTCCATCTCTTCAGCTGAGAAACTCAGGCGAAGATCACGACAATGGTGCGACTCTCAACACATCCAATAGCAGCGGAAGCAACCCTAACGACTGTGATAACCTAGACGGCGCCGAAGACGGCCAAAACCCCGCCGGAGACATCGAGATCTCCGAGCCGACTTCCGCCTCCGGCCGCCGCCCCCGCGGCCGACCGCGCGGATCCAAGAACAGGCCCAAGGCCCCCATTGTCATCACCAAAGAAAGCGCCAACGCCCTCCGCAGCCACGTCCTCGAAATCAGCAGCGGCAGCGACGTTTTGGAGACCATCGCCGCCTTCGCGCACCGCCGCCACTTCGGCCTCTCGGTTCTCAGCGGCAGCGGAATCGTCACCAACGTCACGCTGCGCCAGCCAGGTGCGCCCGGCGGCGTGCTCACACTCAACGGGAGATTCGAGATATTATCTCTATCGGGGGCATTCCTGCCATCGCCGTCGCCACCAGGAGCCACCGGATTGACTGTGTACTTGGCCGGAAGCCAGGGCCAGGTAGTTGGCGGCCCGGTGGTAGGCACATTGGTGGCGTCGGGGCCGGTAATGGTTATTGCGGCGACATTTACAAACGCCACGTATGAGCGTCTGCCACTGGAAGACGGCGGTGACGGCGGTGAAGGAATGCAATTGCAGGCGGCGTCGGGAGTAAACACCGTAGCGATGGGTGGTGCATCAGCTGATCCACCGGCAACGTCGGTGGGTTTGTACAGTGTGACGGCGAATATGATTCCCAATGGGCAGATGGCGCATGATGTGTTTTGGGCTCCGCCTCGCCTTCCTCCTCCGTCTTACTGATCTATATATATATATATATATATATATATAGCCTCTGTGGAAGTTGTTGTAAGCTGCAAGGTCAGAATTCTTTAGCCCTTTTAACTTTGTGTTCGGCTTCTCTCAGTAGGTTAATTAATTTCGACTCTAATGAACAATCTCCGATATGATATGATCCTTACACAAGGAAAACAATTAATAATTAGCTCCTTCATTTTCTTTTTCTAGATCTATTGGTTCTGATTAATTACTTTAAATTTTGTTCATGCTTGATTATATTATAAAATGTGCCTCTTAATTGTATCAAGAATGACTATATATATGTATGATCGATTTATTTTCCATTGTCATGTTGTGTAGAAAGATCGATTGATTAATTTTTATTAATTAATATGAACTGTGTCTGTGTGAGTGGTTTCAACGGTTGATAAGTTGTTTATCTTTGTAGAGACTTTTGTGATTATTTGGTATCACATCATGTGGAATGTTACTGCAATAATAAGTGGTGCAGTTCTTTGCAACGCAACTTGATTTCATTTTGGACTAATTCATGCAACTTGATTTGGAAGTTTTCTTTTAATTTCTACTCGACTTTACCCAATTTGGTGGATTATAGGTAAGATTTGTTGACTACTACTACTATACTACAATATTCAGTGGTGCTCTCGAGATATGGAGCATTATATTACTACTCATCTATAATTTTTTTTTCCTTTTTGAGAGATACTCATGTGTGTAATTATATGAATTAGCAACGATATATATAATTAGGTGAACTAATTATTAAGCAATATTGTTACTATGGATTGATGAAAGATTAGCTAGGTTTCCATTCGGCTGATTAATTCCAACTAAATATTGAGGCTATGAATTACAATATTGCAAGCAAAAATGAATCAAACTAGCTAGCTAATGATTTATTGGTTCAAATGAATATGATTATGGCCCGACCCGATTAATATTATAACTAATTAACTATTATAAACCCATTATAACTAATTGGAATCCGTTATATATAGGTAGGCTAGCATGCTGCACCACTCAAATTATTATAATGTGTGGAATCATAAAAATTCCTTCATGGTTGAAAGATAATGAGTTTGATGTGTATTAAATTAAACCGTGCTCACACACACACACTATGGTATACTAATTGTTCCAATAGCATACTAACTATTAATTAAGCTGGCGAAAACTCTCTCTCAATGTTCCATACAATATCATTTGTTGTGTTGAAATCTAGCTATTGGTTATATACATGCACACATACATATGTATATATTCTGTTAATTGTTGGATGATATATTATACATACGTAATTTAGACAAGCAGTACTATATATGAAGATAAAGTTAATGAGGTAAACTGAAGACTATGTTAATTATTATATATATAATATATTACTTTTGCAGATGTGCTTTTATATAAGTGATGTTAGCTAGGTATTGTAGCATAACATGTTAGAACAATGAATAGGAGAATTAATCTGAGGTGGATGCTTGGTTGCTCTAATTAGTTAATTTCTACACATATACTGATCAGGTCAAGATTAATGACCATGATCATCCATCTGTGTCTTGTTCAAGAAAATCCACACGCCATTATATGAATCCCTAGCTGTCTCCATAGCTACAAGACTTTGTTTATTTAAACATGTATGGTAGTTATTCATCAACATATTATATGGCCTTTTTTAAAAGAATAAATAAATTGTAGTCCTATATATTAACTATATATCTATAGATTTACAATTGCATCAACTGCTAGCGAATTTGATTTTATTTTTACCGAAATTTTCGAATTGAATATGATTGGAAATCGTGTGCTTACGCAATTTCCCCATTAGATTTCATGTTACTCCATTTGTGTTTCACAATCAAATTATGAGTTTTTCTTTTATTTTATTTTTCACTTTCAATTTCTTATGCTTTGGTTTAATTTTAAATTGTTAATTATAATTATTTTCTACCAAGTTAGGATTTTATAATTATTTTTTAAAATTTAAAATTTTAGTTTTTAATCAATTATGAATTATTGTGGTTGATTATTTCATAATTTGAATTTATAATTTTTTAATTCATTTTTTTTAAGTAAATGTTGACCAGAGTTGATAATCTTATATGAATTTTTATTTTTACATAATTATTGTTAAAACAACAAATTTGAATTTTATAGTGAAAAACGAAGTAAAATACAAAATGTATAGAAAATTTGAAACATGCAATTTTGGAGTCCAACATTAATTAATAAAAAAAATCAGCCCAATCTCCTCATATGAGATCCTCTCTATTCCAACCTTAAATTACATTTCGTATTTAAACAATTAGATTTCCGTCAATTGTATTTAAAGAACTTCAATATTGTCGGTAATTCACTAAAATAATTACTACAGCAAAATGATTTTTAGACAATAGTATTATAGATAATAAATATTGTCACTTTTAATACACTTAAATAATGGCATGCCGTATCTAATTACTACATGTCATATGTAATAATATTTTTGTGATGGCATTATTGTCACTTAAAATTATCCTTAAGTGAGCACATTAATGTCGGCACAAAAATGCCATTAGAGATGACATGTGGTGATTAGAGACGATATATCGTTATTCAAATCTATTATAAGTGATGACATTTGTCGTATCTATTTTTAAAGATCATTTTTATTGTAATGAATGAAATACTCATTGCATAAATTTAATAGTTGAAATACGAGATATAATATATGGAAGGTTGGAAATCAGAATAGAGGATTTATTAGTCCTTAATTTTGTGCCGGATTATCAAATTAATTTTCGCTAATTAAATGTTCAATTTGAGTGGTTTTAGTTTCTGATGGATTCCCAATCTGCACGGGTCCTGATCGAAGAGCGATTTCTGATCAAATTAATTTCAAAATTTGCAATATTATTTTATTCGCAAAAACTTGTGTGCAGCAAGATGTAAATAACATTATGTGAAACGGGTCGGATCCGGATTTTATCCGACCCGTCATATATATGAAAAAGAAACCGCTCCTTCTTCATTCTAACCCTAGCTTTCGCTATTCTGATCTTAACGCAGCCTTTCTCAATTTTCTTCTCTTTCCATTCTCCATCGCAAAACCCTACCATTCCCATTCTCAACTTCCCTCGAGTTTTCCGGCATCTGTAATTGCAAGCGAAGGGCTCCGTCATTCTTTCGATCGATTTTTCCAACAATCGCGAGGCCTGCTTTGAGTCGAAGTCCCGACGTTTTCACTTGATCGAGTTCTCTCTTCAGTTTATTGAAGACGATTTCGTGCCAGGTTAGTTTCAATTTACAATTTTCTTGTGCATTTCAGTTTACAATTTTTTGTGCTAGGTTAGTTTACAATTTTTCAGTTTAAAATTGACTTCATCGAGTTCTCCGTCATTCTCTGTTGAGTTTATTGAAGACGATTTCAGTTTACAATTTTTTTGTGCATTTTTTAAGCATCTGATGTATATCATGTGAAAGATGTGTTGCTTTTGTTTGTTTCATTGTCGATGCAGTGTTTTTTCCTCTCTTGTGTATTTTTGGTTGCTGTTTGTTTGATATACAATTTTGTTTGTGAATGTTCTCAGATTTGTTATTCAGATATCATACTTAGGTTATTCAGATTTGTTTCAAACTCGATTTGTGGAGTCATTGCTAGATAATTGATATGCATGTTTGTTATTTGCTGTATCGATTTTCTTTGTATGTCTTATTCCACAATTCTGCGTGAGTTCATTAGAGTCTAACCATATCATATATTTTGTATCAGTTTTTAAACTGTTAAGTATCATTTTATTCACATATATGTATCAATTTAGTGTGTATCTGTCTTATAGATGAATTATGTTTATTTTTTCTTTGAGGTGTATGTGTATCAATTTATACATGCATAAGTATCGGTTTATACATGTATAAGTACTATTTCATGCATGAAAGAAGTATCAAAATTTTTATGAAAATTTGAGCTGCCTAGGTATGAATTTATGCATGCATATGTATGATAAATTTATGAGAGAACTGGGTGTTGGGGTTTTTTCGAATTGAACCACCGCAGGATCTAATTGGATGTTCATTGATCCTAATGTCATGTAGATCATAAATTCATGCATCTCATATGTTTTAATTAACATGCAAATCCGGTTTAATCGATTCTACTAAAGCGGAAACATAGAAATCGAAAAACGACTTACAAATTAAACGACGGGTGGAGGACAAGATTAAAGGTCTAATCTTGTTGTTGTATGTATGAAAAATGGCGCCCCATAGTGATATTCCACTCCTTGATCTTCTGTTGTATTCCCGGACTGAATCTAGTTTCAGGGTGGGCTGAAATCTACTAGATCGGTATGGAATCTGTGGAGATAAAGAGAACACAAGAGGAACTGAATTGTTAACCCCAAATTTCGTCCCCCACCTCCCTATTTATAGGGGAGGTGGTCGAAATTTCGTCCCCCACCTCCTTATGTTAGATAATACTTTCTTACTGTTTCCAATAAGTAAGATATCATCAACATATAGCACGAGGAAAGCCACCACGTTTCCGTCACTCTTCTTGTACACACAGCTCTCATCCGAACATTGCACGAATCCATATGACTGGATAACCTCGTCAAACCGGATGTTCCAAGACCTTGACGCCTGCTTAAGTCCATAAATGGATCTCTTAAGCTTGCACACTAAGTGCTCTTGGCCTTTAGCAATGAAACCCTCTGGTTGCTTCATGTGGATGTTTTCCTCAAGACTTCCATTCAGGAAAGCTGTCTTGACATCCATCTGCCAAATCTCATAATCCAAATGAGCGGCAATAGACAAGAGAATCTGGATTGACTTAAGCATGGCTACCGGCGAAAAGGTTTCCTCATAATCGATCCCTTCTTTCTGAGTATACCCTTTCGCCACCAATCTTGCTTTGAAGGTTTCAACCTTCCCGTCAGCTCCTCTCTTGCATTTGTAAACCCACTTACACCCAATGGGTTTTACCCCATCATGTGGTTCTACAAGCTCCCAGACTTGATTGTGATCTATAGATCCAATCTTAGACTTCATTGCAATTTTCCAAGAGTCTGCATCTTTGTCTTGGATTGCTTCATCGTTGGTCCTGGGATCCAATTCATTTAGTCCTTCAGGGAAATCCGAAGATTCACCCAAACCAATGAATCTGTCAAGTTGGCGTACAACCCTTCCACTGCGACGAGGCAGTTCCTGTACTTCTGTGACACGTTGTGCAGTAATTTGTGGTTCCTCTTCTTGTACTGTTGGTGTCAGATTCGAATTTTCCCCTCGAAATTCCTCGAGTACTATCTCACTTCTCGGCTTGTGATTTATTACATAGTCTTCCTCTAAGAATCGAGCATTGGTACTCACAATGATCTTCTGATCCTTAGGATTATAAAATAAACCACTTTTCGTTCCTTTGGGATATCCAACAAACAGTCTAACATCCGTACGTGGTGCCAGCTTATCAGCATCCTTATCCAGCACATGTGCTGGACTACCCCAAATCCGAAAATGTCCAAGACTGGGCTTTCGTCCAGTCCAAAGTTCTGTGGGCGTAGATGGAACTGATTTTGATGGAACCATATTAAGAATATAGGCTGCCATTTCCAGGGCATATCCCCAGAACGAAATAGGCAGATCTGAATAGCTCATCATCGATCTAACCATCTCTAACAATGTTCTGTTCCTTCTCTCCGCCACGCCATTCTGTTGTGGCGTTCCCGGCGCAGTCAATTGGGATGTAATCCCATTCTCTGCTAAGTAGTCCCTAAATTCATTCGAGAGGTACTCACCACCACGATCAGACTATACTGATTTGATATTTTTACCTGTAGGTTTTTCCACTTCCGCTCTGAATTCTTTGAAAGTCTCAAAGGATTCCGACTTGTGGCGTAACAGGTATATGTATCCATACTTTGAGTGATCATCAATGAACGTGATGAAATACTCATACCCTCCTCAAGCCTGAACTGACATAGGGCCACATAAGTCAGAGTGAATCAAATCTAGTACCTCTTCAGATCTATTCCCTTTATCCTTAAAGGGTCGCTTGGTCATTTTACCTTCCAAACAGGATTCACACAAAGGGAACGATTCTAGGACCAATGAAGACAAGGGCCCATCGTTTACTAGTCTTTGTATCCGTTTAAGGTTAATATGGCCGAGCCTAAGATGCCAAAGATAGGTTTGATTCATTTCCGAAGGTTCTTTTCGTTTGTTAGGGTTTATGACCGATGTATTCAGTAAATGCATTTGCGTAGTGTTTTGCATAGGATTAAGTAAATAAAGATGTCCATCTAATGTGCCAGAACAGATAAAACGTTTATCACTAAAGATAACAACCTTGTTATCAAAAGAAACAGAATATCCATCCATAAAAAGTTTAGAAACTGAAATCAAGTTTCGCCTAAAACCAGGCACATAAAGGCAATCCTTTAAAACTAAAATCCTATCACTACTAAAAGATAAGGTTACGTCTCCCACTGAAACTGCCGCCACTTTCGTAGCATTGCCCATGTAGACTGAAATCTCTCCATCACTCAGCTGTCTTTTTGCCAGGAACCCCTGTAAAGACATGCAAACATGATCAGTAGCTCCAGTATCTACTACCCATGACTGAGTAGAACAAGTAGCTAAACATGTTTCAACGACGAGAGATTGAGACGTACCCTTTTTCTTCTTCTTGTTAGGACAATCCGCCTTCCAGTGACCTGGCTAGCCGCACTTGAAACACTTTGTCTTTGACTTAAATTCCTCGGGAGGAATCTTAGTCTTAGACTTCTTCACCTTAGGCGCCCCTCTGCAGCTTTCTTGGGTGCGTTCTTCTTCTTCCTTTTAGTACCGGAAGAGGACGCCCTATTTTCAGCTAGGTGTGCCTCCGGATTTCCTTTTTGAAGTAACTCAGCCGCCTAAAGATCCATGAGCAGTTCAGTCAGGCTAACATCCCTTTTAATCATGTTAAAGTTCAACCTGAACTGCTCAAACCTCGAGGACAGGCTATGAAGAACAATGTCGATTTGAGAATCGCCATCCAGCTCTCCACCCAAGGTCTCGATCTCAGCCAGATACCCCATCATCGTGAGAACGTGATCCCTAACAGGTGTGGAGTCAGACATTCTCGTATCCATTAGCTTCTTCATTGCCAAATGGCGTGCCGAGCGGTTCTGATGACCGAAGAGCTGCCTAAGGTTGTACATGATATCATAAGCGGTTTTCATAGGTTCATGCTGATGTTGCAACACATTCGACATAGATGTCAGAATGTAACAGCGTGCCACCTCATTGGACCTAACCCACTTATCATATGCAACCTTTTGGGCTTCGTCAGAACCCTCATCTGGCTTTTGAGGACATACTTCTTCAAGTACGAATTTGTGTCCTTCCGCAGTGAGAACAAGATTAAGGTTTCGAATCCAATCATTGTAATTTTCACCGATTAACTTGTTTTCTTTGAGAATAGTGGACAGGTTGGAGAGTGCCATGATGATATAGAATAACTGAAAAGTAAACATGCAGTACAGTCACAAACTTTAGGATACTCACATATAATTGTATACCTCAAAAAAATTATATGTAATCCACTGACATTTTAAAAATGTTTCTTATAAGCCACGTTAGTGTGGACGTTTATAAAATTCATCCTTAAACAGGTAAAATCACCTTTAATTTACCTCCAGTCAAATTTCCTTATGACAAGTAAATTAATAGTCGGAAATAATCACGGTCGTGTAACCTTCAAATTAATAAGCCACGTTAGTGTGGACGTTTATTAATAAATTACACCTAAGTGTGAACACCATCATCTTAGCACCAAGTCCACTATTTCGAACTCCCTGCTCCAGTTGGAGGAGTCAGTTTGTTCTAGTAGTGTTCTACAGCTATCTTGATAAAGAAGTTTAATTTCTAGAGATAACAGCGATATGACACATCCGTTATGGAGGAAGACCTATTGTCAACTCGCATGTCAATCACATCTCAATTAAACCAGATTAATGGAGACCGTTTGAGATTTCTACATACTTTGGTATGAATCTCTCCCACTTAGTTATTTAAGATTGAGGTTTCATTTTATCCCATTGTAAAACATGCAAACATCACATAAAATGATAAAACACCATTGCATGCTTCAAACAACATAATAAGCAATAATAATAAAAACCAACTATCATGGCTTATATCTCATGTTGCTGAATGAGATAAAACTGGAAAGTCAGCTCCGGAAACTCGGGCATGGCCGCCGCCCTTATCACTGCGCCTCGCTGAAAACCTAGCTCCAATTAAGATTTCGGGACGTGAATCAGTGATACTTCCTTTCTTGAGCTGTACTACTCTCCTTCTTTGAGTTGATCTTCAAACTTTATTCAATATAGAATATCTATTCCTTAAAGGAAAAAACTAATATATCTAGAATAAAATTACAACTCAATGACTTGGTCTAACAGTTTTATTTCTATTACATTAAAACAACATAAAATAAAACCTAGACCTAATCCATGGATTTTCTCATGGATTAAAAACACGTAGCCAAACCGGCATACGGCCCATCAAACATCCAACATAAATTAAAACATACATCACATAATTAAGGAGCCATGATAGTCGGTAACCCTGCAAACAAGTCAGTCTACAAATCCAACAATCACAATTACATGATTAGCATAAAATAACATATGATATCCAAACATGACATATTAAATAATATTCGAATTTTTCAATTAATAAAATTAATTAATTCGATATTATCCACAAGATAAAAATTGAAAATTAAAATAATTATCCACCAATTTATAACTTGTATTTTTTGAAAATATTACTAAAATAAATCTGGAAATTATTTAAAATTATCCAGCAAATTTATTTAATATTTTCTAACCACCCTAATTAAATAATAATTGGATATATTGATATAAATCAAAAATCTAATCCAAATATTATCCATAAGAATCTAAATCTTCAAGGATAAGGTTTGGAGATTTGATTCCAATCCAAAATCTTCCAAAACTTATCCAAATTTAAAATCTTATCCAATTGGATTTTGATAATTATTTGTATATATCCAAAATCACCTTATCCAAATTTTAATCAATAAATTTCGAAAATTACCAAATAATAAATTTGGAAATTTGATCCACTTCAAAGTCTTCCAAATTTAATATTCTATTTTCAAATCTATCTAGATTAAAATTAGGCAAATTAAGATATACATCAAATAATATCAAATCTTAATCCCATGCACATAATTTTCGAACCAATTCATTAAATAAATCTGGAAATTTAATTTTCATTAAAATTTCCTCCAAATTTAATTTAATAAAATCGAAAATTACATAAAATAACATATTTGGAAATTTTGACATTAATCAAAAAACTATTCCAAATAAAATACACAAGTTTCGAAAATAATAAGAACAATAAATCTGGAAATTTTGATCCACTTCAAAAATTACCGAATTTAAAATTATATTTTCAAACTTATCCAGATTAGAAATAGGTAACTTAAGATATACATCAAAGATTACCTAATCTTTTTCTAATCCACATAATTTTCGACCCTATCCCTAATTAAATCTGAAAATTTTGATCTTGATCAAAAATCCATCCAAATTGAATCACAGTGGCCGAAAATTAAAACAACAAATTAGGGAATTTTAAACACCAAAGTTTCGAAAACTTTGGTACCATAATTTTCGAACAACTATCAAATTAAATATGGAAATTTGATATCATCAAAAACCTATTCCAAATCTAATTTTGATAGAACCGAAAATTACACAAATCCTCAAAACTAAAATTTTCGATCAAGATCAAAAATTCATCCAAGTTTTGAACACAACCAATTCGAATATATGAACATATAAATCTGAAAATTTAAGCAACATAAATATTTCATCAAATTTATACATATTTTTCGAATTAATCCTAGGATTAAATCTAGAACAGTGCCAAAACCCGCTCTGATACCAGTTGTTGGGGTTTTTTCGAATTGAACCACCGCAGGATCTAATTGGATGTTCATTGATCCTAATGTCATGTAGATCATAAATTCATGCATCTCATATGTTTTAATTAACCGAGTTTAATTAACATGCAAATCCGGTTTAATCGTTTCTACTAAAGCGGAAACATAGAAATCGAAAAACGACTTACAAATTAAATGACAGGTGGAGGACAAGATTAAAGGTCTAATCTTGTTGTTGTATGTATGAAAAACGGCGCCCCATAGTGATATTCCACTCCTTGATCTTCTGTTGTATTCCCGGACTGAATCTAGTTTCAGGGTGGACTGAAATCTACTAGATCGGTATGGAATCTGTGGAGATAAAGAGAACACAAGAGGAGTTGAATTGTTAACCCCAAATTTCGTCCCCCACCTCCCTATTTATAGGGGAGGTGGTCGAAATTATCAAGCCCTAAATGTACTGGGCTTGGGCCTCTATCTCTTTTCCAACTCCAGTCCATTAAAGTCATATCGGGCTACAATAGGGATCTAGAAGAATATTAAATTGGCCTGCTAATTTATTTAATTTCCAATATCCAATAAACTTAGGATATTATTAAATAAATTAAGTATTATTTTTATTCCACTAAAGAAATGATACTGACCTACCAATTTAATACATATTTCTGAATATGCTTTCTCCTTTAGTCCAGCCATTCCCCGCGTTTAAGATATAATGCCCATTAATTAATTATGTAAGTTTCTGACAGCTATAATTAATTAATATCTTATCCTTGAGTAGTACCACACAAGCTTTACTCATGCACGGAATAAATTCCACCTGCAAGGTTTCAGCATGAACTTGCATTTCCTCAAGGGGACACCATCAAACTGGCGCACCAGGACACGGTGCCCCTACATATTGCACGACCTATCATAAGTGTAAATATCACAACCCAAGATATCGAGATTATTGATCCTTATGAAAGAATCTCACCCTTTGATAAATCAAAGCTGCAAACACTACACGTATATGTCCGCCAACACATAGGGGTTAAGAACCTGAACTCTGTGGATTCTTATTCTCTCATTTAAGGTCAGAATAGAGAATAGAATCCTAAGTAGATCCACCTCAATACACTTGCCCGTGTATTAGAATAATCAGTTAGTCAAGATAAACTAACTATCAGATTATTCTACGGCGTACCGATAGCAGGTTCAGTGCCATCTAGACCGTGAGCCTTTTAATACATTACAAGGAACTGATAATATGATCTAACCGTGTGTTTACCCACACCATATCATCTACAATGTAAGTATAGTGAACATGCATGTAAATATAACAATTTAAATGCAAACAGTGACTGCAATTGTATTTATTCTATATCATCATAAAACCATTATTAATAATGTATACAAAAGACAGGTCTTCTAGTATACAAAACCAACACTGGGATGTTTTGTTAAAAAACAATGAGGTAATTTATTTTGTGAACTCCTACCTTTATGTGATTTCAGTGGTACTTTTTATGCATTTAGTTAGTACTTTATGTTGCAGATTGTGAATTATGTTTCATTTTTCTTTGAATTTTTTTATTGCAGTGGAAATGATTATGTATTTAAATCCCGACCCTCTTCAATCTATTCTATTATCAGTTCACTGAAGGAGGAGCAGCGAAAGGCAGTAAATGATATTGGTTTTGGAGGGTTGTTTTTTTCTTTCAAGATTTTGCATGTGTTCATTGGTCAAATGTGCACTGGTTTGTTCAGCATTTTAATCCAGACACTCGTTTTCTTTTATGCTTCATGTGTTTTTTTTTTGCTTATTGAAATGTTTCAACTTTCTTTTTGCAGTCGTCTGATAGAAAAAAGTTACGGGCATTGTATTGTGCTCGGATTTTACTTTCAGGCACAAACGACTTGAGTTTTGAAGTTCACCAATCTATGCTGGACTTCATGAACAAGAAGAAGAAATGATGATATTTGTGATTGAATGATGTTTTTTTGGTGGGATGTTGTGGGATGACAAATACATTGATCTCATGGTTAAACTTGATCTTTGATTTGTGGTGTTGTTGGTGTTTGGCAGAAAGAGGAAATATTTTGTTTTTTGTAATAGCTTGATGATACAGTTTGTTGGATATGTTAGGAGGCTTTCTGAAATCACGAATAGATGGGATGTCTGAAATGTTTTAAGAATGATGTTATTATATATTTTGTCCATGTTTTTTTATCATTAGAAAATGAGTTTTGTTTATGCTACAGTTTACTGTATTTTTTTTGCTCATATTATGTTAAGCATATAAAAAGTATCACCTAATTTGAAATGAAGTACCAATGAACATGTAACTTTGTTCACACTATATGCTCAATAAAAAATTATCGTGTGTTTCAGAAATATTTTTGCTTTAACTTTAGTTGTAAATTAGTTATTTAATGATCATTCATAACCTGATTTTAAAGAAATCTGGTTCTTATTTAGATATAATAATAGTATAATGTACAGAGCATAAACGTATCACGCGATAAATGAAAGAGTACCATTTTATCTTTTTTGTAATCTTTTTATGTTGTATGTGTTTTTTTAAAGAATTAAACGAAACTATCATAAATGAATGATCACCAAATCCTTGTACATGGAAAAAAAAATCCCAACAGTAAAAATCTAATCGAAGCAAAAAATGAGTTTGATACAATAAAAAGTACCATGTGGTAAGAAAAAAGTACCAAGTATGATAAAAAACAGGTATCAACCTAAAATTAATCTAACACAATCGAGGGTTGGAAATTTTGGATCCAAACTCATCCAACTGAATTGAATATCTAATTAAAGTAAAAAATCAGTATAATACTATAAAAAGTACCATTTGGTAAGAAAAAAGAGTATTAACAACGATAAAAAATCTAATTAAAGGAAAACATGAGTTGATACAAAAAAACGTACCATGTGGTATGAAAAAAAGTATCAAGTTCGATAAAGACAGGTATCAACTTTAGATTAATCTAAAACAATCATGATTCCAAGAATTTCAAGGCAAAGCAAAATATGTCTGATACAAAAAAAGTACCATGTGGGAAGAAAAAAAGTACCAAGTATGATAAAAACAGGTATCAACCTAAAATTAATCTAAAACAATCGAGGGTTGGGGAGAAATGGCAGAGATCAAGAAGATGCACGCCCTAATCGAGAAATACTAACTCAAGGGCCAGGTAAGATGGATAGCAGCTCAAACTGACAGATACCGCTACATTGCAGACACGAAGGGGGCTTTCGTGCAGCCTGCATTGTCTGAAGCCTTCGGCTTGACAGTGATCGAAGCCATGAACTGCGGGCTGCCCACATTTGCAACTAATCAAGGAGGGCCAACAGAGATCATAGTTGATGGGGTCTCAGGCTTCCACATTGATCCCAACAACGATGATGAGTCGAGCAGCAAAATAGCTGATTTCTTCGAGAAATGAAAAATGGATAGCAGATACTGGAACAAAATGTCTCAAGGTGGCCTCAAACGAATATATGAATGGTACTCCAAGTCCAAGCCACCCTCATTCAGACATTTTGACGAACACATTATGATCATAACTAAAAACCACCTCTTTTCCCCCATTGCAGCTATACATGGAAGATCTATGCAAACAAAGTCCTCAACATGGGATCAGCCTATGGATTCTGGAAACAGCTCTACAAAGACAAAAAACAAGCAAAGCAGAGATACATAGACATTTTTTACAATCTCCAGTTCAGGAAACTGGTGAGTTATTATTCTTCCCCTACCAAATATATATATAATTTTTTTCCCCAACAAATTATGAAATAATATTTGAATTCCACAGGCGAAGAATTTGCCTATCAGCGAAGAAACCATACCGGCAGCTCCATCCAAAACTCCAGCACCCAAAGCGCCGCCGCCGTCAGTAAAACCGAAAGCAGAGGTGGAGGAGCAAGTTATGAAATCAGATTTTCAACTCAAATTCTATAAAAGTAACTCCAATGATGTTATCATAGTTGATTTTACCTCGATTTGGATGAATCCAGATCCAATTCAGATATTGAGATGAAATTTTGATTGAGTTTAGCTTCGTGATTCCTTAATGGTGGCGTCGACGGAAACGACGTGATATTTGAAGTCGATGCGAAGGTTGTCGGCGGTGATGATGCGAAGGTTCACGGCGGCGACGACGGCCTCCGCGATCGCGATGGATGATGCGTGACGGTGGCTGGCCAATGTTCAACTTTGGGTATATTTTTCTGTATTGGGCTTGAGTTACAAAGTTTTTTTTTTTAGATTAGAGCTGGCTCTGAATTCTATTGGGTTGGATCCAAATTGTATTGGGCCGGCCCGTCTGAAATACCATATATCAGACCTGCTGCATGCAAGTCCACCCCTATTTTATTAGATTGAAAAACCAAAACTAAGTATAAACACCTCAAAATGTAATAAGATAATGTGCTTTGTATAATCTAAACATTTAATGAACAGTATTGAATATCTCCTGTCATGTAAAATTACTAACTAATTATATTAAGTTTTTTTTTTCTAAATACTTTAAAAAAAACTTAATATAATATATATATATAATAGTATGTAACGTAATTATTTTATATTGTATATAATACAAAGATTTTAAAATCATATTAAATACGTTATCGCGTTTGACTACAATAAATAAAATAGGATAAAATAACTAATTGTATACATCCGCATATTCAATTCACCGCAGGTATTCTTGTTTTTCTCATTAAATTTGAGACGATAGGCTGAGTAATAGATATTCCCCACATCCCAATTATATAGTCCAGTTTCTCCTCGCACGTATGTTAAAAATATTTGTGAAAACGAGATATATATTAAAGCTTAACTTCCAATATTACTCTTATTTAAAACTAATGACTTAAAAAAATTTAAGTGGTTGGTTTTTAATTTCAAAGAAACTAATAAGGGTACATTTATTCATTATTATGAAAATTAATATTATTTATAATTATGAAACTATATAATTGAGACACCTCAAAATAATAACAGAGACTATATGATTGAAACGGGAGAGTATTAAGTTTGAGGATGTTAGATATATACATACAAATTGGCATATCTATAATTTTATTGGATTTAATTTTATTTATTAGTGCGTAATGCGTTATTTATTAAGGCCACTAGCTAATTATGAAATGAGATGAAAAATACAAGAAGTTTAATTGAATGTAATTATGCTCGATTTTTAAATTGTCTTTTCAGCACAATATTGTGTCCAACATATTATGCACTACCACCAAGTTATGTTATCTTTTTTTTTTTAACTCACACACCCGACCTGTGATATTGAAGAGATTTGATCAAGTTATGTTATCTTATGTGCCTAGACTCCTGTAGGCTGTAGCCATTTATTTCCACGAGTACGTACATGTTATTGTAAATTTTGAAACGATGATTTATGTAGCATTTTTAATAGCACAAAAATTCTCATGGATATATAACATTATGGTTTATGTAATTTTGGATCTTATTTCTTTATAATCAACTATTATGTCCCGCGTTGCAAGTTTTAAATATAAAAATTCTCATGGTTATATAACATTAAAATTGTTTTTTTTTAATTCCGAGAATTTTGATTGAAATGGACCTGACATATATTTTGGAGTCATTACACACACACACTAGTATTATACCCATGCGATGTACGGAAGTGATATATAAAAAATAATTGAATTATAGTTAAATAGTTAATAGAACAATGAGAAAATGTATATAAAATATAATGATCAAATTTGTTCGCTTAAATCTATTTATGGGCCAACAACCCATATACATGAATAAATCCAGGAATATGACCCTAAAAGACATTTAAGAAAAATATTATACCTATTCAACATTGGCCCTTTGGACCCTGATAGACTCCCGATCTAAAAATTTCAGATCACGATAGCATTGTGAAGTTACATAAACTGGGCAGTAATGTTCGACATCATGTACACGTACATTATAGTGAACATGTAAGGTCAGAAAGATAAATTGAAAGTAAGTAGATGGCACGCGGTTGATAACCCTGTTTGATCAACTGATCTACGTCAGGGGGACTTTCCCAAGTCCGTGAGAAATAATCCACTACTCCGTTGCAAGGTTACAAAGGCTATTACACGATGACCTCCTGTCACTCGACCTCTTTCCTACACACTACAACCTCTTTCGATGGACTGAATTGTAAGATCCCCTTACAACATAGACTCCCTCTAGTTCCCATAGAAAATCTCTCCCGAGACCCCTTTAAAGGTGTGAATGAAAAAATTTCACACACAGACTAGACACACAATGATCACAAGGATCAAACCTAGTCTACCCGAATATTATATGCTTCAAAGATGAAGTCTTTTAGACTCTCTACCCTTTGTGTATTTGTAAACATTGTACTCACTAAACTAGTTTGATTCCCAGGCTATTTATAAACACAAGACATAGCCTAAACAAGGTAATCAGATTGTCCTAAATTGACACAAACTCTACAAGGAAACTTTCCTTGTTTAAATCGGACAACTCCTAGTTTAGAATCCTTCATTGCATAGAACTCGTCTCTTTCCTTCTTGATCTTCATCATCGAACAAGGCAGCTTCTATTCTGAAACGTCCATCTTGAAAAGGCAGCTTCAACTCCTTGAAATCAGCTTGACACGTCTCTTGGAAACTCTCTGGATAACCATGTAAATGATCATGTTCATGATTATGCTCAAGTACATTCTTCGATCTTCAATCAGATTGGCAGTGGAATGTTCATATCATAATGTCCAGAACATGGTCTTCAAACTTGAAAAACTAAAACCTTTGTGTTCTTTAAATTGCCATAAAGATCATGACAATCTCAAACACTTTAGTGCAGATGACACTAATAATCTCCCCCTTTGTCTTTATCTGTTGGAAAATCAGCTCTATGTTTTTAAAGAACACAACATTTCATCTGAAGGATTATGTACCTTAAAACATTCTTGATTGTCCCTGTGAACAACATATGATCCTGCTGTTTTTTCATTTTTTTATCAGCTTGTATCTGCTCTGCTGTATTGCGTTTTTTATCATATTCTTTTTCTTCATTAGCAGTTTCAATTTTTTAGTAGATTAGGATCATAGTTAAGCAGATAAAAATATATGTTCAAAATATAATATATATATCAATAAATTGATATTACAGAAATTAAGCAAAAATATATCTTGCAAAAACATGGATGCAAGATAATAAAACTTGAACAGGAGAAATTTTAAAAAATATCTAGTATTTACTGTTCCTATTTTCCATCGAGAAATATACTCGGATTTGTCAGATGCGGGCTCTTCCTCTTCTTCTTCAGATCCTTCTTCTTCAGCATCATCGTCTTCTTTCTCTGTCTCTTCAGCCTCTTCATCTTCAGTTCCTTGCTCCTCTTTTTCTGCAGCTTCTTCTTCTTCTGCAACATCCTCTTATGCCGGTTGATCATTATGTTCTTCACCTTTTGATGCAGTCGATGTAGATCCCATCTGAGTTGCAGCTACAACAATATTTGCAAGCTTGTACAAGTTGTGAACATGTTCAGGTACATCGGCTGCTGGGGAGGTACTCTTCTCCCGATGAAAGTTTAGCTATCAGAGCTTGAATCTTCATCTTCTCAGAAGTATGCTCAGAGATCAAATGAGCATGGAACTCCAGACAGTGCTCTAGAAATTTCAGCACAAGATTTTTTTGTGAAGACTTTTCTGCAGATGCATCACTTTCTTTTTGTGAAGCAATGAACTTCTTGAACTGTATGCGCAGATGATGATCACCAATTTCAGGAGCAACTTTTATCATCAGAGGTTTCTTGAGTGGTATGATTCTGTCATTCTTCGTAGAGACATTTTCCTTTTGCTTCTTGATGATGCTATAGATCAGAGATGGATAGCATAGAGGACCTTTCACCACTGTAGACTCTGCACTGCTCACAAGATTCCCAAAAATAAATTCACCATAATGGAACTTCTTGCCAGTCCCTAGGTGATATAAAAACCTTCTTTGCGCTTGTGTGACTGCAATTCTGTGGTTTTTGGCATCCAGTTTTATATCATGATTCTGAACAAAGCTCCATACTTCTGTTACAACTTTGATGATGGAATTATCTGAGGATTGGAGGACCACTTGGTATAAATGCCCTGGGTCAGTTCTTTAGCAACTATCCCCCAGTCATCTATCTCTTCCAACTCCCCCTCAACAGAACACCTCAAAAACTCATTGATGAGTTCTGGTGAGAAATTCAGCATCTCCCCTCGGACAAAGACTTTATGAAAGTCTTCAGATTCAGGATCATCAATCTCCTTAGTCAGGTTGCAATGAAATTCAGATACAATCAAATGAACAAATTCATGCACCCTCTGCACAGTTCCTAACAAACCTTCTTCCTCCAATAAAGAATAGACTCCAGTAGCTAGGAGTGTATCCTTATCCATCTTTTTTTCAGAGATCAACAACCTCTTCTTTACCTTATCCCACAACTCAGCATGCTTTGTTGATCGAAATAAAGCATGTTTAGAGATCCCTAGAAAATTGATGATTTATTTGTGATATCAGCATCATGTTCACTTGACTCAGAGTGAACATCTTCAGGTACATGCTTGGGATGAACATCTTTCTTCGCCTTCTAGGATGGTCCAGCAGTTGTAATAGCTTTCCGCTTCCTTGTAATTGGTGTTGTGGATGGTCGAGTGGATGAGGCTCTGCTTCTTGTCACAGGGGTTCTCTGAATAATCTGAACAATAGCAGTAAAAGACTTCTTCCTTGGTGTCTTCTTCTTCACAGGTGATCTGGTAAACAGATCATACTAAGCCGATGCCAGTAACTTTATTTGCTGTAGAACATGAGTTTTTTCAGCAGATTCAGAAGATGAACTATGAACATCTTCTATTTCAGCAGGGTCAGCAACTAAAGGCCGTTTGATGACCTTAAATTAACCATTATATCTATTCGTGAACCAAATAACATTATGTCATAGTTCGTCTAATTGTATTAATAATCAAATATAGTAGTCCCTTTGGGGATGGTCTAGTGGTGGAGTGGTGTTATCTTGAGGCCAAAGGTCTCAAGTTTGAATCCTGCCACCAACACCATTAAACCATTAGGTGCGAGTCTGTAGGCCTTATCTCAAGTTCGAATCCCACCGCTAATACCATTAGACCATTAGGTGTGAGTCTATAGGTTTACCAGTGTGGTTTACCTCCTCTTATCTCAAGTTTGAATCTTACTATCAATATCATTAGACCATTAGGTGTGAGTCTGTAGGTTTACCAATGTGGTTTACCCAACACCATTAGATCATTAGGTGTGAGTATGTAGGTTTACCGGTGTGGCTTACCTCATCTTAAGTTTAAATCTCACCGCCAACACCATTAGACCATTAAGTGTGAATCTGTAGGCTTACCAGTGTGGTTTATCTCCCATGTGTGGTTTGCAGGCTATTACATGTGAATCTGTAGGTGTTGTGTGGTTTGCAACCATTAGACCATTATGTGTGAGTCTGTAGGTTTACCAGTGCGGTTTATCTCCTCTGTGTAGTTTGTAGGCTACTACAATGGGGGTGGGTTTACTATGGCTGCAGGTTATCCTCGTAAAAAAAAACACCGGGGGTAGATTTACCTAGGGGTGTCAAGGTACGGCATACCTTATTTTTTTGTCATACCTTATACCTCATCTTAATTTACGGCATGACAAAAACCATACCGTTGTATTACCTTTACCTCTGGTATACCTTAGTTTGGTATGACACATAATGCATACATTTACCATACCTTTATTTTGATATATCTTATTGTACCTTAGTTTGGTATACCTTACTGTAACCATATTTCGGTCCATACTATACTGATATTTCACTGTATATCGAAATTATCGTTATATTAAATGTTTATGATGAACATATACTAATTAAGTATTATAGTATTGTATATCATATCTCTTTTATTTTTAATTTTCTCAATAATTCATCATAACTTTTAGTCTAAAGATTAAAGAAAAATATAAGATTATCATTTATTACATTAGATTTCACACTGTTCAGTTTTTAGTTAGAAGTTTTGTATTAATTATATGAAATACAATATTTTCTTAAATGTTTATGATGAACATATACTAAGTATTATAGCATTGTATATCATATCTTATTTTATTTTAATTTTTTGGATAATTCATCATACCTTTTAGTCTAAAGATTAAAGAAGAATATAACATTATTATTTATTACATCTGATTTCACATGTTGTTCAATTTTTAGTTAGGAGTTTTAGATTAAATTATATGAAATATAATATTATCGTAAACGTTTATGTTGAACATACTAAGTATTATAGCATTGTATATCATATTTCATTTTTTTTATAATTCATCATAATTTTTAGTCTAAATATTAAAGAAAAATATAACATTATTATTTATTATATCTAATTTCACATTGTTCAAATTTTAGGTAGGAGTTTTGTATTAAATTATATGAAATATAATATTTTCCTTAACTTTTATGATGAACATACTAAGTATTATAATATTGTATATAATATCTCATCTTAGTATATTTTCTTCACTATTCATCATGACTTTAAATCTAAAATTAAAAAAAAAAAAAGATTATCAATAACATTTGATTTCAAATTGATCAATTTGTAGTTATAATTTAAGCATTAAATTATATGAAATTTAATAATTTTCAAAACTTTCATAATAAACATACTAAGGCCTAAATATTATATTATTGAATAACATATCTCATTTTCTTTAAAATATTTAGACCATTCATCATAACTTTTAGTTTAAAAGTTGAAAAATAATATAATTATTATTTATTACATTTGATTTCACATTGTTTGATTTTTAATTATAATTTAATTATTAAATTATATTAAATATTATATGTATCTAAACCTTTACTTTGAACAAACTACGTATTATATTTTTATAAAGGAGAATTATCAATTCAGGACCTAAAAGATGAGTAATCTATCATTTCAGAACCTAAAAGATGAAAATTATCAATTCAGGACCCGGAAAATGAAAATTCTCAATTCAGGACCTCAAAAATCATGAATTTTTATTTCTTTTTATTTTTTAATAAATTATAACAATTTCTTTATTAGATTTAATAGATAATTAATGAAAAAAAATTCATTGAAAATTAATATAAAATTAATTAAAAATATAAAGAAATCAAAATTCATGATTTTTTAGGTCTTGGATTGAGAATTTTCATTTTTTGGATCCTAGATTGAGAGTTTTCATCTTTCGGGTCCTGAATTGGTAGATTACTCATCTTTCAGGTCCTGAATCGACAAATTTCCTTTTATAAATATATCTCATTTTCTTTTAATCGTTACAATCATTCTTGTTAACTTTTAGTTTTAAAAATTGAAGAAGAATAAATGATTATTATGCATTACATAATTTAATTTATCTTTATTCTATTGAAATAATTTTATATCTTATAAATTACGTACACACCATTTTATTTTAATTTCTATTGAGTATTCATTTTAACTTTTAATTTTATTGAAAAAGTAAAAGATTATTATTTATTACATTTAATTTCAAACAGTTCATTTGTAGTTATAATTTAGGTATTAGGATAAGGCCCAAATAGGCCCCTGAACTTATTTGGGGGGGAACAATTAGGTCTTCGAACTTTTTTTGTCTCAATTGAGCCCCTGAACTTTTAATTTGGGCTCAATCAAACCCTTCCGTCAGGCACCCCACAAACGGACGTTACTTCTCAAATAAAACGACGTCGTTTTATATAAAACTAAAAAAAACCGAACCAGAGGGGTTAACCCGCACCACCCGACCCGCGTGCCGGCCCCAAAATGCTTTAACCCGCCCAAATCTTTCGCCCAAATGTTTAATTTTTTTCGCCCAAATCTTCAATTTTGATGCTAGATTAGAGCGAGAGGCTATAGCTGAATTGTTCCCAAAAGAAGTGAGGAGAGACATGAGCAGACAAAGATGATGTGAGGGGAGGCTCTCGACTGGGAATCCTTGTCCAAAAATGATTGGAGGGCTAGAAGGTTGGGGGTCGGCGGCATAATGGGGTGGGGGTGTTGCAGTCGCTGCGGGAGGGGAAGAAAGACCGGCAGATGGCGGTGAAGCGGGCTGGGAGGTCGCGGGAGGTGTGGGCAGAGGCTGGGGTCTGCCATTAACGGTTTGGGATGAATTTTTTTGGAGTTTTGAGCCCGGAATAGTGATAGTTAGAGATGAGGGTTGGGTGGCCGGGAGAGGCAGAATCTGATGAATTGGATGTCACCGGAGGTTGGCCACCTGGAGAGGAGTCTTCGCTGGTGCCGGGGAGGTGAGATGGTTGAGACCCGTCAACTGTATCTACAACAGGAGAGAGAGAGAGCGGGTTGAGAAGATGGACAAGTGGTTTTGGGTACGCGGGTCAGGTGGTGCGGGTTTTTTTTTTAGTTTTATACAAAACGACACCGTTTTGTTTGAGAAGTAACGTCCGTTTGTGGGGTGCCTAATGGAAGGGCTTGATTGAGCCTAAATTAAAAGTTCAGAGGCTCAATTGAAACCAAAAAAAGTTCGAGGGCCTAATTGTTCCCCTAAGTTCAGGGGCCTATTTGAACCTTATCCCTAAATTAAATATCAAAACATAACTTTTATGATAAACTTACTAAATATTGTATTATAGATGTGCAATATATATATATATATATACTAAATTCGAAGTACAATATGTACCGATGTGCCGGTATATGCCGTCATACCGTACCACGGTATATGTCAAAGTGAAGGTATATACCGTTGTACCGGCACATCGGTATATACTGATATATGACGGTGTATCAAACTTTCGGTATATGCTGCTATACCTTAGTTTTTGAAAATTCATACCTTACCTTACCTTAAAATTCTGATAAGGTTACAATATGTACTGATGTGCCGGTATATGCCGTCATATCGTACCACGGTATATGCCAAAGTGAATGTATATACCGTTGTACCGGCACATCGGTATATACTGATATATGACGGTGTATCAAACTTTCGGTATATGCTGCTATACCTTAGTTTTTGAAAATTCATACCTTACCTTACCTTAAAATTCTGATAAGGTATCATACCTAACCGAAAAATCGGTATATTGTAAATATCGGTACCCAAAAACCTGAGCTAGAAATTTCGATTTACTATCATTTAATTGCGATTTATTTGATGAATATTATACGAGGATGATCTTCTGCCTTTTGAAACTTAACTAAAACGAATAGAAGCAGTAGCCCCTTTCTTTTTATTTTTTCTTAGGTAGGTTTTTTTTTTTGGCAACGCTTTGTGTAGGCCTTATAATTATCAAAATTTGTGTGTTTTCTGTATTTGGTTAATTTGAGGTTGGTTTAAAATTTTATTATTTAGATTTCATTTAGTTGAATGCATGTTCATAATTATAGATTATTAAGTCAATTTTGGGGTTTTGAGTTTAGTTTACATTTCTTAATTTGAACTTGAATTAGGGTTTAAGTTTGTTGTTTGAATCAGAGATACTATAGATTATAATTGGAATTGGTGAATGTTGCATATGCATTTACATTGATAAAATTTTAAATTGTTAGTTATGACATTACTATTTCGTGTCATTATAGATTTAAAATTTTGAATTTATATTATATTTGAAATGATTATAAATTTATATAAATTGTGAATTTTGATTGGATGCCATTCTTTATATTAATTTTGTTTTCGAAATTTTTTATTTATGTAGAATATGGAGCGGTATTTTAAAAAAATTGGTAAGAGTGTTTCTTCCTCTTCTTCCAATGAATCGAATGTTAGTGAATTAGTGGATCAAGTAGAAGTAGAAGTAAACTTAAATGATATTGATAGTGATCCGAAATTATAAAAATCAATTGAAGAATTTGATGTTGTTATTCGAAATCAAGTATGGAGAGAGTCCTGGACTATAGGACCTTCTCAACCAATTGATCGTGGGATGAAAGTTGCTTATTGTGCTTGTAATAATAATAATAAAAACAGAAGATAGTTGGAAAAAACATTTCAATTGGAGAGGTATCTTCCTAATCCTATGCTTTTAACACTCATGAATTTGACTGCTAAAGAATCCCCTCTGTATAACCGCCACTTTCCAGTTAGGGCTGCCGGAGTTACTTCGTCATACACCGCCGCCGTCGCAGCATGATATACAGTCACCGTAAAAATTGTCGCCTCCTCCGCCTCTAATGCAGACTTTGTGAGTGGAAGCCATATGTGAAATCCGATCCCCTTAGATGATATTGCAAATTTCATATTGTGTTGTGTGTCTAAGTGACTCGAGTTTGCTCGTGGTTTCATTTATTTAAATAGTTTTCTGCCTGTATGGTGCAACTCTTTAACGTTAGCTATTAGTCAATTTGTATCATTTGTATTGATCAGCATTTGCGTTAATTGCTTGAGAGAGAGAGAGAGAGAGAGGAGAGAGAGAGAGAGAGAGAGAGAGAGAGAGAGAGAGAGAGAGATAATTTGCTGCTGCTTGTCAAATTACAGCAGCAGAGTTGATAAAAGTATGTTCTGCGCTTAAATTTATGAAGGGGAATTGCTGACTGTTTGTTTTCATTGGAATCCCGAATGCAAACGCTAGTTTGTCTAAGTTCAAGGTCTGGGGCCAAATAATTGGTTTGAAATAAAATAGATGAATATGATTCAACTGAAAAACTAGTTGTGCTTAAATGGATTTAGGGGGAAACCTACGAGCCTCATAAACTGGGAACTGAAAGTTTCCTTGATCAAGGTGGGGAAGAGAACTGTTGTAATAAAAATTGGACCTTGATCATCAGAAATAAATTGGTTGGAATGATCAAGGAGTTAGGTAATTGTTGTATATATATTTCTGCAGGAAGTGAATCATTGTCAGAAATTCAAATCAGCAAGTTTGCTGCATTGGAGAGTATTTATAATCAGAAGATAACATCTTTTGAGACGAGCGTGGTATCTGAGGAGGTCTCATATATACCACTCATGAAGAGGATCATTAACCTCTTTGCATGAATTCCAAGGCATTGTATTTGCATTGGACAACTTCCATTAGATTTAATAAGTCTCTCCTCGATCAATTTCAAGAATTTTATATGCAATTGAGGTTTGCAAGCCCAGTGAAATATTATTTCAATCTTAAGCATGTCGGCAATTTGTTCTTCAGATTGGATGCATCTCGGTATGATGCCTCATCCAGAGCACTGCTTTTTTCAAAATGCTAGGGAGTCGTGCTTGTGAAGTTAGATTTGCTATATTACACTTCTGCCATGGAATTTCGGAACTTGTAATTTTCAGATGATAATATAGACTGTCAAAACCGAATTTCTAGCTCAATCATGCACGACTCATCATGTTGATCTGTGATGGGCCTGATGGCTATAGTTTTGCCTTCTGATTAGGTAACTAACCTCACAAACATATTCTACTTCTAAATTTACATTCCATATGTTCCAGAATCAAAGGGTTTTGATGTCATGTCCCTTTATGTTTTATTATACAAATTTGGGTATGCTACTTGAAAATCATGATCGTTGGATTCTGTTGGCTGACATTTCAAAGTTTTGTAATATCAGAATCTATGTACTGATAGAATTGTACTTTCTTGATCTTCATAACCAATCTTTTTAAGTCATGGCCTTAAATATGTGTTAAAGTATTCTTTATCAGTTGAAACTTTTTTTGCTCGATTTCATGTGTATATTTTTTAGAAGACTGAGAGTTAGTTCCCTGACAGAATGTATTAAGGTGTGAACTTGGAGAAGATTAATGCTAGCAACATTTGAACTGGAAGGCTGAAAAGAAAGGATTTTGAGCTGAACGATGGGGGTAATTTGTATAGTGTTATTGTACATCTTATTGTGTCAAGGTATGATTGAGTTGATTTCTGGCCTCTGATATGTTTATTTTAGTGTTGAATTGATTCAGGAAATGATGTGTCGGCTCGTGTTTTTCCTGCCATGGTTGCCTTTCAGGCAACTGTCATTTTATGGTTTGATATGAGAATGTAATATGATTTAGTGGACATCATCATCCTAGTTCAGTAGATCATTCAGTGTGCATAAGTTCGGCTTGTGAGCTTTAAAGCCTGAACTAGCTTTAATTTGGCTAACACTTCCAACTTACAAACTTAACGAGCCAACCAACGGGTAAAACATGAGAATCAAAGAAATGGGAATTAAAAGTATAGGAGAAGGTATAAACAGGGGAAGCTGCAAAGTGTTCTTTTCTTTGGATGGAACTAATAAGCTGCATGTGATTTTGTTTTGCTGATGGAAATGGTTACGTTCCTGGTATCACTCCTCCTTAAAACTGAGGTGCTGCATACTTCATCCACAGAGATTGCAGATTATAGTTCTGGCTGAGTTCTTCGCGGAGATAGTAATCTTGGCTTACTTCTTCATGGAGATAGTAATCTTGACTTAGTTCTTCAAGAAGCCTGTCAAAGATGCTTGAATTGAAGTACCCTTGAAAAACCTCCTCACTCGTTCCGGGATGCGGCAACTCCATCTGACTACAGCAGGCCTGGTTCACAGTTGAATTCATCGAGTGCAGAATGGGCAGGCCGGGTGCAGTGGTGCAGTTGCTTGTGATGTCAGATTCTGTAAAAAAATAAGGGTTGCTGGTTTCGTAAGGTACAGCATTGATGCCGAGATTAGCCATTTGTTTTTCAGTGATTTCTATCTCCTCCGCGAGGCTGGCCACCTGTGATGTAAGTTTTCATATCAGTCAATGCGAATTCTTTCATTTAGCAACAAGTAATTATACGCTTCATTAGATAGTATGTTCTATCCACATTCACTGAACTTTCTTCTGTATACGTGCATAATTAACAGACAATCAACTACTAGCAACACAAAAACTGCTAAGATTTGTGGGAGATGAGTCAGATCATAATCTGAAACCTGTTGCTGTAGGGCAAAGATATGAGCAACACAACCATAAATAGGGTCCTGCATCCGTGCCAGCGCTTCATAAGATATTGTTATGGCAGCATCACTTCTGCTATGCACAGGCAGATGTGCCAGCAGCTTCGAGACATTGCTGGCTCCAAACACCTTATGAACAGCTGCAAAGTGAGTTGCTGCTTGCTCGTAGCAGAAATAAGGTGCGAAAATGCATTCTTCCGTGCACCTTCTTCTTAAGAATTTACAGGCTCCACATGAAGAACTTACTCCTGTCATTTTCCTCAAGCTTTATATGTTAACTGCTGCACTCGTTTTTATGGTAACACTAACTAAACCATGTGATGAGTCTGTGCTGGAGTGTGAATACCTCAGACGAGATCTTAGCTTTATAATCGTCTGGCCGTAGTATAAGGGTGAGATTAGGGCTGAGGGACATTCTTACTTTATAATAGAAAGTAGATTCTTTTAGGTCTCCCTCATGGCCAACAATTTCATTCACAAATTGGGTAAACTTTCCTAAATTGTGTTTTGAGTAGAGCTTTATCCACAACAAATGATAGAGAGATCCAATCATCATATTATAATATGTAGCTCCAAACCTGAGAGAATATTGCTGATTAGTAGTCTATTTTAATGTTTTTTAAGCATAGCAAGTAGCCAAGTACCATAGTCACCCTTTTCTCTTTATTTAGCAATAATGACTAAAGTCGTTTGGCTTTTCCCAGAAAAAAAAAATATTCTTAGGTAAACAGCCCAGCCCTTTTCCACTGTTCTTTTTTCGACTGCTTAGTGTGTGCCAATGGGAAATCATGAAAGTGAAAGTAGGTTTGTATTTCACAGTCAGTAATAATCAGTTTATAATAGTAGCTGCTTGCATTAGTCCATAACCGAGTTTTAGAAGAAGCATTCACTGCACTATCCACCGTTGATTTTCCACCATATCATCTACCGTTCATTATGCAAAATTCGATACTCTAATGTGTTATTCTCTGCATACCATGTTCAAGCATATTAGACCTCCTCTTATGAGCTTTAGATATACCGTTGCCCTTGTGGAGATGCTATACCTCATGAAATGCAGTAGATATTGTATCCATCGACATGCTTGTTATAGTATATGTTCATTAAGTGTAACATCTATAAAAATTGAGAACTACAATCTTCTCTTTATTCATATCAATACGCGGTGTATCTCACACGTAAAAACAATCAATTAGATCTCGGAGCCCAATAACCTTTTTAAAAATAGAATACCATATATACTTTTGAATTTAAAAATCATGCTTGTGTAGAACATATATTGTATTCTATAGCCAACCCTCTCCCTAGGGAATGGAATTAGGCTAGATGAGTCATAACTCCAATTTATGTTTGCATATGTTCATTCTCTCCATTATCATCATGCATATTTTAATTTATTTATCCTCCTGCATATTTTAATCTTTTTAAGACTAAGACCATGCACGATGATTGTTGGGTGGCCCTATCTTGAACAGGTGCATCAAATTCTCTCAGTTCAAGGAGGGAGGGAGAGAGAGAGAGAGAGAGAGAGAGAGAGAGAGCTAGTGTTGGTCATTCTGTTTTTTGAGCTGCAAGTCTCTAGAAACAGAAGAATGCCGAAAGGTGAAAGTGCCGACGAAAGAGACAATTGGAGACAGATTGCCATTTTTATTGACGTGAAAAAACTCCTACTTTCCGTCTTGTCCCCAGCTGCTAAAGGTGAGCTTAGTTTATTTGTTTTATTGATGGAAATGCACAGAATTTGCAATCAAACAACAATGGCTGTGGTTAATACGGATGGTGGGGGAGGAACCTTTCCACTTTCGAGCTTAACGATGAAAGTGTCTTTCTCTATCAATGATTAATCAATTCTGTATAATATATTTGTTCTTAGATATGTTATGCTAGGTTTTGCCCCTTTATCGAATAACGACCCCCACTCATAAATGATTTAACATATAACATATGAAATGGAGGGATCCATACGTCACATGTTCAATCATTTATGAGCGTATTTGATGAGAATAGATAAATATATGACATACAGTATATAAACTGATGAAAGAAAATATAGTCAATTGCGGGTGTTGATTTTCTTCTCTTTCCTAAATCAAAACGCATATTTGATTGAGTTTATATCTATATCTTTATATATATAAAATAAAAGTAAGAAAGTATGCCATTTTAAGAAACTCTGTTTTTCCCGCCTAAATGAAATTTTCAAAAATGGAAATATTTATTAACCGATTTATAATTAATTTTTGTTTCAAATAAATCAACTTATATAATTTAGATAATAATAAAAAAATATCAATTATAAACATCATTAATTCATAGGGCACGAAAATCCCTATAGAAAATAAAGAACTTTAACTAATAAATTAATTGACCGTTTTATAAAAATTCAATCAAATGGCTGGCGTGATTCCATGTTTACATGTTTTAAGTATGGAAAATTTAATTTTAAAGTTATGCAGCTAATTAACTCAAATGACCGTTTCTCAAATTAAATTAATGATAATTCCAATCAATTAATGTATTGATTATTTTATTCTATAATAACACCATTTAAATATGAAATTATCCAAAAGTATCACTTCATACCCATCTATAAATAGTTGAACCCTATCAATTATTCTCCAACACACATTATCTTATACAATTGCTTAGCATTCTAAGATTTCATGTACAATTTTTGCAATACCACGGAGTTAGAATTTATTTTCTTATATATTGTTGTAAAAAAATATACAATGACACATTTGAATATGTATTTGTAATTTACTGACATGATATAGATTTATGAAAAATCTTAATTGGGTTGTCTTTTCTCCATCCTCATCAAGGACATGTGTCGCACCAAGGAATCAACGATATCATTTCGTAGCTCCATCAAACATTATTCAAAGGAGAAGTGGTTGCATTTTTTATTATTTGACTATACTATTTTTTTTTCTCACTATTATAAGTTGCAAAATAAAGTTGTGAGTTTAATTAGTTTCGTTCATTTCAAAGAATAAATTTCCATTTTTATGTTATTTGTGTTAAATTTTGTATTCTAGGAAAAAATGGGATAATAATATCAAAATAATATTTTTGGGATAATAATGTCACAATTAATAATATCCTTATATACAATAAAATCTAAATATTGTTGTATATTTTTATATATTTAGTACTTTTTAGTCTTATTATTTCATAATATTGAGAATTGTAACATATTATCATCTCTATTTATTGTTCATCAAGATATATACAATTTTCCTTTTAATAAAAAATTAATACATCTTAATGCATGCATAAAATTATTATTATTATTATTATTATTATTATTATTATTATTATTATTATTATTATTATTATTATTATTATTATTATTATATATTTTGATACAACAACACACAATTGGACAAATTCTTCAACAAAAAATATATATTATATATACCCGTTCATTCCACACAAAATATACCCCATTCATTCCTCATAAAATAGTCAATTAAATTTCGTCAAATAGATGATGTCTTTTGCTTCAACTTTTTAAAGGCATGGATCGCTCAAACATATGTCCACCGTACTTATTTTTTCATTTGTTTGTTTCATAAATAATTTGCATCTCATTTTTTATTCTTTTAGACTACTAATCAACGAGGTCATAGATTTTGTTATAGAAAGTTTATGTAGTTAATTTGTAACTTTATTCTATCTTCACTTTGTAAGTCCCTTATTATTTGTTTCGATCACAGTTGTACAATATTTACTTATAGAATCAACTAATATTTTTCACAAATTTTTAGCAGTATGTAATTCATTTTTTTATGATTTTGTATGTAGTTAAATTATTGAATCAAACATGCACTATTATTTTTAATTACTGTTAGTTTCACCCGGTAATTAAAATTTTCTCATTTTGTAATAATTTATCCAGTTAAAATATTTTCAATATGTTCTTACAATTCATTTCACAATTTAATTTAGTTGATTAAAACATTATGAGGATAATAATTTCGATTAGGCCTCTTCTTGACAATGAAGTATATATTTATGAATTTATTTATTTTTGTGTGAATGATGTACATTTATTTGTATACATTCTTACATAATAATTATTCACTACCGACTAGAAATCTAAGAAGAGGACATTGACCACTGCCGACTGATACTGATTATTCATCGGCTTTTAAAGCCCTAACATATTATCAAATTGTCAATCATCGGTGTTTCCGGTTCATTTTCTCTACGTAATTAATTGTAGTATTGATCAACATTTTATAATAATATAATTTAATATATTCATACCCGTGTGAAGTGAGATGTAAAATTATATAATGTTGAAGATGGAGTTTCAGATATTTTCTACAAATAAAAGAGATGATGACGAAACATTAATCACATTGTGGAAGGCTACTCAAGTCAAGACAATTTTCCCTCAGTGATGTCATATATATCCACTTCACAGTTTGGAGGGATAAAGAAGATGTAAAATAAAATAATTTTCTTAAATATTTTTTATGGTGTTGTGTCATTTTCTTCTTAATTTTTCTCATTATACCTCAAATTACAAATGATTTTAATTATGTTTGTGATTAATTTCAGGCAAATCAATTATGTTTTTTTGTTTTATTGGACACAAATGAAAAGTGTAAATTTATTCATAGGCATGGATTGTGTGTCGATAAAATATAGAATAAACTTGAATATATATATATATATAACATTGTATTTTTTTACATTTTATAATTACTTATATTAATTATTTTATTGTAATTTAATTATTTTATCTGCACAAACTATTTATTATAAATCATTTATATATTCTTACTGTGCATCGCACGGGATGTAATACTAGTAATATCTAAAAGTAAGATAGTCACTCTAAATAGTAATAATAGGTTTTCCCGTCTAAATGCACTTTCTATAAATAAAAGGTATAATATTATTAATTAATTAATATTTATATTATATAGTCATTGAATACTAGAATTTCAATATTATAAATTATTATTTTTCATATTGCAAAAATACTATTTTTTATCAAAAATTATTTTGTTCATTCAATGAAAAAAATTATGTGGCCTTTAAATTACTGATTTATATGTGAATTTTCTAAACACCTATTTTTTATTTACGATGGACCATAATTTTTTATTAATTATCATTCTTTTAAGTGTTATGAGTGAATGTCCCAATATATTAATTTAAAATATTTTAAAATTTTAAGTTGATTAAATATATTAAAATAATTTCAGGTCCACATCAAAATTTTAATTAAATATATTAACTATATTAATTTAAAATATTTTTTAATTTTTTAAGTTAATTAAATATATTAAAAAATTCAAATCCACATCAAAAATCTTTTAATGAGTTAAAATCTTTAAAGAAAATGCACTTAATTTTTTCAATAATTTTTTTTATCATTCCTCATTCGTGTGTGTGCGCGCATGTGTTTAGATTTGTGAAGTTCTAAAGTTACATATCAATCATCAGGACTATGATATTTTATTTCTCGACAAGTAGGTTCATAAAGTTACATATAATAACATATAAAATATATTTCGATTGTCTTCACCTAAGTATTTTTATTTTTTTTATAATATATTATTACATATTGCTATTTACATATTAAATTTCACTTACCATACATCTCATATCGGTTGTAGATTGAAATATTTTGATGTAGGTTCTATAAAAGAGTGGGTAATCTTAAATTGAAATCTCAAATTAGTTCCGCAACTTTTTCTAATTTTCCTACATCCCACATTGATTTTAGATTGAAATATTGGGATGTAGGTTGTTGTATAAAAGGGTGGAAAACCTCAAAATTTTTATTTAATCATATTGAACAAAAATATTTAAAAAAATTAAAAAAAAAATTTCGTGCCTAATTGGTCGATTAATCATTGTCGAGACCAACTGGGTAGCCAGGATTTTGTCTTCTCGATTTTACAACCAACTTGAGTGTTTCTAGCATGACTAGAGCCGTCAATGCTCATTTCTCCAATGATGAAAAATACATAAGTAATTTATAATTCAAACGATATAATTCATATATTTATATGTGAAATTCATGATTGAACATAATTTTATTATTGTACACAAATATTTTTTAATAACATCTCCTGTGCATCGCACAGGTGGTATACTAGTTTCGTACATTGTAATAGAGTGAGAGGGTTTAGGATCCGTCAAATTCAAAACACGCTTCCTACTTGACCATGTTCAGAAATTCAGATCTCAACCTTATATCCAACTTCGCTAATAGAAAGAAGTAATATATATAAATACACAAATACTTCCATACACTATGTCCAAATAGCACTATTTGAAACGGGTCAGGTCAAAACGCAACCACAATTTTTTTTTTTCAAAATCAGTATCTACTGTAATACTAAAAAGTATCACTCAAAATTCGAAAAGTATCACATGCATCATTAAAAAGTAAGGCTTCTGATAGTTATCTTGTATTAGTTTATTTAGTTCAAATTGTGATTTTTTTCCTTCAAATTAATGTTTAGAGTATATGAGTTCAAGGTTTTTTAAGAGTTTATGGTTTTTAAGGCTCATGATTTTTTAGGAGTCTATTTTGGGTTTTAGGGATTTATTTTTTATTTTTAGGAGTTTTTTTTAGGGGTTTGTTTTTGGTTTTTAAGATTTTTTAGGAATTTATTTTGTCTTTTTAGGATTTTATTTTTTTCATTTTAGGGTATAAATTTATATTTATTTCAAATAAATTAAATCAAATCATTTTAATTTTAGAGGTCATTAATTTTATTTTACGGTATAAAATTTTTGGGAAAAAAAATTAAAAGGAAAAATAGAAAATTGAAAATAAAAATAAAAATTAAAATAAAAAATATGCCCATAAATAAATAAAAATAGAGGGGCACGTGGGCTACATGCGCCGTGTATGGGACGCACGCATGAATCCATACGCTGTCTCAAATAAGGCTGCGAATAGGGGGAGGGGGGCGTTGCACGGAAGTCATTCTCATATAAATATATTTCACTTACCACCGTTTTTCCATGAGCAACAATGGTCTCCCAATTTTTTATGATTATAATTCATCATTTTAGATTAGAGCCTAGTCATGAAATTAATTAAAAGTAAACAAGAAAATCATTAAATTACATATGACCTGCTGGTGGAGTAGGGCGACATGATAGAAGTGTCAAGTTTGAATTTCACTCATGCCTCTATTAATATTTTTTAATAGTGGAATTTAAGATTTGATACAATTTTTTCCTTTGCAAATTGCAATAAGGTCGAGATATATAAGTTTTTTTTTTCTCCTCTTCATCTACACGTGATCCGGGAAATTTTTAGGCACACTAAGAGAAATTTTAATCTGGACTAAAACACCAATTTGGGATAGGACTTCATGTCAATACTGTCCTAAATTATGCTCCAAATTTGTGTAGTATCAAATCATTTCTCAAATTCGGGAAATGATTTGGTCCCACAATATTTAATGAACTATTTTATTACTTAAAATTATTATTAAATGTATTATCTAATAAATTTAATTTAATTTATAAATTATATATTCACTTAATTTAAATTATAAATCACCTAACTAAACAAATAATTTCAATATATGCACAATTAATTAAACATAATAGATAGAATGGAGTCGCACATATCACAAATTACTACATAACTTATCAACACACTACACATAATATAAAACTACTTGAAAAGCACGTTGATTACAAATCATTTCTAGATTCTCTAAGATAATTATATTAATATTGATCGAAATCATTTGAAGAATCTTCAAACCCATGTCCTTCACACGCTTTTGGCTTAAAGACACATTACGTGATATAATGTCATCAGTATGCATTGTTATGCGCAATATGATCATTTAAGATGAGTGTGAAATAAGTGCTCAATTTGAGGAGCAAAATGAATACCGACTTCAATTATTGAGGAGCCAACAAATGATAGTGTTCAGTTCAAAGAATTTATTGCTCCAGGTAGAGAAATCAAAAATAAAAATGCTCACATTGCGCTTCGAAATGCATTAGTGGAACATATGTGACAAAAATATACTAATTTTGAGCATTATGGCCAAAATAGATGTATCTAATAAGTGTTGTAGTCTCGTAATATTGTTCACTAACTGTAAGAGTTTGATGATCATTTAAAATACTTTTATTATTTCAAGCACATTATATGTTATAATTTTTTTTAAAGTATACAATTAATAGTTATTAATTTTGAATAATTATCATTTTAAAAAAATACTAAATTATTAAACATATTCATATTTCAATTATAAGACAAAATCAAATCTTTAAGAAAATATTCTTATTTTATGTAATTTTGGTGCAGAGTATTGGAGTTGTCAAAAATATTGGTGCTGAAATTGCACCAATATAGTGTAAAATCTGCACTAAATAGATATTTTGCATTGAAGTTAGCTCTAACACCTACTACACTAATCTTTTCAAGGAGACAAGGAAGGAGACGTGTAGAATAAGAGTCCAAATAATGGTGAGAGAAATTTATATCATGTATGAAATTTTTTGCGAGTTAGGATAACCACTTTTCATGCAGGTGTTTAAAAGCTCCTATGACTAACGCGCTCGAGATAGAGATTTGCAGGGAGGAAAAAAAAAATAGAAAAAAAAATCTCTATAAATTAATTTTCACTCCGTGTATAGTTATGCTACGCATGAGATATGTATATTTAACATTTTATTAAAATATGATCACCGTTAAAATTATCATCCAATTATCAAAAGAATTAATACTCAAACCAAATGTAAGAAAAATATGAAATCAAACATGACGTTTTACTCAAATATTTGAATCTCAATTTTTTTAAATAAAATTACTCATGACACAATGACCCCGCACCCTAATTATTTAACAACGGAAACAACATAATTAATACACTGTTTGCCATTACATTTTTCAAATACAATATGCATTACAATGATTTTTTACCACAAAGTTTATAACTTAGTAGTATTTGTTAAATCCCAAAATCACCCCCTAAAAACCTAAAAAATGATTTTCATTTAAAAATACATTCACAATTTTATCATAATGTATTTGTAATTTAGAGTAGATTATTCTTTCAAATTGATGACCACAAGATTTATATTTTGTGAATATGAGAATATTTCAACCGATGACACAATATTTGATGTGTTGATTCTAAAGATAAGTTTAGTTATATAGTTTATTACCAAAAAAAATTATTCATTGTTTAGGTTATGGTGATATAATTTTTTTCATGTAATCATAATAATAATAACATTTTTAATACGTTTCAAATACATAATAGATATACAATACAATCATCAAATACAACAACAATAGGGATAAAATTGAATCATAATCATATTTCACTTTTTTTAAGATAAATGTGAACATACGCGCGTTAACTTTTAAATAAAGACATTTTTTCGTTGGTGTTAAAGTAATTAATTCATATGAAATGTTTGGATAAATTCACTTTTACTATTTTGCATGTGAACCATAAATTCTTTGTAACTTGTTGAATATAAATTAGTATCAAGTTGGAATTGACATGTAATTAGTTATGATTGGGTTTATATGATATTAATATTTTATGATTTTTTTAAAAGTCGCCTAGCTAGAAAATGAATAAATAATATATGTAAATATGTTTCCACAAATAAAATTGACAAATAAATCTATAAAACATATTGAAAATTTAAGATGGAGATAAATGACCCAAGTACATATATTTAACATTTTATTTTAAAATTAAAATTTCAAATAACTGCATTATATTCTTTAATTAGTATTATGTAGCTCGATTAAATATTAACAAAATGTATATAGTATGTTTTGTGCTTCAAACTATAAAATATAAGGGGAATACATTTTTGTACATTATTTGTTTAGTATATTTATTACTTGATCTTAAAAATAATTTCTTGTATTTATACTATTAAAGATTTATGAAAGTGAAACATGGAATGAAAATATTAATTGGAGTGCGAAATATTTTATTTTATATATGGTGCATTGTGCAAAATGAATGTAATTTGGAGGTGCAACATGCCAATTACCCCATAGAATATGCCAAACTGGCTAAACTATAGGCACTTGTACATGTGATATCCATATCGAAATTTAAAGGGTTTTTGCACAAGATATTAGTAGGCGATTGTGAATATTTATTACATTGTATTTTTTAAATGAATTCTTCTAGGTGTTTCTCCCATGAGTGAAATGTTTATGTTTGTCACTCGATCAATCAATAAAATAAAGCTTTAAATTGAGATCTTTGTAATTTATACTTAAGTAGCAATTCTCAATTTCTAAATACATTAATACTATAAAATACACAATATTTTTAAGTTGCATGATCAATATATAGAGAATGAAATTATAAATGACTATTATTTATTATCATAATATATTAAAGAATTGATATTGAAGTAACATAAAAGAGATGGAATTGCAAATTGAGCTAATATTAAAACATACATAAATAATAATACACAGTACTACAATTCTTTAGCAACAGTAATGATATATATATAAACTAAAAAACGTATCTTTATAAATTAAGCTATTAATATTTTTTTACATTTAAGTTCTACATAAAATTTAATCTGAAAATATTGATAACAATTAGAATACTTAGCATGATAATAGTAATTAAAAGTTTCTATAATTAACATATTAACATAATAATGAATAGGAAATGTTTATAATAAAATGTGATTGGAGTTGATTAACTGCAATTAAATCATTATAGTGATTGAAATATTTTTAATTACCATAATAATAATAATAATAATAATAATAATAATAAATTAACATATACTACGTAAAATATTTGCTATTATTAACGGCAATGATATATAATGTATAATTAATAGAGATTACATTTATATAGTCGCATTGTATATATACAAATCATGCCTTATATTATAATATCTAAACTCAATTAAAGAACATATTTTTCACTATTAATAATGTATATATATACAAATAATGCCTTATGTAATGCGAGAGAAAAAAAAAAGATAATTATAATTTTATTAATAGTGGAATTTAAATGGATCTTCTAAAATAAAATAAAAAATGGCCCATATTAAATGAAATTGAGGTAATATTTCATAGAGAGAAGATATCGAGGTAATACCTCATAGAATTAAAATATATATATATATATATATATATATATATATATATATAGAGGATGGATCAAATGAGAACCCATACCCCATGTGGGAACTAGGAACTCATCTCATCCATCCATTGTTTTGATTTAGATGGCTAAGATTTGGTCAACTTTTGGTCAAAGGCGGAGTGGCAAACTTGTAATATTTGAGCATAATTTTCGGAAATCATATAGACAACACTTTAAAACCGTTGTCTATTCTTATAAATTTTGTATGCTAAAATGAAAGTACTATCATGCTATTATGGACATATATACATGCTAATATGAATATATATATGCATGTTAGTATGAACATATATACATGCTAGTATGAACATATAATGTCTTACTATTAACGACACTACTACTGTTATTATGAGTAAAATTTATGTGTTTTATGAATATTTTTTCATGCTGTTATGAATATTTTTTCATGCTATTATGTGTATACTTCTATGAGTTTAACATCACGTTATTATGGACGAAAAAATATATTCTCGAATAAACATATAAACAATGGATCTTAAATGAAAGAGCACGAAAAGAGCTTTAATTTGATATATAATTTGCGTTAATCTAATGAAAAATGAGCAAGTTATGGATATTTAAAGTTTAAATAAGATTAAAACATTGTGTGGTTGAGATTAGTTCCTAGTTCTCACATGGGGATTGGTTCTCATGTGAACCATACCCTATATATATATATATATGTATATATATATATATGGGATCTGGTGAGAACTGGGAACCGATCCCATCCGTCCATCTTGCAAAATCGACACCCCAGATCCATCCAGATTTTCGGTGGCATTTTTGTAATTATCGCGAAAATCTTCAATTCGCGCGTCTCATTAAGGGTAAAATCTGAACTGAACTCAGAAATTGCCCAGATTCAATTTTAGCATTCGACTTCGCACATTTTAGCCTCATGCATTTCTCATTTTAGCATGTGTTGATAAACAAAAATGGAACGATGATTTCATTGGAATGAAATGCAATACACCCTATTTGGGGACAGAGAACCCTAATGGGAATCTCATAATTACTAGTTGAGATTATGAACTTAATAAACCCTAATTGGGAACGGTGAACCCTAGTGGAAAATGTCACATCAACTTTAGTCTCCTACTTCGATAATTTTAGCATTATGCGATTCTCATTTTAGCCTCATGCGATTCTCATTTTAGCCTCAGAACAAAAGGGAAGCATTATTAAATTACTATATTACCCCTCCGTCCAGAAAATTGCCAAAAATTACAGGAATGTCACCGCCCATCCATTTAAATCTGATTTAATCTGGACCATCCAGATTGAGTCAAACAAGGGCTAGAATTGGTTCCTAGTTCCCACCTGGAGGAAGAGTTCTCATTTGATCCTTTCCCTATATATATATATATTTTAAAATATCTACAATGAACAAACAAATATGCCGGTATAAATATTTTAAGTAGCTATGTACATTTCCACTATCATTCACACACTGAAATAAATTAATATCATATTAGGCTAAACATCAAATAAAATATAAACTTAAGAGCACCATCGAGATAGATCAAACGGGCCTTCAAACTTTAAAGTGGTTGTGGCAATGGATGATTATGGATGCACAACAATCAAATATCTACATAGAGTTGGAAATATGCAAATGCAAAATTCATTGTTAAGCATGTAATATCTAATATAATATGCAAATAATGTGTTTTAGTAAATACAAAGATCAGTCAAACGATAGAAAGAATGTATGAAAGTGAACGACTTATATATATGACTGTTGCAGAATATGTAATGACTACAAAGCAATATGATTTGCAAAACATCTAAAAATTTTATGCCATATTCACGGTAATCGATCAATGATAATAAGTATCTCCTTAATTCATGCTTTTAATTATAGAAATGTAATCAATCTATATATATAATAGATATAACATAATTATAGATATCGTAAAGATAAGCATTGTAAATATAGTAAAATACACTAACGTATAAGACAATTACCTACAAAAAAATTCGCGTTTTAGCGATGGATTTTTCCATCGTTAACCATCAAAAATCCGTCGTTAAACCATTTAAACGATCAAATTAATGATGGATTAATGTTAATGATGGATTTTTTCTGTCGCTAACTCATTGCCAAATTCTATCGTTAGAAAATAAAAAAAATAAAAAATTTAACGACATAATTTTCCGTCGTTAAAAAAAATGAAAAAAAAATCCTAGCCGGGTCCAAGGCAGGTAGTAGCTTGAGCCGGGAGGAATAAATCACAAAAATCCTTGCGCATGAATGAGATTCAAACCCACACCTCTAAGTTCATGCCATGCACTTCTAACCATGTGGGCTAGTAAATATTTTTGTTTGACTATTGGAATAATACATATATATACACACACAAAACTCATTTTGATTGAATTTTTATTTCTAAATTAAATAATTATGTATTAGTCATTTATTTAAATATCTATTAAAATTTTTAATATTTTTATTGTAAAATACAATTATATTATATCATTATTTAATATTAAATTATTTTAATTAATTTTTTCAAATATTATATATTTATAATTAATAATATTTATAAAAATAAAATCAAAGTGATAAAAAATTATAAAAAAGTCATTAATTAGTTATTTAAAAATATTAAAAAATAATAAAAAAATTATAAATTTATAAAATAAATTGGAAAAAGTAAAATATATAAAAATATTAATAAATATTCATATTAGTAATTAATTAGTAATTGAAAAATAAAAAAATATTAAATATTAAAAATAGTATAAAATATTAATAAATAAAATAAATTTTGAAATGTAAAATAAGTAAAATAAACTTGAAAATGTAAAATAAATAAAAATAATAATATTAATAAGATTAATTTCAAATTCGTAATTAATTAGAAATTGGAAAATTTGAAATTAAACATATATTAAAAAATAATATAAAATATTAAAAAATATATATAAAATATAAAAATATATATAATACTTAGAAAAATTAAATAAATCATAAAATATAAAATAAATAAAAAATAAAAATTTTAAAAAAATGATTTCAAATTTGTAATTAAGTATTTATTGGAAAATTAAAAAAAATAAAAAATTTATAAAATCAAAATTAATTTTAGCTACGGAATAAAAAAATAAAAAATAAAAAAATAACGTTTAACGATGGATTTTTCCGTCTCTAAGTTAATGACGGAAAAATCCATCATTAGTCCGTCGTTAAGATGAAAAAAAAAATTAAAAATTAAAATACGACGTGTAACGACGGATTTTTCCGTCGTTAATTTGGAGATGAAAAAATCCGTCATTAATCTGTCATTATTTTAACGATTGAATATTATCCGTCACTAAATCCATTGTTAAATTGCGTTTTTCTTATAATGTAATTGTATCTAATATGTGTGTGTGTGAGCAACTGTGTGTGTACTGTAGCTAACTAAATTCTAGAATATATACGCACGTGTGTGTGTAAAGAAAGAACAAATATATTTGTTGTGCTTCCATGAATGATTTACACAGTTTTCCTAATTGATTGGGGTGTGTATTTAACATGCAATCTACTTAATTTATATACATGAATATGTGTGTGTGTGTATATATATATATTACCATAATTAAAAGTGTAACAAATTTAATTTGTGTGTGTATGTGTGTGTGTGTATATTTGACGAAATATATCATGAATTTACATTATATAATTTTTTTATTTATGGAAATATATTAATATTTAATCATTTTTTTTTGGTAATATTTAATTATTTACACAAAAAGAACTAATTTTATAATATAAAATAAAAATTTCCATTTTCGTAAAGTGCAAATGAGCGGGAAAACTATCTTTTTTATTTATTTACGGATACGGCATTGTTATTATATATCATATAGATTATTGTTTGAATGCTTGGCTTTTAAGAAGGGTTAATTGCTACATCTCCATTCTTTTTTCGATCATTGAAATTATGATGTTGCAATATTTTTTTTCATATGTACACATTAATTCAATTTTGAAGTGTCGAATATGAGCGATTTTTATTGTGCAACGTCAATTTTGTAATAGTCAAAATTTTTTGAGGTGTTTATTTTGCTCCAAATTAAAAAATTGGGTTATTATTTCAACGTTTTAGAAGTCATATTTAAATTGCAAATTCATTCAAAATATGTAAATTATTTAGCAATTAACAATTTTAAGAAAGAATATGTGGCTTGGTGTTTCTACATCTAATAATGCTTCCTTTTCCTCTTCCTCACTAACATAGTTCAAACAAAAGATTCACACACTGTAATAAGATAATCTAATAATGGAGTGAGATAACATATTACTAGGAGGTGGTCTCCTATACATTAGATGTATGGACCTGGGCCACCAGACTGGTCCAAGCCCAATAAGACCCAACATCAAAAAAATATGGATCCATTTCCAGTGCGTGGACCCTGCGCGTGGTGCATTGGGTACACGCGCTAAAAATATTTTTTTTATTTTTTTTCGATTTTTTTATTTTTTTTATAATTTTTCTTTTTCTTTTTTATTTTTTCACCCAAAATTGTATACTCTAAAATACAATTAGTGAATCCTAAAAATTGAAATGAATTAATTTATTTTTTTTGAAATAAATATAAATATATATCCTAAAATTGATTTAATGGACCCTAAAATAGTAAAATTAAAGCGAATGCTTTTTTTTAAATTTGACAACTCGCACAATGCACTCGCCCGACGCTAATGCCTGGGCTCGTGCATTGTGCTCGATAATTAATTTAATTTTTTCCAAACAAATATAAATGGTAATTTAAAAAAAAACCTAATTTTGAAATAAATGTATGCCCTAAATGGAATTAGTGAACCTTAAAATAAAAGTGAATGGATTAAATATTTTTTAAAATAAATATAATCCCTAATTGAGATTAATAAACCTAAAAAAAATATGAACCTAAAAAACAAAACAAATACCCCTAAAAAATACTAAAAAAAATCCTAAAAAAACTATGAACCCTAAAAAACATAACCCCCCTCCCCCCAAACTCTAAACATTGATTGGATGAAAAAAATCACAATTTGAACTACATAAACTCATATAAGATGAGTAGCAGACCAATCACTTTTTAATGATACAAATGATATTTTTTAATGTTAGGATTGATATTGATTTTTATCAATTATTTTTTTACGGGTCAATGTCGATTGACCCGCATTGACCCCGACCCGTCTGATGGATGTATCAGCCTTATTGGGGCTGACGTGATATATAGGAGACTTTGTTGAGCTGTTAAAATATCGGCCCGGCCAAACTCATCAGATAAAAAAATCAGTTTGGACCGGGCTGTCATAAAATTTGTCGGCCATTTTCCGCAAATTAATTAGGGCTTTTTCGGGGCCTACATTTTAAATCCTTGGGCTGGGTTCGGGCTATAATTTGCACAACCCAGCTCCCCTATTTTATGGGTAAAGTTATACACGTGACTCTGACAAAAAGTCTTAACTTCAAATTTTACTATTATATATCTTGTCGATCTTGTGTGGGTTCCTATAACTCAAATACACAATATGGTTTATGTAGCGGCGGATGATTCTTTTGTTATTAAAAAAAGGAAAGAAATAGATTCACGCGTATTAAGTACCATTGAAAATATAAATATTTGATCATTGTTCTTATTTTACCCTTGCAACAAATGATATAAAAATTAAATAATCACTGGGATTAGTAGTATACCAACAAACCTTAGGTGTTGGGTGATACTAATATTTTCATCATTATCTACTTGAGTGAGATTTTGGTATTAACATTTGCCATTGTATTAATGAGTTATTCTTAGGCCATGTTTGGTTTGTTGGATAAAAATCGATTATGGTGGATAGATTAAATAATCCAACTCAATCACGCATTTGGTTCGGATGATTAAAAGCGATATTGATAATCGGCCCGGCTTCAATCACCCATTTGTAGGATAGTTTATCTACCCACTTTTGGGCGGATTATATAATCATTCCATTTGCTCTCAACCTCCTCATGGAGAAAATTACCAAATTAACCCTTCACGTTGTTGTTGTTGTTATTATTATTATTATTATTATTATTATTATTATTATTATTATTCAAACCTAGCTCCCTTTGGGACGTGAAATTAATTTTAGGTGGGGACCCAGAGCAAATAAATTTCAATTAGGTAGTTTTAAAAGTATATTAAAATTATGAATAAAGATTTAAAAATATTAATAAAAGTAATTACAATTTTTATTAAAACGTGTATTTTTCTAAGCAGATCAAGGAGGTCATAATTTTGTTTAGGTAAATAACTTAAATTTTAATAAAAATAACAACTTAAACACTTATTGATGAAAATTTTATGTTTAGGGCAATTTTGATATTTTTCAACATTTTAATCATAATCCTTCCATCCAAACAGAATATTGATAATCTATCATAAATCATTAAAATCACAATCAACCAAGCCAAACATGTGATTATTTTTATCCGAACAGTGCAATTCTACAATATCTAATTAGTCTTATTTATCCCATCCAACAAACCAAACAGGGCCTTATTAGATAGCTGACGATGAAACAATTGACCAAATAAGTTTGAGTTGTGGCTCTGTAAGTGATTTTCAGCCGAAGTTTGACGTAGCCCATAAGTAGAGTTGTCAACTAGGCCGGGCTAGTCCGGTCCGATTTAGGTCCGGATGGACTTTGAGATAAAATGGCACAATCCAGCCTAGGTCCACTAGTGAAACGGGCTGGGCCGAGCTAGATTTTCTTAAATATATATGAGCCCAGCCCAACCCAGCCCACACACTGGGCTTAATGTGGACCTAGAGCGGGTTGTGGCAGGCTTAAGATGGGCTTTGAATTTTTAAATGACGACATTAATTTATATAATAATTGTACTTAGTGAATATATTTATCATTTATATGACAAGATACAATTAGTAATATGATTTTATGGAATTAAATTTTGAAAATTGTAGTATGTTGAAACATTTTTTATATATGGTGAAATAAATTAATAAATTTAACTAAGATGGGCCTGAAGCGGACTTGCGATGGGTCTGAGCTGGGTCTTTGGTGGGCCTGGGCCTGGGTTGGGCTGGGTTTCAAAACAGGGCCCATGTGAGCCCATTTCGTTAGGGCAAACCCAACCCACTTAGCATGTGATTTTTTTCATGGGCTGGGCTAGATCGGCCCATAACAGGCTTGGGATGAGTTAGGCTGGGTCAGCCCGACCCATTTGACAACTCTACTCATAAGTGGGCTCATTAATCTGACTGGACATAGTAATTATTTATGTCAAGATCGAATGTGGAGTCGACAATTAGGGTTTTTCAGTTTTGGAGGACGTGTGTGTGTGTGTGTATTGACTTAGGGAATTTGTAGAAGTCGTCAAGAAGAGTCATGCATGTTGTGATCTCATTTTCGATGATCAATCACTTGATAAACATGATTATTGTACGTATTTAGGTGTTCGTTTAGATGATATTTGATGAGTAATGCATGCATTGATTAACATATGAGCATGGCTTTTCATAATTTTGCGCAATGTCACACGTTGATTCTTTGTGAATGATTATTTATTGTCAAGGGCATATTTAAGATCCAATTGAGCATGTAAAGGGCCTAAGAAGATAGGAAATTGAGTTATGATCGATGTTATTTTTTTATAGGGAAATCAAGTAAGTAGGAAGAGAAACAAGAGTAAGAACGAAGCAAAACAGTGGAAGATGCACATAGAGCCAATGTTCGGCTCTACCAACCTCCCTGTGTACGGAGGGCTGATCTAGCGCGCTAGGGGTCGTGCCCTAAGAAACCATTATTTTGATCGGATTTTGCTCTTGGGTGTTTATAAATACACTACTAATTTTTCATTATACACCAATATTATATTTAATTCACAAGTAAAAAAAAAATAACGAATTACTTAAATGTCCTTAGTAATTAGAAGAAGAAAAAAAATCTGCAACTCAAAGAAGTTCCAGAGATTTGATCTTCTTACCCTCTTGGCTGTTCTTCGATACTCAACATCTCTTCCTCTTCAATCTGAACAAAATTATTTATATATTGTTTTTTCTGTAGTGTCTATATTTCTCCTCTCTCTCTCTCTCTCTCTCTCTCTCTCTCTCTCTCTCTCTCTCTCTCTCACATTGTCGTCGCTACGCCATCTCCGTCACGTCGTCACTCGATTGCACCTTCAAAATATGAATCGAGATGGCTTTGGAAACTAAGTGCATCGTTCCAAATAATTCAATCGGATGCCTATCATAGAATCTTGAAAATATTTTTTGAATATTCTACCTTTGGATAAAAAAATATATTCGAAGCTTTCATGGAACGTAAGTTCAATTCGAAAAAATATTTTTGAATCCCGCTGTATTCTTTGAAAAAACATTTTCAAACCCAGTATTTTTTGTTTGCATTTAAGATGAAAAAAGGCAGTATTTTTTAAGATATATATGCAGCGGTGGCAATCTGGAGAAGCCATGGGTGTTGTGAATAATTGTCAATTTTGACAATTTGGTTGTGATGAAACTATGGAATTAAATATATTTTTTTTTTTATTGAGGGTAAAAGTGGAAAAATTGTGGTGTATAAAGTAAAAGTATTTGAAAAAAAAAAATATAGTGGTGTAGTTAGTGTATTAATGAACGTGGTGTATATTGAAAAATAGTGATGAAAATAGCAATAGTGTTTACTCTTTTTTTCTTTTCTTCTTCAGCTTAGATCCTTTTCTTAATCTATCAATGACTTCAATACACAAATACTAGTATTACACATCAAATATATACTATACTCAGAGAGAGAGAGAGAGAGAGAGAGAGAGAGGAGAGAGAGAGAGAGAGAGAGAGAGAGAGAGAGAGAGAGAGAGAGATTTTATTGTTGAATTTTGTTTTTTGAATTATGATTTCTTTTGGATTATTTTTTGTTTAGTTATTTAATTATGAGTAGTTAAAATCATAATATTCTAAAGTTAGAAAATTATAAATTTTGATATACAATGAATTATTTGATTGAATGATTTAGACTTATTTATTTATTTATTTATTGTATTCTCGATTTAATTGTATGCTTTATTGACTAATCACCAATTTTGCGGGATTTGTTGTGTTATCCATGAATTGAAAGATTAGTTTTAACACGAGAATACATACTAAGAACACAAGACATGTTAATTGGTAAAATCAAAAAAATTGAGAATATTTGTGAGGACATGGATCTTTGATAGTTTTAAGAGTCGCACATTAATAATTATATAGACACATTAATTCTAACGTAACATGTAATCTACGGTTAAGTATCTTGACATAAGATTTAAACTACTTTGGTAACTGTCCTAATAAAAGTTGAGTTTTGAACTCCAGAACCTTTTTTCCAACTTCAATTTTTTTATCTAATTTCTTCTACTTGATATATATTTATTTGTTTTAACTATTTTTAAATTTGTTACCATACAAGCCAATTGAAATTCAATTCGAAATGTCTGGGGTAGCACTAGCTAGAGATTTAGTCGGTATTGCAGTATTCACGAGTTTTGAATATTCAATTTTTATGGACACGATATACTTATTTGTCATTCTACACAGTGCACCGCACATTTGCGAGTACTTACTATTTTATCGATTTTATAGTTTTTACCGGTTGACTACATTCGATTGGGTAAAAATATGTGGATATAAGTTTTGGTCCATTTACAAGAAATGTAGAAACACCTTATGATTAAGAGCCTAAGAGGACCAAAATTAAAACAATATATATGTACTTACCATTTCGACATATACGTAGGTACCAAAGTCCGTAAAGGGGGTAAACATAGGTTTCCAAAAAACAATTTTCCATATTTTGGTGAGATTAACGTATAATTTTGAACTTCTCCAAAATTGACTTGAAGACTTCTTTATCTTCTTGAGTAGAGAGAAGGATCTACATCAACATATATTATGTGTACAATTTATTTAAAACTTGCGATAAATAAACCAATTGAAAATGTCCCATTCTGATTATAAATCTAATTCATACTCGAGACGTGTAAGGTAACAATTCGTCACCAATTTGAAATTCTCTAGTCCACATTTCATATTCTATTTAGTGTCTCACTTTGAATTTATTAGTTGTTCATTTATTTTTTCCTTCAATTTCAACTTTTTATGATCAAATTTAATTTTACAATTAATTATTAATTAGAATTTATTCCACTCAATTAGGGTTTGTAATTAATTTACTATTTAATTTGCATTTTCTAGTTAATAATTAATTATTATGGTTGATTATTTCATAATTAGGGTATATAATTTTTTAAAATTTAAATTTTTTTCTATGAAAGCTAATTACAATTGATTATATTATAGTAATTTTTATTTTTATAATAAATATTATTAAAATAGTGAATTTGACAATGAGATAGAAAAAATAGACTAGATGATGACATCTCTTTACGAGCTCGATATGTGAATCTATTAAAGCATGGTAGACGTACGATGAATTTTAATTTCCTTGCTAGCGTATTTGACTCCCACAAAAAATAGGGAAAAAAAGAAGATAAAACCCCCCAATAATGCAAGCGGAATTGAAGAAAACAAAATAAGACAAACAAATATAGTTTTCAAAATTATGAACCATAAAATAAAATAAGAAGATAACGTTTAAATTGTTGAAGAAAAATAAAATAAAATAGGTGTTTGTTTTATGCCACGACGGATTTAGGAGGCATGGATGTGTGTGGTAAGTAAAATGGGAAATATAATTTAAGTGGAGAAGAGGAGAGCAGAAATATTAACCCCTCAATCTGCAGCTCCCGTGCAACCTCCGGTTGCCACGTGTGATGTGAGCAATCTTGATTGTGTGGCCAATGGGGATTCATAGCCCAATCCAGTGAGCTTACATATTAACTTCCTCTACTATAAGTCCCCTGCCCTGATCTCTCACTCTAATCTCAACTCTCAAGTGTATACTACGTAGCACCACCACCACTGCAGTCTCTCTCTCTCTCTCTCTCTCTACAACTTAACTACAACCAAGAGGGCTAGGGACAATGGCAGCTGCCATGTCAACCATCGGAGCTGTCAACCACGTACCGGTACTATTAATATATATATATACGATCTTAATTTGCAGGTTGAGATATATGTTAGAATATATTTTGAAATATTGCAGTTGAACTTGAACGGAAGCGGTGGTGGAGGGGCGGTGCCGACGTCATCGTTCTTGGGGAGCAGCTTAAAGAAAGTAGTGGTGAAATCGGCGGGGAAGGTTAGCTCGGGGGCATTCAAAGTAGTGGCGGAAGTGGACGAGAAGAAACAGACGGACGGAGACAGGTGGAAGGGTCTAGTGGAAGATGTGTCGGATGACCAACAAGACATCACCAGAGGAAAGGGTTTGGTTGACTCTCTCTTTCAAGCTCCATCCGGCATGGGAACCCATGACCCCGTCCTCAGCTCCTACGAGTACCTCAGCCAGGGACTCCGCTCGTACGTAATTCATAATTAATTTCATATACAATATATACATACATATATTCATCCAATCAACTGCAACTGCAGATACGACCATCTTGACAACACTTTGGACGGATTCTACATTGCCCCTGCCTTCATGGACAAGCTCGTCGTCCACCTCTCCAAAAACTTCATGACATTGCCTAACATTAAGGTTCTTTCTTTAATTTAATTAATTAAATTCAAACCTACCTACCTAGTATCTTAATTAATATAATAATCTGTGTGCAGATTCCTCTGATCTTGGGTGTCTGGGGAGGCAAAGGACAGGGTAAATCATTCCAGTGTGAGCTCGTCTTCCGAAAGATGGGAATCAAGTACGTATAATTAATTAATTAATTAATTAATTAGGTCATTTTCTTTCATAAATAAATAAAAATAAATACATGCAGCCCGATCATGATGAGTGCGGGAGAGCTGGAGAGCGGGAACGCAGGAGAGCCGGCGAAACTGATCCGGCAGAGGTACCGTGAGGCGGCGGACATCATAAAGAAGGGGAAAATGTGCTGCCTCTTCATCAACGATCTTGACGCTGGTGCGGGGCGTATGGGCGGCACCACCCAATACACCGTCAACAACCAGATGGTTAACGCCACCCTCATGAACATCGCCGACAACCCCACCAACGTCCAACTCCCCGGCATGTACAACAAGCAGGAGAACGCCCGCGTCCCCATCATCGTCACCGGTAACGACTTCTCCACTCTCTACGCTCCCCTCATCCGTGACGGCCGTATGGAGAAGTTCTACTGGGCTCCCACCCGTGATGACCGTGTCGGTGTCTGCAAGGGTATCTTCCGCACTGACGGCGTCCACGAGGATGCCATCGTCAAGCTCGTCGACACCTTCCCCGGCCAGTCCATCGGTATTTTTTTAATATTATATTATTCAAAAGTAAACTAGCTAGTCATTAATTAATTAATTGAATTCATCATCATATCTATCTATCTATCTATCAGATTTCTTCGGTGCTCTGAGGGCTCGAGTGTACGACGACGAAGTGCGGAAGTGGGTGAGCGGAGTGGGAGTGGAGAACATCGGTGGGAAGCTGGTGAACTCTCGGGAAGGGCCGCCCAAGTTCGAGCAGCCGAAGATGACGTTGGAGAAGCTTCTGGAATACGGAAACATGCTTGTGCAGGAGCAGGAGAATGTGAAGAGGGTGCAGTTGGCTGACAAATATTTGAAGGATGCTGCTCTTGGAGAGGCTAACAAGGATGCAATTGATAGGGGAACTTTCTTCGCTTCATAAATCAATCCAGGTCATTCATTTCTATTTCCATTCCAAAATTAACAAAGATTAATCTTATAATTCATTCATTCATTTCAACTATATATATAGTCTTTAATTAATAATTAGTTTTCTCTTGACAATTGAATGAATGAATTAATGTTGCAGGCAAGGCGGCTCCATCGGCAAGTCTCTGAATTCCTATATATGCTTCAAGGTTGCTAACTATGAACCATCATCATCTGCACCATGCATGCGTGGAAGCTCTATCTGCTTATACAAATCCTCTGTTTTTCTCTTCCTTGCCCTTTTTTTTTTCCTTTGCTTTTCTTTTTTTCTTTTTGGTTTTTTGTTCTAGTTCTGTTATGTTTTGTTAAAAATCATGAGTTGGCTTATTGAAATTAAGTGCCAATAACTTTGTGTTATTGTGGATTAATGTGTAATTTTCTGTTATATATTTACACTTTGCTTGTTGGCTCTATCTTTTTCTATGTTTTCTAATCAGACGTGAATCAATTATTAGAGAGTTTTCAAATAATAAGACACGAATTGAGACGTGCACTATTTATAAACCGAAGGATTACGTGCATCTCTAAACTACCGACTCAATTGCGTTGCTTAATTTATAGCAATGATAATAGGTTAAATTATGAATTGTCCCTTGGGCATGATCTAGCTAGTGGTGGAGTTGTGTTATCTTGATACTAAATGTCTCAAGTTCGAATCCCTTGCAAGTTATTATACAGGGACGGGATTTACCCAGTGCGCACCTCGGTAACGGCCGTTTTCATTCTTTTTGTGGTTTGCAGGCTATTACACAGGGGTAAGATTTACCCAATATGTACTTCGGTAGCGACCGTTTATCTCCTTTGTGTGGTTTGCAGACTATTACACGAGGGCATGATTTATCTAGTGTACACCTTGGTAGCAGCTGTACATAAAAAAAATGATAATAGGTTAAACACTTAAACAAATAGAGAGAGCGTGTGTAACTTTCATAAATTAATTAAGTGAAAAAGCAAAAATATCATTTTGTTAAACCACGGCGCATGAAATTTCCTGTTAAACTTTTTATGTTACACTCTGTGTTACATTTTCAAATTATGAGTTTTTCTTATTTTTTTTTCTTCAATTTTATTTTTTTTGGTGATTTAGTTTAATTTTATGATTGTTTTTAGGGTTCATCCCATCCAATTAGGTTTATAATTACGGTACTCTTATTGAAACAGAAAATGTTTCCATATTGGAGATGTTGCTTAACAAACTTCTCCTCATTGTGTGTATGTCCATATATATCATCTTAACCTTAGGACGTTGACTGTTGCCACCGGAGGAAGTATTCTCGATCTACATCAAATGAAGAGGCGACTCCTTAATTATCAAATGAAGATATATCTGTCCACACTCAAACGTCTAAATTTGTTGGAGGATGGAAAAACACTTGAGAATTATTGCTCCCATCCATAATAATTGGATGGAGTAACATTCACATTATTTGGAAATTTATGTGAGAATAGTTGTGTACTGTATATGGAACTTGAAAATATTGGGAATTCTGAGTAGGTTGTGTTGGATCTTCAAGTTGGGAGAAGATCCTTAAGAAGTTAAACCAATTTTTATCCCAATACCTTTCATGTGGATTATCAAGATCATAACACGAAAGCGGAAGCGTACCTGAGTCTATGCTTCGGAGATTCTTGTGTTCTTGAGATGATTTGGATCTTCCAAGTGAGTGGCTCCCTTAGTTTGCCTTAGTGAGAGCTAATGAAGAAATATAGCTTCAAGAGTATATTTGTGAGCCATTACTTGGGGGCCAAACCCTACTAATATATATAGTAGTCCTTTATTTGTAATTTGGTCCCTCAACAAATTGCAAATCACCTTATGGTTGGGTTCCACACATTTTAATTCCATGATCATATGATACCCCCTTTAGTCTAAATTAAAACCTTATTTAGATCACTTTAATTGGACAACATTAAGACAACTTATGCACATTTAATTTAACATATTTGAGTCCACATTAGATTATTTCCAACAATCTCCCACTTGGACTACATATGTTACCGAACAAATATGCAATACCTTATGAGCTCAAACTTTGTTGTCATATATAGGGGTACCCCGAAACAATTTCGTCCATTGATCATACAAGCATAGGACTAAAGAGGTTGTCATCACTTTATGCGTAAATAAACCCAACAGTAATCACATATGCAAGTATAACCAAATGACATAGATCAATCATGGATGTGTGGCATGGAAATTACATGTAATTAATGTAATCTAACATGCCTATTTCCAACTGGTCTACCTTAATCCTTAGTGAGATCAACCTTAACCAAAATAAAGAGACAAAGTATTATAACCGAATACTTTATTTTTGTACAGAAAACTGAATACCCAAAATGTGTCTGAAGTACATTATAGAGCAATAGCATATCACAGACTCCCACTGAACTAAAGTATCATAAAATGATGTAACACCCATACAAGCAGTATGCTCATGAAAGACCTTGGGTGTTAATCCCTTAGTTAGCGGATCCATAATCATTAAGTTTGTACCGATATGCTCTATAATAATTTGTCCACCATGTACTATTTCCTTCATAACCAGGAACTTAATGTCAATGTGCTTTGACTTACAAGAGCTTCTGTTGTTATTGGAATATAGCACTGCTGAGTTATTGTCACAACATAACCTTAATGGTCTTTCCACATTCTCAATAATGCGCAACCCAGTGACAAAATTTTGCAGCCATATTCCATGATTGGATGCCTCAAAACATGCTATAAATTCAGCTACCATGGTAGAAGATGCTATGAGAATCTGCTTAGCACTTCTCCATGGAATGGCTCCCCCAGCCAATAAGAAAATGTAGCCCGAAGTGGATCTCCTACTATCTTGGCATCTAGCAAAATCAGAATCAGAATACCCAATGATCTCCAATTGATCTAATTTACTGTATGTGAGCATGTAATCTTTCGTTCTCTGTAAGTACCTCATAGTCGTTTTGGCTGCTTTTCAGTGATCCATTCCTGGGTTGCTTAAACATCTACCTAACATACCAACCACAAATGCTATATCTGGTCTTGCATAGACCTGAGCATACATTAGACTTCCAACAACTGAGCGCATAGTTAACTTTGGGAAAAGTGTTTACCCCTTCCAAGAAAAAAGATCTTGGTCAAAAGTAAATAGATAACCCTTCAAACTTTATATTAAACAAGACACAAAGTTCCACATAATTTGTCCCAAACTACAAATACATAATAAAACACTTAAAATAAAATAGTACTATCCATCTAAATTCAGTGCATGACATCGGTTTACTCATCATCTTTAGAGTCATTCGGTGGTGGCCCAATGTCATCAGCTCCTTCATCATTCTTGATCACATCTTGATCCCCTTCAACATTGAATAATACTTTGAGAAATGTCCAAGAACTTTTGCCCTCGTTCATATACACGAATACCTCAGGGCGAATATATATATATATATATATATATATATATATATATAAAAGACAACCAATATAAATGTCTAGGTAATGGGTGTTAAGAAATATGGGAACTTGGTTATACTAGGTTATGGAATATTTTAAATATCTGGGAAATCTGTTGCCACACGTCTATATCAAGATCGATCCACTTATTCTGCATGTTTATTCGCTCTGCCCCTGTAAATGTAATTAACCATCCAAACATTTCATACATGTGATGCCAGTGTTCAAGGCGACTCTCAAGTTGTTCCATTGTTACTTTGCACTCACATTGTGTTCGAATCTCTCGTTGCAGATACACAAGGCAACTACGGTGTGTCTAGGGGTCGGCCGGGATCCACAATTTTCTATACGCGAAGAAGTACAGTTCTCTCATGCAGAATGATTCCATTGTTCGGGTCCAGGGTTCAATGTAGAATGTTGCATCTTGAGGGATTGACACTGGTAATGCCATTTGAATGATAAAGGGTTTGGGGGGCTGAAGAAAGTTTAGGGTTCGAGGTTGGTACTCACAAATTTTGTTTAGTCTAAAGTGAGGCTCTAAGTCAAGACATTTATAGAAGATTGTAACATTGCAACATCGGAATCAAACCAACGATGCACGACGAAAAAAAAGATTCAACTTCACCAACGCAAAAAAAGAACATTCTGTTTTTCAAAATGTATTTTTGGGGATAATGGCGCGTTGGAGATGACAACAAAATTAAAATATAATACCAATTCAAAATTTCCGCCAAAAATTATAATTCCGCGAAAATCAAGCCTTTACATTGTGCACATCTTGAAAACACAACCAAACCCATTTAAGCATGATGATTTCATGAAAAAATTCTGAAAACATGTCGATTTGAACATAAAAGGCCCGTTCTCCATCACTGTTCCGTTGCTGACATGAAATAGTTGCCGGAAAACGTTCATTTCTTGCTTAAAAAATGCTTGTCGATATTCCTCGATATGAGGGTGGGCCCCACGACCTACTTTTATCAGTAGAAGTGTTCTAATAGCTAAATGGCTCCTTTTCCAGGGAAATATGATCATATACGGCTGGAAATTAAAGAAAAAATATTTTGGAATATAGGAACACGTGGCGGAATCATGACGGGACTAGGGTATTACCTGAGAGGGAGCGTAGAATTTTCCATATATATATCAAACCAAATATAATTTGGGTGAAATTTACCAATTTTTATCCATTTACACTATATTTTTACCCACTAATTTTCAAACACAACTTTTACTTCGATTTAACTTTTATTTAAATATGTATGTCCAAACTTGTCAAGTTATATCTGATTCTGACGACTTGACGTGCCTAATATTTTTATTGTTTGTACGCATGTAAATCCACTAGCTTTGACCTTGTAATTTATATTTATATACTATATAAAAACAGAATAATGGGGGCATTTTAGTAAATTCATAATTATATTAATTTTCTAAAAAAAATCATAATTATGTTTAACCTGATTTATTACTCAATCGGTGGTGCATATTGAAAAAATCCTCCTCGCCAAACGTTGCTTGCTCATGCCGGCAATTTTAAAAAAAAAACGTTTGATTAATTGGATAGACACGACGTACAAGCACCTGCATTCTGATAATATTTCCAATAAAATCTCTAATTCTCCCCACTGCAGTCACAAAAACTGAAAAATCTCGAATTCTTTCCACTGCAGTCGCAAAAACTGACTCAATTCTGAATTCATGAATTTCTCCTCACATTCTCACAAGAAGATCTCCAGCATCGAATTTTCTTCTAAACCAATTTCTATTCCGCCGATTCCATCAGAATGGAGATAAATTGGTATTCTTCCACTGTTACTGGACGGGGATTATTTGGTTTAATTGAGATTCAAGGCTCCAGGTTCTTCTAAAATAATTTTGATTCCATCAATAAAAACTGAAAGATGGGTGTATGTTTTTCCTCTTGGGGTAATGGTGAAAAGGCAGGCTGCTGATGGAGTCAGCAGCGCAGCAAAAATGCAGTATTCGACCGCAAAAATCATTGTGTGGTGAGGCATACACAATTGTTCGTGCTGATAGAAAACGACTATAGATCGGTGACCATGAGGATACTATCATGCATCACAAGGGAGATCTAATGATGTGGTTCGCTCTCTGCCCCAACTTCGGTCTCATAAACTGCGACGCAGGTATTTCTGTGAATCAAATAAAATAGGATTCTATTATTAAAATAAAATGATGTGGTTTCTTTGATTTCAATTTCATTTTTAGACTATCATTCTGCAGATTATATAAACTAGGGTTTTATTATTAAAAAAATAAAGATATGGATTCTTTGATTTTGGTTTCATTGTTGACGAAGATGTGCGTTAAGGATATGTATGGATGGACACTTGATAAACAATAATATATGTGTTTGATAGTGTTAGCCCATGATCAATAATCCATAAATCCAGGGTAGATTAATGCTACATGCATCGCATTTCATGCATGCAAATACATTGCATACTTTTTTGTTCAAAATAGTTTTCAAGGGTTTTCTTCTGAAAAATGCTCATTTGCATGTGCATTAGTTGAACAGTTAGTACTAGAAGACAATTATGTTATAGTGATTCTGAGTGTTCTGGAATTGTTAAAAACGTAGGCAACCATATCTGTATTTTCATGTTTTCACTCAATCGGCATGGTATGATCCTAGCTTCAAGTTCATGTGATTAATCTTATACCTTGAAAATATTTTTATTGTGTTCATCTTTAATCTAACTATAATGTATTGGTATGTTATATATAGATTAAATTAGAGATCGAGCATATTGCGTAGATTTAGAACTTCAGTTCATAAATATAATACTATATGGTCTAAACACACACCCCCCCCCCACACACATATATATATAGATATAGATATACCAACAAACTGCAGTAGTTAATTACTATTTAGTTGTGTACTATTTTACCTTTTTTCTGGTGTATTTTTACCCGTATGATGTCAATACATATCTTTCCCACAGAGAAATTTGGGGGAACTTGTGAGTAGTTATGTTTATATCATATAATTGATAATCATGTGGATACCAGTCACTAGCACCTTCTGGACTAATTAAGGCTCCTAGCGTGTATCTCCATAAAAAAGAAATGTCTTATCTCTGTTTATTATCTTTACTGCAGATTATGTATCCAAAAATTCTATATCATTATTGTTTTTCATCTTAATTCATAATGTCCCCCCTCTCTCAAAGGCAGCTCATTTTCCTTCGTATTCTATTTGTTAAATTTTATGATGCTTTTTTGCTACACTCACAACACAAGCAGTTATTAATTCGCAATTTCAATTCAAGGATTTGATCATTTCATTCCATCAAAACTTTTTCAATGATTGGAATGTCCTATACGAATTGACTATTTCACAATCGGCCATACAGATTTGGTGTAAAGGCAGCAAAAATCAATTCGCGAGAGGAAGGCAATTAAGAAGGGGTCGCAATCTGATTGAGAGTAAACATGAGATGACTTAATTTGTGAAAGAATCTCAGAGTATGTATCCAAATGATCGGTAAATGCAGTTATTTCATGTTCTCATTTTCACATAGAGTTGTTTATTTTTCACTCTTTGTTTTCTCTTCTCTTAATAATTCTTTACTAGCAATATGTTTTTGTGTTCCCTTATGTATTAATTATGGTGCATTATCTCATGAAGATTGGTGTTGTAAGCTTCTACAATGATTTAGGGAGGATCAAAGACAATCTTCATCCCTCTTTCAAAAATATTTTCTTGGAATACATTTAAGAGAATACCTTTTTTTATTCGGCTATTGGTGAGTTGGTATTGACATTTGTGTCCCACTCATATCACATGCTCCCCTTCATTTCATTTTTCTACTCTTTTAGTTTTCAGATTTTTTTTCCCTTTCACATTGAAAAGAATGATAAATAAAAACACAAACAATAATATAAGTTTAAATGAAGAATTTGCAGAGAATGCAAATGTGTAGTTGAGATTTTAGTCTTTTTGATTTTTTTGATTCCTCAAAAGCATGTGAGAAGAAAGAATGTAGAACAGACGTACGTACTGATAGATATAAAAGGTGATCGCATACAAATTGTCATAGTTTATTGAATAATCAACCATGCTCTTATATATATATAGACACAACAAGCACACACAATTTTATATAATTAAGGACAATTAATTATTAATTGTAATTAGAACAAAGTGTCTGTAAGTTTAATTTTGCTTGGCATTTAAGGTATCATTAGATTATATAAGTTTCAAGATGTACTTATCAGTTATCAGGCATTAAGGTTATCTTTATTAGACATTAAGGTTCTTACATACTTTATATTGTATCATTAAGCACAACATCATGCATATAACATATAGTTGACAATGTAATCTTATTCTTGGCGGCCATAAAAATCGAACTCACCTATATTCTCTACTCTCTCTCTCTCTCTCTCTATGGATCAGAGTCCAAAAATGTGTAATATATAGCACATTATTCTGTAACGTAGGATGTAGTTGACAATGTAATCGATCTCATTTTTTGCAGATATGAGGATTTAAGTTTTGGTGATAAGTTGAATTAATTTTACTGTGATTCATATTAACTGATTTAATTCCCAATGATAATCGGACATTCTTTATATTTTTCAATGAATATGATTGTAATACATTTGGTTTTGGACTCTTAACTATACGACTATATTTCACTATTTTTGAGTGCAGTAAAATCATGTTGAAGGGAACATGACAATACAAAATATATATTATATTGTTGTTCAAAATATAAACTAATTGTCCAGTATTTCTCTATTTTTAAGCATTCCATCATGTTTTCTTTAATAAACTATTTAGCATTTTGTCTATTAGGCTGCTTAATATTATTTATATAATTACGTGTAGATAAAATACGATTTATATATACAAAGGGATGGCATGAAATAATTATTTAATTAGGAGAATTATCAATCAAGAATTTGAAAGATGGGTAATCTAGGATTCGAAAGATGAAAACTCTCAATTCAAGACCCGAAAGATGAAAATTCTCAATCCAGGACCTCAAAAATCATGAATTTTAATTTATTTATTTTTAATTAATTTTATATTAATTTTCAATGAAAATTTCTTCATTAATTATCTATTAAATCTAATAAAGAAATTTCTAAAATTAATTAAAAAATAAAAAGAAATCAAAATTTGTGATTTTTGAGGTTCTGGATTGAGAGTTTTTATCTTTTGGTCCTGAATTGATAAATTACTCATTTTTCAGGTCCTGAATCGATAATTCTCCTTTAATTTATTATCAAATATTCTTAAATTAATATATATATATATATAGTGTGTGTGTACATGTTAGTAAAATAATTTGTTATTAAATTAAAATATATGGAATTAAAAAACTATTGCACGAACCCATCCATCGCACATGCGTAATGCACTAGTTTGCACTGAAATCAAAATGTGATTTTGAATTAGAGAAGTTTAAAGTTGCATCGAATTTGCAATTAGACGTAAAAAATATAATTTTTGTTGAAATTCTTCTATTCACTATAAAAATGCTTCCAATATTAAATTATTATTATGTATAAAAAAAAAAAGTGAATGTAATATTTGTATTAGTACGATTACCCGCCGACTAAAATACCCTCAGCCAGAGTTTTGATTTTTGAGTAGTTTTGGATTTTGTGACGCTGTCACCTTTCCTTCCTTCTATCGAAAGAAAGAGAGAAAAAAAAAAAAAAAAAAAAAGAACAGAAACTGGGTTTCTTCTCTTCCGATTGCCGCAGCCGATTCCGATTTACTCTGCAACACAGATCTACACGCAGATACGCATAGATTATACATACTACACACATAAACAGTAATCATTCAATCTCTCTTACCGAATGTCGCAATTCACCCAACAATTTCTCAACAGTGTGCTCTCTCAGAGCGGCTCGGCGGCGCCTCCGTATGCGGAGGGGATGAAATGGCACATCAGGCAGCATCTAATGCAACTCACTGAAGCTTTCCCGTCTCTGCAGCCCAAGACCGCTACCTTCACCCACAACGACGGCCGCTCCCTCAATCTTCTCCAAGCCGACGGCACCGTTCCGATGAGTTTCCAAGGCGTCACCTACAATATTCCGGTGATTATTTGGTTGATGGAGTCGTACCCCCACCACGCGCCTCTCGTCTTCGTCAACCCCACTCGCGACATGATCATCAAGCGCCCCCACCCCTTCGTCTCCCCCAACGGCGTCGTTTCAATACCTTATATCCATTCCTGGGTTTTCCCCTCTTCCAATCTGGTCGAATTGGCTCGGAATTTGAGCCATTTCTTCGCTCGTGATCCGCCGTTGTATTCGCAGAGGAAACCTTCGGAGCCAAACCCCAACCCTAATTCTAGTTATGCGAGTATGAATTCGTCAGTGGGGTCTACGGCGGCGAGGCCGGCGATACCCCCAAGGGCTTATTCGTCATTGCCGAATCCTACGCCGCCTCCGCCATATGGTGGTGGTGGTAGAGTAATGGAGGATCCAGCTGAAGTCTTCAGAAAAAATGCTATAAATACGCTTGTGGAGAGTTTCAATGGTGACATTAGGGAGATGAGGAAGGGGAGGGAAGGAGAGATGGAAGGTTTGTTCGGCACACAAGCAGTGTTGAGGAAGCGCGACGAGGAGTTGAGGAGGGGATTGAAAGAAATGCTGGATGAGAAGGAAGCATTGGAACAGCAATTGCAAATGGTGTTGATGAATGGAGACATTCTGGAAGGATGGTTGAGAGAGAATGAAGGGAAGCTGGGAGGTAACGATGTACATAGTGTGGATGTGGATGTGGATGAGGCTTTTGAGCCGTGTGATGCACTGTCGAAGCAGATGTTGGATTGCACAGCTTTGGACATGGCTGTGGAAGATGCAATTTATTCATTGGATAAGGCTGTGCAGGAAGGGGCAGTTCCTTTTGATCAATACATGAGGAATGTCAGGCTTTTGTCTCGTGAGCAGTTCTTCCATCGTGCCATAGGTTCGAAAGTCAGGGCTATTCAAATGCAGGCTCAGGTTGCTGGTATGGTTTCAAGGGCTCCACCACAATATGCATTCTCATGAGCTTGCATTTCCTTGGTCAGAATAATTTTGTTCAGGTATCATTTGAAATGAGTAAAAAATTGTTGATCTTTTTGTTCTGTGTTCTTGTATATGCTTTACTCCTCTGTTGCATGAATGTAAAGAGCAGAATGCTATTCATTGATTGTATTAATAGGAAAAGAAGACAATAGAAGTTCAAGGTGCACTTTGCAAAACAGCTTACACAGTTACACTTAATGTTTGTTCTTTACAGTTCCCTAAATTGGTCTTGTAGTTTAATTTTATGCCGCGTGGATTATGGAATCTTGTCCTGGATTTGGGTTCTGATCTCAACTATACTACTTTAGTTGTTGAAAAGACTAGTTTTGTAGTATGGTTATTGATTCGAGGTGCAAAACTAACTCTAATGAAGCTTTAGCAATAATGCTTTAAAACTACTTGGATTATGTTTAAATCTTTCTGGCTTTTGTTTATGATCTTCATTGAAGTCTTGGATAAAGGCCTTTTTAAATTGGTATGTCTATGTAAGTTGACTCTAGGGAGTTCTATAAGTTCTTTCTATCGGGTTCCATCCCTTACACATTGAACCTGACACGACCACTCTTCTTGGAGGCTTATATTGCAAGTCTGCATATAAGTTATAGAGATAATGGCACCATATAAATTTTTGGGGTATAATATGGTTTTGTTTATCACTCAAATGTCGCATATGCATGTGTCATATTTTTATGTTGACAGGTAAGCTGGTGTAAATGCCTTTCTCCACGTTTGGGCTGGACACAAAAAAGATTCATCTTCCTGGTTAAGGCTTTTGATTTTGTTATGAACTTTTCTTCTCTTTCTGAGTGTTTCCTATCTGGCCTTTATGCTTTAGGTGCTTATATTTTATAGATTATGTGCTGATGGTGAATGAGTGTAGTGAAACCATTGGGAATCCAGGGAAATTTAGCCGTGTTGTTTGCTTCATTTTAGAAGAAAATTGATGTTCGTGATTCGTGAAGAGGATTAGTGTTTTGGTTGCAGGACCTTATCTCTAAACAATATGCTTTTCTTCTCGCCAGAAGGATAATTTCATTATCAACTAACTAAACACTGTAATAAATTGGAAGTTTTGCCAATTGATATGATTGGGGCCGATTAGAAAAACTAAACCAAAATATTAGTGCTTTATTTGGTTTTTGCGCATTCCTCGTGTTATGCCTGTTTGATATTCGTTTGGATTAAATCACGATCGAGTCTGGTGTTTGTAGTCATGGCTTTTGTGGGTAAAGATTTATATTATGCTTCAATTTCAGTGGGTTGATATTGTGATCCTCTGCAAATACGAAAAAGTTAAATTCAATATACTCATTTTAGCTATCCACTGTTTGTATGTGTTTTGGGTTTTTGAGAACTGAGATTGTACTTATTTTTCTCTTTTGATTGAGAAGGTAAAATCACAGATGGTGCAGTCATTGATTTTGGATCGTTGCTCGATCCGGCTGTTATTTTATCCCATTAATTGTCGATCAATTTGTTGACTCAAATTTCGTTAAAATTGGCCTACACTATGGATATCTACACTTTGTGCAAGACTTTTCGATCATCTCGAACTACAACACCCAATAATATGGATACTTCTAAAAACTCTTTCATAGGTTTTCCAAAAATTAACATTCATTTGTAGAAGAGTTCATGGAAGTGTCTAGTTGAGCCAGATTTGAAAGTTTGTGTTTTTTTATGGCACAAGTTTAAGTTCGTGTTAATTAAAAATTAAAAAACATGTAACATTTATAAGTTTAAAAGCATTTACCCTAAATAAAAGAGAAGTAAAACTAGTAGAGGGTAAAAACCGGGCCAATCTAAGCTCAAAGCCGAAAACAATGAAGATTGGAGAAACCAACTTAAAATATTAATGCTGTACCAAGAATCCTCCATTAACAATATTGCCACATGCAAGATTCTAAAAATGAAATTTATCCCAATTCAATAATTGGAAATCTCATCAAACATGACAAATTGGCGACAACAACCGCTGGTTACGGGCATCTCCAAAACGATGAAGTAGTAGATTCCTAGTGAACTCTACAAATACCTTATACCTGAGCTGGATTTGGTCTGTGAACATGGGAACAATGCAAGAAGATGAAGGATTAGGGTATGGAAGTTCTTTACCTGTTCCGAGTGTGCAGGAGATTGTGCGAAACGATGCTCAGAACATACCCGAAAGATACATAAAGAACCTCGATGAGAGGCCTAAAGCTTCTGATATAAGCTCTATTTCTGATGATATTCCTGTCATAGATCTCTCTTTGCTTGTTAAAGGTGATGAAGATGAACGAAGCAAGCTAGACGCGGCTTGCCAGAAATGGGGCTTCTTCCAGGTAACGTTACAGCAACCTTCGTTTTTGTTATTGTTGTTGCTGTCGATGGCTGAAACTGCGCGCTAGATTGATGCAGATCATAAACCACGGAGCAGATGGTGTCTTAACCAGGATGAAGGCTGCTATGGCTGACTTTTTTGATCTACCATTGTCGGAAAAGAAAAAATATGGCATGGCAACAAATGATGTTCAGGGATACGGACAGGGTTACGTAGTCTCCGATGATCAAAAGCTCGACTGGAACGACCTCCTTTTCTTGATAGCAATGCCTCCAGAGTCGAGGAACATCAAATATTGGCCTCTCACAATACCCGGTTTCAAGTATGTAAATATAATATCATCAAATATATATAGATTTTATACACACACACACACGTACTTAATTAATTATGTTTAATTTCTCCAACTGCAAGTGCAGGGAGGCAGTTGAAGAGTATGCCACAGAGCTACAGAGGGTGAGTGATGAGATCTTCGCCAATCTGTCGTTGTTGATGGGCGTGGACAAAGATTTCCTGAAGCAACTACACGGAGATGTTAAACAAGGCATAAGAATGAACTACTACCCAAGCTGTGCTAGACCTGATTTAGTCCTTGGAGTCAGCCCACACTCGGACGCGAGCTCCATCACTTTACTTCTCCAAGACGACGACATCACAGCTCTGCAGATCATGCACGACGGCGTCTGGGTGCCCGTCAACCCAATTCCAACTGCTTTAGTAGTCAACATTGGCGATGCCATGGAGGTATTACTCGGCCTATCTTTCATTATATAGCTAGGCTGCCATTTGTTTTTCATTTTTTTCTTGGCTCTGCAGGCATGGAGCAACGGGAAATACAAGAGCATTGAGCATAGAGCTGTTACGGATGTTGAGAAACCAAGAATGTCTGCTGCAGCATTCGTCATTCCAGCCAACGACGTCGAGTTGAACCCCTTGAAAACTATGGTGGATCATCATCTTCAACCTAGGATCTTCAAAGACGGCGTTAAATATATTGAATACCTTCGTTATACACTAGCCAAGAAAATGGAAGGAAAATTAGCCAACATTGAATATCTCAAGCTCAATAACTGAACACCTGCCACCTATCTTTCACTACATCAGATTTCCCAATAAACTTCCCTCGATTGTTATTCAATATTTTATTGTGTTTACAATTATTTTGAAATTCAAAAGATGTTGGAGATATCGAAAGATTAAATTCATATTAAATATTCGTTAGTCCCTACAATAGGTCAAAAATTGTCTAACAGTCCCTTACGTTTGATGGCTTAAATAAAACCTAAACATACTCAAGAAAATCCGTCCCACCCGTGCTTGTATTGAGCTGCTCCTATTCTTTTCTTTCTTCTAATATTAGTTCTCATGTGAAATATCATTAGCTTTGAGTTAAAATATCATTAACTTTGAGGTAGAGTACGGTTAGCTATGAGGTGATGTATCAATTACTTTTGAGATTAAGTATCATAAGGTGAAATATTGTTAACTTTGACGTAAAATATTATTATCTATGAGGTGAAGTATCATTAGATATGAGGTCAAGTATCATTAACTCTGAGGTTAAGTATCATAAGGTGAAATATTATTAACTTTGACGTAAAATATCATTAACGGTGAGATAAAATATTATTGGATATGAGGTGAAATATCATTACTTCTAATATGTGAAGTATTACTTGCTTTGAGGTGAAATATCTTTAACTATGAGGTAAAACATTATTGACTCAGAAATGAAATATCATATAATGCTATCGATGATTAAAAATTAATTATTGAACCAAGAACATAGAAGTATCATTAGTTATGAGGTGAAATATAATTGACTTTGAGATGAGGTATCATTTATTATGAGGTAAATATCATTAACTAAAGTGAAGTATCACGAACTTCAAGGTGAAGTATCATATGATCATATTATCGATGGTTAAATATTAATTGTTGAACTAAGAATTGGGAAGTATCATTATCTATATGTGAAGTATCATTAGCTCTCAAGTTAAGTATCATATAATAATATTGACGATTAAACATTAATTATCTAACAAATAACAAAGATGTATCATTAATTATGAAATTAAGTATTATTAATTATGGAGTGAAATGTCATTAGTCCTGAGGTGAACCATCATTAACAATGAGGTGAAGTATCATATTCATTATCCATACTTATATAAAAAGTGTGGATGATTTCTTACAAAATATGATTTGCCTATTATATCCATAATCTATACTTAATTTAAGGGTAAAAAAGTAACATAATATATTTATATAAAATTATTTATAAATAATTATTTCTAAACATAATATATTATATTTACTTCAATAGTTTTGGTATAATTGAACTTTATTGTATAAAATTATACCAAAATAATAACAAAATTATTTTATCATTAATATTACTTTTCTGAGATAATTATTTATAATCTTAGAGATCATACTTTGTTTTATAAATAAGTCTTTTTTCTAAAACTAAGTTGATTTGGATCACATAAGATTTGAGTCAAAGTGAAAAAGGAAACTTACAAAAAGAAAGCTTCAAGAATGCATTGATATAACAAGCGACGCCGATCAGACATTGGACAAATTTATCTCTGAAACCAAGAAGAAGAAAAACAAAGCTTTTCCACTCATTAAGATCAAACAAGAAAAATAATAATATCAACATAGACCCTCGTTTAAAACATTCAAACATATTAACATTGTGAATATTTATTTCTAATTTTACTCTTTTCATCAATAATATTTATTTATGAATTATTATAAGTTGTAATTGTTATCTCTATACATCATTTTTCTCTTTTCTATGTTACATTTAATACTTTCATTCTTTGTCAATTAATCGTAATATGGTTAAAACTATGTAGAATATTTAACATTTAAAAGACTACATAAATTTATTGGAGCTACATAAAGTTAATGATACTTAACCCGTATTTTTGGATTATAGTTAAAAAATTTCTAAATTTATTTAGAAGACTACATAAATTTATTGGAGCTAAAATAAAGTAAAACGGATAAAAGACGCGACTTTAGGTGTTATTTAAATTGGAAAAAATATAGTTTAAATATTTTTGACACGTGGTCAATAATGATTTTCGTGAAAATAGAACGACTTGAGAATTTCATTGGTACTTTTAAAATTTTAATTCGACGTCAATCAAAGTCCCAACAGTCAAAGAGGACAAGAATAGTAATTTTTAATTTAATCAGGAATATTTGCGATGCCTCGAGACTTGACTAGTCAGAGTTTTCTAATAGGAAACGAACCAAGAAATTCGTCATTCGACCCCCAGAAAAAGCGAGCCATGAGCTGCTCTAACTGATGGAGAATGCACTTAGGGAGTCTCATGACCTGAAGGCAGTGGAGAGAGATGGTGGCAAGGGTGCTCTTAATAAGAGCGAGACGGCCACCAAATGAGAGGTGACGGTGCGACCAGCCATGTATCATCGCACTGATCTTTTGTCGAAGATCAAAGAAAAGCTCATTCTTGGTGAGCCTCTTGTAGAGGGGAATATATTCCGAGATAGAAGATGGGGAGGGAGGCAGGGGAAAAACCCATGACCTCCTCAATCGAGGACTGCCAGGCCCGAGCATGCTTCGAGTGAATGATGAAGCTGCTCTTCCTGGCATTGATTTGCTATCCCGACACCGCAGAATAATGGGTGAGAAACCCCATAAGACGGGATAGAGCATCCGACTTGGCCTGAGTAAAAATAAGAATATCATCTGCATAGGCCAAGTGAGAGACGGAAAAACCATGTTTGGAGGTGCGATAAATCATATCAGGGTGGGACTTGTTAAGCTTATCGACACCCCTGGGCAAGTAACCAACATCAAGGACAAAGAGGGATGGCGAGAGGGGGTCTCCCTGGTGAAGACCACGAGAAGAATGGAAGAACCTAGAAGGAGATCCATTGATGAGCACAGAGAACCAGCAGCCCTACACACATCTCTGGATAAAGCCGATTCATCTGTCCGGAAATCCCATTCTACGGAGAACAACAAAGAGAAAAGGCCACTGCACCCTATTATAAGCCTTAGCCATGTCGAGCTTTAGAGCAACATTCGGGGTGGGATGGGACTTGGGAAGATCATAGATCAGCTCCTGTGCTAACAAGATATTATCACCGATAAGCTTACCTTGGACAAACGCACTCTGATTCGGCATGAGAAGCAGAGGGAGTAAAGGAGCGAGACGGCGGTAAAAATCTTAGATATGATCTTGTTAGTCACATTGCAGAGACTGATGGAGCAGAAGTCAGCCCAGGACTATGGGTGGGGCTGTTTGAGGAGAAGGATGGCGGTGGTGGCGGTATAGCTACGAGGGAATGGGGACCCATCAAAGAAATCGAGAACAGCTGCCACTACATCAGAAGCAACAATGTACCAACAGGACTGAAAAAATAGAGATGAGAAGCCATCGGGACCGGATACGCTATCCTTGCAGATCCCAAAAATGGCAGCTTGAATCTCGTTAAAGGAGGGGGCAGCACAGAGCTGTTCCCTGTCAACGGAATCAGGGACTGTCGAGATCTCCAGAATCAGAGAATAGAAGGGAATGAAAAAAGGACACAACAGACTCTCGAATCTCATCCTCTGAGTCTAGAAACTGATCACCAGCCTGTATCGTATGGATCCTGGTCTTGCAGCGTTTCTGCTTCACCCATCCTTGGAAAAAACGGGTGTTGCGCTCGCCTTCAGCAACCCAATGGATGGCTGCCTTCTGGCGCCAGAAATCCTCCTCCATCTTAGCCCGGAAGGTGTACTCGGCTGTGGAACGATGAAGCTAGGCACGAAGCTCAGGGGTGGGGTGGGAGTCATAGGCTGCCTGACAGACAGAGACCGCCTCCTCTGCGACCCTGAGCTTATCAAAGATGTTTCCAAAGACATTCTTATTCCACACCACTTCAAGTGTTGCTTAACCCAGTTAAGCTTGAACTGGAGATTAAGAAGTCCATAGAAACCAATGTGAGCAGCCAAGATCATCGAAATCTGATCATGAAAGGTGTGATGCTGCACCCACATCAACTGGAAATGGAAGGAGGACTTAGGAATCTGGAGGGAAAAAATGACAAGAGATAAGAAGTGGAGCATGATCCGAGCGGATATGAGGAAGGTGAAAGACACGAGTAATAGCAAAATCAGAGGACTAAGACTCATTCAGAAGAACTCGATAAAGGCGCTCTAATAAATAGTGACCCTCCCAAGTATAATCCAACCCAGAATAATCGGCATCAAAGAGCTGACAATTAGCAATGACATCAGCGAAATCCGCCTTCTCTTTGTGCCGATCTGTGGGGCTCCCAGAACGCTCATAGTAGTTAAGAAAGATATTAAAATCTCCACCCACTAACCAAGGGGAGTCCTCCATGGAAGAGACAATCTGACATAGAGAATCCCATAAGGGATACCTCTCAGCCCGCTCACAAGCTGCATATATAAAGGTAAAGAAAAGGGGACGAGCAAATAGAGCAAGATCCGTCAGACGGACATGAAGGAGCTGAGGAGTGTCCATAAGGACATCACAGTGAAATGAGGGCCAAAAAAAGCCCAGATCTTGTTGTTGCAATTGCTCAAACCCCGGAAGCCGCCTAATCGTCGATCGAAGAATTGAAATTTAGGCCGAGCCATGGGTTCAAGAATAACAACAACAGAAAGACGGTGAGTGCGAATCATGTCTTGAAGTCTCGTCTGGGTAGGAGAATTGCCAATTCCTTGGGCATTTTAGACAAGAAAATTTGCACTCATATCAACATGAGAGAGAGGGGAAGCACCACTCACTCCCGATCTCGATGAGGGACCGAGATCAAAGGAGGAGGAGCGCAGATGGTCGTGCTTATCAGGCGAAAACTCACCATCCTCAGAATGAAGAAGTGAAGAAAGAGAAGGGTGAGGAGGATCACGCTTACGGGCAGAGCTATCAGGATCAGAGGAGTAATCCATGATGTCCTTCTCTAAAGCACCAATCCTGTCCTCAACCACTTTATGGACGGTCGAGTCGAGGCGAGGCGAGGTGCAGACTGAGCATAATATAAGGATACTCCAGGATCAGGGGGATCCTGCTGAAGGGGAGAATATCGACTGGAGGACGTCTGCTTAGAAGAGAGGGTGATGCAACTTTTTGTGATGCACTCGTACCCACTTCCTCTTCTTAGGAAGACGGTGAGGAGCAGAATGAGGAAGGGGGACTGCTGCCTCCTTGCCCTTATCAGGACGAGGGGGGGAGGAGCAGGCTGGGGTGGGGTTGCCCGTGGGGGTGCACGCCCACATTTTGGTGTTTTTGAGGAGGGAGCTTAGGGGGATACCTAGAATAGGAAAAAGTCCTATCGGGACGAGCAATGCCATTAACTGTATAACAATCCCCAATGATATGACCCACATGGCTATATCCCTTACAATAAACAGGTAAATCCTCAAACACCACTTTTTGATTCATCATAACACTACCAATAATCAACACAATCTCAGATGGGATCACAGCAGTCAAATCAACCTTAATACAAATATGAGCATAAAAGAGTCGTGCTCGGGTGGCAGTGTGTCTATCAATCTCCACAGGTGTGCCAATCAAAGAGGCCACATAAAATAGAGAATGATTGTCAAATAAATGTACAGGCAAACCAGGAAGTCTACACCACACAGCTGTAATGGGGGACTCATACGAAACAGAAAATGTGGGGGTCCATTTAAATACACGCATGGGTAGACCATTAACAAACCAAGTAGCTCTATCAGAAGCACCATTCATCATCTTAACATAATCACTCTGATCAGACAACATAATCAACACATGCTTGGCATTCAAGACTTTCCAAGTAAATGTACCCTTGAGTTTGAGGTTCCCCAAGGCCTTTGCAATCTGACTCTGAGAGAATTTGTCCACCACTACGTGCTCCAGAGACCCTACAAGAGAAGCATTATTAGAATCAGATAAGTGCAGAGCGGGTTTTTCCCCATAATAGTATTAAGTGCCAATTTTTTTGTGGTGGAAGAAGAGGGGCTATTGGCAGATGGGGTGGGATTTTTAAATAGACTAGCAAAAGTCTTGGTATAAGGGTGAGTGGGTTGGGAGATAGGCTGCAGATCCTCATATGTAGATGAAGAGGGATCAGAATTTTTTGGTTGGCTAGGAGGATGACGGGGAATTGCATGAGTAGAGGTAGAAGTTGAAGAGGATGGCAGACCGGAGCCAAAAATAATGTGAAGGGGTGTAGCCATGGAAGAGGGATGCAGGCAAGGCGATGGGTTGGTTGCAGGTGGAGAAGAATGTGAAATTGCGGGAATGGAAGAAACAGCAAGATGGGATGGCGCCATACATACCACAGAGAGCACCGAAGCTCCAGCAATGGTGGAAATGGGTACTGGGTCTGCAACCAACCCATCGTCCTACCTGCATCCCTCTTCCATGGCTGCACCCCCTCACATTATTTTTTGCTTGGGTTTTCCGGCAGACAGGCTGGCATCCCATTCAATTTCTACCTCCACTCATACAATTCCCCTTCATCCTCCTAGCCAACCAAAAAATTTTGATCCCTCTTCATCTACATATGAGGATCTGCAGTCTATCTCCCAACCCACTCACCCTTATATCAAGACTTTTGCTAGTTTATTTAAAAATCCCACCCCATCTGCCAATAGCCCATCTTCTTCCACCATAAAAAAATGGCACTCAATACTATCATGGGGAAAAACCCGCTCTGCACTTATCTGATTCTGATATTGCTTCTCTTGTAGGGTCTCTGGAGCACGTCATGGTGGACAAATTCTCTTAGGGTATCCCTACAGCTGATCAGATTGCAAAGGCCTTGGGGAACCTCAAACTCAATGGTACATTTAGTTGGAAATTCTTGAATGCCAAGCATGTGTTGATTATGTTGTCTGATCAGAGTGATTATGTTAAGATGATGAATGGTGCTTCTGATAGAGCTACTTGGTTTGTTAGTGGTCTACAATGCGTGTATTTAAATAGACCCTCACATTTTCTGATTCGCATAAGTCCCCCATTGTAGCTGTGTGATGTAGACTTCCTGGTTTGCCTGTACATTTATTTGACAAGCATGCTCTATTTTCTATGGCTTCTTTGATTGGCACACCTGTGGAGATTGATAGACACACTGCCACCCGAGCACGTCTCTCTTATGCTCGTATTTTTATTGAGGTTAATTTGACTGATGTGATCTCATCTGAGATTGTGCTGATTATTGGTGGTGTTGTTATGAATCAAAAAATTGGTGTCTGAGGATTTACCTGTTTATTGTAAAGGATGTAGACATATGGGTCATGTCATTGGGGATTGTTATACCGTTAATGGCATTGCTCGTCCCGATAGGCCTTTTTCCTCTTTTAAGCATCCCCCTAGGCTCCCTCCTAAAAAATGCCAAAATGTGGGCGTGCACCCCCCACGGGCGACCCCACCCCAGCCTGCTCCTCCTCCCCCTCGTCCTGATAAGGGCAAGGAGGCAGCGGTCCCCCTTCCTCATCCTGCTCCTCACCGTCTTCCTAAGAAGAGGAAGTGGGTACGGTTGCAGCATAAAAAGTTGCATCCCCCTCTCTTCTAAGCAGGTGTCCTCCAATCGATATTCTCCCCTTCAGCAGGATCCCTCTGATCCTGGAGCATCCTCATATTATGCTCAGTCTGCACTTCGCCTCGCCTCGACCGTCCATAAAGTGGTTGAGGACAGGATTGGTGCTTTAGAGGAGGATATCATAGATTACTTCTCTGATCCTGATAGCTCTGCCCATGAGCATGATCCTCCTCACCCTTCCCTTTCTTCACTTCCTCGTTCTGAGGATGGTGAGTTTCTGTCTGATAGGCATGACCATTTGCGTCGCTCCTTCCTTGATCTCGGTCCCTCATCAAGATCGGAAGTGAGTGGTGCTTCCTCTCTCTCTCTCTCTCTCCTATTGATACGAGTGCGAATTTTCTTGTCTGTAATGCCCAAGGAATTGGCAATTCTTCTACCAAGACGAGGCTTCAAGACATGATTCGCACCCTGGCTGGGCCTAATTTTTTATTCTTCGATCGACGATTAAGCAGCTTCCGGGGATTGAGCAATTGCAACAACAAGATCTGGGCTTTCTTTAGGCCCTCCTTTCAATATGATGTCCTTATGGACACTCCTCAGCTTCTTCATGTCCGTCTGACGGATCCCGCTTTATTTGCTCGTCCCCTTTTTTTTACCTTTGTATATGCAGCTTGTGAGCGGGCTGAGAGGTATCCCTTATGGGATTCTCTACGTTAGATTATCTCTTCCATGGAGGACACCCCTTGGTTAGTGGGTGGAGAATTTAATATCTTCCTCCACTACTATGAGCGTTCTAGGAGCTCCACAGACCGGCACAGAGAGATGGCGGATTTCGCTAATGCCATTACTTATTGTTAGCTCTCTGATATCGGCTATTCTGGGTCAGATTATACTTGGGAGGGTCGTTATTTATTAAAGCTCCTTGATCGAGTTCTTTTGAATGAGTCTTGGTCCTCTGATTTTGCTGTTACCCGTGTCTTTCACCTTCGTCATATCCGCTCGGATCATGCTCTCCTTCTTGTCTCTTGTCAGTTTTCCCTCCAGATTCCTAAGTCCTTTTTCTGTTTCTAGTCGATGTCAGTACGGCATCACACCTTTCATGATCAGATTTCAATGATCTTGGCTGCGTCCACTGGTTTTCAGGGACTTCTTAATCTCCAGTTCAAGCTTAACCGGGTTAAACAACACTTGAAGTGGTGGAATAAGAATGTCTTTGGAAACATCTTTGACAAGCTCAGGGTGGCAGAGGAGGCGGTCTCTGTCTGTCAGGCTGCCTATGACTCCCACCCTACCTCTGAGCTTCGTGCCCAGTTTCATCGTTCTACAGCCGAGTACACCCTTCGGGCCAAATTGAAGGAGGATTTCTGGTGCCAGAAAGCAACCATCCGTTAGGTTGCTGAAGGCTAGCACAATACCCTTTTTTCCAAGGATAGGTGAAGCAGAAGCGCTGCAAGACCAGGATCCATACGATACAGGCTGGTGATCAGTTGCTAGACTCAGAGGATGAGATCTGAGAGTCTGTTGTGTCCTTTTTCATTCCCTTCTATCCACTGATTCTGGAGATCTTGACCCTCCTATTCTGGATGATATCCAGACCCTCAGATCAATAAAAATATTATTATATTTAGTTTTGGATTCATATGTAATCCAAAATTAGATAAAATATTTAAATAATAAAGATATTATTATATGATAAGCATCAACAGTCTTTGGCAACAAGTAAATATCTTTGAAGAGATATATATCAATATTCAAGAGCCAATGAGTTCGCGCCATGTCAGCCCTAGATACTCCTACCTACAACTATAAATAGCGGCCTCCATATCAGTTGAAAAACACACCATAAGTCATTTGAAGAGTTCAAGAATTTGAGAAGAAATTCCATAAGTGAAATTCTCTCAAATATTCAAGGCGTTCTTCACCAAATTCATCCTGAAGACGGCGTTTGATCCATAAGCAAAGCAGTCAAATGCGTTCTTCATCAAATTCATTCCGAAATTAGCGTTTGATCCGGAAACAAGGCATCGGCCCTCCGAGTTAACATTTATCAAGACTAAAGATAAAGTCAAAGAAGATCGATGATACAAATCTTTCCCGAAAACTTCAAACAACAAGTTCGAGAAAATCAAAGAGACAAGTTTACTCTGAAGATTTCAAAGACCGTTTGAAGATCAAGTTTTGAAGAGAAGAATCAGAGGAAAAATAGAGATTGGATTTGTATAAATATATTTTGATTCAAAAATCATCTGAATTGTACATATTTTGTATTTTACTAAATTAAATACGAAAATTTGTGTTACAGCTGCCCCCTCCTTTGACGAGATTCGAGCAGCCATTTTTGGGTTCTACAATGATAGCGTATCCGGTCCCGACGGCTTCTCATCCCTATTTTTTCAGTCCTGTTGGGACATTGTTGATTCTGATGTGGTGGCGGCTGTTCTCGATTTCTTTGATGGGTCCCCACTCCCTCAGAGCTATACCGCCACCACCGTCATCCTTTTCCTCAAGTAGCCCCACCCACAGTCCTAGGCTGACTTCCATCCCATCAGTCTCTGTAATGTGACTAACAAGATCATATTTAAGATTCTTACCGCCCGCCTCGCTCCTTTACTCCTTCTGCTTCTCATGCCGAATCAGAGCGGGTTTGTCCAGGGTAGGCTTATCAGTGATAATATCTTGTTAGAACATGAGTTAATCCATGATCTTCCCAAGGCCCGTCCCACCCCAAATGTTGCTCTCAAGCTCGACATGGCTAAGGCCTATGATAGGGTGCGGTGGCCTTTCCTCTTTGCCGTCCTCCGCAGGATGGGTTTTCCGGACAGATAGATTGGCTTTATCCAGAGATGTGTACAGAACTGCTAATTTTCTGTACTCATCAATGGTTCTCATGTTGGGTTCTTCCACTCCACTCGTGGTCTCCGCCAGTGAGACCCCTTATCACCATCCCTCTTTGTCCTTGTTGTTGATTACCTGTCTAGAGATGTTGATAAGCTTATCAAGTCCCATCCTGATATGATTTATTGCACCTCCAGGTACGGTTTTTCCATCTCACACTTGGCCTATGCAGATGATATTCTTATCTTTACTCAGGCCAAGTCGGATGCTCTGTCCCGTCTTATGGTTTCTTCACTCATTATTCTCCTGTGTCAGGATAACAAATCAACGCTAGGAAGAGCAGCTTCATCATTCACTCGAAGCCTGCTCGGGATCGGTAGTCATCGATTGAGGAGGTGACGGGTTTCTCCCTTGCCTCCCTTCCCATCTCCTATCTCAGTATCCCCCTCTATAAGGGGTTCACCAAGAAGGAGCTTTTTTCGATCTTTGACAGAAGATCAGTGCAACGATCCATGGCTGGTCGCACCGTCACCTCTCATTTGACGGTCGTCTCACTCTTATGAAGAGCACCCTTGCCATCATTCCTCTTCATTACCTACAGGTCATGAGACCCCTCAAGTGCATTCTTCATCAGTCAGAGCAGCTCATGGCTCGCTTCTTCTGGGGGTCGAATGACAAGGCTCGAAAAGCCTATTGGATCAGTTGAAAGCAGATCTGCCTTCCGACTACTGAGGGCTGTTTGGGCATTCATCACCTGTTGGACATTTATGATGCCTTCAGCTTCAAGCTCTGGTGGAGATTCTGTTCTCAGATGTTTCTTTGGGCTCGCTTCACCATGATGAAGTATTGTGGTGGTTTCTTCCCAGGTTGTGTACATGTCTCTCCTCATGACAGCCACATTTGGCACCGTCTTCAGGACGGGTGATGTTAGTTTCTGGGATGATATGTGGTTCGGGGCTACTCCCCTTTATTTGATGTGTCCTACTGTGCCTCGACTTGATCATGTACCTCTGAGCTTTTATTTGCTACATGATTCATGGAATGTAGATAGATTGCATGCATTATGTGAGTTTTATGATTTGTCTGCTGAGTTTGAGGATTCCCTGAGTTTTGGGCCAATCCTGTGGGGCGAGAGGGATGTCCCGAGATGGAATTTGACCCTTCACTGTGAGTTCTCTTTAACTTCTGCTTGGGAGTGTATCAGGCATCGGGCTCCGAGATGGACCCTCTTGGCTGATTTTTGGAGCGATTGCTTGACCCCTACCATGTCTATCTTCATCTGACGTCTCTCTTTTGATCGTATCCATGTTGACGCCAAGCTTCTTGCTAGAGAGATCCCTCTAGTTTCTCGATGTCCATGTTGTTCGGTTCCCAGTACTGAGTCTGTCCCTCATCTCTTCCTCCAGGGGGAATCTATACATGCGGTTTGGATGCATTTTTCTTCATGGTTTCAAATCACACCACCGTACTTCACAGATATTTCACATGCACTTAGTTACTGGAGGTACCTTATTCCACATGCCACACACCGACACATTTGTTTTCTGATACCTTGCTTGATCTTATGGTTTACTTGGACTGAGAGGAATGACCACAAGCATAGGGGTCATCCCTTTCGGTCATCTCACATTATTTTTAGGTTACTCGGCATCTTCATCAGCTTGTGCTCAGTGGAAAGCTCCTACCTCCTCAGTGGGTCGGCTGCTATCCATAGGTCCATTTCATGCCTGCTGTTGAGACAATTAGATGACCCCTCAGGTCCCGAGCAGTCATCTGGCAGCCTCCTTCAGAGCCGTGGATAAAGCTGAACAGTAATGGATCATTTGATAGTACACAGCAGACTGCAGCAGGTGGCGGACTTATTAGAGATAATCAGGGTGAGCTGATCACCTCCATTTGCTCCCGTTGCAGGCCAGTTCCAGTTTTGAGGCGGAGTTTCGATCTCTCCTTCAGGGGCTCCTCCTTCTTCCGCAGATGGCCTCCCACGTTTGGATCTAGTTAGATGCAGTAGATGTGGTGACAATTATCATGTCTGATGCATGAGGCTCGAGCCAGCTCAAGGAGGTCTTCTCTAGACTTCGTCTTATTCTTCGAGACCTTCATGTCCGGGTCACCCACATACACAGAGAGGATAATCGCCCTACAGATTTCCTCACCAGGCTCGGACATGAGGTGGACGGACTTCGTGTTTTTGACACAACGACGGCCCCCAGACCTGTCTTCCTTGGTTAGGATGGACCAATTAGGTTATCCTAACTTTAGGTTTCGACGCTGACTCTTTTATTTGTTTCATGTACTCAGTTTTTATGTTTTGGTCTTGTATTTTCCTGCTATTGTTTTCCTCCTTTGGATCACCTTTGGGGTCTCTAGCTTTAGTTTCATACTTAGTCTATTTTCTCCCTGTCACAGGTTTATCCTCTACAGGTTTTACTTATGTATTTTGGAGAGGGGTCACTTTTGGGCTCTCTCCACCCAGACGATGATGTAGCTCCGTATTGTTGATATATACAGGTCGAGAATCTGCCTCAATCCCCCACCCATTAGGGTGTTCTAAAAAAAATGCATGGGCTCGTGCATGATGCTCAATTAATTTTTTTTTTGAAATAAATATACCCAAAAATATAATTAGTGAACCCTAAAGTTAAAGTGGATTAATTTAAATTTTTTTATCCGGCAGCTCGTGAAGAGCACTTGCCCGATGCTAACGTCTGAACTCTTACATTGCACTCGATAATTAGAATGAAAGAATTTTTTATTGAAAGAAAAATAAAAATAAATTGCTAAAAAAGGGGTTGGGGAAAGCTAGCACGAGTTGGATCTCTAGCGTTTGTCACTCATTAGTCAGTCTCATATAAATGTTTATCTAATTTTTTAATTCTTTTATGAAAATGAGTTCCTGATTCCTACGATATTGGTCGCTTTGAAATTTCGGTCAGAAGAATGACTAATTTGACCAAAAATTAATTAAAAGGAGGATTGAGTGACCAAAATAAAGAAAAGCACCATGAAGGCCATTTGCGGAAGGGGAATTCTTATAAATATGTAATTGGATATGGGTTTACATGGGTTTTGACCCGTCCAACACACAAGTTTATTGTATATGCCTTTATAAGTTGGGTATAGTTTGTGACAAATTTAAAATTGAGCAAGCTGGAAGTGGAGAAGTCGAGAACGAATATGATAAATGAACAACTTAAAAAAAAAAACCATGTTGCCTACTACCAACAATCATTGAAAGAAAAATTTGACCACATGCAAGCTTCTAAAATAAAAATGTCACCAATTTAATAACAAAACTTGTCATGTAGAGTTATGACATAACTCACATCCCAAAAACCATCAATGTGAAGCGTAGCAACACGACAAACGAAAACAGAAAATAAGAAACTAACCACTTGCGATAGGCAGCTCCACATGATGGAGTAGATTCCTAATTGAATTGAATAAGTGTCTGCATTTCAAGACATGGAGGACAACATTTGCAGTTGGCGAACATGGGAACGATGCAAGAAGATGAAAAAATAGGTTTCGGGAGTTCTTTACGTGTTCCCAGCGTGCAGGAGATTGTGAGAGAAGATGCTGACACCATACCTCAACGATACATAAAGAACCTTGAGGACAGGCCTGAAGCTTCTCATATATCCTCTATTTCTAACCATATTCATATAATCGATCTCTCTTTGCTTTCCGGAGGAGATGAAGATGAACGAAGAAAGTTAGATGCCGTTTGCCAAGAATGGGGATTCTTCTAGATAATAAAAAACAATGTAGCATTTCGTTTGTAGAATGGTAAAGCTGTAGACATATATAGAAAAGTAGTATTTTGTATATATTCACAAGTGAACAACTCCCATATATATAGGGAGAGAAAATAGGGTTACAAAGAAGCAAGTAAAACCTAGGCCAAATATAGTAGGCCCAATACAGATACAACTATACACTAATAATTACATATATTCTATAACACTCTCCCTCAAGTTGGAGCATATATATCAACCATGTCCAGCTTGGTACAAAGTTCTGAAAAATGTTTGCCACTCAAAGGTTTTGTGAAGATATCAGCAATCTGATTGGACAAAGGAGTGAATTGAGTAGCAATTAGTCCGCTCATAACACAATCACAGATAAAGTGGCAATCAACTTCAATATGTTTCGTCCTCTCATGAAAGACAGGATTACTTGTAATGTAGATAGCTGTTTGATTATCACAATGCATAGATAAAGGTTCACTGTAAGCGAACCCCAATTCTTCAAGAAGATTCTTTACTCCAATCATCTCAATAGCAGTTTGAGCCATAGCTCTATACTCAGACTCGGCAGAAGATCTAGCAACAACGTGTTGTTTCTTACTTCTCTATGTAATGAGATTTCCTCTCAAATAAGTGCAGTAACCTGAAGTAGATCTTCTGTCGATTTTAGATCCCACATAATCAGCATCAGAATATCCTTCAATCTTAAGATTATCATTCTTTTTAAATAACAATCCTTTTCCTGGAGACTTCTTAATGTATTTGAGAATCCGAATAGCAGCATCCCAATGGACTTGCTTAGGTTTATCCATAAAATGACTAACCAAACCAACTGCAAAGGAGATGTCTGGCCTTGTTACAGTCAAGTAGATGAGTTTCCCAACAAGTCATCTGTCCCTAGCTTTGTCCTCAAACAATTCTCCATCATCATCCCACACACTTGGATTAATATCCATAGGAGTGTCAACTGCCTTCGTGCCTAACAATCCTGTTTCTTTAAGCAGGTCAGTAGCATACTTTTGTTGACATAAAGAAATGCCAGATTTGCTATGAACAATTTCAATTCCTAAGAAATAATTTGGACGCCCCATATCCTTCATAACAAAATATTGTTGCAAGTACTTCTTAGTCGCTTCAATCCCTTACAGATCACTGCCAGAAACTAATATATCATCAACATACACAATGATAATAACAGTCCCATTTGTGTGATGTCGCACAAACACAGAGTGATCAGCCTTACATTGCTTAAATCCAATAACACTGAGAACATTACTGAATTTATCAAACCAAGCTTTAGGACTTTGTTTAAGACCATAAATAACCTTCTTAAGAAAACAAACTTTAGTAGCATCTTCCCCTTGAGCAACATACCTCGGAGGTTGCTCCATAAATACAGGCTGATCCAACCCATAGAGAAAAGCATTCTTCACATCAAGCTGATACATAAGCCAAGAAAGATTGACAGCCAAAGAGAATAAAATCCGAATAGAGTTCAACCGAGCAGTAGGAGAAAAAGTCTCAAAATAGTCAACACCAAAAGTTTGAGTGTACCCTTTAGCCACAAGACAAGCTTTATATCGCTCAATGGTACCATCAGCATGATACTTCAAAGTAAACACCCATCGACAAGCAACAATGTCTGCCAATGGGGGCGCAGTCACAAGCTTCCAAGTACCATGAGATACAAGAGCCGACATTTCCTCATCCATAGCGGCCCGCCAGACGGGTAGTTTATATGCCACAGAATAAGTATTAGGGATGGACACAGAAGCAAGAGAAGCAGTAAAAGAACGAAAAGATGGGCTCAAATTATCAAAAGAGACATGATTAGAGAAAGGGTGTTTAGTGGTGCATTTGCGTATACCTTTTTGATGAGCAATGGGCAGATCATGATCAGGAGGCAGTTCAGCAGGAGCTGCAGGCGTAGGACCGGGTGTAGGACACGAGGTAGGCTCTAGCAGAGGACGTGGACGTCGAGTATACACCTGCAAGGGCGGAGGAGTAGGAAAGTGAGGTGGAGACATTGGGACCGGTAAAGGAACATGATCAGGGGATTGACCTATAGTGGGGGAAAAGTACGACTGAGACTCAAAGAAAGTAACATCAGCACAAGTGTAATGACGATGGGTAAGAGGATCTAAGCAACGGTAGCCCTTTTGAGTGCGAGAATAGCCAAGAAAAACACATTTAACAGAACGAGGGGACAACTTATCCAACCCAGGGGTAAAATCATGCACAAAACAGACACATCCAAATATACGAAGAGGAACATGATAAAGAGATTTATTAGGGCGAAGACAAGAAAAAAGAATATCTCCATGCAAGACACTAGACGGCATCCTATTGATAAGGAAGCAAGTAGTAAGAACAGCATCAGACCAATAATATTTAGGAACATTCATGTGAGACATAAGAGTACGAGCAACATCTAAAATATGACGATGCTTGCGTTCAACCACCCCATTTTGTTGAGAAGTATGAGAACGAGACGTTTGATGAATAATCCCATGAGAAGCACAAAAAGTGAAAACAGACATTTGTGTAAACTCAAGAGTATTATCAGTGCGGAGAATACATAAATCAGCAACATATTGAGTTTTTATTTCATGATAAAAGGATGTGAGTACATTAGGGACTTCATTACAATGTTTAAGTAAGTACAACCACGTCATTCGAGAGTAATCATCAATAAAAATTAGAAAATACTTAAAACCCCCTCTAGACTCAACCCGGTTAGGACCCCATATATCACAATGAACCAACTCAAAAGCAGAACTACGTTTATCGACTCTAGAAGGAAAAGATGTGCGATGGTGCTTGCCCAACTCACAAGACTCACATTGAAAATCAGTAGACGCAACAGGAACTAAACTTTTAAGGCTTCTGGATGAAGGATGACCAAGACGACAATGCCATTGAAACGGAAACACGACAGCAGAAAGAGCTCGAGAAGAGACAGGTGCAACTGAATCTAAGTAATAATTGCCAGCTCACTCATGTCCTCCACCAATCGTCTTTTGCGTCTGCAGGTCCTGAAGAACAACATAGGAAGAGAAAAAATGAACAGAACATTGGTGAGATTTGGTGAGACAATTCACAGATAACAGATTAACAGGAAAGTGATGAGCAAAGAGAACATTATCAAGAGTGAAATTGTTAGGAAGTCTCACAGCACCTGATCCGGTGATCGGGGAGTATGCGTCATTGGCGACACGAACAAGAGGCAGAGAAGAAGAAGGAGAAAAAGAAGTGAAAAGAGATTTGGTACCAGTAATGTAGGCAGTGGCACCAGAATCCAACATCCAAGACTTACCCTGAGACACGGCAAACGCACCGACACTGGAAGAGGCAGCAGTAGTAGAGGAAACAATAGAGGAAGTCTCGGCAGTAGAGGAACTTGCATCAACAGAGGCACTGTTGGCCCAATCAGGTTTACCAAACTTGTCCCAACACTTCTCAGAAACATGATTGGAACGACCACAATGAATGCAGTGACGATCATTGGGACCACGACCACAGCCTCGACCACGACCACGACCACGTCCACCACCACGCCCATGATGAAAACCACGACCTTGAGCAGCCATGGCAGAGTTATCAGTGTGGCCAGTAGAAACACGGAGAACCCAAGAAAGAGCATTAGATAAGGTGGGAACGTTGTCCCTGGACAATAAGCTATCACGAGTCTGTCGGAGATTAGCATCCAAACCGGATAAAAATTTAACCACCATGAATTTCTCCCATTGCTTGGCCCGCGTAGTAGCATCACAAGATAAAAGATGATAAACCAAAAGTTCATTAGCAAGACCTTTAAGAGTAGAGTAGTAGTCATTAACAGATTGACCAGCTTGAGTATGAGAAAAAAGTTTCTCATACAATTCGAAAACCCGAGAAACATTTTGGTCATTAGAATAAATCTCGTGGAGAGCGTCCCACATAGCCTTAGCATCGTTCAAGAACATGATGTTCTTACTCACCGATGGTTCCAGACTATTCAGCAGCCAAGTCATAACATAGCAGTCATCAGCAAGCCAGGCCTCATACTTGGGATCCGTTTCATCCGGAGCAGAAGAAAAACATGATGTTTTTTCTTCTGCGATCCCAAAAACAACAAAAAAGCCCGGGATCAGAGCAGATAATTAGAACCATCCAATTTAATGGCGGTACCAACAGTAGGTTTAACTTCAGACATAGTGAAAAAAAAATATACGGCAGAAGGCAGATAGCGGAAATAGCAGCAGCGGCGCAGGAGGCAGCATAGAAAAAAAATTAGGGTTTAAGACAAGTAGACAGAAACCCTAAAAAAATAGGGTTTAGATAGGGCATGAATCGTATTGCTTTGATAATGTAGAATGTTAAAGCTGTAGACATATAGAGAAAAGTAGTATTTTGTATATATTCACAAGTGAACAGCTCCCACATATATAGGGAGAGAAAATAGGGTTACAAAAAAGCAAGTAAAACCTAGGCCAAATATAGTAGGCCCAATACAGATACAACTGTACACTAATAATCACATATATTCTATAACATAGTTGTATGTTTCTTGAAACACTTGAATAGCAAATGCTAAAACAGGCTCGTTGATGCACATTGTAAGTAGGGATGTCAACTTTACCTGTAGGGTAAAATTACCCACGGGTAAACGGGTTATAGGGACGGGTAGTACCCGTAGATTCGGATAATGGGTAGGGTACTACCCGTACCCGCTAAATTTTATTAGGGTAAGGGTAGGGTATGGGCTTAAGATTTTACCCGATTACCCTAATATATTAAATATATAAATATATATATATATATATATATACTTTTTAAATTAATCTTTTAGGTTTGTTGTTATGGTGGCATCACAATAAATTGATTTGTTTGTATTGGTTATATTTTGACAAAAGAACTCATCCATTAATATTTTTTTTCGTGTTTTTGGGAATTTTTTTATTGTGATATATTATTAAATAAATTTAAACGGATAACCTGTTTTACCCGCGGGTATCCGATTACCCGTAGGATAATACCCGTACCCTACCCTCTATAAAAAACAGGGTAATAGGATAGGGTATGAGTAGGACATTTTATGTTAGAGTAGGATATGAGGAAGGCATACACGTACCCTACCCTACCCATTAACATCCCTAATTGTAAGTCATGGGGCTGATGGGATCGTGACTAACATCCCTAATTAGCAGAGTTTTTTTATCTACCTTTATCAGAGAAGAAGAAATATGCCATGCAAAACGATATCCATGGATATGGACAGGTTTATGTAGTCTCGGAGGATCAAAAGCTCGACTGGAATGATGCCCTTGTTCTGATGGCATTGCCATACAACATCAGGAACATGAAGTATTGGCCTCTCTCCATACCTGGTTTCAAGTACGTAAGAGCTGATGAGTGCAACATAGATAGCAAACAGAAGCTTAAGTTTCTAAAAAGTTGATGTCACCTATTCTTTTTTCTTCAACAGGGAGGCCGTTGAAGAGTATGCAGCAGAAATACAGAGGATCGCTGATGAGATCTTTATAAATCTATCGCTGTTGATGGGTGTGGATAAAGATTTTCTCAAACAGATACACGGAGATATGATGCAAGGCATAAGAATGAACTACTACCCAAGTTGTTCTAGACCTGATTTAGTACTTGGAGTTAGCCCACATTCTGACAGCAGTACAATGACTATACTTGTGCAAGATGATGAGATTACGGGTCTCCAAATCAAGTACCATGGTATTTGGGTGCCGGTGAATCCTATTCCAAATGCTATAGTCGTGAACATTGGTGATAGTATGGAGGTACATAAATATTGCATAATCAACTCCAAGTAGTAGTGTAGACTGTAGTAGTCTTCTTTAGGCTGATGCTTGTTAAATTACGTGGTTTTTCTTGGTTTCTGTAGGTATGGAGCAATGGGAAATACAAGAGCATAGAGCATAGAGTTGTTACCAATGTGGAGAAGCCGAGAATATCTGCTGCTGCATTCATGATTCCAGGCAATGACGTTGAGTTGAACCCACTCGAAACAATGGTGGACGATGAGCTTCGACCCAGAATTTTCAGAAATGGTGTTGAATATGTAGATTACCTTAGATACACACTAGCCAAGAAAATGGAAGGAAAATCAGCCAACATTGAATACCTCAAGCTGAAGAGTTGAACAGTTGCTATATTCCTCTGGAATAATGCTCAATGGTTCTTGCAGTGAGCTGGCTTTGTTCATAAACTTGGTAGGCCTATTGTATCCAACACCTTCACGCTTCTGCTATCGACACCTTACAACACTTCTCGCATGATATGCATGATCCATGTATTGCATAGATGCCAAGAATGATGAAATCATATAGTAAAGCAATACATCAACTTCTACAGAAATATTATGTCAACTACTTTCTCACACTCATAGCCAGCAACAATTGTCTGTCAAAAGAACTGTGGAAGTGGAAGTATGTGCATGAAAACACTACGAAATGAAAAAAGAAAATATATATTGGGAATAAAGTTTTTAATTGAAACAAAACCATTGTGAATCCATACAAGTAGGAAATCAGGGCCCTCCTAAGTTATTACTACAACAACTCTGCATATGGCAACATTTGTACAGTCACGATCACAACACATTCACTTTCTCCTCTCTTTACGCTCAAGTGCCATAAACCTATCTCGTTGAAACACGATCCAGTATGTTTACCATCTAAGCCTCATGAATCTGACTCTAGGTATATCCTTATAACTAAGAATGTACAGCTTCAGAAGTACAAACAGCATGATTTACTCCAAGCATTTCTCTGCTCGGAAAAAGACAGAAAGTCACATCGCCAGGTATTAGAAAGACTGTCAAAGAAGCTCATACTACTCTCAGTTAGCTGTACAAAGTTCCTCCTTCATGCCATTTAGGCAGAATACGAAGACAGGGCACTGATCCTCCTCTCTGCAAGATATCAGACACCTTGTTAATCAAATATGATATAGTACATCAGCGTACTTCATTGAATAGTTTATCATGTACATGGAGAGCAACAACTATGGCCAGGAAGGGGGGCACCAAAACTTGCTTGATGTTTTTTCATCAAGAAAAGCAGACCCGACTAGGTTCCATACGATAAATGCAAAAGTTAATTTACTTGTATAAAAAAATTCATTTATATCCTTATAAAAGAGGACTTGCAGTCTTGTGAAATACAAGCAAGATTCACATGCATATGCCAGCATAGATAAGCATACTCGAACACAACTACACAAGTAATGGATTGTTCATCTCACATTGACATTATAAAACAACCTAACCTTTTGCAGGAAAATGATGACAAAATTAGTGCAAAAAAGTGACAAATGATGCTAGTTGTGCTAGGAAAGGAAATAGAAAAATTTATAACAGTTTATCCAGAGAACGTAAAAATACCTCCAGCAGCCACAAGTTTCTCTACACGAGCAACTATATGCTTCCCATAAGTATATTTCTTAAGAGCATTTAAATGATCTTTAATTCGGTTAAGTAACAGTTCAAGTTGCTGGTCGTCACACGTCTCCAGCACTTTCTGAACAACATAGTTTGCAAACTGATCTTTCATCATTACCTGACCCCAGAAATTGAAAAAATCAAGTTAAGGGAACTAAATGTATCCAGACCAATCACCAATGATATCACATATTTCAGCATGGCAACTTCAACTATTACAGCATGACTAAAAGATTGGTCCCCAAACCATTTCCACTTGCATAAATGAGAAAATTTTGAAGATCATAAAACCAAACATCTAGATTAGATACAAAAGGCTTCAAAGGGAAACCTGGATGTTTTTAAAGGAGAAAAATATATAGAACGGAGTCAGAAAAATGTGATAAATTTGCCTTATTGTATCAATCTACTGACCTGGAGAGGCTCATTTTCATCAGTGCTACCAAGCATCTCATGTACCAGGGCCTGACGTTCTTGATGTGTTCCAAAAGATAAGCATTTTTCTATTACATTGGAAGCAAACTTCTGCTGGCTCATCTCTACAATCTTCCCAATTAATTGGGTAATTATAGCAGATCGCTCAGAAGGCTTTCCATGTTCTAGCACATGCTATCATGACAGAGGTAGAGTTAGCGACTGATTGAAAGTGCCACAACCACAGAAAAAAACTAGCCCCCCCCCCCCCAAATCCTAGAAAACAAACTAAAGGATAAAATAAAAATATTGATATACATCACCCAGTTACAAATTATACTTGGTGTTTGTTGCTACAATCATGTGTCATCAATTTTAGAAAACAAACTAAAGGATAAACACACAGAGAGTCAACAGATACATAAAACGCACAACAGAAACATGCATGCATAATAACATAAGCTACATCAGCAAAAGCATGCCATTCTTGACCAATTAAACAAATTTGCAGCAAAAGCAAACTTCACGTGAGAAACTTGTAAACATATGGAACTATAAATGTTCATTGGCCCATTTCTTTTGCATGTGCCTCCCAAAAAATAGTTCCTTATTAGTACGGTTTTTATTGATATAAAAGCAGTCATTTCATAAAGGACTCACAATTATAATTGTAAAATCATTTAGAAATGGATTCAGATATCAACAATTACTCCAGAAAAGTAGGAAGCACAGTCTAAATCTTCTCATCGGACAAGCCTAAAAGAATACATTAGGGAGGTAAAAGCAACAGAAGAAACACAAACTTAATTAAAACAACACATTCTTCGAGCATGAATAACAAGCTCTCCACATTTTATAACCAGATAACCTACAGAATCTTTCAAAGCCCATGTCAGTTGTCACAACTCACAACATAGTATACTTCAAAGAAACTCTTCTAAATGATGCTTAATGATTTGCAACTAACCTGAATGACATAATTTCCATATTGATCCTGAGCCAACATACAAACATATTGCAAGATCTCATTCATCACTAGAGTCTGAGTTTTGGGACTACCACAATGCTCCAAGACTCTCTGTCACAGAAAACGAAGTTTTAGAATCACAGGTATCCTTACTTTAACTTTCAGGAGATGGAAGAAAAATAACTAACCTGTATCACTCGACAACCGTAGGGATGAGTAGACAGTGTAACAACTTGATCATAAAATGTAGTAACGATGAAGTCGATGGCATTTTCAGGAACACATTCAATACATTTTTGTATGACATGATTCCCATTCTGATCACGCACACAGCGCAATACATGGCCATCAAGCTCTGCAACCATTTTCCTCTTCTGGTCGAGTTCAACAACCTCCAGAGCCTGGAGATTTCAGAAGAAGCACAATTCATGGATATTAACCAGTTAGCTATGTTTTAAAACCTAAGACATAAGTCTCAATTTTTACACAGCCAAAAATGTTCTATACTTGATGGTCATGAAAATAAAATAAACTTCATCCTCTTATACCTTTACTCGGGATCAAGATATAGATACGAGCAAGTAACAACTGAAAGGAAATTAATCAGTATTTGCCCAGCTGTGAAGGGAAGATCCCAGGTATTGAAATTGACAGCATCTAGCTTAATGAAGCAGGTGTGTTCAAAAGTAGGGATTCTTTTACCATTCTTTAAACACAGCCATTTTGTCATAGATCTACTCAGGTAACGTGTTTCTAAGTCTGACAAAAACAAGTAACAACAAGAAATAGCAATCAATAATAGGAAAATGTGATAAGAACAAAACCGAAAATCAACAGAGTCCTGCAGGAAACTGGGCCAATAAATCCAGCCCTATAAAAGTCCAGTAGTTAGTCGACATGTATAAGTTTCAGAACAACAAGATGAACTGCGCTAGTTGTCTACTGGCATAACTAAAAGATTAGCCAACTGCTGTAGAATTAGAAGTGCACATCTTGGTTTAGAAGCGACAAAAAATATGGATATAAGGCTGCAGATGCTGGGAAAATCTATTTAGCTCCAAAAGAGAGCATTAAATAAATAAAGATAACAAGAGTTTCAGGTGATTAGAATATAGACAAGAACAATCAGCCAATGAGTTAAATTACCTTCTGGATGACCCGGCAGCCATACATTTGGAGGCTAAGTGTCAGAACATGCCCAATTAGCTGCTCAGCCAGTTGTCTAGTTTGGGAAGCATTTCCATGTTCTAAAAACTGAAACCAGACAGTAGGAGGAAAAGAAAGTGAAAATGTGATGCTATTAAAGTAATGAGTACCACCAAAAAAAGGAGATGTAAGAAATTTGGACATGTAAAACATAATACTTGGACCACTACCTTCTGAATCACATAGTTACCAAACACATCTGTCATAAGGGAAAGAGCTTGGGGCATCATTTCAACGAAAACCATGTTCTTCTCTTGTGCACTAGCAGTTTCAAGCTTCTGTTGAATAAAACGACTTCCAAACTGGTCCGTACTGTCCAAGAGAGCTTTGTGATGAACTTGTAAATTTCAAACTTCAACTGGTAAATTAACGAACATTCAAAAGTAGACGGATAAATGTACCTGAACTCAACAACATGACCTGCAATCTCTGCAAGCTCAAAGCACCTAGTTTTATTTCCCTTAAGCTCATCCAACAAGGAAGCTGCAAAACTTTCCTCCAAATTACAGCCAGGTCCTGAAGGCCACGTTCCCCCAAAATTGTCAGCCATGCTTCTTAAAGTGGAAGGAAAACACATGATCTGTTCCACATTCCTGACAGAGCCACCAGAAGCGATGGGGATGTTTGGAAACATTGGTGGCCTAATTGGATTTTCACAATAAGGAAAACCATGACCAAATGCATAATTTCCATGGAAACCATTGCTCATAGTACTAGGTTTTCCAAGACCCAAGCCATACTGCGACCTCTGATGCAAAGCTTCAAAGTATGCATTCTGAAGCCCAAGAAACTCTACAGGTTCCCCATGCATCCGTTGATTATCAAGAGCCGCAGAAGAATACCCATTTGACCTTAGATAATGGAAATATGATGGATCTGTAAGTGCCATTGGCAAAGCATCCATTGTGCTTTGATTTCCAAGTCTAGAAAAGTTCTCTAGTTCAGCTGCACCAGCAAATAAATCCGATCCAAATGTTAAGCCTCTGCCTGAAGCTCTTGCATCAACTCCAGATATACCCAGTCCTTTTGCAGGATCGCTATTCTCAACCAAAGGTGGAATATCACCACCACCAACTTGATTGACCGTCATTAATGGCGGCGCAGGGTATCGGCCTAAACCATAGTTTGACAAGGACAAAGTTGGACTGGCAGCACTGAGATACTGAGACGGTGAACTTCCTCGAGGCATAGATGGCATTTTCAAGTTGTCATTCAAATAAGGATGTTGTTTGATGGGAACTTTATCTCTTTGCAAGTGGAAGAGGTTATGGTGAGCATCAACTTCATCCTGCATTGGAGATTTTTTATATTTCCTTACATCTCCAACTGTGCCTGATGATAGGCTCAAGCCTGACAAAGAAGCAAGGATATCTGCAGACGGCACTATATCAGGTGAAACTTCATCATATAAGCCCTGAAGGTGTACGTTTCGCCGGTTCAGTGAACTCATTCTATCACCGTTTAGAACAGGAATGCAAGGACTAGGAGATCTGGCAACTTGAGGATCAGGCGTGGAATTTCTTGGTGGGGAGGCACCCATGGCAGAGGCGTAACTTTGAGATGTTGATGAAATGATGCTTTGCGTATTTGTGCCAGGATGTAATGCTCTCAATGATGCCAACTCATGTTGGAGAGCCTCATGTGATTCGGAGGATTCAGCTTCTTCAAAAGCTTGGCTGGCCGGGAGAGAGGGGTGTCTAGAAACAGCTGTCAGATATCCTATGTCATCCTGCATAGAATCAAATGTCACAAGATCATCCCAAACCGAAAATTTTTACGGCCAATGAAATTGTTGCAAACCATAATGCCATTTTAAATTACAATTACTAAAGAGAATAAGCTCCATATTTCAAAATTTAAGTAAATTTATTGAGCCAAAACACACGCACACAAATGGAGCAATTATAAAAAAGAGAAATAAAAATGTCGAGGATGATCAAGATTTCTAAAGATTCCCCCAGGCACACTTTACCATTGAAACTCATCTATACCCTCTCTGGAATCCTTTTTTGTTTCTGTACAAATTAATTGTTTTTACACTTTAGCATCAAGGTGCAAGAGGTTACAACTTAGAAACTGAATACTATAAGTCAAATGCACATAGACATAGGACATGATTAAAAGTTAATTTCTTATGGAAAACACGACAGATTAGATGTCCTGACAGATTCAAATATGTCAACAAAGAAGGAAATACATATTTCAACTTGCCCTGTTATACTCTCAGATCAATTTTTAGCTTATGCCATGTTTTAGCAATCCAATATCTTTTTATTGACAGACATCAAACTATCACGATGGCTACCCTGCTTCTCTGCAACTTTTACTTAGATATTTAGAAATATCAGCATGACCCAGCACATTTATATATTAAAATCAGTGAGTACTACAAGTGCTGATACACTAACCTGCCAAAAAGAACTAAATACAATAAATATTTGCCTTCAGGAACTGTAAAGATACAATCATGCATGTCCCTTCCAAATACAATGATAGTAAACACCATTACTTTGTTCCCTCAAAAAAAAAAAAAAAAAAAAAAAAAAACACCATTACTTTGCAGAAAACCTGAGAAGAACAACATGTTTTGCACAACACACAAATAACAATACGCATTCTCAAACTGCATGAATAGGTCCCATGAATATTTGACTGAGAGAATGGATCAATGTTTTCAAGGCACAAAATCACAATAACACTATAGCACTATCCCATTCCCGCCTTTTGTAAAAGGAACAATCAAGGATGAAACACATTAACAAGATAAATTCAAATTTCAAGCCCAAAACGGCAACATCAATATTTTTTCAAGAAAACAACCAAACACCACGATTTTTCCAAAGGCGTTTTCTACCTGAACCATATTTGCAATGCTCTTCTGCTGACTCCCCAACCCCAAACCTGGAAATCCAATTAGTCCATCACCACCCCATTTTCCCTGCATTACTTTCTCCTCTTCCAAACCACCAAACTCTGGCTGCATAGCAAAGAGGGACTCGCCTCCACCACCTCCACCAGTCTCGTACATTTTCCCCCCATCACCAATCGCCAAGCTCCCAGATGGCCTCTGCAGTTTCGAGGGAAGCGGATGCGGGAGGCGTGGGTTCAATTTCACATTCTGGTAATAATAAGACCTGTAGGTTGGATCAGACCTCAGCTCCTCCTCAGAAATGAGGCCGTCAAGAAAGCCGGCACCCAAAGACCCCTCTACGGTAGGCGGGGCAGAGCCGCTGCGGAGAAGGCTGAGGTCCCTCTCTCGATCACTCACCACCTCTTGCTCACTTCCTCTCTCCCTCAGCAGCAGCCTCCCCACCTCCTCATTATAATCATTGCTCCTTCCGCGACCGACCACCGATCGCGCTCCAAATTCCGGTACCATCTCCGAGTAGCTATTAGTAATCACATGTACAAACGTACATACATCAAGCTTACAGAAATTAATAACAAAATTAGATTCTTGAATTAACTAACGGAAATCCCATCAATAATTTTTCAAGAAAACTAGTCCCTCTATCTCAAATAAGCAAAACTAACTTCAAGTAAGGTAAAGGTTAAAAAAAAAAACAATTTTATGATAAGCCCAGTACATTTTTAGTTACACATTTTCAGGAAAAGAAAATTAAAGAAATCAAGAACTAATCGTATTCTTGCCATGGACAGTTCGCGGCCGAGTTAATGTTAAATTCTGCGTAGAGGAGGGATCGGAGTGAGAGTGAGAGTGAAGAGAGTGAAGTCACTTGAACGGGGGTTTTAGTCTTACAGAGATAGAGGAGGAGAGGAGACGGGAGTGATAAGCATGAATCAAGAAGAACATGAGCCGTTGGATGAAGAGGTAAACGGCCAAGATCGAAAATTGTGAGAAACCTGTGACTCTCCCTCTTTTGCAGTAAGATTTTATGTGGTAAATTTATTACCGAGGGTTTTTATTTTGGAACTCTGCTAAATGCCTAAATTGCATTTCTCTTTCCCTTTTCTAGGGTTTTGTTTTAAAATCATTTCTTTCTTGAAAAAAAAAAAAAAATATATATATATATATATATATGTATATCGGTTTCAGTTTGTTTCTCTTCCCATGTAAAGAAATTGGGATAAATATTCCTCTAACTATATTTTTAAATGAGGAATATGTTTTTTTTTGGGGTGGAAATATAACACAGAGTTTTAATATTATTTTAAATGCGTTCAAAAATACATGAAATATATTTAAATATAGTGTGACCATTATATAGGTAGGTAGTATGTGTATGATGGAACACGCCGAGTGCATGCGCATCATCATTCTTCACATTCTCATAAAAAACAAGATTAATTGTAACTTAGTAATATTATTCATCTTTATATACGTAAAAGATTGAGATACCATTACAATTTCCGCACCCCAATTCAAAATTAAAAAATTGATCTCTAGTTCACTCATTTTTAATATGTCACGGTTTATTTATTTTTTTTATTCACACACCCTATCTGTAATATTGAGGAGATTTGAACACATGACTTTTAGTCTCCAAGTAACTCACTCCACCACTAGACCATCCCCACCAGGATTTGTCACGGTTTACTTTGCACTTCATTCTACTATATATACTACGACTGGTTAATACTTAATATATTTATATTCTCACTTGTCACAAAAGTTGGCAACTTCTTAAAAAATCTATTTTATAACAAAGTGACGGGCTTCAAGGTTCGTATAGAATGTTTTGTTTGAAATTAAATAAATTAGAATACAGCAAATGAAAACCCCAGTTAGATTGTTAAATTACGTCTATTCGTTAAATTATACTATCTTCGTATCTCTCATAAATAGTTATTATATGCGTATGTGTGTGTTTGGGGTGGAATCACAATTTATTTTTAGAGGCTACATTATTTGTCTACATTTATTTATTTATTTATTTGCACGCTATGAAATCAACGTACTTAAACAGCAAAACTACATGTTAAGAATCAAAACTCACAATTGTAATAACGATTAAAAAAAAAGTGTATAAACATTCAATACAATGAAACTGATCTAAAACTTGACATTTACTGTGATTATTATTGTGTTGCAGATACTCTCGTGATATAGGATCATATATTGTGATAGTACTAATTAATGTAAATCTAAATAATTAAATGAATTGCAATAACTAACAAATAAAGCTCATTATATAATTAGTTGAAATCGGGGTAGATTAAGAATCATAAACATTCGTCTATCTACTTTATAATCTGCGTAGATACTTTAATTTGCTCACTTATATATTATTGTTTTAAGAGGTAGTCTTGTGTGTGAGATTGTCTAATGAATTTTGACCCGTAGTATGATCTCGATCATATAATATTGTTTCGTAAATACAAAAAATACAACATGTCAGCATATAACAAATGCTTCGATAGTATATGTTATTATAATAAATTCTCAATGCTGACAAAGCATTATTAAAAGTTAACGAAGACATTTTTGCCCTGGATACGAGTAAAAATGCATCTTTTCTATTTTTCATCCATATTTATTCGTGCAAATATATCCATGACCGATCTTGAATTAAAAAGCATGAAAAAAGCTTTAATTTGGTATATAATTTGTGTTAATTCGATTAGAAACGAACAAGTTATGAACGTTTATAGTTTTTAAGATTTTTTTTTAAAAAGTGATGACATCATCATTTTTACAAAGGTTGGATGACTATACCCCACATCCTTCCTTTTTGGCTTGGCTTTGATATTAAATCCAAACCATTAGATCATTTAGTTGAATGGTATAAAATGAGTTTCTAGTTCTGAAACCAGAAAAATGTATTTTTATCAACTCCCTATATAGATATATTATTTTTCTCATTTCTCACATGAACAAATATTTTTCACATGAACCAAAACTTATTAATTAAACTGAGATTTTATACTAGTATTTATGCTATTTAGTTCTGTAATATATGAGATTTACTCGTATTTTCATTTCAGTTTAATCTAATTTTCACTCGTTCTTGGAGTTTGGTGTGTTTATTAGTTTTTGCAGATTTTGTCCTGATTTATGTTGTGTTTTCGAGAAAAGAATAGTTGATGACGTTCTGGAGTTGTACGACGAAGTATTCGAGCCAATTAGAAAGTGGCGGAAACGACACAGAAGGACACTCACGAGTGGATTCGCGAGTGTGCCTGCGAATGCGGTTGCAAATAACCCTTCGGCCAATCTCTGGAAGCTTGCTACTGAGGCGAGGTTTTTCTTCAGAAAATTCGCTATCTTGGTCACAAATTTATTGTCCATGTTGGTGCCACGTTAACTCGAGGCCCGAGTCATGACTGACTGGGTCACGAGCGAGATCGTGAATTGGTCGGGCTTGTCTGTTTTTTATCTGGTTTTGGACTTTATTTTCCTAAGTATATAAGTCTTTTGGTGGACGAAAATTGATGCACTTTTACATACCCTAAAATTGCCAACAGAGGAAATACAACGGAGAAGAGGAACGATAAGAACAAGACCAAGATGATTCAAGTGTTTTCAAGATATTACATGCAGATTTTATCTTTCAGATTTTATTTACTTTAATTCTTGTAGAACAATGAATATTTTGTGGACGTTTTTTATTATTTATTCTATGATGAACAACTAAACCCTGGTATTACAGGGTTTATTATGATTCAATTATGAAGTTCTATTAATTAATTTCATTTATGTGTTTATGAGTTTATCATGTCTTAACTATTCATGTGCTTGATTGTGTATTATTTAATTGACCATTAGATAGTGTATTTTAATGTGTTAATTCATAAATCAAAAAATGAGTTTTAACACGAGATTGAGAATAATTAACTAGATAATTAATATCACTTGAGAGAGTTGTCGTTATTTGAGAGAGAAATGAACCCGATGAGCACTTAGGAGTTGCATTTTAGATAATTAATAGACTCATTGTTATTTAATATGTAATTTATAGCCTATGCACTTCGAGATGAGGTTTAGGATAATTAAGTGATTGCTCTATCATTATTTAAGTCCCAACATAGGTGAATAAATGAAATTGGTTAAAAAAATGGATTAATTGATGATTATTCAATCCTATAATACATTTGTCCTTCATTGTTTAGTTCCTCGTGAGTTTCAGTCCGTGGTCATTTTATTGAAATTAATTTCTTATGTTAATATAGACATAATTTAGTTCTTTAATTATTTAAGTAATTTTTAAGTGCTATTATTTGAATTTAATTTCTTATGTTTATCTAGACATAATTTTTTTGTTTTCTTTTAAATTTTTTTATTATCTTTTTTTTTCTTATGTATAGATTGTATATAAGCACGAGATCTCAGGCAGAACCTCTCGTAGAATTCGATCATGAGATTTAAGCCGCTGCTCATCATAACAAAGCTAGAAGAAGAAGAAGAAGAGTTCTTGATCATGCAAATCAAATTTGTTGCCTCCAAGCAAGGTTGGAGGTAATGCAGCAAAAGATAAAAGAACAGGAAGACGCAAGAGCTGCAACACCCCTCTCATTAATGAGCTTTTTATTACATTGCTCAACCATGGAAACATTCCAGACCATATGATCAACGCAAATACTTTGAGTTGAAATTGGGTTAATTTCCATGGTTCAGCAGAATCAGTACGGTGGACGGACAACTGAGGACCCGAATGCACACTTGCAGTAGGTTTTGGAGATTTGCGGCACTATTAAGATGTGATACCAGTCTCTGGGTGTCGGTTATGTGGACATACAATTGGGAAGGATTTGCTTACAAGTTCTTTCAGAAGTTTTTACCATCTAGAGTCACTCTCTCAAGCTTAAAGCGCGAGATCACACAGTTTCGTCAGTTCGAAAATGAGACATTATATGAGGCCTGGGAGAGATTTCGAGACATGCTGAGAAAGTGCCCCAACCATGGATTTGGGGTCGATCATCAAGTTTGAATCTTCTACAATTGATACAGCTTGAAGTTGAAGAGGCTTCTAGATGTCTCTACAGGTGACTCTTTGTTGAACAAAGGACACGACCAAGTTGTGACAACCATAGAAGACATGACTACCAACAGTTATCAGTGGTTTGGAGAGCATCAAGTGAAGATAATAAAGAGGGTTGTTGCAGTCAATGATAATTAGCCCATCTCCAAGCTAGTTGCTCAACTATCGACATTGAATACTACTATCAAAAGTAGGTTCGATGCTATGACAAAGCCACCTGCAGACCTTCTCATAGATCAACCAATGGAATATATGAACTACATCAACCAGTGAGGCTACAGAAAAAATAATTATCGAGATGATAATTAGTTCTACCAAGGTAACCGTTCAAATTTATCATATGGAAAATCATAATATTGCACTGCAGCCTCCACTGGGCTTTTCAGTAACAAATGGAGTGATAGATGAAGAGAAAAAGTTGAAAATGGATGATTTACTAATGACATTCATGGAAAAGAATAAGAAATTCATAGGGGGTCGCATGCTAGAGTAGAAAAACTGAAGAGCACTGTTGAGGCTATGAGTGTGCAGATGAATATGTTTGAGAAGCAGCTAGGGCAGATAACTACGATTTTAGGAAATCAACATCAACCTGGCTAGTTTTCAAATAACATTGTGGTGAATCTGAAAGAACAGTGTAATGCGATTCATCTGCGGAGTGGTACAAGTAACGATGGTTTAGAGATACCAAGTAAAGATCCAGTAGCTGCAATAGTGCCTCTCACGGCAACTTCTGATAAGCCAGACTTTGTGAGTATGACTCTAAAGATAGGTCCGTCAATCTTTTCTGCAGTGACTATTTCGTCTCTACAGAGAGTCTCGAAACAAAATGTATATGCACAGTTCTCTCGATTCCTTGAAGTATTTAAGAAGATACAGATTAACATCTCCTTGGTGGAGACATTGCAGCACATGCCTAAGTATGCAAAATTCCTCAAGGATGTTGTGTCCAAGAAGGAAAAATATAGAGGAATTCGAAGCAATGCACATCCCAGAATTGCAGCTCCATCATCCACAGAAAGCTCCAATTTAAATGAATGATCCAGGAAGCTTCATATTTCTCATCAATATTGGAGAAAAGATCAATGGTCGGGCATTGTGTGATTTGGGAGCGATCATCAATTTGATACCGTTTTCATTGTTCAAGAACCTTAATAATGGGAAACACAGACCCATAACAATGTTTTTGTAGATGGCTGGCCGATTTGTCATTTACCCGGAGGGAATTTTGGAGGATGTATTGGTTAAAGTGAAGTATTTCATTTTTTGAGAGGATTTTGTCGTGCTTGACATGGAAGAGTATAAAAGTGTTTCCCTAATTTTGGGACATTCTTTTTACGCATAGGACGGGCCAATATTGATCTGGATATATGGATATATAGTCACTATCTGTTTTGAGGATGAACATATTCGATTTCTATTCAACTTTGAGAAGAAAAAGGCGGCAGTAGAGTGCAACAAGATCAATACTTAGGAATCTGGTCGCACTACTGCTGACATTCATAAGTCGAGTTCTCTATCGTAATCATTTATACAATCATTCATCTCTAATTGATGTGGTAAATCGGAACCGTGGCCGATAACTCCACTGGCTTAAGTTAATATCAAGTTGAAGGATGATAGAGGTGGAGACGTGTGGAGAGAGAATTGAGAAAGAGAATGTGGGATACTAATTCCTCCATTTTTGGGAACTTAAGTTTGAGGTCGTCTGACTATCGGCGTTAAATGCAGTACTGGTGGAGAGGCAACCCAACGGTTTTAGTTTTCATTTTGTCTAGTTAGTTTTGTTTTATTTTTATTATTTTTGAGTTATTTTTGTTGAGTTTTGCAGGTAAAAGCTATGGGAAAATTGAATTGTGGAGGATTACCTCGAATAGTCCTTCATAATTCATATTCCACGGATTTGGCATGTGCAAAGATAGGTGCGATTAAAGTTGGTTGAACATTTACTTGAGAATTGATCACATATTCAATTTTTCTGAGCTCAAGGTTGTTCCACAACAAAGTTAGAGGTCAAAAATTTATCTAGACAAAACAGTAGAAACTCATGAGCCACTTCACCGCCAAATGCTAACTAATTAGCTCACAAATGAGCAAAAGATCGTCCTCTAGAAGCCCGCTACTAAGAGGTGGAAAATCGCCATTCTATACTACATAATTATATTCAACGACAACACTTCAATGAAAACACTACATACTCAAGTGTGTGTGTGTAGACACGCACACATCGATACATATCATTGCAACTGAAAAAAAAAAAACCTTAAAAAGAATTTGTCCTTGCGCATTTATTGAATATACAAAAATAAGAAAAAATGAGAAGAATATACACCAATATTAGGACAAGAAAAAGAGAGCAAAAACCCTCTAACTTCTCACAAATTAAACTGCAAAAGAACTAGTAAATCATAAAAATTCCGACCACTTTCTTTAACATTTCCTTAATCGGATTGGGAGTTTACGCCACCGTGCCATCGTTTCCGGCTAGCACTAGGTACTTATCCCTACGCGTGAAGTTGGTGCACTCAAAACCCAACGCCGCCGCCAATATCCTCTGCACGTAATTGGCGACGTCGTGCGGGCTTTTTCCAGCGGAGCAAGTTGCCTCCGCCGGCAGCTGGTTCAGGAAAGTCACCTCGTAGATCGGCCGTGGATTCATGAAGAAGAAGATCGGGTCCATTGCTTTCCACCCACGCGCTGTCGTTGCATGGAACAACCCTACTCTGTAATTCATCGCCACCGGCACGATGCGGTCGGTCAGCTCGGCGAAGAGGCCACTGAACCGGAGCAGAAACGGCTCGCGGCACGTCGTTCCTTCGGGGCAGACGACGAGGTCGCCTTTCTCCAGCTCGCGTTTGATATTTCGACCGTCGACGTCTCGGATTCTGGTGAGGCGAACGGTGGGGATGGGGGAGAGGATCTCGGAGAATCGGGAGATGGAGTAGGTCACGGCGGGGATCCGGCGGCGGAGCACGGAGGAGAGGACTACCGGGTCCATTAGGGTTCTGTGTGTGCAGACGAAGAGGACGCCGGAGTTGGCGGCGGAGGCTGGTGGTGGTGGGGTACCTTTCACCACCACCCTTCCGCCGAAGACCGGGGCTACGTGGGGTATGGCCCACATGGGGAGCATTAGTCCCACAGAGATTCGGATGGTGGCAAGGAGGACTCCTAGAGGGATCCATAGGAGGATTATAAGGGCTGCAGGCGCCGTCGGCCGCATGGCGAGGCGACCATCGTGGAAGATCACCGGGAGGGGGCGGAAGAAGTGGTCACCATGACCGGTTGATTTTCTGTCGGAAAATGGTGGATGACATTTTTCCTGTCCAAATAAAGGTCTATTTAGGTACGGTATACATACATACGTAGGAGATTGAAGTAATAGAATATAGTTATTGAAGTAACAAATTAAAATACCTTACACAAAGGAAGGAAATATGGCGCACAACCACATGAATTAGACCTCCCAATTCCCAAAGTAGGTTGTTGATCAGCCCTAAACAACTGAGCAACATCATTAGGAATATTGTCATGTTTGAAAAAACCAGTTGCAAATCCAAAGCGATTAACGGAGAGTTGGGCTCCGACGACATGATCGGCACGCAAATGATCCTTGACAAACCTCTCAACCATAATCCTCGGCATCTTACTCACTACAACCCGCCGATCATAGGCGCTGAAAGCTCTCCACGCTTCCATATTCAAGTCATCAAAGAAAAACTTGGGCAAAACAGCTCTCGTCACCGCTTCAATCTCACCCAAAGGAACTCCCGGCGTGGCCACAAAAACAGTGAGCCTAAGCCCGTGATCGCCCCTCCCACACAGCTCGAGCAGGCGAATCACGGGCCAAAACACCAGCAGCACCACGAAACGAATAAGCCCGGAAGCCTCGAATGCTACCAGCATAAAATACGAAAACACATTAGGGTCCTTCAAAAGAGTGCCCTCGAGCTCCGACACAACAGACCTCCTCATCATGTCCTGCAGTCTTACCAAGAATTGCAACTAATATTTAACCTTAATAATAAGTTTTACGTACGTACGTTTAATTGTGGTGGAAATTCAAGATTAGCAAGAATAGAAGATGAAGGTAGATACGACCAAATTTGTATGTTTGCAACCAAATTAATTAACTTTTGCACATATATATATATATATATATCCATCCTATTTTGTATGCTTATTCTTAAATTAGGTGGATTAACATATCTACATGTAATAGGATTGTACGCCACGTTAATTAATTAGCAGAACTAATTAGTGCATGGATCCAAAATTCAAACCTTTAATTTCCGGCCACCAAAATCCACCTAATAATGGCCGCGTCACTTTGCCAAGAAAGACAGCCGCAATTTTTGTGTAGAACTAGCTAATTATAGTCTTATAAAAATAAGTGATTCATGCCAGATTCACGAATAGTATGTTTTCATTTCTGTGTTTGTTTCTTGTTTGGAAGCATTTTATCATGCATGTTTCAACTTTTGATTCATATTATATGTACGTTTAGACTCTCTCTCTCTCTCTCTCTCTCTCTCTCTCTCTCTCTCTCTCTCTCACACACACACACACACACACACACACACACCCCTCAAATAATTGGTTAGATTTGTATATATACATATATATACAGCTAGCCAGCGCGGGTGCAGATTTTTATACATGTATCACATGTAATTTTAACTTTTGGTAGTGAAGATGATAAATGCGACACACACACACACACACACACACACACACACATATATATATATATATATATTCACATGTTTCTTGAGCAATTGAACCACACTCTTCCGATGGAGCAATACAAGATAAGGCCTTGATTGAGGAATTGAATGGTGGAATACCCGATGCGAATAAACTACGATCCATTTTTTCTTCATACAATGACAATGACAAATCGTTACTGTATATTAGCTAGGATCGCAATTATTGACATGACACCAAGTGAAAAGTTTTATAATGATTAAGATGATTAAAAGGTGATCAGTTTCGCACTTGTCCGGGAATATTGGTGTGCTACCTAGAACTTGTTGTTGATCGTTAACAAATAACAACATATAGCAGAATGAGAGTGACAGAGAAAACCGAACACTATATGTATTTAGAGGGTAAAAGGCGCGCGGAAGAGGAACTATTGAATTACTATATATTTTTATTTTTTAAGGAGTAATCATTAATCGTCAAGAGGATGGGTAACTATATGTCTACCAATTTGTATAATCGTGTCATGTTTATGTTGACATGATACGATAAATATCTATCAAATCCGCATATAAAATTTTAGTGTTAACACGAACACATACATATGATAACGACATGTCAATACGTTCAAAATTTTTCATGTCATTATAGTTATAAAATTAATTAAATTGTAAATTTCATTAATAATAATATTAATTAATACTTTTTACTTATTTTGCATATTATGTCATTGTCAGATTATCGGATTGTTAATTGGATCATGCACTACCATTAATTTGTTTTAACCAAGAAGAATTGAAGGAAAGTATATGTTGGAGCCATACATTTGGGGACTTTATTTTATTTTGTTATGTGTTTTTGGTGCACATATTAGGGTAAAACAAACTAATAAAATAAGATTATATTTTAATTATATATATCATGGGACTACTCAACAGGGATGAGCTGCAGGAAACCGAAAAAAATGAAATGACTTTAGTTTTTGGGCACTTGAGATCCTCTAATCTCAAATGTGTACTAAACCTCAAAATTATTATTTTTTCTTTCATTTTTTTTCAATTTTAATTTCTTTTGGTTTAGTATAATTTTACATTATTATTTAGGGTTTATTCCACCTAATTAGGATTTATAATTATTTTTAATATTTAATTTTCATTTTTTTAATTAATATAATTGATCTTTGGGGTTGATTATTCCAAAGTTAGGGTATATAATTTTTTAAAATTTTAATTTTTAGCCATAAATATTAATTATGATTAGTTATAATATAATAAATTTTATTTTTACAAAAGACATTATTAACAATATATAATTTTAATGTTGACACACAATTGATGCGCAAAATTGGGACTAGAGGATCTCTACTGATTTTTTGGAATTCTATAGGAAAAATTAAAACAATTCGGTATTCGGTAAGGTTTTATCTGAATTTACGGAACTTGGTTAATTGGCTCGATTTTATCTATATTTTTTTTGTCCTTTTTAGGTTATATTTTAGAACTTAAACTATGTAGCTATTTAGATTTGAAATACATGTGTGTATTTCATTTAATTTCAATACAAATTAAATCACAAAATGGAAAAAAAAAACCTGGTCAATTAAATTTATCGAATAATTAACTGACAATATATTTTCAGTATCCGGTTCAGTTCGCGCGTGTTGGTAATATATAACTATAAAATACGAGAAATTCAATTTAGTACCAAAATAGATTATAACATGTCGAATAGAATTTATCGAGTACTCATCAGTCATCCCTAGCTATGAAAAGTGGTACGGTGGACAGCTTAATCATTTTAAAAACGAAAGTGCCTAGCTAGCTCATGGTTAATTATATTATTGATTATATGTGTTAATTAAGAATATTGTAAGTGAGTTTTTGGCAAATGATCTCTATCGAATTGCGTGTGGTGTGGAGTAGCCTTATTTTATTTTCAACTTTAGCAATAACATTAATAATTAAAGTCAATAAGTAGACGAGGAAAAAAAAATATTAAATTATTAAGGTTTGGCTTTTGAATATATATTGCTGGCTAGTATATATATAAATTTCGTGAAACTTGCTCTTGTGGGTCTGAGTAGGTGGGAAATTTACGATCACGTATAGCGTTTTTCCTGTAGCACGTCTGGTTTTCATTAATTAATTAGTTAGAAACTTGCAAGATTAATGACTCGTAAAACAGATATTAATTAATTAACCACTACTATTTTGATAAAATAGTGTGCCGTTTTTAATTAATAGACAAGGACGCACATGAAAGCCTAGCGTTGTATTATAAGTAACGATCCAACATTTATTATATAAAAATGCAATATCGATCTCACGATATAATAATTAAGAAATATTGATTATATATATTATCACACTATATATTTGGGTGGTTATTGGTGGAGTGGAGTAATTTAATTTCAAGTCAAAGTCATAAATTCCTACACATTTTATAAGTCTTATCTGACACACTTGATTTTTAAAAAATTATTTCAAGTCTTTTGTAATTTTGTAGGCTATTCTACACGAGAGATGTGTTGTTACATAGAGTGCATCATTAGACAACAATTATGAGTTTCCCTTATCTACCTATATAACAAAATTCGAGTCTCTTTAAAAATTCCCTCCATAAAATCCTCTAAAGTATATTTTTTATTATTTTAATATCTCACCATCTTCTCTCTCTCTCTCTCTCTCTCTCTCTCAAACACACACATTTTTTATTATATAATTAATACGTGCTATATATTCAATAACATATTTCATTATATGCATGACATTCAAAATCTATTTGTATGAATGACTAAATATATGAGTTTTCACGTATTAAGAAGTAATTGATAATGTTTAGTAGATTCTATTATGTCAAATAATTATCAATATATATTAAATACATTAAATAAAAAAAATCAAGTGAATTGTTTGGTAAAACGTCACAATCGGTAGCATGTTTTATTATACTTTATATGCAGATATAATATTTATTATATTTTTTAATTATATTAAACATGAAATAGTTAACAATTTAACATTCTAATTAAATAAATAACTAACTTAAACAAATATTGATAATTATAAATTTATATAGTCTATTATATTATTTTTTAGAAAGTATAGTCTTAAGGCTATTAGATATGCAATCATAGTTAGCATATTTTATAGGGTTCATTACACTTTAGTACCCGATACACTCTTATCCCAAAGTTTTAAAAAAAATTATATATTAACACCTGATGTTTGCACAAATGACACTTATAGAACTAGAGCAATTTTTCGATCTCATAAATGTTGACTTAGACTACTGAAAATCTTTCAAATTCAGTTTTTAGCTTCCATTTGTACAAATATTGGATGTTGTTATTGCTTTTCACAATATTCAGTCGTCAATGTTTACATTTGTAAGGCCGTAAAATTGTCTTAGCTATAAGGGTTAATTTGTGCAAATGTTCGGTATCATTAAAAATCCCGTGTGTCAAACGGGTAGAAATCTAGTTATATAATAATAATAATAATAATAATAATAATAATAATAATAATAATAATAATAATAATTTGCAACAACCGAAATACGTATTTAAATCATTGCATCTCTAACATGAGGTTTAATTCCATATTATCAAAATCATAAATTCATAATAACCACCCCGATCCATCCATTAGTTTTATCTATTGGGATAGTCAACTCGTGCAGTGAGTGAGGCATTTGAGGTTGAAGATCTGAAATTTGAATTTTTCTCAGATCTTCTGTGTGTGGTTTGTTTCTTCTGTTTGGTTTATAAGTTATTTCATAGAAATAAAATTTACTCACAATGTACCATCGGATAGTAGTTGTGGATTCCATTGTTATTAAAAAAGAAAGGAAAAAAATATAATAACAAATTTAGTAAATAAATTATAATGTATGACAAGTTAGGGCTTATTACATTAATTTAATTTCCAACATTTGAAGATATTAACAAAAATATCTAACATTTTAATAATTACAGTATAATTTTCAGCGTTTGAGTATTTTAAAAAAATCAACCCAATGTTTAATAATTACAATTTAATTATCAATGTTTGAATATTTTAACATGAAAGATCATACGTTTTCAATGTAAATACTATTTTGGTCGATTTTGATAACATTTACTCTTAAAGAAGCTAGATAAACTATATAACAGACTGACATTTTTGTCAAAAAAATTGACCAAAAAGGTTTTTGCATCGAAAATATTGGGTCGTTTATGTTAAAATATTTAAACAATGTGCATTAAATTGCTATTAAATATTGGATTATTTTTGTTAAAATATCCAATTATTGAAAATTAAATTATAATTTTTTTTATTGAATTATTTTTGTTCAAAAATTTTCAAACATTATTAATCAAATTATAATTATAAAACATCAAATATCTTCATAAAATTATCGAAAGAACCAACCAAATATATTTTGGTCAAGAGAAAAAAAATAGAAACTTGTTATTCCATTTTATTTTCCGTTAGTCCAATGTTCTCATTTAGTGGATGCTTCCAACCGCCAATTTTGATACAAATTCATTCTAAAAAAATAACAAATAAAAAAATACTACGAAATAAAAAAAAATGCTACGAAATTAAGTAACTAAGTTGAAACTTTCAAAGAGGAACTTACTTATCCATTACTCCCTCTAGTCTCTAATATTTAATATTTTAGGGTTTTATCTTCTTTTTTTTTATTTGATATTTTAGATTATTGAAGTTATTTTCTCTGTCATCTCATTAATTCATTCATGTATGGTTGTTTCAATTTCTCATTCTCCTCCCCTTCCAAACACATTCCAAAAAATATTAAATTCAATTTTACAATAAACAATCCTACTCAAAAGTTAATTTTACAGTATACTTTATAAGAGTGAGTATTTTCTAAATGAAAAGTAGAATTTCTAGAAACCATTAATATTTTCTTAATTTTTGCGCAAAACTCTAAAACATCAAGTATGAGAGACTAGAGCGAGTATCTTAATTCTGAACTTTCCGAAAAAGGAAAATGAAAGCTGTGCTTTGAAAATGAAATAATGGACAACATAATTAATATTTTATTTTATTAAGTGATTTTTTATTTTATTTTAATTTTCATTTTTTATGCCGTCCAATCCGAATGTGTATGCAGTTGAAACCGACTAACGCCCCATTCCAACGCCGTCAGGTCAACAGTTATTTCCAGCGTTTAATACAAGCCACATCTCAGTCATCTCCTACTCGCATTTCCAATTCTACCCCTGCAAACAGCGTTATTTCCACTTTTAACATCCCCTAATATTAGCCCTAATTTTCTTGTTACCCAAACTAGCAAAGCATTCCCTCTCTCTGGCTCTCGCTCACACACAACACACTTTTCTCCCAATTTTTCAAAATTTTCTCAGATCCAAAATCAGATTTATTCATTTCTTGGTTATCTTGTGTAATCTGAGGAAGAATTTAAATTTCCATGTCTTCGACGTACTGGTGTCACAACTGCAACCATTTCGTTAGGGTTTGGAACCCAGACTCCATCGATTGCCCCGATTGCAACACCGGATTCCTCGAAGAGGTCGAGAATCCGACCCCATCTTCACTCTCCGACTCCATACGCCTCCGTTTCCCGGCCGCCGCTATGCACATGATGCGGACACCCGATCCATGCCCTGTTTCGGGCCCGGGCTCCGGCTCCGGATCGAGCCCGAGGCTGCGAAGGAGCCGTAGAAATGGGGGTGATCGATCGCCGTTTAATCCTGTTATCCTTCTCCGTGGGACAAACGACGGTGGAGGTGGAGTTGGTGGCGGAGGCGGAGCCGCCGCTGGAGGAGGGTTTGAGTTGTATTATGACGACGGAGCGGGGTTGGGTTTGCGGCCGTTACCGGCCACTATGTCGGAGTTTTTGCTCGGGTCGGGTTTCGATAGGTTGCTGGATCAGCTATCGCAGATTGAGGCGAATGGGATTGGAAGGATTGATAGTAATCCGCCTGCGTCGAAGGCGGCCATCGAGTCAATGCCGACGGTCGAGATAATTGGTGATCATGTATCTGTGGAATCCCACTGCGCGGTTTGTAAGGATGCGTTTGAGTTGGGGAATGAAGCGCGCGAAATGCCCTGCAAACATTTATACCATCAAGATTGCATTTTGCCGTGGCTTTCGTTGAGGAATTCCTGCCCCGTGTGTAGACACGAACTGATGAGTGATAATGAGAATGGTGGCTGCAGTCGGGATGTGAGTGAAGCGAATAGAGGAGGAGGGAATGAGGTGGGAGCTGATGATGGGACGGTTGGATTGACAATATGGCGATTGCCTGGAGGTGGTTTCGCTGTTGGGCGCTTTTCGGGAGGGAGGAGAGGGGGAGAGAGAGAGTTGCCAGTTGTGTACACGGAGATGGATGGTGGGTTCAATAGCAATGGGGTGCCGAGGAGGGTTTCGTGGGGTTCTAGAGGTAGCATTCCGAGGGATAGGGGAGGATTTAGGAGACTATTGAACAGTTTCTTCTCTTGCTTTGGGAGAGCTGGAGGAGCTTCAACATCTAGAATTAGTCGGAGGAGCGGTTCGTTGTCATCAGTTTTTAGGTCGACATCTAGAGGAGGCAGAGGTTTGGGTTTTGAAATCAATGAGGAAAATGACAGAAGGTGGTGATTCTTGATCTGGGGTTCCTTATATTGACAGTAATTTCTACAAGATTAAGGCTGTTATTGGTTGTAAATAGTGGACACGAAACTAGATACAAAAAAGTTTTCTGGTTTTAGTTGTGGTCAAGGATGGTTGCTCTCAAAATGAATGCTTTAAGAGCAAGAGGTCTTGAATTGCGTTTTGAAGGTGTACTGAAACTAACAGACTAGAATTGCTGTAAGAGTGCATGCCTGCCTGCAGTTTTACTCACGGTCACATTTTTGCATTTTGCATCAAGAATTGTGAGGATTCAGTTTCATAAATGATTTTGTAACTTGTACGTCAGTCAGTCTTAATTGCTTTCCCTGGTGCTTAATGAGTAATATTTTTTTGTTGTTCATTATTCTTGGTTAGTTGATTTCTTGTCTGGCTATGGATTATACTTACATTGAAGTTAGCTTTGAAAGTGGACCTTTGTTTGAGCGGAGGTGGTTGAGTTTTGGAATGGCATCATATTCTCTGTTGAGAATTTGTGTGCCATTACATCTGTGATGTAAATGTTATGTTTGGTGAAATACTGAAATTGAATTGGTATAGTTTCTACCATTTGCTCGCATCCTCTTGTTTTTAACGCGTCTATATGATATTACACAAAATCTAAGTTGATATTAGACTACCCATTAACAATCTACCACGATCCAATCTATTAATAAAATAATTATTTTTCTCTCCACGTACACAATCAAGTCAACAATTCAAAAAATTCACAAGGTTTCAAGTTCATCAACAATCATCTCCAATTCAAAATAATTTGTTTGATTTGATTATTTTTAATTGTCTATTATTTGTTTGATTTGATTATTTTTAATTGTCTATTATATATAATTATTTTTTATTATATCTTTCAAAGTTCAAAATTATTATTATTAATAATAATATACACTTAAATTAAACTATACATTAAGTGAGACTAGATTATTTTTTAAGGTGATTCAAAGTATGTTAATATTAGGCTCATTTTATAGATAATGAAAAAAAATACAATTATGATATATATTTTTTTTATTTTTTTACTACATTATTATCCATAAAAATAACAATATAAAATTATATTAAATAAACATCTATTTGACAAATCAAATAACGCCATGTGGTGGAGTGATGCAGGTAGAAGCGTATATTATCCGTTGATTCTGAGAATACTGGAAGATCATAAAGAACAATATTGTTGATTCTCGCAAGAATATCGAATTGCGCTTAAATATCACACTTTTTATAAAATTTCAACTCGGATCTATCTATTTATACTATACAGAAACTTCGAAGACAAGAAAAATAAAACCTAATTTAGATAAAATTCTTAATTAATAATGCAATCTAAATAGATAATCAAATCTAAAATATAATCTAAATAATTTCCATCATTACTGATGCAGATAGAAGCGTGTATCATCCGTTGATTATGAGAATCAAAAAATAATATCATTGATTCTTGCAAGAATACCGAATTGCACTTAAATATCACATTTTTTTTATAAAATTTCAACTCCCTTAATAACAATCTGGGCAGACTTGTGTGAGAGCGTCTAAGGAGTCGCTTACGTTAGACGGATCCCCCTGACCCGACCCGGACCCGGACCCAACCCGCGATATATATATTAAAAAAAAAGTATTTTTTCTCCCACAACTCTCCCTCCCAGATCGCATACGTTTTCTCCCAAAGCTCGCCGCGCCGCTAGGTTTCTCCCTCAGCTCGCCGCCCTGCCACGTTTTCCCCATCCAGATAACCGCGCCGCTTAAGTTTTCCCGTCGAGCTCGCGGCGGCGCGTAGATTTTCCCCCCTCCGGCGAACAATTCAATGGATAATTTGAGAAAAGAATGTAATCTTCCTCCCGGTGGAATTCCGATTAATTCCAGCGAAGAAACAATAGCAACGACCGGTATGTGTTCTTAATTTAGAAGATTTGAAATTTTTATCAATTTTTAACCAATTATTAGATATATCAAATTTTGCATTCAAACTGTTCGATAAAATGCTACTATGAACTGATTCATTAAAGTTTTGATTTAGTAATCTATTAGTGTTATAGTAATTATAAAAGTGATTTAAATTTTCTAAATTTCAGATATTGTTATACTTGATAATGAAGACAATGTTGAAGATGTAGAAAAAACATCTATGAACGAGAACAAATCTGTCATGTTGCAAATTGAGAGTAAGCACTACTTCACTTCTATTCTTTGATTTTGTAACTCATCAACTGCAAAATGTATGTTGTAATTTAATGATACTTCTACAGTATTTAGTGATACTTTATCTCGTGAAAACGTAATTACAATTCACTGCATACTAATGATACTTGAACAGTTGTTATTTATGCCTGAATAAATCCAGAAAAGTTTGTATCACACTCATATATTGACTTTTGAACACTAGTGATACTTCTATGGTATTTAATGATACTTCATCTTATGATAGTAATCCTTCGCTAGGTATTATTGATATTTTGCAACTATTTTCACTTAAAAAATAATTATATATAATAGTGATACTTATATGGTATTTAATGATACTTTCTCTCATGATAGTAATGCTTCACTAGGTATTATTGATATTTTGCAACTGTTTCACTTAAAAATTAATTATATACATTAGTGATACTTCTATGGTATTTAATAATACTTGGTCTCATGATAGTAATCCTTCGCTAGGTATTATTGATATTTTGCAACTGTTTCACTTAAAAAATAATTATGATTCACTCGATAGTAATGATACATCAACAGTATTTTTTTGATACCCCACCAGTACTTATTGACACTATTTTATTTTTTAGTGATATGTTGTAGGTGATTCTTTTGATGTAAGAGGTTGCCTTCTTGGTTTGAAAAGGAAGAACATTGATGATATATATGACTTATATTGTAGTCATGCTCTTGAAAATGGGTTTAGTGTTAGGAAATCCACAACAAGAACTGAAAATGGAAGTGTAGTTGAAAAATACTTTTTGTGTTCTTGTGAAGGAGGCAAAAAATCAAACACTTCTAACTCAAGAAAGGTGTATGTCACACGCACAGATTCTAAGGCATATTTAAGAGCAAAGATCAGTAATGACGATGAATCTGTTATGTTGCAAATTGAGAGTAAGTAGTACTTTACTTCTATTCTTTGATCTGTAAACCATCTACTGAAAAATGTATTTTGTAAATTACTAATACTTCTATGGTATTTAGTGATACTTTCTATCGTGGTAGTAATCCTTCCCTTAAAACGTAATTACAATTCACTAGATTGTAATGATAGTTCATCAGTAGTTATTTGTGCCTGAATAAATCAACAAAAGTGTATAACACACGCACATATTAAATTTTATACACTAGTGATACTTATATGTTGCTTAGTGATACCATAGAGGTATCACTAACTAACATTAAAGTATCACTAAAAAACTCTCAGGTATCACTAATGTAAGTATAACTAAGTAACATTAAAGTAAAACGGTCAACTATCACTCTTTAAAAAAATAAAATATCACTACTCATAAAAAAACCTCATAAAAAATAAGAAGTTGTGGATCCCGAGCTCGATGATTTGCAAAAGAATGTGTTCTAAAAGGTAGTTATATTACCCTTTTCTGACATATGTTTTGTTGTGCACAATGTATTCTTGTTTACTAACATTGCACACTCTTGTCAAGAAGCAGAATGGATTCAAGCTGATTTCCTACATTTTGTGGTTGAAGTTTATGCCGAATTTTGAGGTCTCGCCTCTGATTTTTTTTATTGCATCCTATACACTGGAATTCTGTAATATTTGATCCTTTTCTTTTTTCTTTTTTATCTTTGTAAGTTGTGAAATAGTTTGTTGTTTTAAGTCATCTCCATTCTTTATTTTACATGTTATAGTGTGAATTTGTGTTAATCTAGGTTGTTTTGTACATTAGAAAGCTTTGCAATAATATTATGGTTGTCTTATGTTTTCAAACACCCCTTCAAATTCATTTTTTCTTTATATATATTTGAAGTTGCTCCAATTTTAGAATTTGTGATTTCATGTATAACTTGTGTAATAAGCTGAAAAGAAAGCACACCGAATTCCTCAAAACTGAGATAATACAGAAAGCATATCCATCATCAAATTAAGATGTCACCAAATTCAAAATTAGAAAGGAGAGTGAGTGCATTTGATGAAATATGGACATGACAGAACAAGGCTATCATGCATTCATCGATGAGGTTACTTTCACAATGCAAATTGAAGATCAAACGACGTATACATGAAGAGTTGCACCCTAGAGAATGATGAGGCTGATCATAAACATTCAAGCATTGCTGTCTAAATCTTGACAACTTATCGCGTAAATTAAAGGATAACCAAGTAAATGTAACAGTATAACTAAGTAAAAATACAGTATCACTATCCAATGAATGTAAAAATAAGTATCACTAAGTAACGGAAAAGTATTACTAATTAACATAAAAGTATCACTATTTAAAAAAATAAGCATTCCTACTTATAAAAGTCAGGAATCACTAAGTCATAAGTAAAGTATCACTAGATAAAAATAAGTATAACAAACTTATGTAAGTATCACTAACTAACATAAAAGTATCACTAAAAACCTGTCAAGTATCACTATTTAAAAAATAAGCATCCCTACTTATAAAAGTCAGGAATCACTAAGTTATAAAGTAGAGATAAACCTGAAGAATGTAAAAGTATCACTAAATAAACATAAAATGTCACTAGTTAAAAATAAGTATAACAAATTGATGTAAGTATCACTAACTAAAATAAAAGTATCACTAAAAACCTGTCAAGTATCACTAACAAATGAATGTAAAAATAAGTATCACTAAGTAAAATAGTATCACTAAGTATTACTAATTAATAATTCAACTCGTCACCCCAGTTCAATCTGGAAACTCAGTCCAAAGCACCACGACAGCAACCTGCTCGACTCCTATGAACTCCAAGTGATCACCCGACAGCTTAACCGGGCTATCAGTGCCTCAAACAGCCCGTCAACTCCTCGTTCATTTCATCTGAAATCCGCTTTCTACCTGCACCAAAAGATCCAATTAACGGGGAAAAAAGATTCAATTATATTATAACAATGCACACGAACAACAAACATGTTTCAAAATAACATCATTTCAAGCAGGTTGCAAGGGCTTCAGTTGAATCTGTAGTCACATTGTTTTTATTAAATAAGTCCTTCGCACTCTCAAATTCATTCTCTAATTTCAAGTAGCCACTAATCATGATGTTTCAAGATACTAAATTCTTCATCTCTGAAGGCATTATATCAAACAGTTCCCGCACTAAACTCACCATCCCGCACTTCACATATCCATCAATCATCAAATTATACGAAAAAGAATTCTTTCTAGGCATCCTATTGAAAATCAACCTCCCAGATTGAACAATCCCACACTGTACATACATGCAAATCAAAAAATTCTTCAAAAGAAAAATCCAACCCAAACCCAAGTTTCAACATCAACCCATGAATCTGCATTCCTCTACTTCACAAACTCAACCTCAAACAAGATTTCAACACCAACGAGAAGGAATACTCATCCAGCAAGACCTCTCTCACAAGCATTAACAAAAACAGCTGGAATGCGTTCTCACAGGCATTAACACAACTAAAATGCCCTAAAATCAAAAGCCCTAAATTAAAAAAAGACCTAAGTAATGATGCAAAAATTAGAGGCTACAGTGATTCACAAATTGACAAGAAACACGCAAATTTCAAGGTTATCATGTTTGATTCTTAATTTTCATTTTAATAGTACAAATTACCGAATCAAGACTTATACCCTACTCTCTCTGCAACATCAATGGAGAAAAAAATTCAAATTCCTCCGAACTACTAAACCCTACTCTCTCAAATGCAGATAGACTTTGGAAAGATAGAAACACTTACAAATTTGATTGCAGATCCGGAGTCGATGTTGAAGCGGCGATGATGGTTATGGCAATTGCAGAGGTGAAAGTGGAGGGTTGCAAAGATGTGGGGAAAATTGTGGTGGCGGTGGAGGCGGAGTCGAATGTTGAAACGATGGTTGTGATGTTTGTAACGGTTGCGGAGGTGAAGAAGGTGGTGGCGATTTGCAGCAATGGCGGTGGTTGAAGATTGGAGAGAGCAGAGGTGATTTGGGAGAATTCGGCAATGAAATCGCAAAAGTAGAGACAGGTGAAGAGATGTAATTTTTTTTTTAATATATATTTAATGAACCGGGTTGGGTTATAAATCCGTCTAACGGAAGAGACCCGTTAGACGGTCTCATACAAGTTTTTGTCTAACAATCTAGACCTATCTATTTATAATATACGAGAAACTTGGATGATAAGAAATATAGAACCTAAATTAACCTAAATTAGATAAATTTCCTAATTGATAATATAATCTAAATAGAATAAAATATAATATAAATAATATATCAAAATATAATCTTGATATATATCTCCATCACGCATAGATATTATATATTGAAAAGAGAGATCGATTAAAAAGCAGTTTGTTCCAGCGCCAATCCCTCTCCCAATCGATTGAGATGAATTAATGACTTTTTTTAACATTATTATTTTTCCAATTTTTTGTCTTCTAGTAATAATAGATTGGTTAGGATTGTTGATGAGAATGATCTTAGAAACCGTGAAGTAGTCATTCTAAACTATATGATTTTTTTCCCTTAAAACTAACTTTGGAGTTATGTTGATTAGTTACTATAGATGTATACGAAGTACGAAAGCCACATTTTGTCATGAACAAATAACAAATTAACCTATAATATTATTTAGCGCATTAATGTTGAATATAGATAGAGTTGTAAATTAATCGAATTGAACCGAGTATATAATTGTTTGAATTTTAAAAATTATATCTAAGCTTGTTTCATACTTTGATTACCTATGGGGTTGAACACAAGTGAAGTTGGAATAATTTGATATTTTGTATACTTTTTTTATGTCGAGAGTAACTCGCAACCGCTATCGTACCATAAAACTGTTTTTCCAATGCCCAAATGGGTGTAGTAGGTGGAAAGCACAGGTTGAATCCTCAGGGAACGATATAATTCTTCTTTCTGCTGTAACTTTGGGGGGGTTTTGAGAGAGAGTTTAATATATTAATAAACTGAAAATAAAAGGTAAACAAGATCAATAATAAATAAATCCGGATGAAATCACATTGGTATGCCCACATCGATCATTAATGCATAAATAATATCCACACAATCAAATAAACCAGTTATGGAATACCGGAACCCGCTGACACATTCCTCATTTCTCCTTAAGTGTTATCGAATAAAAGAGCCCTTATTATTCGACTTCTTATCAATTAACAACCCGCAAGAACCCTTAATATATTTAATTAATCAATAGCTTTAAGAAATAGAGAAATCCAGTTATATTATGGGCATACGGACCCGTATACCCACAATATTCCCTTATGCCCATTGATAAAGAAAGTCAATTCTACCACTTATAAAATCAATTCGACAATTACAGATCTATCGATTCTAATTGGTTTTAGACCTTAACTAATCAATTGTATATTGCGCACTACACAACTCATTAATCAAGAACATAAGCCTGCTATCTCGGAGCATTAAAAGGTGTGTGAATTTGTATAAAGCAATTTGATCTCACAATACGGGCATATCGAAAACTAATGTGATTTCATTCCGAAAAATAATTTATTCACTCATATCAAAACAATACAAGCGATCATTAATTATAAAATACAATAACTAACGATTAAACTAAATTGATAACTATTCTAGAAAACTACACAGAACGGGATGCCTCTTCCAACTGAGATCATGAAGCTTATATAGACGAACATCTTCATCAATAATTAAGAGTCATTAAATCCAATTAAGGGCATATCGTGATATTAGCTATTGTGATCGCTGATTCCTTGCTCAAAACCAATCGTTCATCACTCCTTCCATATCTTGATGATTTTCCTTCCATATTTACAACATTATTCCATTCATGTGATTTAGACCTTCCATCTCTATATTATTCCTGCAATAACCAATAAGATAATGATTTAAGTCTTAAATATATAAAAATATATACAATTAATATGAAATATTTAAGATTTATCATCTCCCCACACTTAAACTCATGCTTGCCCCAAGTATGAAGAACATAAAGAAAAAAAAAGAAAGGAAAAGAAAGAAAGAAACAGGGGAAATTGAAATAAAAACAAAAGGACAAGAATTCAATTGTTAATCATAAACTTGTGAATCAATTAAATCAAAATTAGAATTATCATCCATCAACCCTCAATCTAAAAATTAATGCATTCTCCATCCTATCAGTCAAATAGTAATAAAAATCACACAAATCTCACAACTCTCAAGTGTTTGATAATGGGACGTGTTTTCTCTCAATAAAATCATTCTACAAGTTGTTATCAACCATAAGTTTGCAAACATTCTCTTTTCGCCACCACTATAGACATATGACATGCAATCATCAAGAGAACTTAATTTCGGTTGTAATGGGGCTGGGATAACAGGGTAGAAAATATTTTGGAACGAGGCTAGAATCATAGAAAATCGGTGGAGTTATACGTTGAATTGAATAATCAATCAAATAAAAAAAAAAACAACACAATTTTTTTAATATGCCCAAATGACTTCATATGACTTAGTTTCCCATATGCCCAAAATTTCACAATGCTACATTTAAATCGACATTTTTTCCTCTTTTTTCTTTTTTTCTTTTTGTACCCACAACAAGAGTCGATTTTTTTTCTTTTCTCTCTTACAAACAAGTACCTTAACACCTCAATGATTTTTTCTTTTCTCAAAATAAACAAAACTCCATAATTTCTATGATTAAGGACAAGTTACATTTTTTTTATGGGGTAGAGTAATTTTGTAGACATTTGAATAAATTAGCTCATTTAAGGCTCAAAGAGGCTCACAAAATGATAATCAATAACCGGGTAGGTTTTTTAGGTTTCATGTAGGTATAAAGAAGAAAAATATGCCTTTATCATATGAATACATGCATAATGTTAATGTGGTTTTGAACAAGAACACAAGCAAATTCTAGAGAAAAAAACAAACTTGGGAAGAAAATCACACTTGAAAAGAATTGAGATTTTAAAGTGAATCAATCTCTTAAGGCTCGAATCTCACCGGTTTTGAGCTATTTGAAAGTTCATCATACCAATTATCATGTGGAGAAAACAAAAAATTTTAACCATTCAATCCATAACCAACTCTAATCTTAATTCAATTAAAATCACAAATTCATAATTTGACAATTAAATTGACTCAAAACAAATAAAAAAATACAAAAACAAACGAAGTTCTCCCTCCCCACACTTAAAAATTATCATGGTCCTCCATGTTCAAATAAACGAGAGAAGGAAGAAAACTACTAAAATAAAATAAAATAAAAAATAATAATAAAGGAAATAACCGTCCTTCAATTGGGTAGAAACTGGAGTAGGAGTTGGAGAAATATGTGACGAACATGACCTCCGTTCAATCCAATTGCCCATTATGAAATTCAACCTGCAAAATATTGTGAAATGCAGAAAGGGCTTTTATTAAAAATAAATAACAAAAATGCCAAAACGAGAAAAAAAAAATGATGGGTTGCCCGCGAGAAGAAAAAAATAATGGGTTGCCTCCCAGTAGCGCCTTCATTTATAGTCTTTGGCTAGACATTGGATCTCAGAAACATGCTGGAACAAGAGGTGGGGTGTCTCCACCATGCCATTTGTTACACCCTTTAAGTGATATACAATTGTATGCAAATGGGCATATGGACGAGGTCTTCTTAGGAGCATATGATTTTTTGATGGCATCTTTGAAATTCTCATTAATATCATCCGGTTCATTTTTAATAAGCTTGCTTTCGGTTAATCCCCATTCAAACATGTCATTCCCAAAAGCTTTCAAGCTAGATTTTTTGACTGGAGGTATGATTTCTTTTTCAAGTTCCATTTTATTTTCAACAAACCTACCAGGAAAATGAGGAATTAGTACAACATCAGATATAATCGATTTAGCACATACCTCAATTTTTTTAGCTTCAATTGTGGGCATATCGGATGTCTCTTGAATATCAAGTTTGGGCATATCGACCACCATGGGCATACGATCTGTTTTGTCAAGATTAGGCAACTCTTTGACTTGGTATTTGGATTTAGTCTTCGAAATTTTCGGGGAAGATTTGTATACTCGATCTTCTTTGACTAGGTATTTGGACTTGATAACATTAACCGGGAGTCAACGACCTTGATTCCGGATTAAACATTGGATTTGAAGTGATTCTGATGAAGAACGACTTGAATATTGCTAGAACACCTTGGATATTGGGACTTTATAACGTCGTCTGGATGGTTTCAGAACCTTGATTCCGGATCGGACGCTGGATTTGAGATGACTTCAGCGAAGAACGACTTGAATGTTGGAGAGAACATCGTAGAGAATTTTTCTCCAACTTCTTGAGCTCTTGAATTTTGACTTCCGGCGTGATTTTCAACTAATATAGAGGCCTCTATTTATAGTTGTAGGTAGGAGTATCCAGGGCTGACGTGACGCGATCTCATTGGCTCTTAAATATTGATATATATCTCTTCAAAGATATTTACCTGTTGCCAAAGATACTTGATGTTTATCATATAATAATATCTTTATTATTTAAATATTTTATCTAATTTTGGATTTCATAAGATTTCAAAACTAAATAAATATATAAAAATCAATCTAAATATAATATATATTTTATAAATTTTTTCCACCTACAATATGTACTTACCTCTGACAGTTGAATAACTTCATACAAAAGGAAATATTTATTATTAGGGTTGGAATTTAAAAACACACAACTACCACTCTCCCTTTCTTTCGTCTCTATCGCATATTTTGTAAAAAAAAAAACTCTCTCTCTCTTTCACTATCTCTCGTCGGAAACAACCTCTCGTCGGCGCTCTCTCTCTCTTTCACTATTTATCGCCATTCACGACAACTAAAAAAAAACGCACCACCTCTCGCCAACACACGCCGCCTCTCGCCACATCTAATGGCTTCAGGATCTTGACATGGGGAGAAACGGGATCTGAACAACGAACCGTTCAAGTCAGTTATATTCTGTTTATTTTCATTTTGTTGTTGTTTATTTTGTAGATGTAATCGTAAGCTCGACAATTATGTTTGATAATATCAAAAATCATAGTTTGCAAATCGTATGATATTTAAAAATAATCGTACAACATTAACAATTAATCGTAGGACTTTTAACTATAATCGTAAGCCTTTTAGATTAATCGTACCCATATAAATATAATCGTAGGATATTCCTAAACAATCATAGGCCATATTAGATTAATCGTAGCCCTTTTAATTATAATCGTCATTCATTTTAAATTAATCGTACGCCTTTTAAATATAATCGTATGCTTTCCAATTATAATCGTATGCCATTTTACATTAATCGTAGACATTTGAAATATATTCATATGCCATTGAAATGAAATTGTAGGCATGGTAAATTAATTGTAGCCCTTCTAATTACAATTGTATATGATTTTAAAATAATCGTAGACCTTTATAATGTAATCGTATGCAATTTTAAATCAATCGTAGGTTACGAGTGCACTAAATAGATATTTTAAATAGTAATCGTATGTCTACGATTCATTTAGGAAATTATTCGTAGGTGTACGATTAAGTTAAAAAATTATCGTATGGCCTTTAAAAAATAATTATAAAGCATAAGATTATTTTTATAATATTTAAATGTTTAATCATAGGCTTACGATTAAACATACACTTTATAATTTAGGAAATTAGATAATTAATCGTAAACTTTATAATTAATCCAATGCTTAATTAATCGTAGTTTTACAAATAAATGGTAAGTCATTTAATTGTCATAATTATTTATTTATTTTAAATTATAGCGTATTATTCTTATAATTATTTCTAGAATTTAATTTTAAAAATTATTTGTTTAAATTGTCTATTTAAGCGGAACTAATTATTTATTAATTTTTTTAAATTATTGTTAGATTGATTGGATACGACGAACGCCTCAGAGACTTAGGTCGTCTATGTTAGTCTATGTTAGGCCAACAGTACTGTATGCGATTAGATCGCCATTATCTGAGATCGGTGGTGATGATGCGGTCCAGATGTTTAGATCCGGGTGTTTCAGATACGTTTTGAACTTCAGAGGCGGTGATGTCCAGAAGAAGACCATTCAGGCCTTGATAGCTTAGAATATGCGTTTGCTGGATGCTGCATTGGAGGGACAAGAGTGTAGATTCCACATTAGTCGATCCAAGCTCCGCTTTAGTCCCTCTGAGTTCTACATCGTCTCGGGTTTACGTTTCGACCCTTCAACATTCGATCCGAATGCAGCGCACAGAATTCCGGATCGAGGCATATTTTATAGATTATTTCAAGAAAAGAGCACGACCGTGAAAGAGATGCAGGAGAGGTTCGAGGCCTAGAGGATGATGAATGACCCCCGAGATTATATGAAGGTTGCGAACATGTTGTTCGTACACCAGATGGTTTTCTACCTCGATCCAGGACCGGAAGGTTGATCGTTGGATGTGGGCTATCGTTGAGGATGCCAACAGATGGAATTATTTTCCATAGGGAGCATATTCATACCAGATGCTTATGCACTTTATCAGCTTCCTTCCCATGACTCGGGGAGCTATGGGCGGCACAGGCGACGGGGCATACCATTTTTACGGCCCTATATGGACACTCCAGGTAATTAGTTTTAAGTCTGTCGTTATTATTATTATTATTATTATTATTATTATTATTATTATTATTATTATTATTAATGTATGTTTAAATCAATATAGATCCTAGCTGATCTATTAATTTATCTTTCAGATGTGAGGTTCCTCAGTTGGCACGACAGATTGGCGTCGGAGGTGAGCAGTTTACTCTGCCTCGATGTTTGAGGTGGTCATTCAGAACTCCTAACATTGACATATACACGTTGTAAGGAGCGATACGATTTTAAATTTTTTGTCAATTTAAAGCAATCTACGATTAATATAACAAACCTACATACGATTACTATTAATCTAGATCAAGCTACGATTATATATACCAACTAAAGCAATCTACGATTATTTAATATATCATACGATTCATGCAAATAAGCATACAATTGATTTATAAAAAAATTATGTAGATGTACGATTGATTAAAACCAAGTACGATTATTTGCAAATACTACCAAACCACGATTTATTTGATATATAAATACGATTAATTTAAACAAATATACGATTAGTTATACAAAATATTCATAGCATAATATCATCGTATGCCTACGATTAGGTATGATTTTTTTTAACAAATCATATGCCTATGATTAATAGATTTTGCCTTAGGATTAATTAAATTTTGCCTAGGAGTATTTAAGTATGAATATGATTACATTTGAAAATACATACCATTAATTAAAACATCCTACGATTATTAAAGCATCATACGATTAAATCAACACATGGATTAAAATTCAATTAAATAAAAATGTACCTTTGGAAAATCACTCTAATTTCTTGATGAATCTCCTTTCAAAAGATGAAAATTTTTCACTCTCACCTATTTTCGAATCACAATTCAACAATAAATACGCAATATAATCGAGAAAGCCTATAGTAAATAATTTCATTAAAGAGCATACAAAACGTACCTTTCCAAAATGAAGATTCTTTGCTCAACTATCTTGAGGAATAATCTCGAACTCTCCTTTCGATAAAATGTGCAAATATTTCACTCTCACCTTGTTCACATTTTTGCTCGGGTTTTTTCCTCTAATTTTTGTAGTGTGATGTTCATCGGTGTTTATGTGTATTTATTTACAAAATTTACCTACATTTCTTACACAACAGTAAATTTCATTTAATTTTGGTCATCGAATTTCTATCTCATGTACCTTCTGTTTCTTTTTATTTAATGAACTTCAATAACTAGCTCTCTTACACAAGAAGTAAATGCATTAATTCCCATGATTAATCGTATCCTTACGATTAATGTTAGAAAATAATCGTAAGTTTTGGTTTTATTGATATCAATTGTCAGTTTTTGTTATATTATAAATTCAATGTTACAAATAATCGTAGCCTTGAGATTCATGCAATTCAATGTTTTAAAATATTTGTATGATTAGTTAATGTTACAAATACTTGTAGCCTTACAATTCATGCAATTCAATATATTAAAATAATTGTATGGTGTAACACCACGTCCCAAAATAAAACTGTGAATTATTTCAACCATATGAAGCATGTGTTCCAAACTTTGAAATGGTTTTTGAAAATTCCAAACATAGAGAAAATTACTCCCAAAGTTGGCTCAATTCCATTCTTAAAATTATGTTGTCCTCTAAATCTTTCTCGATCACATATCTTGTTCTTCATGACGAGACATTTCCGTGAGTCTTTTCCATTCGTTATTTGGACGTTTATTAAATCTTGTGTGTTTTATTTATTGAAAGACCCTTTTTTTCATTTTTAAAAATTCTACAACTTTATATTGAACTCTGAAATTGGTTTTGTCTTTCACTAGGAGTTACAAATATTTTTATAATCGTGTGATCATCGATTTCATTAAAAACGGAGTTCGCTTGACCTTCCATTGAAATTTTATTCATTCTCTATTTCAACCCAATACCACATATTAAAATACATCACAAATTGATGGACACCACTCAACCTTACCTTGCTTCAAGTGTCTCCATGCATTACTCGATGTATCACCATGCATGACAAGGGTGCTACATGTGTCACCATTTGCTCCACCTAGTTCGATGCATGTCCTACACATGTTTATCATAGTTATACGGTTATTGGTTTAATCAAATAGATGGAAGATGAGTAAGAGCCCAACTTTCTTCTCCCACGTTCTCTTCTCCATTGGCCTCTCTCTTCCCCTCCCAGCAGCAGTAACTTTCATCAAGCTTTTGGGAATGAAATACTTTGAGAAATAATCTGAAAATTTATACACACCTCCTTCTTTTATATTAGAACAAAAGTCGTTGAGGAGTCATTCTCATCCAGACCCCAGAAATCAGAGAAATCAGGCCAAAAATAGAAGCAGCGTTGCCGATCCTCGGAGTGTGCTGTGGCCCTTTTGCGACATCTTTTCCCATGGATCCAACCATTATTTTTCCGTGAGATCTACGTCATTATAAACTCCACTCTTTAAGATTTCCAGAATAGGTCTCGAATCGTCGACACGAGATCGTTTGGTCTATCAAAGTCACATTGCAAATCGACGCGTCAAATCTACCGCAAAAATCATTGTATTGCGAGTACAATTTCGGAGGCTATTTCCCGTTGTTTCCTCCATTGTATGAACTTGATTTTTGGTATATAAAAACTACTCCTTGCAGCCTTTCAATCTCTTGTGTTCAATTTAAGATCAAACATCATTTCATCCTCCGAATCTGAGCTGTAAGTTTCCCGAAAACCACACTCTTTTCTAGCATATTTCATTTATGTTGAAGATGCGATATTCCTTACTCATTTCCAGCCTTTGTAGCCATTTTATTATTGAACCATTTGTTTCATAAAAATCCTTGTCTTCCATACTATGATAAATTGTATTTTTGATAGAAAATCTGTTGAGTATCAAGCTCGATCGAGCCCCAAACTTCTTGTTGATTAATCTATTCAGGTGAACAGTAACAATGACTTTTTCGACCGATTTCAGGCCAGGGTGATCGAAATTTGTCTCTGAGTCCTTTTGACTGATTGTAGGTCCCTTTGTGACGGACGTGTGGCCACTAACCGTGTCTTGATCAGATTTAAATTGAATTTTCTGCATTTAAAAATAGACCTAATGAGACACTTAAAAATATCCCATTAAATCTATTATGATAGATGAAAATATCACATTAGATCTATGGTGGCAGATTAGACACTAGCAATGATTTTCCTAAGTTATAGAGGATTTGTTGCGTCTTGCACAAACATCCATACTTAATTTCATAGATGGGCCGAATTGACATTTAGCAGACACTATATGTCTTAGCATCCACATTTGACCACTTTAGCTCCATTTTCTCCTTACATTTCTCGTGCTTAACTTTTTTTTTCATGCTCTCTATCTATGATTAGGGATGTTAATTGGGGCAAACCACTTGGTTTCGGTCCAGCCCAATCGGATTTTCGAGCAATTCAGTTCGGGCCAATTCGGGCTAAATTTTATTCAAGCTGAAAATTCTTGACCCTAATCCTAACTCTTTAGTTTTCGGCCAAGCCCATCGGGCAAAAAAATTTAGGTAAAAATCTTTAATATGCATAAATTTATCAATGCATATCGCTTAAACTTCTAATCTTAGCAAATTAACAATAAATATAATATAACTTATCAATAATTAATTGAATAAACCATTTAACTTTCACCAATTATATTTTTAGTTCTTAAATTAAATTACATCAAGCTTAAAATTTTCAATATTTAACTGAAATATAAAGATAAATAATAAAAATTTGGGCTCTTCAGGCCAACCCACTTAATTTTGGACTAGCCCTATCAAGCTGTCAGGCTATTCGGTTCGATCCACTTTGGGCTAAATTCCTTTCGTGCTAGAATTTTCCGGCCTAACCCTTTTTTTTCTCAGGCTATTTGGGTCAGTCCATCGGTTTCGATATAGATTGACATCCCTATCTATCACTAAGGTCATTTGAGCGCGTGCTTGAGATGCACGTACAAGATCCCGAATTATAGGGTATCAAAAATTATATATAAATATAATAATTTTAGTTTAGTTTTAATTTTTAATAAAAAAAATATGTATAGTTAGTATAATTTTAAAAGTGCAACTCATTACTTAAAAGAATATTTTAGTTTAATTAACTTTAACCTATTATGTTTATACATCTAAAAAATAGGTTTATCCCATTAATTGAAAAGCTTTCCATTATTTTGAATTTTTATGGTATTAATTAAGAGTACGTGTTTTTTAAGATCTCCAATTGCATTAAGAGTGTATTTTTAACACTCTAATTGAATTCAAACTCTTTTAAAATCAATTATTTCGTTAGTAGATGACACACGGTCGCTTTGCGATCAAAATAAATTTATTTCTCATGTGCCCACGGAGAGCATAGCTAGCTGTGAGTAAGAGTCGATCCTACATAGAGCTAATACGATCTTACTTTCAGCCATCAATCACAAAGGGGGGTTTGGTTTGTGTTATCATACAATTGGAATTTAAATCTACAAAAGTAAATGAGAGAAATATCAAATAACACAAGTGTCCGGAATTTGAACTAGAATCCAGTTTAACTCACACTCTCTCAATCACGGGCACAACGATTTTCCTATACGAATAAATCACCTAGTTGTGAAGACCGGATTCCTCGCTACATCTCTTTATTCATCATTTCATATCAGGTTTAAAAGTAATTCATCTTCGATTAAACTCATAACCTATCACTCATCCCCTGGTTCCTCTAAGAGACATACTACAACAAAAAAAATTCATATTGCTACACCCCTTTTCCAATATTAAAAATTATACGTCTGGATAAGGCCTCTATTATGACATCACAAAATTATATAATACTATCACGACATCAAAAATTGTATGTCATAATATCAGGTCAAATACGACATCATTAAATGCCCCCAAAGAAAACAGTGCTCACGCCTTTAATTAACTAAAGATAAATTGTAAAAGAAAATGAATTCTTTTTAGAGTTCTAGGCGCCAACTCACCCACCATTTTTTTAACTTTTCAACTTTAGAAAAGAGTAGGGATGAGAAATTAACTGACCTACCCCAAATTTCCTTCCCCACCCAAACCTTAGTTCCTTTCAGATCCCATTTCTCAGAAGATGATTTTCTTTACCTACTTTGATTTCCTCTCTTCCCGGCAGTCAAACTGAGAAAATTGAATTGGTTTCCTATAAAATTGATTCAGAGGAAACATCTTAATGACTATAGGACTTCACCGTCGATGATGCCGGATTTCTGAAATTCTTGAAAGCAATAAGGATGATTTTAACATTTCCGATCTCAGCACTGGTGAGTGTAAGCCCTATCTCCAAATTAATACACCAATTTTGAATTTATTTGAATTGAATGTTTATTTGTGTGTAGCATTGAATGCGGACGATGGGCTTAACCTTGTTAATGCTCTAAAGGTTGGTTATTTTACTTCTATTTGTGCTAGTTGTTATTAATTGTGCTTTGGTCATTTGAAGGAGTGTGCAAGTATACCAACTCCACATGAAGAGCTTCTCGAACCAGCTCTACATGAACCCGAAGTCACATGCACTAGCCCGCATTCAATTGTAAGTTTTATATTTATCTAACCAATTCCATGTGTCGAGTAAGTTTTGAAAGCTCTAAACTGATTGGTGAAAAATCGGATGTGTATTTATGATGGTCATATTATATATGTTTTGTTGGTTTAAATTTTATTAACTTAATATATATGCATTGATAGGACCTCTACGCAGAGATATTAAATATCAAGAAAATTCAATTGCGCCATGAAGAGTTGATGATGCAATTGTTAAAATTGTTTGTAATATTTAATCTGGAGTCACGTCTGACTGTTGAGGCTGAAAACAACAGTGAGAATGGTGTAGTGCCTAAGAGAATGAAAACCCTGAATGAGAATGCAGAGCCTATTTTGCTAAAAGATTAAGAACCTACTGTTGAGAATGCAGAGCCTATTTTGCCAAAAGATCAAGAACCTACTGTTGAGAATGCAGAGCCTATTTTGCCAAAAGATCAAGAACCTACTGTGAATTCAAATGTAAAAGATAATGAGTTTAGAGAGCTATCACCTCTAGCAGTAGCAGAAGAGAAGCAGCAGAAGAGAATGAGTTTGGAGAGCTATCACTTCATAACATGTTGGTTACTGATGCGCGGTTGTTTCGAACTCAAAATGATATCTATAACTCATGTGCCCACAATGAGTGTAGCTAGCTTATGAGTATGGGTCGATCCCACAGAGAGCTATTATGATTCCACCTTCAGGTCACCAATCACTAAAGAGGTTAGTTTGTGTTGTCACCGTACTGAAACTAAATCCGCAAAATATACATTAAAGAAAAATATCAAATAACAAAGGTTCCGATATTTGAACTAGAATTTGGTTTAAGTTTAATCTACTCAATCATGGGCACACTGATTTTCATGCATTACTAAGTCACCCAGTTATGGAGATCGGATTCCTCTCTGCATCTCCTTATTCATCCTTACATTTTAGGTTTAAAAGCGATTCCTCGTCAAGTAAACCTGATAAACCCATGGTTTTCATGCTTTTTGAGGGTCATTTAGATGGTAGTTGATGAACATTACATGCATATATTGAGAAGTTGTGCATAGTTTTCCATATTTTATGCAGTGTCACATGTTTGCTCATTTTGAAGGGATTTGATGCCAATTATTTTATGAGATAAAATTGAGCTTGAAAAGTACCTAAATAGCATAAAAAACTAAGAATCAATCAAATTAATCCATTAAAGGTACATGCAAATTCTATTAATGAATAGCAAATTTTCTAGCAATTTTGATAAACTCAATTAAAGAATTAGTTCCTACCGAATCTATAAAAGAAAATATCATATTTAAGTATTTTACCTAAACAACATCAATAGTCACATTCTCCCCATGTATTGCATCTTTGCTCTGAAAAAACAGAGAGAAGATAAAAAAATAATTGAAAAATGCACATCAATAAGAAAGATATCAACCACGGACACGTACATCTGAGTGTAGGCTAGTTGATCGCAAACGGAAACATCAATAATCATATTCTCCTTGAGTATTTCTTCTTTTCTTTGAAAAAAGAAACAAAGAGGAAAATGATTAAAAAAAGTGCATAAAGAAGAAGAAAATGAGGAAATCAATCATGGGCATGTACGGTGATGACTAACCTCCACCTTGTGCTCCAAAACAGTTGTTTCACCCTCAAAAGATGCTTGACCTTCACCTCCAAAACAACTGTTTCAGCTTCAACAAATGCCTCATCTTCAGTCCTTCATCTCCAAAACGGATGCTTCACTTTCTCATTCACCTTCAACAGATGTTTCATCTTTAGTCCTTCACCTTCCCATTCACCTTCAACAAAGGTTTTGAAGTCAAATAATGCAAAAAAAATTAAAAAGAAATGTTCCGTATTGTACTAACTGCACTAACCCCTAACTTTCACCTTGCACTACAATACTTAACCATTCTTCTAATATTTTTTATTTGATTTATAATTAAAATATAAATTGACTATATCAATATTTATAATTAAGAATTAGTTAGGTTATTAATCTCATGACTTCATGTATTATATAGTTATTGAATTATTTTGAAGCTATAATAATTCAAAGAAATAGTTCGATATACACGAACTGCCCTCAAACCTCACTTGAACCTAGCTTGTTCTAACAATACTTGACCATGTTTCCAATATTTTTATTTTTATTTAGAAAAAAACTAATAATTGAGAATATACATGTTTATACATATTTTCAATTTCTTTTATATATTAGTTTTGTTTTCGAATATTTTAATTGTGAATTAGATACACTACAAATCCTATGATTGATTATAATTTAGCTTATTCATACTTCATGTTACAATTTTCGAGATAAAAAATCTAAATTTATAATTATGAATTAGTTAAGTTATTATTTATGTGGCTTGATGTATTATACGTATTTAGCAAATTATTTTGAAGTCAAATAATGCAAGAAATAGTTCGGTACTAGATTAATTAAATTCACTCTCACTTCCACCTTGCTCTACCAACACTTAATAATTCATCTGATATTATAAATAATAAATTTAGGATATGTATTAGTTCTTTTTCTTGATGTATTACACATAGTTAGTTAATTATTTTGAATCCAGTAATGCAAAAAAAATAAATATATATTTCGTATTATACTAATTGCACTAACCCCTAACTTCCACCTTGCACTACAACACTTAACCATTCTTCTAATATTTTTTATTTGATTTAAAATTAAAATATAAATTGACTATATCAATATTTATAATTAAGAATTAGTTAGGTGATTAATCCCTTGACTTCATGTATTATACGTAGTTATTGAATTATTTTGAAGCCGCAATAATTCAAAGAAATAGTTCGATATGTACGAACTACCTTCAAACATTACTTGAACCTTGTTCTAACAATAATTGACCATATTTGTTATCTTCAAAAATTTAACATATTGCATATTTGATTCTAAATTAATGTATTAAAAAACAAAAATATAAAAAAATCTTATTATATATACATACATGTATACTTAGTTAGAGATTAAAAAATGAAAATATTAAAAATTTAGAATTATATATACACATATATACTCAATTTCTTGTTGGGAAGTGAGGTTTGTGTAAGGGTAGAGTGCAATTCTTCTATCATGGAACTATGCTATTTTTTCTTTATCTTTTATTAATATTATATTTAATACTTTACACTAAAAGACAAAAACTACAATAGTTAGAGGTCAAAAACACCTAACTATGATTATTGAAATTTGCTTTTAAGTAAAATATTATTTTTTTATGCAAAAATCATGTGTCACGATCTCAAGGCACAAGAGAAGTGGGGCTCCGTAGAATTTTCCCCATTTAACCACACTCACCAATCTTTTCATGTGCATCTTTGAACAAAGTATTGTTTCCTACAAATTCATACTTCCTCTGTTTATATATTAATGTCATTTTGGATGAATGCACATAAATTAATAAATTAATTAAATTACCTAATATACCATTGTGTGAATACATTAATTAAGTTGAATATAAATGCTTGAATGCATTAAATGGGGGCAAATGTGTGAAAAATGTGAATTTTATGTTTCGAATCCATGATACGTTTTTTGAAACAAAATTAAAATAATAGAATGACACTTATTGAAAAACGGAGGAAGTATAACATAATTATATGCAACCTTTAGTGATTACAACGCATAATAAATACAAAATATATGATCGATATATCACCTAATTAAAAGTTTAAAACTGAGCAAATATATTAATTATATATACTATACAATGAAAATATAATTATAAACATACATATACAGTAAACTAGAGATCGAGTTGGGTTGCATCGGCGGCTTGTTGTTGTGGTCGTGTTCGTGTAAATACAAGAGCGAAGAAAAGCTCGATATCAGGAGGCTGGAAATATCCATCTTTTGGAGGCAGAATGCGGTGTTTGGCGCCTTTCTTCCTCGGTGGCGGCGGGGGGCATGCCGTCGCCGGAATCTTGCACCGCTCTTGCCGTGGTGTCCTGCACCACCTCTCGTCTTCCCCCTGCTCCCCCATCACCATATATTTTATATTAAACGTACACCACCAAATTCAAATATTAAATACCAATTAATGTGATAATTGGTTTTAATTGTTTGGATGAGAGAGTTTCTTAATTGAGTTGGATTGATAAATGCACGTATATTTAAAGATAGTGTGGGAATTGGAAATTAGCTAAAATTGTTTGTGCGCTGATTTGAATTTTTGAAGTGCATCGAGAAGGCTTGTTGTGGAAGCTGAGTACTTGACTTCGTCTACGCTCTCGCTGTCTTGGACAAGTTATTACAAACTTGCATAATAATCTTTTTTTTTGTTAATTATAATTTCTCTTTATTGAATTTATAATTGCATCTTACTATATATCCTAGTTATTTTATAAGTGTAATTTATCCTTTTTTCTCTATGAAATAAGTATACATTATATGAATCCGGCTCACAGGGTGCTATTAATTGGAGTTGGATGATTTGATGTTAAAGATTTCAACTTTGAATTATAAGTTTTGCCTAATTTTTCAAGCTTTTTTTGTGTTTTTTCTTTGTAGTTTGCAAAATATTGCATAAATAACGGAATTTGATGTGATCCCCTTATATATTATATGTAAAGTTACTTTTGCTTTTTTATAATCAGTTCATTTTTTTGACATCATCTATACAATTAAATCTGAATTTACAAATTTGGAACCTTACAATTAAATCTCTTGCAAATATTCCAAATATAAATGTAGGACTCATTAGTTATTACATGCAGTCTATTTTTTTGAAATGACTTTTAGAATTAATTTTGCTCTTCCGTGTTAAAGAGAAACTTCAATATTTACAAAAATAATAATAATAATCTCAACTTTTTTTGCAAAAGTAAACTAATTTTTAAAATTATAAATTTATTTCAACTATCAAGGATGAATATAATTATTTTGTAGAATATATGCAATGTGCTTCTTAATTTTATTTTCAAATAAATTGATTTTCAAGTTCATAATTTTTATTTCAATTAAGAACGACTCTGTTTTATATTCATTCATTAATAAAAACGAAAGTAATTGCATATTACATGTTTCTTAAATTATTGTATGGAATTAGTATGCTATATATGTTTCATATCTAGGTTAAGGCCACCCACCTAAATTTTTAAATTCATTTAGAAGAGGGAAAAAAAAACAATAATCAAACAAAATAGGAAAAGTAAAATCTATCATTTGTATCTGGCGGTCGGATGAAATTTGGAATAATTATTTTTACTTTAGATAAACTCACATTTTTCTTTCGGTACGAGTAAAATCTGAGCTTTATTTATGGAAAATTGGCTGTTATTGAATATTGATTATACATAGACTCACATAGATCCATTGTCACAAATATTTGGAGAGCATCACCGCTACACAGTTCCGATCCGCCGCCGCCGTCGCTGGGCCCATGGCTTCGCCTATATCAGGTGAATTTTGTCTCTGGATCAAAATAGTTGTTGATTTGGCTGTAAGATGTCCAAACATCTAGTCTAGCGGCTCAATCTCGTTCGTCGATATTCAATCATGTATGCCCTGGTGTCTATATCTATCTGTGTGAATTTGATTGGGGTTATGATTGCTTCTGAATATGGATACCGCTGTTGTAAATTTGCTTAGGGTTTTGATTGCTTTTGAATTTGTGAAACGTGTAGCAAACTTAGTTAAAATTGTTTGAGTGGATAGATATGTGAACAATGGGGAATATGAATATACCCTGGTTAATTGATTGTGTAGTTTCAGCGATTTAGGTAGTTTTTTTTAGTAAGCTGCGTAGGTATTGAGGTAGTTTTTTTAGTAAAGGTGTTGATGGTAACACACACTACGGAACGAGTTATTCGCATTTTTCATAGAACACTGGCATGTCAAACACATTAAGCAGGAAAGCAAAACTTTATAGACGCGTGATGTGTGTTCGCGACTAGGAACAAAAGGGTTAGGAGCTCATTCAGCTGTAATTTAATGTAGTGTGATGATTCTGGTTGATTATGGCTTCCTGAAAGAATGTTTCGCTAGATTTTGATGAATAGTAGGTTGGGATCCTGAAAAGAGTTGATCTTTAAACATCTTAAGGCACTTCCATGCTCTAAAAGATAGTATGTCTTGGATTATATAGGTTTTATGAATTGATCCAAATCCAATGGTGGTGTTATGCAAGATACAGATGAATGGTTTCGATCACTTTACATCAAATATGATTTCAAGCTTGTACTGTCTTCAGGAATGTCATTTATAGTGCCTCTTTTGAAAGAAGTGGAGCCCCACGTTTCATCACTAATATCTTGCTTCTCTGCAATCACTTCAGGTCTGGAAAAAATCAGACGTAACTCATCCAAGTTTCCTTGTTTGAGTTGATTCCGTGCCTGAGACTTGTTTATTTATCCTGAGGAAACACTTTTTTTGATGTTCTTTTAAAAAATGACAGAGATCTTCAGCTCCACAGCATTCAGGCAGTTGTCTCAAATGTTCTTTGCAATATTCTTCTTTCATAGTTCTGAATATCTTCTAGCAGCATTCTTCCACGGGAAAAACAGTGTAACTCTCGAGTCTCTTCTAATCAGCAAAAACTATGTTCTGGCCATGGTCGGGTCCCTGATAGAATACTTAGTTGAAGTTTATTTCTTCCCAGAGATGAAGGAACACTGGGTAACAAGCAACACAGGTCTTGCCTTGGTAGTTGTTGGTGAAATCATGCGGAAGTTGGCTATAATAACTGCTGGTAGGTCCTTCACTCATCTAATAAAGAGATATCATGAGGAAGATCACATATTGGTCACCAATGGAGTCTACAAGTACATCCGACATCCAAGTTATTGCGGCTTTCTTATCTGGTCCGTTGGTACTCAAATAATGCTTTGTAATCCGCTTTGTACGCTTGGATTTGCTGTAGTTGTTTGGCGTTTTTTCCAACTGAGGATAAAATATGAAGAGTTTTTCTTGAGACAGTCTTTTGGTTCTGATTATGTGGAGTATGCTAGACAGACGTTTTCGGGGATCCCGTTTGTAAAGTGATGATCGTTGTTTTTAGGTTTGGCTATATGATTTTAGTGGTAATCTAGTAGTTAAAGTTTCCTAAATGTCGTCAGTTTCATAAAACAGGTCCCTCTCAGTTGCTAATTTTGGGCCATTTGTGTTTGATTGCGTTTGAATTCTTTAAACTGCATTCAAGATTATCTGTTAAATGAGAAGTACATGATCCATATTCCCTGTTTCGAATACAGTTCTTATATTCGTGACTTGAGATGATTGAACATTGGTGTTGACTATCTTTTTACTCTAGGCTTGTTTAGAGTGTGTGGCTTAGAATTTTGGAGAATTGTGGTTTTTGGAATAGGAAGTTGTGTGATAGTGAACATCATTGTTTGTTTTTAATTGGAAGTTGTGTGATCGGAATCCATATTCCCAATAGAATAGGGAATCGCATGGAATAGCGATTCCTTCACTATCCCATGGTAATAGGTATTCCTAATTATTTTAAAACTTATTTATTTTAATTTATGACAAATTTAACAAAAGTCAATTGTTCTTTCACAATGGAAGTCTCATCCACCACCATATCTGCAATTAGGTGAGAAATTCATTCATAATCATAATTAATTCCTTAAATATCACCACCTCTGGTATAAATCTCTAAACATTGGCATAAATCTTTTTTTTCTTATCCAGAATTGATGAGCATGTTCTCAATTCTTTTATTTCTCATCCTATCCCAATTTACTCCTAATTATAGAAATCAACACAATGATGGTCAATCTATCCATGAAATTAATAAAATAATTTTCACACAATAAACTCTTTAAAAATCAAAGGTGGCTTCCAGTGTTCATAAATTATTCACGTGAATTATTTGCAATATAAAGATCAAAGGCGGCTTACTAGGTTCAACAATTGTTTTCGTGAATTTTTTTATTTTTGTTTTTTGAACAAGAAAAAGTTCTTAGATGAGGTTGTGAGGCTCGTCTCCCGCCCATAGATGGCTGAAGAAGGTGGTGGGCACTGGTGACAGCTCAAGAGTTCATAGTTTTAGGTAAAGTAATATTTCAGTAAATGATATTTTAGTGGTATATAATGGATTTATTCAATCCCTACAACTTATTTTCGGTTACCAATCATAAGATTGAAATCAATCATAAATTTATTATTCCATTCACCTAGTATTCCTTGTGCATGCATACTAATCATTAAAAGTAACTTTTTTGTAATTCATTATCTATCTTCATTTATTTTTTATCTTCATTCGGTTCTCACTCATATCCATTCTCACGTATCAATTATGTCCTTATGTTTATAAAAAGTCTACACACTCTCCCGTCTCCTCAACAAATTTTCAAATTTAAAAATTAAATATCTAATAGTATTTGTCCATTACATTCTTTACACTTCAGTTTTTTAACAAATAATTTAAAATTAAATATTTGATAGTAATAATAATAATAATCATATCTATGTTTGAAATATTATAATTTTAAATATTAAACTTCAGATTTTTGCAATTTGAATAATCCCGAATATTTCAGATGTCAAAAAAAAAAAATCATTGCGACCGGATGTCCTAGAAGTGATGTCGTATAGATATTTGATCACCAGAATTATGATGATTACTCCAATTGGATAAAAAAATTGAAACCATTAAAATTAAATTCACATTGTAATATTTAAACATTTAATTAAGATCGATGACACAATGACACACAATGACAAACAATGGGGCTAAAAAAAGCTTACAGATTTGATCAAAACAGAGACTTAAAAAGCAACAAATCCCTCTAAAAAATGCAATTACTTATTATAAAATAAAAAAAATACAAAGCATAAAATTAAATTAAAAATACAATATAAAATTAAGAAAATAACAGAAACAGCGAAAAAAGTACTGTTATTTCGAGTCTTTTTCACACGCGGACCGGTTGAAACCGGACCGCCGGTTCGCTCACAGCGTTTGTCTGTGCACTCTGTTTGCCGTGCTAAGAAAGACGATACACACTGAAGAAAATAGAAGACGACTAGGGCGCTGTTTTCTCTCTCTTCTTTGCAGAGAGAGAGAGAGGAAAGTAACGAAAATGCCATTCATATCGAAGATACAGAGGCAGTCGGATTACAGGAGGTTCTCTTCAAACCACCCAATCGTTATCGACAATGGCGGCTCCTATTTTCGCATTGGGTACCCCCAAAACAAAACCCTATCTCTGCTTCTATGTAGAATTATAAACTATATGTTTGTGCATGCAAAATTTTAGCTCTAAAAATTATGGCTCTTGTTGTAGATGGGCGGGGGAGAGCGATCCTCGAGTTATTTTCCGAAACATTATTCAGAGACCACGCCATAAAATTACTGGTAAATTCACACATCGTCGCTACAGTTACTGCTTTGTTAATTTTTCTTTTATTCCCTTTTCCCCCTCGTGACATTAGCGAAATAATGATTCTATATTGTTGTTGGGAACTTTTTTGCTCCGCTGTTTTGTGATGTGGGTCGAGATGGATTTTGGCCGGCCCTGCAACTTTAAGTGGCTAGAAATCTAGGCCCCTTTTAGTTATGAGCTTTCGGTTCTGAAATCAATAGCTGAAGTTCTACAATTTATGTTTGTAACTACAACGTTCCACCCATCAATATTTATATGTTGTATCGTTCCAAGGACTCATAAGACTAGGTCGTATTTTGTTGTGGAAAAAATGAAGCTAATGTATTTGTGAATCAGAAAAACTTGAAGGACTTATCTAAATATCTAATCATATTTGATTAATGGGAACAATTCCAATAAGTGTATCTTTGCCTTAGAGTTGATAAGGCTGTATAGGCGATTATGATTCTGAGTGTTCAACATATCCCACCACTTGTGTCCACGACGTGTTGTGGTATGGTGAAGTTCTCTAGCAAATATCCTTTCTTTTGAACGAACATAAAAATCACTTTCCATTTTACAGAATATGGCATGGAGAGAGCTCGTTTTCCTTTTCTTAGAATCTTGAAAAACTAGAAATTGGATTTGCAACTTTCAATGGAAATATATGTTAACATTAGGTGTAGGAGTTATAACATAAATGATGATTTTACTCCACGCGGTATGCATTTACGAAAGAAAGATTACCAAAGTTTGGTTTTGGGGGGAAAATATGTGCAAATATCATATCCCTTGTGTAGTTGTGTGAGATTCCACCCTGTAAAAAAGGATTTACAAAAATTAGTGATGGCTGACTACAATTTCTGACGCCTTTTAGACTTGACTTTTGGCATAGATGCCGGTGATGTTCTTGCTAACTTATTCCTTCTGCCATGTTGCCACTGTTTACTTGTTTCTTGTTTACACTCAGCAATTAAGCATCAGGAGATAAATGAACTCAAACTGGTTCCTTTTTGTCTTTCTACCGCAGAATGCCTGAACCCAAATTATCTTGTTGCACTGATACTCTTGGGCACCCCATTGCATTATTTTCCAAAGCTGAATGTTCATACCTGGTTTACCAAAATTTTAATGAACTGTGTTTTTTGTGCAGGTGAAACCATAACTGTTGTAGGGGACCATGATCCCGCACTACTTAAATATTTTGATTGTACAAGGTCAGGACCTCGCTCGGCTTTTGACAGCAACGTTGTTTATCAATTTGAAATAATGGAATATGTAAGGCTGATTCACCTATTTCTGATTAACCAGTCCCTTGTTGCACCTATTTCTTTGCAAATATTTTGTGTTAATTTTTTGTCTTCCCCTCACCACCACCAAGAAAAAAAAGGAGACAACACGAAGTGTATATTTCTTATTTGGACTATTGAGTCATAGACATTGATCATTAGTGCAACATTTGAGGCTGGTGCCTTCTTTTGCATTAGTGAATGCGGGTTGGTTGTAATTCCCATGACATGAGGATTGAAGTAAAAGAAAGATACACCTAAGAAGCTAAACTACTGTTTCTCTTTACATGAATTCTAAAGCTGCTCAACATTTCATATCAGAGTTTCAGTCTTTCAGAAGCACCAACAATAATATGCCATTGCTGCTCTTTTCTGAAATTATTTTGATTCTCCCTATCAATTGAAGCAATCATGTGGCTTAACCAATAATGTTAGCTTGTATAATATCTAGTGCCTAGATTAAAACTCAGTTGTTACTTGTTCTGCTCAATTGTCAAATAATGTGGATTGCCTGTTTTTTGAATCGCATATTAACAAAAAGCAGCCTGATTGGCAGGTCTATGTTTATGAGTCAGGCATGCCTATGATTGCATAGTTTCCTTGTCACCCTGAGGCTGCAGTCATTGTGTCTTCTTAAAGCCATTAATATTTAACTGGAGACATTCAACCATATATTAGCATCTCGATTCAAAGAATTAGCGATAATCTGAATAACTATGTAAATGAATATGTGCTCAAGAGTATTGATTTTGAACTGCTCCTATCTTTTGCAAGCTAAGATTTAGAGAGACAAATTTAGATGTTTTTAGTTCGAAACAGTTCATTGTAAGTTGCTCTAAACTGTTTCATTCATTCAGCTTGATGCCTAGAGATGGAAGTTATATTTGTGCATCATTAATTGGAAGTTCTCCACTCTGACATTACCACACCGTTTCACCTATATGTGTCATAATCTATTTTGAGGTTCGCTTTAATCGTATGACTTGAGTTCTCTCCTATTTATAAAATAATTAATTATGCTGATGGAATTTGATATGAGATTGATGATATCAGGCTTTTCTTTTGTTACTTCCATTTGGATGTGAAAGTAGATTCTCAACTTCTAGTGCAGGCATGCGCTTTATTTAATCACCTTTATACTGTTTAATGCTGATCTAGATTCTTGACTTCGGCTTAGATCGATTGGGTGCAGATCAATCACAGGTACGTCTGCATATCCACTTATCTACTTTGGTCTTTCATAGTTTCATTTTATATATCGTTAAATGCAAGGGGCAAGGGCCATGCTAATATTGGGAACTGCGGGAGGAAGGAGGATGGGATTGGAAGTTTATCGAGGCATGTCTGATTGGATGAACGTGTTTTTATTTATCTACACACACAGAGAGATATAAATACATATTGATTATGCATCCATTTTATTTATGGTTAAGCCTGAAATGCATTTCTCAGTGGTATGATCCAGTGTATTTTTGTTGCCATACCCCCCAAAATCCAACCTTAATGGGCTCAAGCTTGAGATATCGTAGCTGAAGCTAAGTTCACATGGAGAACCCATATCTTGTTATGGAAGGGTTTGGGTTTTGAAACTTGAGGTTAAGCCCCTTTGTGGTTGGATCTCACATGAAATTTGAAGTTTATAACTTTGGCTTTTATGTAGACTCCTAGAAGGGTCTACTCACATTATAGTGTTTATGGAGATATACCTTATTTTTAGGTCTTCTGCGGTGCTTAAGATCTTGCGAGTATGCCTACAATTTCCAACTTTCACAGAGCTCCTCTTAGCTGTAATTTCCCTAGATTCAAGACTAGGAAATAGGCTTGTGAAAAACCTCATAGATAGTCCGCTGCATGCACAAGAGCACTCACATTTAAGCTTGGAAGGTTTTGATATTCATCTTTCACAGAGCTCCTCTTAGCTGTAATTTCCCTAGATTCAAGAGTAGGAAATATGCTTGTGAAAAACCTCATAGATAGTCCGCTGCATGCACAAGAGCACTCACATTTAAGCTTGGAAGGTTTTGATATTCATCTTTTCACTTTTTCCTTGTTTTTGTGGTTTCTGGTGAACCTTGTCAGCTCTCATTATTTCCCACTTGACATTAAATTAAGGAGCCTGCTTAACAAACTGTAGTTTGATTATCCTCTTTCCTGATAGTTAAAACAAACTGCATAATATTGTCGATGTGGTCAGTCACCAGTTAGCTATATAGATTTTTTTAACCTGGGGTGTGAACTATGATAAATAATTGAACCTTAGTTTTCTTGTTGGGTGTTTTTGGTGAATAAACATGATACTATGTTTCTTCACTTTGTTCATGAGCCATGACACAGGTCAATGTGTTGCTCTATAGATAAGATTCTGTTAGTGCTTTATATCTAATGCTCACTAGATTTAGGGTACTAGTAAATTTTGGGGATTTAAATATTTCTAATTGACTCTTGAATTGAAAGCTAGAAGAGAGGCCTCAACAAACCAACAAACTTAATGTGTTAATTATAACTGGCTGAACTCACATGTCTGTGTTCTGATTTTCTGGACATTAATATATGCTGTATCCAAAAAAATGGAGAATCAAAGGTAATGCTTTAATGGATATCCTGAAAACATATTGCTTTTTGGATGGACAGATCAACCATCCAGTCTTGATTACAGAATGCTTGTGCAATCCAGTACAATCCCGGAGTAAAATGGCAGAACTTCTTTTTGAGACTTATGGAGTTCCATCCGTAGGTAAAGATGCTGTCCATTTGTATTCATGATTTTATTATTAAGAATTATATATATATATATATATATATATATTATATATATAAAAAATATTTTGTTCCTCTCAAATAACAAAAGAACCCCCCCCCTCTGGATATATTGCTTGATTTTCTTAATAAATTGCTTTTCAGAGCTTCATGATCTTTTAAATCACTGCAGGATTACCCCTGACAGTTTTTATGTCATTGCAGCATTTGGTGTTGATGCAGCATTCAGCTATAAGCACAATCAACAACTTGGCATTTGTAGTGATGATGGACTAGCTATCTGCTCTGGATTTAATACAAGTCATCTTATCCCGGTATGTTACAATAAACTGATTATATTATTGTTGAATAGAATAAGAATCATATTAGCGTGAAAAAAGCTTATGACAAACATGGTATAGTGACAATTGGTCTCAGCAATTTCTTTGGTTATCTAGAAGAGGTTACGGTGAAATAAAAAAAGCTCTATGTTCATTCTGTAATAAAAAAAATGCTATTTCTACTTCAAGCCCGCCAGCTCTTGTGAAATATGCATTTCATTTATTTGATTCATATTAACCAGCTTCGTGCTTGGAGGTTTTAATTCAATCAGTGCAAGAAGTTTGGTAAGGATACTTAAAGATGTAATACAAACCTGTCATGTTCAACGTATTCAGTGGTATTGGCTGATGTGAATTATTTTATGTGCTATGTAGAATAAGAAAACTCTGACTTCTAGTGATTCTGATATCACCTTCTGATCTGCTTTTTAGCAAGTAGACGGTATTTTGTGACCCAGTTTTTTTCTCAGTTTGTGACAAACCAACAGTTAACTACTATTTTACTGGATTTTTCAACCATTTTCAGTTTTTGAATGGAGAACCAGTTTATGAAGCGAGCTGCCGAACTAATGTTGGTGGATATCATGTCACTGATTATCTTAAGCAACTTGTTTCACTCAAATATCCTCATCATATGTAAGCAGGATTAACTTTATTTATATGGACAAACATAAAATATTTGGTCTAATGAGGCTTGTGTTGTTAAAATCCTAAACTAGGTCTCATCTTACATGGGAGAAAGTTGAAGACCTGAAGATGGAACATTGTTATATTGCCCAAGACTATGCATCTGAAGTTCGCTTGTTTCAGGTAATTGATTTTAGAGTTAAGCATGCAATGCTTTTCTCCCTCTCCCTCTCTCTCTCATGAACATTCACCAAACACATAAAAGTAATCATTTACTTTGGTTTTAGAGAGAGGACAAGAAAGCCGAAGAAAAGACCAGGTGTTGGCAGCTTCCTTGGACTCCCTTACCAGTAGAGGAGGCTGGCCCATCTGAGGAAGAACTTGCCAGAAAGGCAGCTTTGAAAGAGAAGCAAGGTCAAAGGTTAAGGGAGATGGCTGAAGCTAAGAGGTTCAATAGGATAAATGATCTTGAAAATGAAACAAGGGACTTGGAAATGCTTTTGCAGAGGCTCAGGAATGCAACAGAACATGATATTCCATCAATCCTTGCAAAGACTGTATATACTTCACAACAGGAAGTTGAATCTGCCCTGTCTAAGGCTACACAATCTTTACGCAAAGCAAAAGGAGAACCTATTGAAAGTGTGGAGAAATCAGATCCTTCCTCTGCTGACAGATACAATCTCATCAGTATACCTGATGAGATGCTTACCCCGGATCAGGTTCTATGTTTTCTGTTGTTGCTAAATCAGTTCTGTTCTTAGGATTGCTTCAATTCTGTTACCTTTTGTTTTAAAATGAGTTGCATGTCAAAGTTTTTATCTCAAACATCTTGCAAGCTCTTTTGTTCTAGTTTCTCCACTGTCAACTCTTAAATACCTATCTCTTGACAGATCAAGCAAAAGAGGAAACAATTATTTATCAAATCTACTTCTGAGGCACGGCAACAGAAGAAACAAAAACAGCTTGAAGAGGAATTAGAAAGAGAGAGGCAAAAGAAACTAGAGGAAGAAAGACGCCTGTATGTTCCTGAATTTACAATACATGAATGTTTGACTAAATTGCTTTGAGTTTTTATTTCAGTTATCAAATATATTTTTTTTTCAGTTGGGGGAGGGGGAAGTGTGGATTGAACACACTAAGCTACAACGCTTGTGGTTTACGAAATCGAGTTTTGGGTGTTGCAAGATGATTCTTATTTTCTGGTTGATCAAATTTTGTGCTCTTTTCCTGAATGCTTACTTTGTTTAATGTAGAGAGAATCCAGAGCAATATTTGGAAGAGTTGCGTGCAAAGCACAGAGATCTTTCTGAGAAAGTCGAGCAGAGGAAGAGATTTAAGACAAATGGTGGGCACACCAATGGAAATCAAAATGGATCAGGAGGTGTTGGTCGTGGAGAGAGGCTAAATTCCTCCCAGAGAGAGAGGATGCGCCTCTTGACTACAGCAGCCTTTGACCGGGGCAAGGGAGAGGATACTTTTGGTGCAAGAGATGAAGATTGGCAGCTCTACAAGCTGATGAGTAAGGATAACGATGACGATGATGATGATAAGCCAGATGCAGACGAAGCGGAGTTAACTCGCATCTCTTCTAGGCTACTGGTAAATGAGTTATCACTCCTCCCACCATTTGGGATTATAGTTTAGTTCCCTCCTATTCTTTGTATATGCATCCATCTTAGATATGAGTTACTTACTGTACAGGAAATTGACCCGACCTTTTTCAAATCGGAACCCGGGGGTGCCTCTTCTTCAGAGGCACCTCGCTTTCGTCCTTTAACCAAGGAAGATTTCCAGATTATACTTGGAGTGGAAAGATTCCGATGCCCGGAGATTCTGTTCAATCCCAATTTGATTGGCATTGATCAGGCGGGGTTGGATGAGATGGTAGGCATCTCTATAAGGAGGTTGGGGTCAAAAGGCGGAGGTGTCGAAGAAAGAATAACAGATTCGATCCTACTGACGGGCGGAAGCTGCCTGTTCCCAGGCATGGGGGAGCGGTTAGAGGCCGGAATTCGAATGATCCGGCCAAGTGGAACAGCCATAAAGATATTGAGAGCATCGGATCCAATTCTTGATGCTTGGCGTGGAGCTTCAACTTATGCAAGTGCTATGCAATTTCCGCAGCAAACTTTCAGTAGGATGGATTACTATGAAAAGGGTGAAGATTGGCTGCGTAGTTATCGACCTACATACACCATTTGATTTTTCTTTTATATATATATATTTCAAATATTATGTAGCAATGAAGAACCACTCATTTCAGAAATCAAATTCCCCAATTCTGTGCCCTGCTGAGTTAATCGTAGGATATGGGCTTTTTTCCGTTTGAGAGAAGTCTTGTGTGACACCTGTTAAGATCTGGATTCAAATATAATCAAACACCAATAAAATTTGCTGCATCAACTTCTACGACGATTTAATTTTGGAACCCCTCGAAATCTTTACGGCCAAAATATATCTTCAGATTTTCTGTATAGATTTCCATCTACGAGAAAAAAACATCCCGAATCGTATGCATGGAACTCGCGAAATTGCATAAGTAATCATTCCTTGGGGGGTTAATTAGTTTAAATATTACTAAATATAAACAAATTCTGATTTTTAACATGAATTTTAAAATGTTATCCCTAAAAAAAGATTTTATTATTATTATTTATTTATTTATTTTATTTTACAATTACAACATCACCTCGAAATCGGATATGGTAAATTATCACAATATATTAATCTAAATCACCATCACATATTGGTTACATAAATGGTACGTCCCCCGAAAAATAAATAAAAAATTTCTAGCATTTATGACTTTTTTTTTATTTTATTTTTTACTCACCCATCTGATCTGTGATATTAAGGAGATTCGATTCCGTGACCTTTGGTCTTCAAGCAACGTCACTCCACCACTAGGCCATTTGTTTCCCGACCATAATTTCGAAGTTATGTTGCAATTACCAAAAAAAAAGTATAGATAACATTTTAAATTTTTTGTTGAAATCAAAATTAATGTGTAGTTCATAATATTTAAACCAAGTAACACTTCCTATTAAATAAAACCTGAACTTTTTAGATAAATTTATGAGGATAAGTATCAATAAACACATAAACACCTGCATTGGATTATTTATTTCTCCAACGTGGACAGCAATTATTAGTTCCAAAATCTTCCGGTAAATGTATGGCAAGAGAATATGAAATAATTACAAGATACAAAATGAACAAGACAAAATTACGTGGAAAAGGAAAGATGCTTTAACAGCTTTCCACGACTTTAGAAAGCGTTTTACGTTTGACGTTTCACCGGCTGCTACATCATCATCATCATCATCATCATCATCATTTCTAATCTAAAATTTGAAATTTCAATTATAATTAGAATACAATAAAAGTGGATTAGAGGATTTCGTGCCAAATAATCTCATAGACGAAGATACCATAAGCAATTTCATCAGCTGAACAGTGCAGGTCATTATAGGCCTTAAATATTCATGTAGTATTTATTACCAAGTGGGGTTAATTACACTTCCTAACAAAAAAAATAGCGGAATTTCGAAAAATTGTACCAAATTTAGGATGATAGTACAAATCCAGCAATCAAAAAGTGCCATGCCTCACCAAGAACTCAATGAATATTCCATCGCCATTTTGAGTCTCATCTTATATTTACTACAATTTTCAGAGCAACAACGGAGTAAACTCAGGAGAGGTGGAATGAGACGAGATAGATATATTGTATTATAAGTCATTTCCATTAACATGAAGAAAGCTAAGCAGTAGAGTAGGTTTTATGTACACTTGAATCTTGATCATCACCACAAACCTATACCAACAAAGCTAGCTTCTTCTAAACATCAAGAAAAAGTTAAAAGTAGTTTCTCCCATTACCTACCAATCCTTCAACAAAGGATTATCCATTGCTTTCCCACTTTGCCCCATGGATTACGAGGTTCGGGATAGGAGAAGATCAAGAACCATTATCCACTCGGACCCGAGACCTCACCCTTTTTTATCCACTCGAACTCCTTGTTACAAACAAGTTGATGCTCGGTAATGAATTGATTTTCAATATGCAGGCCTCCAAGAAGAAAGAGCGTATATTATACGCCCTTTCCACCCTTGCAGCAACCAGTGGCCATCCTCATCGATCACGAAATCCTTGTGGTATGATGTCTTAACTCTGTTTCTAGCCATTTTCATGATCTCCTTGTCCAGAGGAAGCTGCATAAACCCAGCTCTGATATTGCGAACCTGCCATTGCTTGTATGTCTCTGGTCTCTCGATCCTCTCCGCTGCTTCACAAGCTATCACGTTCACAGCTTCTTGTCCGAACACTGTTCTCTCAAGAAGCATTCTCTCGTGAATTTCTCGGGGAATGATGGTGTCGAGCATATCAAAGATTGATGAATAATGAAACATTGCCTCCCGGAACCTTGTAATGAAAAAGGGGGCATTATAGGCGCCATTCACAACCCCTGTCACCATAACAGCAGGATTCATTTTCCTGATAAGGTTTAGAACCATATTTCTTGGACTATTCACTATCACAGTCTCATCCAGAAGATTCCTGAATCTGTATAGACAGTTCACCACAAGCAACTCATCTTTCTCTATCTTAAGATCTTCGAGTTTGATCGTTTCCCATTTCTGAGCAATAGCATTGAACTCAAATGGAACTCCAAAAGTCTCAGCATAACTAGCCAAACGCTTCCCCGTCTCTTCAACCCTTGCAGCTGGTCGGAAACCTGGACATGGAAGATCGATTCCAGTGATACGAAGCTTTGGGGGGCCACCAGGTCTATTAGATAGACGTTGTAGAAAGCAAGGCCATTGGAAACCATAGAGAATGCCAAAATCAATAATGTGGAGCCTTGTTACCTTCTCAGAAACATTCATGAAGGTTTTGTTAGCAAAGAAATTTGATATTTTCCTAAATGGACAGGTAGCAATAAGTATATGGTAGGCTCTCAGGAAGTCAGCAGCAGAGGTAGGCAATGTAGGAACAGGAGTATATGTCGGATTTCCAGATCCGGCCATGCGCCCCTCAAGCCCATCAGCAAAGTAGTAGGCAAGTCTCTGCATTCCATCTCCTGTCGGAGAAGCATGCTGCCGAATCTGCTTCAGAAACTCATTTGCCGTCCTATGATCATCAGCTGCAACAGCTTGTGCACAAAGGGTCAATATGGTTCTTAAATCGACCACACTCTTCCTGCCGCCTTTTTTCTTACCACGGGTTTTCCCACCATTAAACCCCTCCGAATTACCATCCTGTGGAGTGCTTTTAGTTACTTCACTCAATTCTTTACGCAGGGCAGATTCATTTCTTCCTCCACTGCATAGAAGAACCTTATCAAACATATCAGGACTCACCGTTGTTTCAGAATAAAATGCCGACTGCTTGCTGCTCCTCTCCTCTCGTAATCCCATGCTTTCATCATAGGGATTCTTCCTCCCCCTCGGCATAATAAGGGAGTCCTCTTCAAATTTATTTTCCAACTTAACAAACAGATCAATGGAGACTGCCTCCCTCATCCTTTCCCTTGCCTCATCATACTTCATACCCATAAGTAAGCTACTGCCACTAGGAAGAAATTTTCTTGCTTCTTCAGCTCCATTCTTAAATTGAATAGCCGACCCTTTATCGCTGAACACATCAGGGATCGTAAGAGTACTAACAGGAGAATCAACAGGCCCATCCATTAAGGTACCATTGCTACTTGATGAACTGTAAGAGGACTGAGAAATCGACTCTGAAACAACATCGACGGATATATGATGTGCATCAAATCCATTGAAGTTGGGATCATAAAACCAATCAGGACATAAAGATTCTACATCACTATGATCATAAAAACTTCTTGTATCTCCAATGAGCTTTTCACCAGGGCATTCACTACTCTGATCTAAATTTGGGACGAACTGATTATCACTCGAATCAGGAAACCGCTCTCCAAGAACCTCATAGAATGATTTCTCTGCAGCTTGAAGAGCTGCAGATTCTTGAAACATGCAGGTTTTATCTTCCACATCCTCTTCCATAAGGATATGGTTTATGAACTTGAGGACTGCATCACTGAAATCGAAATCCTCAGGCGAGTCACCTTCCCATGACTGGCCTCCAGTATCAAAACTGAACTGGCTAGAAATATGCCTAGAATTATCACTTATATTCCCATTTAAGAACCTATCACTAATTCTCAAACCATTGATCATGCTAGGGTTCTGAAACATATGAAGATCTTCATTATTTGATCTCGTTCCCGACATCAGTCCACTATAACTGCTAAAGTTGCTATCCATGACATCTAGGTAAAAGTAAACTAAAATCGTAGAACCCTCGAAAATCTTTTACAACAACACCATTTTTGTCTTTCAACAGCCTGTAATACAAAGTCAAGACATTTTCAAGATTACAAACTTGGGAACGTCAAAGTACAATCCAGAAAAGAAAATCCAGAAACGGTATCAATAACATTCACAAATCAAAGGAAACCCTCATTAAAAATGAAGTCTTGAATTCAACTACTCAGCCACATCAAAGTAAAAATGAAATCTTGAATTCATATATACTAAATTTTCACACAGAAAATCTAGCGAAGTTAAGCTTATGCTAGAAATTTACATACTCCACCTATAAAGAACAGATAAAACTCTCAAAAATAGACATACACAAATCATGAACAGAAATTTAAAAAAAAAAAAAAATTAAACCTCGAAAGGTCGAACATGACAATAAAATAAAAGTAGAAATATTTTACCATATGATCCCTCCACGCTTCCAGAAATAAATAAGCTGAAGAAGTAACTATATATAAGTCGAGAAATACCTTCCAAGAACCAGAGAGAAAGAGAGACTAGGAGAGAGAGTGAGTTGAAGACTTGAAGTGCAGAAAATAGGTCTGGCCCTTTTTGACATATTCTGAGCATTAAAAGGTGGAAAGGTCGCTAAGGATAAACCACTGAGAAATCTGAGGGATTGTATATTCCATAATCAAAAGGGCTGCTATGGTTGAAAATTGAAATTGTGGCTTTGAGTTTGACATATAGTCACTGTATTATAATATATGTTACTGTACTATTCATTATTTATATTTTTTTCGATTAAATTATCTTCCTTTTTTTTTTTTGAGTGGATACTTTTCTTTTGCTCTGATCAAGCACAATCAAAAGGAGCACAATTCCTACACTAAAGACTCCTAAGTATCTAGAAATTAATAAAGGAAATAAATCACATCATATCTTAATCGGGAAAATCTATACTTAATATAAAAGCACTAAATCTCACTGTAGAAAACACTACACATTAATAGAATATGTTTTATTTAAAAAGAAAAAAAGATTAGTCATATAGAATTTAGGGGATGTCAAGACCGACAGCTGCCATATTGCTCTGAATTGTGATGTACTATTTTATTATTTATCTTCACCGATCTTCATGTAAATGGCGTACGCTTTCCATTATATATTTACAGTGATTCTACTACATTTTCTTACTATAAAGGATATTAATTTCCCTATTATTATGGTGGGGACTTGTACAATTTAAGTATTTTTAACACGTTAAATTAAAATTTTATTGGTGGTTTATGGTGTTTCTTCAATGGTTAAGACAGTTTAGTGTTGAAGCTGCATATTCAAGGGAAGCAGTAAGAGTTTTTCGTTGGATGTTTTCACTTTGTAAAATAAATTATATAAATGGCAACGATTATGACAATTATTGAATATGAACTATGATAATGTTCAATCAATAAATAAATCTGATAAATAATTCATAAATAAAATACGATTTCTATCGTTCCCTCGAGAATACCCAAGAGATGAAAATTCCTATATAAAAAAAAAAAAAAAAAAAATCTTGAATTCAAGATCTGTCGCTCTCATTTCTTGTGTCTAAAAAAAAAGGGATGGAAAAACTATTTACACTCATTATGTGGAATTAGAAGATGAGACATTACAATCTTAAAGTCTTGCCATTACCATTGGGACAGGATATGATTGATGTCCGGCAATTTTATTTGGATGGTACTTAATTCATTAATTATTTGATTTTAGATCAACACTTTTTATGAGCTTAATTAATTTGTTGCAACGCTGTTACAATTTTGAATAAAATACGCTGTTAATTTGTTGCAACACTTTTTATGAGCTTAATTTGTCGTAGCTTAATTCCTCTTTTTGTTCTTTTTTTATTTTTAAGTGAAAACTTAACTTAAAAGGGACAGTTTTCTCCTTTTTAGAGTGAAATTGTTTGATATATTCTAGGTATTGATAAAGTATGGTACTTGTGGAACAAAGTGACGCACTCCTTTTTTCCCTCTATTATTGAAAATATTAAAGCGTTACATACACAAGTGTCAAAATAATCGAGTTCAAAAAACATATATTTTCTGGTAATATCTACCAAAAGTGAATAATTTATATTTTTATATAACACTATCTGTATCCATGATTTTTTACAACCCAATATTTTAATAAAAAAATCATTTCTCTCTTCCACATAACCTCCAGCACAAGTCCACAACTCAATTCCACAACTTTTATACTTTATCAATGAGACCAACTCAACCTAAAATAAAATTTCTTTTCTCACTATTTATTAATTGCATACTATCTATAATCAATTTTTATTATCTTTATATATTTGAAAGGGGTAAGAAATATATAAAAAGTTATTTGATATATTAAATTTGCAAGATAATAATGAAAAAAAATTACCATATACTTAAAATAGGATACAAACTTACTAACAAAATGAAAATTACTAGATATGGGATACGCAATTAAAAAAAATCGAGAGTTATTTTGTGATGTTTGGACTTGTTTGGATATAGGATTTTGATTGAGGTCTGAAGAAAACTGAGTGTTTTGGTAATATTGAGAGTATTGATAATCTTTTGGAAAATAATTTGGATAATCTTGGGAGTACGGATAATAATTTGAATTATTTGAATTCATAATTTCCTCAAATGGTATAAAATAGTTGAAAAATGAGAAATAGATGTAGAAAGAGAGAATTTGATTGTGTTTCAAATATTATTAATATTCGTCTCTATTTATAGAGCGTTGAAAATTACGAATGTTGGTATAATTTTATTTAATTAATGGATAATTTATCTAGAATATATATTATCCATGTAAATTTTATTTATAAAAAATATTATCATCAAATAAAAATTGTCAAGTGACAGATTGGATGATTTTTTTTTTATTTGAGATTGTTGAAACAACTCGGTTGTTGTATGTCATATCCATTTCAATATATATATAATTTTTTGGCTATTTTCTATAACCCCATGAGAGTCATGGATAAAAATAGTCTAGTCGATGTGAGTTATTTAGGAACTGTCAATATTGAAAATAATCATTTAAATTCCTTACCCGAGGTTGACACGTGGGCTTTGATAAGGTTTTAAGGTCTCTTCACTCTTCAGTATTTTATAAATGGACAAGAATGCCCTTTGATGGGTAGTGGCATTTCACTTTGGTCATGATTTTCTAGAATCGACGATGATGTATTTTAGCAACACAAACAAGTCTTGAAATTGATAGGTTAAAAAAAGCAAAGGGTGATTCTATTTATACCACTATTTTTTTTTCACATCATAATTATTTTACATATCATAAAAATTCTTAATTTTTTTTTATTTTTTCTTTACACACTACACTAAAAGATAATTATACCCCTTAACTTAAAAAAATTAAAAAACCAGAATTTAATTTTAATTTTTTAAACAAAACAAAAAAATTAATTAAAAAAATAAAGAGAGAGAACTGTTCTTCTCCTTCCCCCGTAGCTTGCCGCCTCCACCTCCATAGCTTCCCGCTGCAGCCCCTTCTTCCGAAAAATCTGCCGTCGCCGCACTTCCTTTCTCCAAAATTACCAAAATCATTATCACCTCCTTCTCCATCCTCATTATTTCGTTTTCCATGGCTGCCAACCTTTCTTTTTCCTCAATAGTGTTACCTTCATGTTCTTTCTTCTTCCATCTTCTACCTCTGCAACTTAGGGATTTGAAAAACGGATTTCCAAACCTACATAAACAGGGTCAAAAACTATTTTTCGAATGACACATTGGTGAATCAACAAATAGTTTTTGAATCTGTTCAAAGATGTTTGGAGATTAATTTTCGAATCATTATTCGGAAACAAATATTCGAATCATGCATTGTCCATTTGAAAAATAATTTTCAAATATATGTGAAGGAATTCGAACTGAATATTTCGAATCCATTTCCAGCGATAGGTTTTTGATGGAGTAATTTCCGACGATAAAATTTTTCGAATAAGTAATTTTGTAAGTGGTTTTTCAATTTTGACAAATCTGAAAGTATTTGAGAGCTTATGGAGGGGAGTTGAAATTGAGGGTGAAAAAGAAATGGATGATGGTCGTCGATGGCGGTTGCCGGAATCTGCATATTTTTTCAAGGAGGAGACGGGAGGGCAGGCAATGGTGTGGAGAAGATGATGCAGATTTTTATTTTCTGTTTTTTTTTACATTTTTTTTATTATTTCTTTTGTGGTGTGTGGAAGGAAAAAAAAGGTTATTTCAGTAATTTTAAAAATTATTATTTTTACATTAATTTTATTAGGTGGTGTGAAAAGAAGAATTGGTGGTGTAAATAAAATCACCCAAAAGAAAAAAGACAAATTCTACCTCGTTGTCTCCTTGCCTTTAGATTGTATCGCAAAACAACATAATTTTAAGTCACGTCAAATTAATCAAGACTCGAGAAAATTGAAATGCGACTTATATTTGTTAGGGTTGAATGCTTTTTAAAATTATAAATTTTACATTATTTTTTATTTTTAATATGGATTTTAAATCGTTAAAACAAAAACATAAATTTAATATAATTTTTTAAATTTAACGTTGATTCCATTTCCGACGAAATTGAAACGGGCTTGACGACTTGACGTTAAAAAATACACATAGATGAGTCGTTTGGTCACTATAAACGACACTATTTTAAGAGGCTTTTATAAAAGGTCAAATGTCAGTTTTAATTTTGTAGAAATCGAAATCGGTGTTAAATTTGTAAAATATGTTTAAGTTTGTATTTTTAGTGTAATAATTTAAAGTTCATATTTAAAAAAAAAGTCCATATAAAGTCTAGGATTTTTAAAATATTTAACTCTATTTTTTAATAGCAACGCCCAGAATAAGAATCATAAATTAGGGAAAAAATCACAAGCAGCATGATACTATTGACACTAAATACAAATCTAATAAAATTGAGAATGTTTAATACCATTCAAATTGAAACATGGTGTTATAATTAATTTCATTTAAATATAAAGTGTAATGTACAAAAAAATAAAAATAAAAATATGGTGATTTAATTGACAATGTACCTTAGAATGGCAACTATTTCAAATTCCAATATTTTATCAACTAATAAAAAAAAAAGGTTTCCAACATTACAAATGAATGTATTTCTGTAACATTCGATGACTTTCCTAGAACCATGATGTATAGTTTTCTCAAAAAAAGGAACACTTCTCAAAAAATAATAATAATTAAAATACTGGCAACAAATTTCAAAATGTGGGGAAGATACGTGGATTGAGAGTTGTAATTAATTAACATTATTAGAGTTGTGGAAAATATCATTAATGCCCTTTTAGAAGATATTCAAGGGATAAAAATTTATCAGACTTCGAGACCTAGTATTCATCATTTTCCAAATAAAATAAAAATTGAGAAGATTTTTAGTAAATGAAACCAATTGCATAGGTGAGTTGAAGGAGATAAAATAACATTTAACTACATAGAAAATTAAATGTCAAATCGTTAGATGATACGATTTATTACATTTGGAATAATCAGCTAAAAAATTAAAATAATAACTTAAAAGACTATACACTAGAAAATCTGAACCTTCGACAGATTATAATCATTTTAAAACTTGTATACTGTAGTGGCTATTTTTCGTCAGCCCATTATGTTGGTCCATCAGGATTAAACGTTGTCGTTTAACCGAGCAGCCTCACAAAGATCGGGTATTTTGAATTAAATTGAACTAGCCGTCCGCATTACCTGGAAGGGTTGACGTGATCAAACGAATGAGATTATGTTTCAACCGCTCCCATAATTTACGCGAACCCTAGCGCTGCCTCTCTCTATAAAAGGAGACTTCCCTCCTCATTTGAGGGGTACGCTGAAATACCCACAAGCTTCACGTCATACCCTAATTTCCACTCAGGCGATTCAACATCCAGACTTATTTCCTACATTTTTCCAGATTTGAACGACGTTCTCTTGATTTCTAGTCACTGGCTTAATTATTCAATTATTTCATATCTTATCTACTCCTATTCTTCTCCTGACTTGAGCGTCGGAGGCCCAACGATCGTTAACCCCCCGACGGTCTTTGGCTCTTACGTTTTTTCTGATTTTGTTTCACAGATTGGCCGCTGCTCCGAACTGATACGATTAATTGCAGATTTTCGGATCTACATATACCAACTACCCTTTATTAACATAAAAAACTTGTGATTTGTGGACATGTGGTAACTAGTTTAGATTGATGAAGTAAACCTAGAATTATATATTTAATCTATCAAATATCAAATTCTAACTAAAATTATTCTAATATATATAACCCAATGTAATATAATATTAATTATTTGCATTTTTGGAATGAAAAAATGAATGACCACAGGCCAATATTGAGCTTGGCCCAAAAAATATGGGCCAATCCAGCCCATTGCTTATTTATTTGGACGACGAAAAGGCAGTTATAAAATTCTGACTTGGGGGAACAATCATCATCATCATCATCATCATTATTGTTATTGTTATTATTGTGTAGAATTTAATAAAATTTCAATGTAAAATGACATTATTACCCTTGATACAATTTTAATTAGAGTTTATTCCTTATTTTCTACACAATTTTCCAATATTCAATTTGAATATATGAATGGTCAATAATGAATGAGATGCATACCACATTTTCTACACCAATTTCCAAATACAATGAATTTGTATTAAAAAAATAAAAGCAGAAATTAAACCATTCAAATTAATATTTGTACTTGAATATGAATATGATATTTATATAGTATATTTTGTTTTAAAAAATATACGGAATGCAATTTAATTATATAGTATATTTTGATTTAAAAAAGAAGTCATCTATGATTTTTATCTAATAATCAGGAATACAAGTCAATATAGCCAGTTTATTGCATTTAGTATTGCAACCTAAGTTACAATTTGAGCACTAATGAAGAAACGTGAGAGAAGAGGAGAGTTGTTAACAAGGGAGGTCAATATTTTTAGAGATGACAAGCCATGCACGACGACTTTTACTGGATGAGCTTTCGTTGTCTAACTTGTACGAGCTATATCTTGAGGAAGTTTAAAAGATAAATGATGGAGAAGCTAAAAATATTCCGGTGATTGATATTATCGACATCACTGATGATTCTATTTCTAATATATAAGTGTCATATAGCAATTATGCTATTGTTTTTTCCTAATGAAAATGCCAAGGAAAAATTTGGCTTAAGCATATAAACATGTTATGAATGAATTATATATTACTAAATATATCATATTTTCTCATCATATGTTATCTTAGTTAAATTTTCACATGATGTGCAATCAACAATTTTTAAAATATTTTTTAATCACATAATCATAAATTGAGTAAATATTTGATTAATTGAAGAATTGAAGTTCAAAGTTTAATTATCTTCTATGAACATTTTTTTTTAGATGTCGAGGGTAACCCGCAGTCGCTACCGTGATGCACATTTTTTGATATATAATAAAATTGAACTCACTGTCATACTATGAATTAAATAAAACCATAAAGTTAATTATCATAATTAAATTGCGTAAATAAGTGATTAATTAAAAAGTTGAAGAATTTAATTATTAAATGGTAGGATAAAGATATCAACATAAATTAATGTAATGAGAGAAATTTAAAATTTTGAATTCTTTTAAAATAAATAATCTAATAAGGATAATTTAGTCATTTAACATAATTATTTACAATTTGTGCCAAATAGAATTATCCTATTATTATTATTGTAGTGGTCATTTTTCATCAACCCGCTGCGCTAGCCCAAGAAGGTTGAATGTCGTTGTTTAACTAGTTTTCAAATAGATAATTGTTCAAATTGAAATTTAATTTAACGTTGGCGGTTCTGCTTTATCCGGAAAGGCTGACGGGTTCAGAGGAGTCGGCACGTTCTTCAACAGCCTCCGTGATTGATACGATGGGAGATTCTGAGCTGCAAAAAGACTTGACAGAAGATGTCGCTGAGATAGTTGATGTCGGACAGTCAACTAGGCCTCAACGCAATCATAGGAAGCCGGCTCGTTATGCTTGACGAGAGATATTTAAATGATTGAGTTCTTAATTATTTATTTAGTTGTTAATTTATTTTCTTGTTAGGTCTTTAATTTATTTCCTAGTTTTGTTAAGTTTAGAATTGGGTCGTAGATGTCATTGTCCAAATAGAATTAGAAGTTCTCCTTTATAAGTGCTGCTTGGATGTTTCATTTTGGATCATCAATAATATTCTTATTCAAAGTAACCCTAGGGTTTGCCTTGCGTGATCGTAAGGATTAAGAGTCTTTCTCGCACTCGAGAATGAGAAATCATTACGTTCTGAAGCAGAGTGTTTCATTGGTACTTTCATTGAGAGATTGTGAAGAAGTGTCATGGCGGATCAAGGAAAGGGATATTTGCAGCAGAATATTAGTTCTTTGAGCGAGAGGATGGATGAATTTGTTCGTCTAAATTCGTTGGGGCAACAAAATCTACAAATGTCATTAGATGATAGATTTCAAGCCCAACAAGAAATCTACGAGAAACAGATGTTAGAGGTATTGACCTTGCTTAAGAGATCAGAAGATAGACGGTTCACACAGGGGAACAACAAAACACAAGAGATGGAGCCACAAGCAAGGTATAAACGAGAAGTTGTAGCGACGCAAAATCACAACAACCATATAAGGTTGGAGGTGTCTCGATTTAACGGCGATGACCATGTAATTGGATATTCCAAATTGAGGAATACTTTGCATATCACAATACCTTAGAGGATCAACGTTTACAGATTGTGCCTTTCTACTTAGATGGAAGAGCTTCATCATGGTTCCAATGGCTTAAAACAAACAAACTACTGTCTACTTGGAATAATTTCCTACAACGTGTGCCATTTCATTTTGGGGCATCATAATTTGAAAACCATGAGAGAAATTTGGCTAAATTAGCACAACAATAAGGGGTAGCAGAATACCAAATAGAGTTTGAACGACTCATGAATAAAGTAAAAGGAGTTTCTGAAACCTTGTCGATTTATTTCTATATCTCTAGACTTAAGCCACATATTCACAGAGAGATACAGTTGAATCGACCTACCACCCTGGAAGAAACTTTCGAACTAGCTCGTGTGTTCGAATAAAAGTATCTAGACAGTCATGTAAATGGCGTTTAATCTCAAGAACATCAAACCGAGCTAATGGCATCGTGACTCAAAATAATCACCTATCTACCTCGGACTGCAATAAAATCACGGGTATTAGCTGACTTTATTGTAGATTTTTTTGTCATAGAAACATGAGCTTGCAGAAAAAAGAACTACTCTCAATAATCGAAGGCGATAATTCAAATCACTGGACCCCTCAAGTAAACGGCCCCAGTAATTTCAAGAAGAGTGGATTAGGTATAGTATTGATCCCCCCGAAGGCAATATCATTGAAAGAGCTATTCGATTCACATTCAAGACAACAAATAATGAGGTAGAATACTAAGCTCTAATCATCGGGCTAACATTAGCCAAAGATAGACAATTTGCAAGCATATGGTTGATTGTTGTGTATTTCTGATTTGAGAATACACCTTATACACTTGAGTGTGGAGTGAATTTTTTCTATTTATCTTTTGAGAGGTCTGTAATTCCAATGACATTGATTGATGCACTGTTAATTTTTCTATGTTCAGTTTGACGCATATGGAGGAAATCTGAGGCAAGTATTGTGATAATCATTTCATATCTTCTCTTTTTTTTTCTTTTTCGTTGTTCGGGACATGCAACAGTTTAAGTTTGGGGGTTTGACAGCTGTGTATTTTACATGATTTTTAGATATGAATTGATGATGTTTAAGTTGATAAGTTGTGTGATTTTCATAGCTTTTTGTGTTCATTGTGTTATCATTTGAGGTTTTTGATATATTTGTGAGTTTTGCAGTAATAGTAGTGAATTTGATGATTATTTAGTGCAAAATAATCAAGTATGTGCTTGGAGAGCTAAAAGTGGGACCACTTAGGCCTTTGGATCGGATTTAAAGAGTCAAGCCCATGAGAATTGGTGAAAACAATTTAACATAATTTAAATGGATGATTGAAGAACCTAGGAAGATGGAGAATCGAGTTAACAACATTGTACAAGTTGAATCAACTCAATCGGACGAGAAACGAGTGAGAACGGGCTATTTTAATAAAGTCTGCGCGTGGGTTGTCCCACCAATTGACCCAATCCTTAACAAATTACACACGGCCGGGTCAACCCACTAGTCTACCCAGATGGACCCAATTCGGGATTTTCAAGATTTTTCTCCACTTTGGGCTTCATTTTAACCCTAGGGTTCCCTCCAACAATATAAATACCCCCTCTACTTATTAGAAAATTGGCGTACAAAAGATTATACAATAGAGTAACATAAGACGTACCGAGGTCAACATAATTATGAAGGCATAACGGAGACTCTAGAGGCTACGTCAAGATTGAAGACTCTGGGTTCTTGAATGTGTTTAATATTATTTTGTTTATCATGTTCATGTTTTATTTCTTTTATTTAATTATGTCTAGGTAATTGTTTTATTGGATTCTTTGGTTTGTAAGTCCATTAGATTTCATGGATTGATTTATTGAGATATATTTTCCAGTTATTATTGAGTATTTGATTTTCTAGTTTAGATTTCTCATTGGTATGTTGACGGCCGCAACATATGTATGCAAGTTAATTAATTGGAAGATTATAGTCGTGACTAATTAATTAATGGGATAAAAAAAGTTAATCATTTTATGTGATGTTTGAAAGGACCGATCAAGTGAACAAGTATTTCATAGGAATTTAAGTCCAAGGTACTTGATTGTGAGTAATGACGTGTGTGAAGAACCGACTGCAATGAAGTACATGTTCATTATTTATATGTTATGATATATGTTCGTGAGAACAGTCTGATGACAGTTAAGTGATTTTCCACCATTGATAAACTAAATAAGGTTAAATAGTCAATAAATATGTCCTAAAAGACATTGTATGAACTCTCCTCCAGAATCCATTATTTTCATTAATTGTTTTATTTAAGTTAATTTGTTCTTGTTTTTAAAGTATTTAATTACATGTTCTCTAATTTATTGTTTCAGTATCCAGATATTAATGATGTGTTTATATTTTAGTTTCACATTGTTATTTGCATTACAATGCATGTGGATATGATACTCTTGCTCACTATGTATTACAATTGCACCGTACACTTGCGGTTGTTTTTACTACTAATAAAATAGTGGTCATTAATCTATGATCGATGTCAACCCCAAGTTCGACCGAATTTGAACTTTCTTCCTCAGGGTCCCTAGTCTTAGACGTCTTCATATCGCACTGCAAATATCCATCATCTCATTTTTTATTTTGGAGATCAACTTTTTCACTCATCCTCTGGTTCACAATGTAGAAAATAAATAAATTCACGCTAACTAAAATTCGGAAGATAAAAAAATGATAACTTACTAAGAAAGGCTCTTGATCGCTACCCAGTTATGGCGTCACCATGCTGATCTTGGCTACAACTACAACACAAATAAAATTTTTTACTATTAATTGAATTCTCCGTACCTCACATGTAGTATTTATCGTTATGGATGTCTTGCGAAAGAAGTTAGCTGCCTGAATCTCAAACGTCAAAAATAGGTGGACAACATATATCTAACAGTTTTGAGTAATGACGCATGAGATGGGTTTCTTCCCTTATGAATCTCACCTGGCCCATTACAGCGAGAAGATCTAAGTAGGCACGATTAAGTAAAAAAAAGGTCAACCCTAGGGTCGATTACTCCTAAGGTCGATTAAAAGATTACTTCTAAGAAGTCGACCCTAGGATCGATTATTTCTAAGGTCGACACTTCTCAATGAGGTCGATTTCGTTAAAATTAAAGCAGCGAGACCCTGTGTGTATCTAACAAACAATAATGATTTTGGGCAAATAATATTAGATTTATGGTGTTCGGCCTCACGGTTTGCATTCAAAGCCTCGATTGTCCTACCTTGCAACTTGCACTCAAAACTTAGACGTTCGGTCACCAGGTTATTTTATAACTTGGGTCATTCAGCTTTATAGCCTACATTCGGGACTTCGGTGTTTGACCTTATGGTTTGCGTTCAGAGCCTCAGTTGTCCTACCTTATAGCTTGCACTCAAAGCTTCGACGCTCGTCCTCCAGGATTATTTTTATGTCTTGGGATGTTCATCTCTGACTTTTCTTCATGCACCAGCGTTCGATCTTGCATAGAGCGTCGTATGCTTTTGTTTACATTTCGATTCATTGCCCAATTCCCATACTGGAACTTAGGAAATTAGGAGCTAACTATAGTGATCATTTTTCGTCAACCCGTTACGTTGGCCCAAGAAAGTTGAACGTCGTCATTTAACTAGTTTTCAAATAGATAACCATTCAAATTGAAATTTGAAGTAATGTTAGCAGTTCCACTTTATCCGGAAGGGTTGACGGGTTCAGAGGAGTCGACACGTTTTTCAACAGTCTCCGCGATCCATGTGAACCCTAGCTGCTACCTCCATCTATAAAAGGAGGTCCTCCTTCTCATTTGGCAACTACGCAGACATACCATAAGTTTACATTCTACCCTAAGAACATGCTAAATATCGTATTTCTTTAGCCCGATCCCTCGCTGACGATCTAACCGCATGGCGAAGTTCCCATATTCTATGCGTTTATTCTGTGTTTTATCGCATTCAACTTCTCATTCTTTTCTTGACTTGAGCGTCAAAGGCCCACCGATCGTCACCCCCAACGGTCTTTGGCTCTTACGGTGTTCTTTTTATTTCTATTTTACAAATAGGGCGCTATTCCGGACTAAATCGATAATTATAGATTTTTAGATCTATAATTATTATTATTATTATTATTATTATTATTATTATTATTATTATTATTATTATTTCACCACTAAAACATAAAATAAAAAAGCAATATATTATTTCAAAGAAACAATAATAACACCTTAGGACATCTCCAACTCCCCGGTAACATTTTGACATGGCTTTGGAATATTACCCAAATAAGGGTAATATTTGCATAGTGGAGAATTGGTACAAATGAAAAAAATTAACTAAGTACAAATAATGCTACATGGTAACATTTATTTTTTAATTGAATGGGCACAAGTCTCGAGCGACTCGGTGAAGTCCACACAAACTTTAAAATGAAAGAATTAAGCGCGTGTTGTGCACTGGAGAGTGGGGTGAGGCAGAATTGTGGGCCCGTATTGCAGCTTTACTCCAACCCCCCTCCCCCCACCTCCACCCCACCCCCATTTCCCTTCCTTTTTTTTACCTTTCTCTTTCCTCTTTCTTTTTTCCTTCTTTTCTCTCTCATTTTTTTTCTTCATTTTTTCGGTCACTAACTTGGAAGAGCCATTGATTTTTAACCTCAATCTAATTTGCAATGCAATTTTTTTATTTAGTTATCTGGTATTAGTAATATGTAAATTTCAGAAAAAAGTTAAAAGTTAAAATTTAATAATTAATTAAAATATTAAATGATTTTAACTTTATCCAACTGAAATGAAATAGCCATGAATTGATATTTTTATAATTATTTATTATATTAAATTAAATATATATATAATGAAAATCATACATAAATTTTTGATAAATTAAAAATATATAAATGTAAATAAAATGAGTGATATAATAGTGGAGTCCTCAAAAAATAATAATTGTACCTAGATGTATTAGGAGGTTTAGATAATAATTTAATAAATTTGATAACTTTTAATGTGACAGCTATTTGTACCTTAAAAAAGTTACATGCACTGGAAATGCCCTTAGAGCATCCACAATGGGAGCAAATTTTAGGTACAAATTTTTAGTATGTACCACAAAATTAAGGTACACTATAGTGAGGGTTGAAAAAAAGGGTACAAATTTAATACTTAGTACAACTGCATGTACCAAGTATTTGGGGAAAAAAGGTATGATGTGGGGCCCACTCATCTTTCTTTATTTTTTCTCTCTCCATTTTTCCTCTTTTCTCTCCAATTTAATGAATTTCGTTCTACGCTTTCCTGCCGGTAGGAAAGCGTGGAAATATAGTTTTCAGCCTATGAGGTTTAATTCTATTTTTTAATAAGAGCATGTTATTAAAATAATATTTTCTTTTGCATTTAAAAAAATATTAATTAATTTATTATAATTCTATTAATATATGAAATTAATTTTTTAATGATAGCTTTGATATTTTTATATCAAAAAATAATATTTAAATAAAAATTAGTTAAATTATACATAAAATTAATATATATGTATATATTTTATTAAAATGAGTGATAAATATGGTGGGCCCCAAAAAGTTATGTATGTACCATATGTATAGTGAGTGATTGGAAGAGAATGAGTATTTAAAAAAGTAGGTACATAGCTTTTGATGTGGCGGAGTTAGTCTAAATGGATAAAAGTAGACAAAAGTAAATAGTAATTGGGAAAAAACAACAATTTTAAAAAATAGGTAGTTTGTTAGGCAATTTGTACTATAATAGACTTGGTCCCCACACCCAATGATTGGCACATTGTACTTTTGTCAGATATTAAATGCACTCTAACAGCTCGAAACCCTAATTCTAAAAACGAAACCCTAACAATTCTAACTACCTCGATTATTTATAGTAAGCCTCGATTATTTTGTAGCCGTGATTATTTATTTTAAATTGCCTCGATTAAAAGTACAAGACTCGATTAATTCTTAGACTCGATTAATTTTATAAGTTGAGCCTCGATTATATATTAAAAAATAGTTTACAAAAGTGGTCTCGAATATTTCATAAGAAGCCTCAATTACTAGTTAAAAGTATTCGAGGCTCCTCGATTATGATGGTTTAAGAAGATTTGTTTTTTTTAGATTTAATCGATTATTTAACTTGACTCGATTATTTAACTTTAATCGATTATTTAACTTGACCCAATTAACTAGAAGCCTCGATTATTTTAGACTCCATCGATTATTAGTGCACAATCATCGATTACTTGAGATAAAACTAATCGAGGCTTATAATAAGCCTCGATTATTTAAGAAGATTCGAACCCTTAAAATGAAGTCTCGATTATTAATTTAAATTGTCTCGATTATTTTTTTAAAAAGCATCGATTATTTTTTTTAAATTGACTCGATTATTTTTTAATGGGCCTCGATTATTTATTAAAAAATATATAGATTAATTTTAAGAGATTCTCGATTAATATCTTATCTAGCCACAAGTAATGAATGCATTTATTTCTTTTTTGTGTAGCTAGTTTCAATAAATAAAAAAAAGGAAGGTAAATGGTATCATTAAATGAAAAGAAAGAAAGGTAGGTGGGCGAATTTAATACATGTACAGGTTAGTAATGAAAAGAGGGGGAATGTTGGACCCAATTAATGAAAAGAAGGGAAGGTAGGACCGAATTTAATACAATTTAATGTGTTGTGACGAGATAGGTTAAATTTTTGAATAAATAGACGAGCTCACTATTCACAATACAATACAAATCTCCACTACAGTACAAACTTTTATTCACACTACACAACAAAGCGACGAAGAAGAACAAAAGTTGGAGAAATTTTTCAGAGCAAGGGGGCGAAAGACGAGATTTTTCTGAAGAAAAAAGTAGTGCACGAGCAACTTTCAAAGGTACATTTTGTACTCTCTATTTTTTTCCACTTATTTTGCAAATATTTATTGTTTTGATTATATATTGCATGTGTTGTTAGATTTAATTTAAAAATAGGCGACGTAGAGATTTGCATGTCATACCCTTTAATCTTTTATATTTTGAAGAGTTGCATGTGGTAGACTATAAACCTTGACTATTAGAATTATTTGAGGCTATTTTAGAATTCATGGAGGTTTTATTTAGAATTAATCGAAGCTATTTCAAATTTAATCGGTGCAATTTTTATAATTAATCGAGGCTAATTTTTAAATAATCGAGTAACACTTAAATATAACCGAGGGCTTTGTAAAAAACACTTAAATGGGATCGTGGGCTTAAATATAATCGAGGAACACTTCAATATTTTTTATAACTTAATCGAGGAATACATAAATATAATCGAGGCACACATAAATATAATCGAGGAACACTTCAATATTTTTTATAACTTAATCGAGGAATACATAAATATAATCGAGGAACACATAAAGTTAATCGAGGAATACATAAATTTAATCGAGGCTAGCCTCGATTAATTATAATTGGCCTCGATTAATAGTATTAAATATTATTTTTTTAAAAGTAATCGAGTTTTTTTTTGAATTAATCGATGCGTTCCTCGATTAATATTAAATTAATCGATTTTTTTTAATTAATCGATGCTTTAATGATTTTTTTTTAAATTAATCGAGACAATTAGATATTCATCGATTAATTTGATAATCATCGATTAGGTTTAATAATATTCATCGATTAATCCGAGGCTATTATAAATAATATAGAGGTTAATTTTAGAGGCTATTATAATTGGATCGAGGCTATTATAACTTAATCGAGTCTTGAAATTAATATAATTAATCGATGCTATTTAATGGAGGTAATCAATGCTATTTGAACTATTAATCGTGCATTCTTTTTAAATTTAATCGCTTATATTTGAACTTTATTATTTTATCCATTTTTCCAGTTCAATTTTATTTAATTGCTTTAGTTAGTATTAATGGCCACTTCTTTAAGGATTTAATATGTTTTAGGGTTTTAGGGTTTAATAGGGTTTGGAGTGTAGGGTTTAATAGAGTTAAGGGTTTGAATCTTATCTAATGTTTAATGTAATCGTGTCTAATTTCACCCTTTATAAATGGGGACTTCTTTTAGGGTTTAGGGTTTGATCATGGCTTTCTAGAGAAAAGGTTTTAGGGTTTTAGGGTTTTATAGCGTTTAGGTTTTAATAGAGTTTAGGGTTTAATCATATAGCATTGTTTATAAATTGCAGATGGTTAGATGTCGCATTATTGTACGATACAGTGGATGATGAAAGAGATCAGAATATGTAGATGGGGACGAGCAACTCGTGACAATGTCATCTGATAAGCTGTGTTTTAGCTCACTGGTGAGGGAGGTTCACAAGTTGTTGCGGACTGACCCGAACAGGATCGCGTATGAATTATTTTACCTCACCAGCACCAATACTGACAAACGGATCAGAGCATCTTTGCAAGATGATAGAGATTTGCTCGATTTTCTTCATGAGCAGACTACTAAGATGGTCGTGTACGTGATTTCAAGACAGTTGGAAGGTTCTGGAGCCGGACCATCTATGAGGGACGACTATGTTCCCTACTTTTCACATGCAGAGACGCATGGTCCTACTGCAGAAGAAGAGGGAGAATGAGAAGAAGAGGCAGAAAGAGAAGAAGAGGGAGAAGAAGAAGAACAAGAACAAGAAGAGGTGAATGATAGAACGAGGTTGGTGGAGTCACTGTTGATAGAATTCAGTGGCTGGCTTCGTTCTTCTGCTGATCGTATAGACAGATTGCTGTGCTTGACGGGAGTTGTCCCACCATCTACCACTGGTGTTCCATTTAGATCTGACGGGCCTTCGAGCAATTGGGTGGTTCCCCTTGCTGATTGGGACATTGCGGGCCCACTATCTTGGGATGAGGGACCAGCACCAGAATCATATACACTACACCAGGGAGCTATTTTTCGGACGAAGGATGATCTGGCTCTGGCGGTCGGTATCTATCACATGCAGAATCGAGTGGAGTATGCCGTGTATCACTCGAATAGGTTACGATTGGGCTATGTTTGCAAGCATGGCGGTGATTGCCCGTTCAAGTGCTTTGCGGTTGTTGATGGGCATATGTGGAGAATATACAAGTTCAACAACACTCACACATGCCATCTTGATATGGGTCGAATTGCTCCGCGACAGGTTCCTGCACGAGTGCTCGGAAAATACTTTGCTCGTAGATTGGTGGACGAGCGGGTTGTTCTGAAGCCGAAAGAGATGATGGCGGAGCTTGTGCGTGAGTTTGGCATCCATATCGACTACAGCTTCGCTCTGTGCACAAGGAACATTGCCATTCATATGGTATATGGAGACTTTGACAAGTCCTACGCACAGTTGCCCGCTTTCCTTCACACTCTGCAATTGATTAATCCGGGGACTGTAGTAGACATGGAGATCACGAGTGATGGTTGGTTCAAGCATTCATTCCTTGCTCTCGGTGCATGTGTCAATGCATTTCTCCAGTATGCTCGTCCAGTACTTGTGATCGATGGGACCCACCTGAAGGGAAAGAACAAGGGGGTTCTCTTTGTTGCTGTGACGAATGACGGAAACGAAAAGATCTTACCTGTTGCAGTTGGGCTCGGACCGATAGAGAACGACGAATCTTGGATATGGTTTCTGGCCCACTTACACATGGCTCTGGGTGATATAGATGATCTTCTCATCGTTTCGGATCAGCATCAGAGCATTAAAAATGCTGTAGAGGCTGTTTTCCCGAGAGCGACGCACGGACTGTGCTACTACCATTTAAAGAATAAGATGACGAAGAGAGGGAAACACGTGACGACGCTATTTCAGGAGGCTGCCTACGCATATCGGAGAGACACCTTCCAGGAGAGTATGTCGACGTTGGAGCAGGTCTGTCCAAATGCATATCAGAAGTTGTGTAATATTGGCCCAGTGCATTGGGCTCGTTCACACTGTCCCGTACGGCGCTACGGGTTCATGACATCTAATGCGGCGTAGAGTCTCAATGCTCGTCTGTTGTGGGCGAGGAGGTTACCTGTTTGCTCACTGCTGGAGATGTTTAGATCAATTGTTAAGCAGTGGTTCATCGAGTGACGTGCGGCAGCACAGGGCTCAAATCATGTGTTGACTGATGGCATCGCGCTGAAGCTTTTGGGGAACATCGATAAGGGACGCTGCTATATCGTGCGGCCCACTACATTAGCAACTTTATGGAAGGTCGAGGTTGAGAGGGAGGTCTATATGATCGATCTTCAGAACCGGCCCTGTGACTGTCATGAGTTCGAGCCGGACTTGATCCCCTGTTCTCACGCGACAGCGGTCATCTGGTATGATATTTAAATGTCTATTTGTTATTATTTTCATACATGTACCTAATCGAGTGTGTTGAACTTTATTTTCCCTTTCGCAGTTGTACTGGGACGGCTATATATGATTATGTGGACAGGTGTTACAAGGCGGAGAGCTTGGTAGGCATGTATAATTCGGTCATCAGGGGTCTGCCTCATCCAGAACAATGGATTATGCCCGATGCATTTGGAGCACGGGTGGTCTTAGCACCAGAGATCAGACGACATGCTGGGCGTCCATCTACATCCAGAGCTCGATCCCCGTTTGAGGCCTCATCCAGTGCACGGAGGTAGTTTTACACTAGATGCCATGGACAGGGGCACAACAGGTGCGTATGCACATCCCATTTGCCTATTGGCGGTGTTGATCTGAATTCACCGCCCGAAGATGTTCCGCGGAGAAGGGCGCCGAAGAAGTGTAGCATTTGCGGTAGTACGGAGCATACACGTCCTACATGTCCTATTCGATTGTCGGCCGACGAGCATTAGTCGATTAAATGAAGTTGTTGTGTTTTTACAAAACAACTTATTTTGTCACGAATCAGATTATTTTGTCACTAAGAAACTTGTTTTGTCATGAGAAGTAGGCTTTCACAAAAACATTTACATTAATCAAGTTCAAGTACAAAGTGAATAAAAACACCACATAAGTCATAGTCTACTCATACGAACATCTTAATGTCAATATTGTAATGTAAACATCTACACGCCAGGTCTCTGGATGTAAGTCAATGAATATATCCGAGCCCCTATAACCTTCCGATATTCATGTACTGCCTCCTCCGATATATCGGGCGGAGGTCCTGCACCCAATAGCCGCTCCACGTACATGCAGGCATATACTCCACAGCTCATGGCGTCCGTCTGCACGTACTGGTCCAGTATAGACTTGTCCAGGGTCATCGCAAAAGCACATCGGGGCGGCATCGGACGACCCTCCCAAAATCCGGCACATATGAGTAGGCGGAGTAGGGGCATCAACTCTCTATCTCGCCTCTCGTACTCTACACGGTCGCTCGGATCGTCCATCTGAAATAGTAGTGAGTCGTACAACTCTACTACCCAATCAGAAAAACGGATACGAACCACTACCCAGTGCTCACCTAAGACGTCACATACCACGATAACCTGCAACATAAAACCGGGATCATATCAAGATTAATGTCAGCAAATAATATATGACAATATATTATTTGCTTGTGAAGCTCACTTACATAATCATGTCCCTTCCATGCCACCTGATACCGCCCATCACTGCCCTGGATCCGATGTCCCAGGCCCTCGACAGGTCTCCACCGCCGGTAGTCATCGTCCCCGTATGTCGCTCTGCACTGGGGGTCAATAGGATGAAGGATCTTCCATGCTCCGACGAGGGCCTCCTGCAAAAATTGAATTATGATTAAGCCTGGGGTAAAAAAAGACTAACTAACAATGTTTTGCAAAAAACATTCAACAAGTACTTGAACTCACATATAGACAGTGTTGTAAAAATCGGCCTAGGCGGCGCCTAGGCGCTCATCGGCACTATGCCGCTGCGACTATGGGCAAATCGGTACTGTTAGGTGAATTGGCCGCCAAGGCGGAATTAATCGGCGCCTAGGCGGCCGCCTGCCAAATTTAAAAAAAAATTCTGAATGGATTTAAATAATTAAAAATCGTGAATTTATGGATTTTTGCTCTTGATATGCTTGTTTATTTTGGATCTTGGATGATTTATGTTTGTTTATGTTGGATCTTGGATGATTTATGTTTATTTTATTTTGGCTCTTGATATTATGTTAATGAACTTTGAATAATTTGATCTTGATATGTTTGTTTTATTTTGAATTTCGGATGATTTAAACTTTAATTTATATTATTTGGAATGTTAAGATTTATGAATTTATATATGAATTTTTTTTATATTTATTAAAAAATATATAAAATAATAAATTAAAAAAACGCCTAGAATCCGCCTAGGCCCCCCCTACGCGCTCCAGGCGCTAGGCCCCCATCGGCCGCCCGACTAGCGCCTTCTGCAACCTTGCATATAGACCGGTATTAGCCACCGCTGTCGGACAACCAGGGTCCCTCTTTACTCGTCGAGCAATCGCGCTCAGAAAGTAGCTCATGTGTACATCCTTCAACTCATTCCTCGGATCCTCAAGCCCGTCAAACCAGGAATGCCGCAGGCGATCGCCGTTGAAGTAGAGCTGAACAACTGTAACCGAACCCTGAAGTCTGAATCGTGAGTAGGAGATCTGGAGGCTGCTATCATCAATGCCATGCATGAGCTGATGGGTCGTGCTAAAACCACCATGGCGTGGAGCCGAAGTGCTAGTACCCTCCTGGACTACAGTGGGCTGTAGAGCCCTCACGCCAGGTGGGGTGGGCACCCGATGAGCTGCACTACGGTCGCTCGGCTCCGGGCTGTGGTGGGCTCTAACGTCAGACGTGGGAGACCTCCGGGCACGGCTAGTCAGACCACCTAATGCCCGATCAATAGCCCGGTCCACATACTCCTGGACACGGGGCGCAATAGTCGTGTCAATAAGCTCCCTCTCACGGGGCATCACAGTATCCACAACCCTCTGGAGAAAACTCTCTGAGAGCTCCCCACTGCTCTGCGATCGATCACTCCTCGAACGCTTCCTTCCCCAAGCTCGAGGAGGGCTCTCTGGATCAATCGGATCTGTTGTGTGCTCTGGTGCATCCTCAGTGGGGGGCCGGAGACCAGACTCAGTATGATCTAGCTCGTCCCTCAATGCCCGGCTGCTCGAGGGTCGACTGGTCACCTGATGACCCTTCTGTGGTGTCCGAGCAGCTCTGGTGCCTCGGGCTGATGGGGGGACAACCTCCTCTGCTGATGTGGAACAACAAGATGCTACATTTGCATGCATCTTCTTCTTGTTCCCGGATCGAGCGGGAACAAATCTCACGCTCTGAGCTCCAGGCTCCAACTGCAGGCTCAGGTAATATGAAGTCCCCGTCTCCTCGGGAGATGGCACCAACATAACCACACGTGACTGCATGGAATTAATAATAATATCATTAAGATGAATTAACAAATATAGATTGAATATTCTAAATAGATAAAGAAACCTCAATACGTACCGCTCGCTGTAATAAGGTGGCTATGTCGGTGGCAGGGAGTCTGAATGTCCACCTTAAACATCGAGGCACAGTGAGCTGTCCACTATGCACACCAGCCTTACTAGCCAACTCCGGTATCACCTCACAAGCCCATACATGTAAAGTGGATTAATGGATTAGTTACGTATTCACTTGATTTCAACTAAGTTAGAACAATTAAATTTAAACTAATTACCTGGAGTGCCCATATCGGCCCGTAAAAATGATACTGTCCGGATCCTTTCCCGCCCATATCCTGTCGAGTCCTGGGGACGAGACCAATGTAGTGCATCAACGCCTGGTAAGAATATTTACCCCATGGAAATGCGTTCCATCGCTCCACATCCTCCGCTAGCGCCCACACCCATGGATCCACGACCCGGTACTGATCTAGGCACATAATCATCCGGTATACAAACTATATGTTCGCAACCTTCACATAATCCGAAGCGTCTCTGGCCATCCCCTGCTGTTTGAACCTGTCCTCCATCTGTTTGATGGTCGTACGCTTCTCTTCGAATAAACGGTACTCACTCGGACCGAACCGCAGCTGGGAGTGATGAATATGAAACCATGCCTCCCGCCCCACACGTGCACGATCCGGCGCGTGCACCTCGTACGTCATCAGCGCGTGTATGACCCTCTTCTGGACGTCACCACCTCTGTAGTCCAGAAAATGTCCGAAACAGCCCGATCTGAATAGTCGGACAACATCGTCACCACCAATCGCGAGCAGCGTGGCTCTGATCGTGTCAATAACATCTGGGATGGCGTACACGACGACCGAAGGCCTCAGGCTCCGTAACGGCAGTCTAACCCAATCAATCTAACAACATTTTCAAAATTAGGACTATTAAAGTAAATTCTTTTAATATTTCATATAAATTGGGATTTCTTAAAATTTAAATTTAATATTAATCGATGACAATTAATATTAATCGATTAGTTTTATTTAGGCTATTAGGTTTTTTTAAACTAATCGATAAGTTGTTTTTAAATATTAATCGATTAGTTTTTTTTTTAAATTAATCGATTAATTTTTTTTAGAATTAATCGATTTACATTAAATAGTTAATCGATTAGTCTTAAATTAATAGATTAGATTTGTTTAAATTAATCGATTTCTTTTTATAGATTAAATATTCATCGATTATTTAAATATTCATCTATTAGTTTTTTACATTAAATTTTAATGTAATAGGTTTTTTAAACTAATCGATTATTTTTTTTTAAAAATATTAATCGATTAGTTTTTTTAAAAATTAATCGATTAATTTTTTTTTGAATTAATCGATTTACATTAAATATTAATCGATTAATCTTAAATTAATAGATTAGATTTGTTTAAATTAATCGATTACTTTTTTTAGATTAAATATTCATCGATTACTTAAATATTCATCAATTAGTTTACATTAATATTTAATGTAATAGGTTTTTTTAGAATTAATCGATTCAGTGCCTCGATTAGTTTTTTTTAACTTAATCGATTAGTGCCTCGATTAATTTTTTTTAATTAATCGATTAGTGACTCGATTAATTTTTTTTAATTAATCAATTAGTGACTCGATTTAGTATTAAATTAATCGAGTAAGGCCTCAATTTTTTTTAAATTAATCGATGCCTCGATTAGTATTTAATTAATCGAGGAAGGCCTCGATTAGTATTTATTTTTTTTAAATTAATTGAGGAAGGCCTCGATTAGTTTTTGTTTTTTTAAATTAATCGATTAGTCTTATATAGTTCCTCGATTGTTTTGAGATGTTCCTCGATTAAATTCAATCGCAACAATTACTATAATGCATACCTCGATTAATTAACCTAGACTAATTAAGATTTATCGATTAGTCTAATATAGTTCTTCGATTGTTTTGATATATTCCTCGATTAAATTCAAACGCAAAAGTTAATATAATTCAGTCCTCGGTTAGCATAATAATTCACAAATAACATATAAATCTACATTTAACAAAGTAAACATCGATTATTTTAAACAATACCATCATCAACCACAATTAACAAAGTAAACATCGATTATTTTTAAGGAAAAACATTAATCAACCGATTCAAAAATAAATTTAAAGCAGAAATCGAAAACATACATGTGATGATGAAGACGTCTCTGGTTGTGCTCCCGATCGTTCCTCCATTGTCGGCGACGATTAACTATGAGCAATGTTACCGTTAGTTAGAGAGAGAGAGATTGAGAGAGATACAATTTTCAACATGTTTAACTTGTTCAGAAAGCGGCGACAACATTGAAGGGGATTGAAACCTTTTATCTATTTCGGATTGAAAAAAAATTAAGGGAAAGCAACGGTTATTTTTCTGGCTTTTTTAGTTTCAAATCTATAATATTTATGGGAGAGAGAGAGAGAGAGAGAGAGAGAGAGAGAGAGAGAGAGAGAGAGAGATATGGACGTGGGGTTGGTGGGGTGATTAATTCAAAAATGGGAGAATTTATTCTCTTTGCAACTTTGCCCAGAATATGTCAGTTTTTTTAGAATAAAGAGTGATTTGGTGGGACTCATTACATGTATATTGTATAAAATAAGTAGACATTGTCGAAAAAACTTCTCACTTTTAAATACTGTTGCTTTTTTCCTTTTCTTATATGCTTTTGTCGAAATAAAAATTGCTCCCGATAGAGTTATGTACCAAAATTATGATACACCACTGGAGATGCTCTTAGTTGAAACATCTGAACGTCTGACAGGAAAAGGTAATAACGATTTTAAACTTGGACATATGAAGTGCCCTATCGGCTATCAGGGGGGAAATTAATATTCCATCAATTGATTAATCTCATGAATACTTTGTCGAAATTTATTCTTCACAAATATTAAAGGCAAGGGGGTAATATTATATTTTTAAATTCATTATAGATCGATTCTTGATATTACGTTTTTTTAACTTAAAAAAAATGAAATCACCAAAAAAACAAAAAAAATCAAATGATTCACGGTAAAGTTTAGTAAAATAAGTTTCTTAAAAAAAGAAAAAATAAAAAAGAAAAATGTTTAGAAGAACGCAAAGGCACAAGTTTTTTATCCAAATACAAGTAGAGAAATGAACAGTCTTGCTTGTTCGGACATTATCTAAATCCCCAACTATTTTTTTAGGCTCTTTTAATCGATAGAAAAGTAATCTTGAAACGTGATTTCTAGGAATGTAATTTTGAGGAAAATGATTGTTATAAATTATTTATGCTGTGTTTGGATCATAATAAAAAAAAATTCAGCCTTCTCATTTTAGTATTTTTTTATTCAAATTAATATAATTAAGTAGGTTTATTGAGATAAATTAAATAGGTTTAATCAAGTAGTCTATGGGTATTCTTCACCCATTTTATAATAAGAGACCGGAGTTCGGTCATCATTTTTCTCCTCCGACGCAAAATAATAATAATAATAATAATAATAATAATAAATTAATATTAAAATAATTATTAATAAATAAAAATAAATTAATAATTAAAATATATATAAATAAAAATTGTATAAATACAAATGTACGTGAAAGTGCAGAATACTCAATGCATACAGAGTTGTGAGCAAAGTTGTGACTGAAGATCAAACAACTTCGCATACGATTGCAGCGGAAAACTTGTAACAAACAATGAATTTAAATTTCACGAGATTATAAATTAATAATCTCGTGAAGCGCCTCAGAGCAAAAAAATTCACTAGTCAATAAAGTGAATTACAAAAACACTTCGAGTAAAAAGGTCACAAAAACTAAAGACAATTTATCACTCCCTTCACAGAAGGTTATGATTAAAGTTGTCTTGACTATTGCTCGAAGAAAACTATAATCTAAACTTATGCAGATCTAATATATCAAAATCTATATCCAAGAACACTCTCTAATCTCGACAGATTTGATCCCTATTTATACTAAATCTAAATCTTGGGCTCTACTCCAATCAATCCGCATGATCTCACCATGAGCCCATTATCTCCTTATCTTTTGCTGCAAGTATCCCTCTCCCTTAGATTTCGCAACAACCCAATCTTGACTCATTCCTCTTTGATTTAGTCAACCACATGTGCTCCTAAATCTTCTCAACTGAAATTACTTTCTGCACACAACAACAACTAAAGAAAGACAAAACATATATATCCATAGTAAAATTCCAAACAAAAAAACCGACTTCAATAGTATGCAAACCAATATTGGTTATAAAAAAATTTGCATTAGTTCAAAAGGTAATTATGTTATATATTGTTTGAGTTTGTCATTACTCTACCACCAATTGCCCCAAAAAAGAATATGATAATCAAATTTTAGTAGGATTTTTATTTTTTTAAATTTTTGATTTTTTTATTGAAAATTTAAACTTTATAATAAAAAAACCTAACTATAATCAACAAAAAAATAAGATAAAAATATTTTCAAAATTTTCAAATGTTTTTATTGAAAAAATATAATTAAAATTTTTAATAATAATTTATAAAATTAATAAAAATAATGGATAAAAAATCGAATAATTAAATGGTCCAATACAAAATTCCTAGTGACAGAAAAACTGTATTAATTTCCTTGTTTTGATGATGTTGATTACTTTCCAAAATTCTTAAAAATTGAACAAAACACGAAAATTTTAATATAAAAAATCTGATTATTTTCCAAAGCCAGATTTATTGCCAACCGAACACGAACTTACTAAATTTTAGTTGTCTATTTGGTTTTATTAATATAGATTATTTTTTTTCCTTGTTTAATTTAAAAACCACCTAAGCACATGTAATAATATATCATCATTATAAAAAACAAAGCCCCTAAAATTTGCATGCATTATTCAATAAATATAACATCCTAAGATCATTAAATGAGGGAGAATTCATAACCGGAGTTAACCATCAGTAAAATTACATATATACCAGCAAATGTGGTTATCATTTGACGAACTTGGGCCGTGACATTTTTTTTTCTGTGTAAAAATAAAATATCTAGAGGCTTGATGCAAACTTTTTTTTTTCTTTTTCTTTTTGTATTTGTGTTCTTTTTCTTATGGGGAGAGCCGAGAGCATAAACGGCGATGTTGCTTCTCCTTTGCATGCTTTAATTTTACGTAATGTAAATTTCAAGCTACCCTTTCCATAAGAGATTTTCTTGAGCAAACCCATTAATCATTGTGTTTCCAATTTAATGTCAGAGAAGAAAATTCACATTCTCTCACTTTGATAAATATATTATCAAATAAAAATGTTATGTTCAAATAATATATCAATGGGTAAATGTTTTTTTTTTTTGTTTCAGTTCCACAAGGGTGCTGTCGACATTTCTCCAAATTTTGAACATAATAAAAAATGAATGAAAGAAAAAAAAAATTGGACAGATTCAAAGACTACGTAGTTTTCTGTTAACCCCCCCCCCCCCCCCCCCCCCTTATTACACCAATCATTTACAAAAAAACAAGTCTAACGACTAATCAGAGTCGGTGAATGTAAGAATACAGAATCAAACAAACTGAAAATGCATTTGTACAGCTTTCATTGTTACAACTATCCTAAAATAACATTTTACAATCAACAATCAGAATTTTCCGTTCCTTCAAACTCCGAGGATCTCCTCACGAGAATCCACGATCTTCAAAGGCTCAGATGGATGCTTTCCATGTTGTTTCGACTGATGCTGCGACCAATAAGAGTGTGCAGATAAAACCCGGTCTAACAGTTCTTGGGGAACCGGCTCTCCCCGTCGCTGCTGAGGGGAAATGCTAGCTGTATGGACTAGCGTCTTCCATTTATCCTGTAATGAACAATCAAAACCAAACATGACAGATAATTTTAACTATTTGATTTGCTTGATTAAAATACTGATACGAATCAAAGGATACATGCAAGAAGCAACATCCCATGTGAAAGATCGTTCCCCTTTTTCATGAATGACAGGTATGAGATTCAGTAGTAATATTGCATGCCTAAAAACACGTGAAGTACAGAATATACAATGCAAATCATTATATCCTCCATAAAGAAAGGTATATGAGCAAATAAATCGTTAAAGCCAAAAATAGCAAGTTATTATGATGACTTGCAATCCTTAAATGTTATTGAATACTATGCATAACAGATAGATATAGCACCTTCAAGTCAACATATGTTCTATGATCAGCATTCTCGAAAGAGCGCATTTTAACATCCCGCCACCTGCACAAACAGAAGGAAGTTGAAGGACAAGATTTACAAGTAAAATCCAGTAATGATCTCAATAATCCATGTTTTGTATGAATCCAAGTTCCTGTACTATGTCGTTTACCTTCCAGTTCCCAGATTTTCAACAGCTTCAACTAGTGCTTCCACTTCTGTCACAGAGAACGGTCTCCTAATTCTACGCTGTGACATCTCACTGCGCTTAGGTTTCAAATTTGCAGGAACTACAGCAAGTGCCTCCACATTCATTGGAAGGACTGGAATCAATGCCTTGGAGTCGAGAACAGTTCCATCTGTTAGCATATTGTCAGGGGTCGTTGGAGAGGATACAAATTTATTATTGTCCACATTGTCCGACTTTGTAACAAATGAAGGGTCCACTGAGGCATTTGAGATCCCTGAATGAGTCATTGGGGAGATTGGAGCCCTGCAAAATATGAAACATAATCAGCACATTTACTCAGAAATGGAAATCAATCTACCATTCCTGATCACATTAGAGTTGAAACAATAATGAAGCGTCATTTCCAATCTGAAACATCATCTCTCTGATATATGTTGTACTATAAGCAAAGAAAGTACTCAAGAGTAGAGAAATCATAGAAGACAGCTTCTATACAACTCAGAATCACAGATCGTGTTTTTTCTAAAACCCAAGCAAAACCCATCTGTTGAAGTAGCAATTATAAAAAATCACAGGTATCATTCTGGTTGGCTACTACAAAACAGAGATTGAGGTTCAGCTCCAACAATAGCATTAAAATAATAACAATACCTAGGCAAGGGTTGGTCTTCATCACATGGTGATAACACAGGAAGTTTCTTCGGAGTCTCAGATGGGGAAACATGAGTGAAACTCGGCTCCAATATAAAACCCAGATTATCAGGGTTGGCACACTCAGAAATACCAGTCTGCTGCAAAGTTCTATGGTCATCTCTGACCTTCTTTCCTTGAAAAGCTACCCCAACTCGTATTCCACCTCCAAGTATAGCAGCAACTGCATCCATAACAGTCCTCTGAAAAGTAGATATATACATATGTTAACTAGATTCACTATAAGCATAACCAATGGTTTAAATTAACGCCACACATAATTCACATTCAAATAAATATTGCATGCCCATGATACCAGTGGAGGACGTTTCTGTCCCACATTTGCATCAGTAGGTATAACACGTTTCATAATCACGAGAATGGGAAACAAGAGAACACAAACCTTCAGAGAACCAACAGTTGCAGTTTCAGGGACTTCAACGTACAGCTCTGGCACCTTGAACATGAAGGACTTAATGCTAAATCCCACTGAAGGAAAAAATAAGAAATGTTTGAGAATTTTTTGCGCAAAATAATAATTTTAAGCACAACATACTTCATGTGAAAAAAAATAGTGTACCATGAGGATCCTTTGCTTTTGTGTGATCTTTAATTGAAGCTCCACTAGCTGCACAATTTTACAACACTGTTAAGAAATCTGGTGACATTATCAGTGTCAAATAACAAATAGGATAGACGGCCTCTATCAAGTCATACCCGAGATATTCATTTCTCCCCTCATCCCTTTCTCAGGCAAATTGGAGATACTATCACAGCTCTGCTCCTGATCAATTGCAACACCAAAGCTATGATCAGACAATTTCCTTTTCTTAAGAGGAGCTCGTTGACATCTTTCGCGTGCATAAATGCCCTTCCTATAACGATAAAATGACTTCATTCCCTCACCTGCAAATGAAAAACAACATTAGCGTAAGAAGGATATCACATATAAAAACTATAATATGAGTTGGGTATGCCATTAAAATTGTATAGTCATGTAGTTTTTACTCACCAATATTATAAAGTTCATAATCCATCTGCTTGGGAGCTGCCTTCCAGTATTTCGATGCCATCATCTTCCTCATTCTATGCCGTACAAGACGAGGTTGTGGCCTCAAGGGTCTACTCTTGGTGCTAGACTTATTGCACCTAAAAGAATTTTCGTCATTGTCTCTAATCCCTAACTTTACATTGTTGAAGCACTTCTGCAATAAAGCACCAGGAATCGAGTCTCTGTACAGGGGAAACTTTACACTACTCTCTGGGTTAGACAGATCATTAGTATTCACATATTCACCGATTGGATCATTTACAGTTGATGTGTTAGCCATAGATAAGTGACCTATCTGATTTTTTCCATCCTCTAATTGCACTTCTGATCCACTCTCTACTTTGCTGTTGAAACTCTCACCAATGCAATTGGAACTTCCTATTTTACATGTAGCATTTCCATCCAAACTTTTCTCCTGGCACATCCCTAGCTTTATATCACAATCATTTTTCTCTAGTAAATCAGAACTTGCATGTACAATAGTTTGTTCTACAACATGATCCTTTTCTGCTTGAGGAATACCCTTAAAGTTGGATAAGAGATTATGCTCTTCAGCAGAAATTTTTGGATCGAATGCACTCTCAGCACAACTTCCATGGTCAAAGCTTTCTGATTTCAGAGCTTTATCATCTTTAGGCTGCAGTTTTTCATTTTTGTATCTGGAATTGCCAAGCTGGGATTTCCTTTCAGCTACATTACTAGAAGAAGAACTTTCACTCTCCAGTAACAATTTGCCAGCAACAGCTGCAAGCAACTCAAAGGCACAAAGTTGGCTGTCCTCTACCAATTTCTTGCGTGGGCCTCTCTTCTGGGAAAACAAACAAATATGAGGTTCTTGGCTACATGCCGAATTAGATGGATGGTAGAAAATACATAATTCAGAAACTTGGTTACCCTAATCGATCTAGGAGCTCTGGGAATAACAGGGGCTCGGTAGCCATTGAATCCACAATCCAGCCTCTTGTTTGAAACCATAACTCAGGCCACACAGCAATACGGAACTTCAAATGAAATAAAGCTACGTCGTAAAATAAACCACAATCTACAGAACATCCACAAAGATATGATTAGTGAACAGTCAGGAAGTCAGATACAACCAAAACACGAGAAAAAGGAGATGGGTGAACATAACAACCATAAAAAAGAGAGAAGACTAAAATTCTAATTATGTCATCCGTCAAAACCTATTGAGAGAATATGATCTTTGACTTTCACAAGCTCCAATAATGTGGATGATCTAAACCCCACTTCCAAAACCCTCAAAAGCAGCAACATCATTTCCAGGTTAAAATAGCCAATGAAACAAGAAAATTACTAAAGACTGTAAAGAAGAGAGATTTAGAATCATCAGTGCAGGAATATCAAAAGTTACTGATGAAAGAGTTCATGATCCAACAACAAATTACGCAACATCAAAAGTTCTCCTTTGTCGAGGATCAAGTTTTCAACTGAAAACTTGAAGATCGTAGCTATCAAACTGATCACTCGCATCTTATAAAAAAACCATGCAAAAATAAACGGTTGTTTGAAAAGTCAATCCAAACTAATAAGGCCTGAATTCCTACGATCCTTATTCTACTCAAAATTCAATTACATTGGACAACAACAAAATAGATGTTCATGAAAATATAAAATTTCAAATCCATCAGATCTTGTTTTCTAATTCCGGAGTCTGATCAACTGATCAGACCCCTGTAAGAATCAAACACACTTATTTATATTCCCTTCATCGTAAAGAACAAAATGCAGAGATCGTCAAATTACATGATTCAAATTCCAAAAATCAACTGCCGGATTCAGAATCAAAACTCCAACTTTCTTCGTTGCTTCAAATCAAAGCAACGAAATTTCACAAAATTCGATCAGATCTCCGCAAGATCAACTCCACCAAACAAATAAGTCGCTTCAAACAAACTTAAAACCACAAAATACAACCCACACCAGAATTCTAATACCCACCCCCACCCCACCCCACCCCCCACCCCCCCAAAAAAACACACACACCAGAGAAACAAAGCAAAAGATCACCATTACCTGAAAAACTCTGATCTGATTCGGCAGAGAAATCTACGCGTGTTTTTCTGTTCTCCCCATAAAAGATTCCAACAAGAATTTCGAATTTACGTCACGTAAATAAACTACTACTCTGACATCAATCAATTCAAATTAAGTTTATATACAAAAGAAGAAAGGAAAAAAAAAAGGGAAATGAAGAAAATGTTTGTGGACAGGAAATGAAAAAAAAAATAGAAAATGGGTTATAATAAAACCTCTGTGTGGGTTTAGGGGAGAGAAAAAGGACGCAACCAACGAACAGATGGCAATAACAACAGTGCCTTAAACCTTCCCTTCAGCCTTATTGTTTTATAGTTATTGACCAGAAACCGGCTCACCCGGTCTCAGGGGCATAATTGTCCGGTAATATTATCTCAATCTGGTTGAGAGGTTTTTTTGTGGGTAGGAAAGAGGGATAGCCCCACTCCCTAACTAATTTTCCACCACCACATGTATGCCCCTCTAAGATAGAAATAGAATGTGCCACTTCTTTGGAGGATAATTTCTAACGCAACATTTATCCTTTTCTAATTTTCTAAATTTATGGAATAATGCCATATCAATTTTAACAAATAAGATTTCCTCATTTTCTAAAAAAAAGGATGCCGATTTGTATTAGTTAAAGTGTCTCTAAATAGTTATAATTAAATTTTATTTTTAACTAAAAAAATATTTTTATTTAATGATCACGAGTGTGTTTCGTATAAATTCAGTATCATGCTCATAGAAAATTTCCCTTTATTACAAAGTATATATTGTTTTGGGGATTTTGGGTTGTGTCAAAATATTTGTAATTTAATATATTTTCATAAATTTTATCTTTTAAGAAATTATATCTTAATATGATTTGATATATGAAATGAAAGAGACTGAATGTATTTATTAAAATTATTATATCTTAATTATGTGGAAAATTCTAAAACAATAGATATTTTGAATCAGATTAATTAAATATGATCAAATAAAAGGTGTTCTAATTAATGAATAAGTTAAGGATGCAAATGTTATTTTGGATGAATTAATTAGAGGCCGTCTTGCCATATATTAGTTGGCCAATAGTTACCAAGAAAATTAAAATTAAATAAAAAGTTAGAATATGCCACGTGGCGGTGTTCAATTTTTAGATTTAGTGTATGGATTTGAGGAGGACTAGTTATCTTTTTTTTTTCTGTGTGCTTGTGTACTTTGATTTTATATATGCCATAAAATAAAAAAAAATAAAAAAAGAAAAACTGAAAATTACTAAAATGGGGTCACTTTTTTTTTTATTAAAATGACGCTTTGTTTTAGGATAAGTTACTGTTTGCGTCGAGGTTTGGAAGTTTGAATTCAAGTTTATCTGTTTGACTAGTACATGATAATAATAAAGCTTTCAGAATGTTTCAACTATTATATATTTTCTTTTATTTTGTTTTTAGAATGGTTTAATTATTTTAGTACAGTAAATCGTTTTGAAGCATTCTGTTTTTTTTTTTCCCTTTCTAAATCTTATACATTTTTTCAATACTAAAGGGAATACGGTGATTCAACTGGATAATTTGAATGTTTTATGGTATATAATCTTTTTGTTGTATTTGATATTCCTATATTAAAAATTATTTTGTTTAATTGGTTATGTGTATCTATTACACTGTCTTATATTCTTTTATTAATATTAATGTTAGTAAATAGTAACATGGAGCACACATACATCTATTAATTACTTTTGTTTAATTTGCGCGTCTTTCGCAGCTCACAAATTTAACACCAGACACATGTTCTTATATTCGTGATGATTTCCGCAAAAAATACACTTGAATTTCACTAAAAGGCATTTGAATATTTTTATGACGTAATTTATTTTCTTGGGCTCTTCCGCACTTAATTTGGGGGTGGGGCAGGTTGTGACGAGGGTAACCCGGACGGAGTATACAACGTGGATGATGTGAGCACTAAGTAAATCATATTCATGTACAATAATTTAGATAAATTACGTAGATGATCAGAGCGCACTAAATAAACTAAGTTCTTGTAGTAACTTATAAAATTAGATGAGACGGACTTACATCTATATATTAATGTTGGTAGTATTCACACATGTTATAATCCGGATTTAGGATTACCTATTTGTGTGTGGTTTCATTATGATTTGATATCAGCATCAAATCATAATTTGCATTTGACAAGTGATCATTTCTCAAATTCACGCATAAATTTCAAATAAATTCCACACGTAAGTTTCTATTTAATTGAAGATAATTCTTTAATTAAATAAGTATCTATAACATAAAAATATAAAATAGAATTTGATTTTTAGTTATTATTTATAAGTGAAATGATTTAATAGATCATACATTTTAATTTGACTAGAACAAAATCATAGGAACATAAAATAATATAGTTTAGATTGCTCTGGAGTCTTGACTGAAACTCATCAATTTGGTATAACATTATCCGTAACTTTTCAAATTTGACTTCATAAAGTAATTGATTTTAACACGTTTAATACAACTATTATTATCCAATTGATGGGGTCAAAATATGGATAATTTGACCTTTATTTTTGTCCAATCTTCTGGAAAATTCTTCGAAACGTTAGTATTTGTAGGGATGGGCGAAGATATGAAATATTATTTCAGGCATCTCTTACTAAAGGGCCAGCTAGTTCATAAAGAATATTAAAAAGAAATATCTCCAAAAGTAATATTTAAATAAAAAAATTCTACCATGATATCTATCCCATCTCATTAAAGATTGGCTAACTATACAATTAAATATGCTTCATTTATTTATGAACAATTAAAAATAGCTTGAGTCTTACACGATATATTTGAAGCAATGTATTAATTAATTGTTGAGTGCATTAAATATCTAAATGAAGGAAAATTTTCATGTCCTGTAGCGGATGTACACAAGTCTTATATCATATTGATGGGTATCATTTTTAGATTCGATCTGATTAAGAGAAAATATCACTTCTAATACTAAAAATTACAACTTTCAATACTAAAAATTATTATGTTTATTTACTAATGATAAATTAATATTTTTTTATGAAAGTATATATTTACACCATTTAAATAGTTGACCATTGAGTCTAGTCATAATTTAAATATTGAACTTAAAATTCACCAATAGTTCGAGTTTTTTTTTTTTTTTACCATTTTCCCTTTTTGAATATGCGAAAATGTTTAAAACAATAAAAACATGACATATAATTTTTTCACTAATTAAATAAAATCTGATTAAGACGATGACCTTCTAAGTTTTACGACGCCATCCGACATAAAGACGAACAATTCATTTCCAAATTTAAAACAAACTTGCTCTACATAGATGATCAAATCACTATAAATTGAATTCAATGGGTCACTCATCGGCGAAGATGCTCTTTTCGAACAAGTTATTTTTAGTTGGGCAGGAAGAACACCAAACTCAATTAGGACTATAAATGAGCCAAACTATTCACGAGATATTCGGGTATCGACTCGAAAAAAACTCGCTCAAGACTGACTCGTTTCTTAAACGAGCTGAGCTCAAGCCCGCTAAACGAGCTTGCCATTTTCTCGAGCCGAGCTCGAGCTTGGCTCGTCGAGCTCGCGAGCTAACTCGGCCCGTGAGGTTCTCGAGCTTTTTAACGAGCTGTCTCACGAACTGTCTCGCGAGCCGGCTCGCGAGTAGTTAAACGAGCCGAACTCGAGCCTGGCTCACGAGCTTGGCTCGCAAGTACTTAAACGAGCCGAGCTCAAGCCGGGCTCGCGAGCTGTCTCATGAGCCTGACTCACGAGTACTTAAACAAACCGAGCCCGAGCCGGGCTCGCGAGCTATTCGATTTAGAACTCGAGACACATACTATTTTTGTAATTATTAAAATATTATTTATTTAGATTGTAGTTTTTGTTAAATTAATACTTCTCATTAAAAATTAAACGAAATTAATGGTATTAACTATTGAACTAATATTATTAAAGTTAAGAAAACAATGATCAAGAGTCACGATTATATACACAAACATACAAACTAATGAACTATATATATATATATATAATATAGTTATCTTATTTACAATTCTACATAGTATATTAGTACGATAAATAATAATATGAAATATGAAATGATATTATATTAATATTGTCGAACTTAAGAAATTGAACGCTCAATAATAAATACTGAGTAATAAGAGAAATTAAGATTGATATTTACAAAATAATATTTCTCAATCCACTAATTAATAAATATGAAATGAAATCAATAATATTAATTTAATATTGTCAAAATTAAGAAATATGGTATTTAACACAAGAGTAGATAAGTAATAAAAGAAAATAAAGAAAAAGGAGAATCAACAATATATAGTACATAATATATAGATTATAGTCCATCTTAGATTATTAGTTATAACTTATAAGAATATAAGTTATAAATTATAAATTTATAATGCATGTAAAGTAATAAAGGAAAAAAAATAAAAAAATTATGATTAATATTAACAATTTGACAAAATAATACTCATCGTTAACTATTAAAAAACATGGAATGTAATCAATGATATTAAACTAATATTATCGAAAGTAACAAAATAATAATGAAAAATGAAAATTAACAAAAATTAAAATTAATTAAATGTTCAAGAATAACAATATTCTTAGCACCATTGTTATATAGTTAATCTTAAACTATGAGTCATATATACTGTCATCCATCAATTAGTATTCTAGTATATATATAATCAATATTAGTTAAACTATACATAGCAATAAAAGAAAAAAAGAAAATTCACAAAAATTAATACTAATATTGACAAAATAATCAATCTCAATTCATTAAATAAGAATGAAATGAAATAAATGATATTGGAAACATAATAATTTATCAAAAATTTCTTATCAAAATTAAGAAATCAAGTTCGAGAGTAATAATATTCTTATTTCTTATCAGTTAATTAGCACCGTTGTATAATTAATCTTAAATTCTTAGTTATATATACTATTTACATTATAGTACATAGTTTATATAACTATAGTTTATATTAGTTAATATGCACATAATAATAAAAAAAAAGTTAACAAAAATTAAGACTAACATTAAATAAGCTAAACTAAGAATAATAATTACAAAAGTTAAGAATCAATAATCTCTTAAATAATATAGAATTATTAATTTATAAATTATCTTAATATACTGTAATAGGAATAACTTATGAGTTGTGATTCATGATTTGTGAATCTTATGACACACACTCGATAACTAATGCATACACATAATATATATATATATATATATAAAACTAATAAACTATAGTATAAATTCAAAAATATATAAAAAAAATAGAGAAATGAAAAAATATCATTATTAACAAATAAATAAACGAGCCGAGCTCGATTTCAGGCTCGAATTTTAAATAATCGAGCCAAATCCGAGTCGAGCTCGGGTTCGGGCTCGAATTTTAAATAAACTAGCCGAACCCGAGTCAAGCTCGAGTTTTTCCTGTCGAGCCGAGCTTGAGCTCGAGCTCACGGATACTTAAACAAGCCGAGCTCGAGCTCGGCAGTACTCGGCTCGGCTCGGCTCGTTTACACCCCTGAACTCAATGGCTCACTCCTTAGCGAAGATTGAAGTTAATAATCATATTCTTTACTCTTACATCGGTGTTCTTCCGGATGTAATTATGTCAGACATTCCGCCAGTGGAAATGGCTTATCCTTAATGTCATTTTCTTTTCCCTAAAAAAATAATCATAGTTTCACCATCCTTAACACGTAAATATAATTTAGAAATATTATAAGGTATTCTCCCCATAATAGGTGATTAAAAATTTGAGTTAATACTATATTCTATTCTAATTATTATAAATTTTCAATTTTATCACAATCTTAACAATTTATGAGTTTTATCCCAACATTTTCATTTCTATTCCATGACCTAATTAATTTCCAAGAACTTAAATAGTTCAATTTACAAAGTTGTCGTCTTTAGAAAATGGAAAAAACCCCAATTCATAAAAAGTTTCTTCTTCCGGTGAACCATGTCACAGACATGTTACCGAAAATTGGGAATAAATTGTTGGTCATTCTAATAAAATTAAATAACTTTCACATCACTTTACATGTATGATTGTTACGAGTTCGACTAGTGTAATTAGGCCTGAGCAAACGGTCCGGACCGAATCAGACTGAACGGAAATACCAAAATCGATAAAAACTGAAGCCATTTTTTTGTGACTAAGACCGAACCGATTACATGTTTTGACCGAACCGAAATCAAAACCGACCAGACCGGTTCGGTTCGGTCGGTTGCGGCCCAAACCGATAAAATGTGTATTTTTTTTTTTGCAAATCAATAATTCTACTCAAGAAGCATCAAACCAAGTTTTAAAATTAAATTACATGATAAACAAACAAAAACAATGTCATCAAATGATAAAATAAACAATGTCTAAACTCCAAATGTTCAAAACAATATCATCAAATGATAAATTAAACAAAGTCCAAACTCCAAATGGCAAATGTTCAAAATAAAGTCACTCCAAAGTCCAAAATTCAAATCCTCTTAACCCTTAAGCTTCACTTGTGCCACCAACATTTGTCATGCATACAAAAAATAAAAGAAAATAATAAAGTAAATAATTATTTAAAAAAAAAGAGAGAGAGAGAGAATAATAAAGTTAACAACTATTAGATTATCTTCTTCATATTTTTGAATATTTTCCAAATCCTTTTCAATTGTCATGTATTTTTTTGACCTCCTCAACCAATCTTGGGCACACACAAGACACTCAACCATTTTAGGAGTTAAAGGGTTATGTGTCTTCCAGATACTAATTGAGTGGTGTAGTAATTTTCAATACGAATAACTACACGACAGAAATGATTTCCACAACTCATCATCTTCTATTAAAACCCACAATCAATCATCAATGGCATGCTTTTTCTCAATCCATTCAAAATAGAACTCATAAACAAAACTTTAGCGTCTTTGATGTAATCAGATGGTCGTCGCCAAGACCCTCATTCTTAAATTTTTCCTGCAACTCTTCTAGAGTTGTCTTCTTTTGGGGCTTCCCAAAAAACCTACGATAGAATGAGGATGACCAAAACCGATGATTTATATTTGGATCAAAATCGGAGCCTCTAAAATTCAACCTTATCACTAAAGCATACTCCTTTCACCCAAATCTAAAATTTGTATTGTGGATTCGAAATTACGTCTCACTAGAACCACTGTTGTCTATCTTCACAATCCCTCGTGAGATAAAATAATGCACAACTTTGTTACATCTTTCAACATTCGCTCGAAGTTGGAAAAAATGACCAAAATAAGATTCCAATAATGTCGCACAAACATTCTTACCATGCCCATGTAAGACATCCGATATATCTTTCATCTCACTGACACGATCATGATTACTTATTGTATAAGTTGTATCAATCATGCTCGGTCTTTTCCTTGCCCATCCATCTTACAAAATTAATTAATAAAAAATCGTGTTAATGCAATTATCTTCATTTAAACTATAATAATATAAAAAATATAAACAATTACAAAAAGAAACATAAAACACAGCATATACGTAAGCAGTTTATTTATTCTACTAGAATTTTCATTGGTGCATATTCTGAGTTTTATTACATGTAATTTTAAAAAATGTATCAATAATATATAAAAAAAATAAACAATTAGAAAATACTTCAATTAAACACAACTACACGTAGCCAATTTTATTTAAAAAATATAATTAGTAAAATAATACACAAATATTATTTGAACTAAGATGGGGGCACGGGCACCGGTACGAGGAGACGGAGGCAGTCACCGGAACAGAAGACGGGGGCACAGTGTAATGACCCCGACTACCGAATTGACGAGTCTTTCTAGCATGTTTTGTCCTGACGGCTGTCTTCACAAACTATTGTCCTCACTCGCATGTTCCTTGAGAAACTTCACAGGGGGTCACTCATCCCACCATTACCCCAAGTGAAGCACGCTTAAATTTGGATTTCTGGTGGAATGAGCGCCAGAAACGAAGATGCAGATTGTTGCATGAGTAGCACCTATCAAATCATTTAAGGTATTCTCGACTATACAGTATTATTCCTATATAGCCTCTGAATCACTCTCTTTCGGGTGGGTTCGGTTCATTCATGTGTCCCCTCGCTTGGAAGTCTTATAGGGGCCGCTCTTTGTCCGTGCCTGGCATTGGCAATCACTCTATGCTTCGGCCCCAAGCCTTACATGCCCACCCGCTTCCGCTTGGTTCATCCTCGAACCACACCTTACACTGAGAGGCTCGACTCTAATACCCACCTGTAACAACTTGGCTACCGGACTGACGGTTTTCTCCATAAATCAACACGAGTCTTTCCAACATGCTTTGTCCTCACTCGCAACTCTTTATTTGTACCTGGCACCAGCAATCACTCCATGCTTTGCCCCAGGCATCACATGTCCACCAGCTTTCGTTTGGTTCATCCCTGAACCACACCTTATTATGAGAGGCTCAGCTCTAAGACCACCTGTAACGACCCGGCTATCAGACTGACAATTATCTCCATAAACTAACATGAGTCTTTCCAACATGCTTTATCATTACTCGTATGCTCATTGAGAAACTTCCTAGGGGGGCACCCATCCCACCATTACCCCAGGTCAAACACGTTTAACTTTGGAGTTCTGGTGGACTAAGCGCCAGAAAAAGAAAATATATCTTATGGTATGAGTAGCATCAATCAAATCCTTTAAGTTCTCCTTAACTATACAGTCTCATTCCTATATAGTCTCAGAATGTCTCTCTTTCGGGTGGATTCGATTCATTCATGTTTCCTTGTAACACCCCAGGCCCACGGGGGTGAGGCTCAGTAACAAAATGACGGCATAACGAGCTCCACTATCAACTACTTGGTATTTGTCCTCGCATTGTCAAAATAGTTAACCCAAGTTGCTAGAGAGTCCATTGAGCCCACTTATATACTCATCATACTTTCATTCTCCCACTGATATGGGATGTCGCATTCTTCCCCCCGCTGGAGACACAACGTCCTCATCGTGTTATTTCCTTTGTAGGACCGTCCCCCAGGGTCTGGTTTGAGCACACCTGGACTGGCTCTAGAGCCCGATCGAGCACACTCAGGGTCATCTCTGATACCATTTGTAACGCTCCAAGCCTACGGGGGTAGGGCCCAGTAACGAAAAGGTGGCACAACGAGCTCCGCTAGCAACTACTTGGCATCTGTCATCGCATTGCCAAAATGGTTAATTCAAGTTGCTAGAGAGTCCATTGAGCCCACTTATATACTCATCATACTTTCATTCACCCACCGATGTAGGATGTCACAGTCCCTTCGCTTGGAAGTCTTATAGGAGCCTCTCTTTGTCCGTGTCTGGCACCGACGATCACTCCATGCTCGGCCTCCGGCACACACATGGGCACCAGATAGATGGAGGCGGGCACGCGGGTCTTGCGTGCTGCATCTGATGTACACGCCCGCCATCCCACACGTACGCACGCTCGCCCTTCACACCCTGTGCGCTAGGCGTGCGCACCGAACCTGCCCTGCTCACGCAAGCCCATCTGTCCCGCCCACATGCACGCGTCCTGGGCGCTAGCCTCGGCGCCCGAGTAAGAACTTATCCCAGATTTTTTAGGTTTTTATGCATAACACTAAATTCTTTGCAGATTGCAAAATTTAAACAATGTCATAGTGAGGGGTTAAAAATACCTCTAAAACTTATTGAGGGGCATTATGCCTATGAACTTCTCCATAATCACCTTCTCCACTTGTCATTTTTTTCCGAACTCAAAACTTACAAATCAAACTACAAAATTACACATTGTTCATAATTAAACGAAATTCACATAGCTCTTACACTATATCTCTAAATTATATTGAAAACATGGTAGTCCCAAGAATTAAAAAAAAAAAACAACTCTACAAAATCTCACATTTACTTTAATTTGGATGATGGAGAGAAAGTCAACAACGAAAGTGACGGCTGCAGGCTCAGTGAACGCCGTCGACGGTAATATGGCGGACGATGGCTAGCTATATTGGTGGTGGTGGATTTGTAAATTGGTAGAGCAAAGAGATATGAGAGAGAGAGAGAGAGAGAGAGAGAGAGTTCAAAATGAGTATTTGTTTTTGGAGAGAGAAATTATTTTGGAGAAAGAAAGTCAATTTATTTTTTCTTTTCCATTATGTTTTTAGATAAATAAGGGTATTATAGTAAATGTGGACAAAATAAATATATTTTAAGATTAGTGGCTAATTTTTTTTTTTTAAGTTTTGAGCTCGACTGACTTATGAACAGTTAATTTATGGATCTTAAATATAATCCTCTAGAAATATGATACAAAATACAATTTTATAAAAGTTAGATACTACAATATAATTATTTAAAACTCATAATCTTCATTAGGGATAGAAATAGGTCAGACCAAGTCAGGCTTCGGCTTGGAAGGCATGTGCCTATCTTAATAATGATAGGTCTGGGTCTGACCTATTATCTATTTAATATTTTTATATAGACTTAAGTCTGGCCTATTTAATTAAATGAGTCGAGCCTTAAGCCTTTAAAAAATCTGTTTAAACCTATTTAAAATAGATTTTATATTTTTATTAAAAAAAAGATATACATGTATACATACAATTTATTTTTTCATAAATTTTTTTCAAGTGATAAATCAAATTAATGATTTACAAATATAAATGTCTTGTTGTTAAAATATAAATATAATATTTATTAAACTAATTATTTAACTAACAAAGTGTATTAATAAATTTTATAAAAAATATTTATTTTTATTTAATTTCATAAATAGGCCGGCCTATTAGGTTTGATGAACTTTTTCAAAGGCCTAGGCCTGACCTATTTATATAAAGAAGCTTTCTAAAGAGCCTCATTGTGGCCTATTTACTAAATAGGCTGAGCTTATGTAGGCCTAATGTAGATCGCGTTGTAGGCCCTTGTCAAGTAGTTTGACCTATTTTCATTCCTAATCTTCATGCACTTTCTTAAATTTTGTACGGCATGATGCAAATTTTCATGAAGTATGTGGACCAAGTTATAATTGTATAAGTTCAAGATTCAATTGCAATTTCCCGTGAATACATTTTAAAGTAATACGTATATGCTTAAATCTTAATACAATGTTTAAAAATATAATGCACTGCTTTCAAAAATATATATATTGAACTAAAAATGACACTTAACAAAAAATAAAAATAAAACTGAACACTTAATATAGGAGAATTGTGAGTTTATGATTTGAAAGATAAGCTATTTATTAATTTATGATGCGAAAGATGAAAACTATATATTTAGGACATAAAAGATGAATGTTATTTATTCGGGAACCAAAAAATCATATATATTTTATTAAATTTAAATTTTTAAAAAAATTATTTATTAAATTTTATAGATAATTAAATATAGAAATTTTGTGGGAAAATAATATAAAAAAATAAAATAAATGAAAATATATGATTTTTTTACTACTATTAGATTGATAATTTATCATCTTTCAGTTTTGAATTGATAACTTTGATCTTTCAAATTCTAAATTAATAAATATATGAAAATTTTGTGGGAAAATAATATAAAAATAAAATGAATGAAAATATATCATTTTTTTACTCCTAGATTTATAATTTATCATCTTTCAGGTCTTGGAGTAATAACTTTAATCTTTCAAATTCTAAATTAATTTATGTGGAAAATTTGTGGAAAAATAATATAAAAAATAAAATGAATGTAAATATATGGTTTTTTTTACTTGCAGATCGGTAATTTATCATCTTACACATCTTTAAATTGATAACTTTAATATTTGAAATTCTAAATTAATAAATAACATAATTTTGAGGATGTAAATAGAACGTGGAGGAAAGAGAGGAAAACTCTTGACGACGTTTATTGAGTGAGCCAGCAAAAAAGTAACAGAGAGTGACGGCGTGAGTGGGGCCCAACGGAGAAAATGAGATTTCGAAACGAGTGGCTGATGAAGTTTTCATTATCAGCAGCTAGCTAAAACAAAAACAAAGAAAAAAGTGCAATTGTAATTTGTAACCGGCGCTCCCGGTCAACACAACGAGCCTTGTCTTTTCTCGCACTATGGGCTTCAATTGGGCCTTTTCTGGCCCATTCATCTCCCACAATCTTAATTTAATACCATGTTATCATATGCACAGTACAAAGTTATCCTAATATTTATAGATATATTGATGAAATAAAATTGTACAAGTATAGAATGCATGAAGTGGACGATTTTGACATGTTCAAGAATAAAGAGCTTTAGGGATTTTTTTGCATTTATTTATTTTTATGATAAGGATATTTGCAGCTGCTATTTGAATGAGAAATTAGGTTAATGTGAAATTGAAAGACAAATTGTACCAACAAAATTATGTGATACGGACAATCAATAATATTTCTTCTTATTTTAAAACCTTGAAAAACCTACCTTGGAAACTTTGTGAACTTCCTTCTCCAACCTTTTGGGAATTTGGAGTCCCAACTTAAAGGCTGTCTTTTGTCCTTCTCTGATTTATTATTTGTGAATACATGAATACAACAAGCAAGACGTACATTTTAATTTTAATTAATGACCTTCAATTATTCATTTACAGCTTAAATTTTTTTCAAAACTTGCGCACTTCAATTACACATCTTCTGCATAATGCATTCTAAAAAAAATAGTATTTCACACCGTCGATTTAATATATATACTCATGACAAGTTACACCCTTATATATATGTGTGTGTATATATTTGCAATCTTTCAGACTAAAGTATTAATGAGGTCAATTAAAATAAATGTAATTTAGTCAACACCTCTCTCTCTCTCTCTCTCTCTCTCTCTCTCTCTCTCTCTTCTTTTTAATATTGCACTTTTTTTTCCTTTCCTTTTTAGTCAATATCTTCAATTTAAATTATTATTTTTTATTTGTTATATATGCATGTTATACTTACTCCCATTTCAAGAATATTGGCTAGTAAACCAATTATTAATTTTGAATGAAATATTTTTAATGATACTATTAAAAATATATATAAAAAATGCATTGATATACTTTTATGCTTGACAAGTACGTTAACATCCTAAATGTACGTTAAAAAAACACACACACACACACACAGCGGCGGAACTACATGGAGGTTAGGGGGTATAGCCCCCCCCCCCCCCCCCCCCAACTGATTTTTTTTTTACTAGTAGTCTATTTTTTTTTCCGGTGATAGCTCCCGTAGTAATTTTCGGATGAAAGACGAATAGACGATGGAGCTGGAAGAAGAAGAAGAAGAAGAAGAAGAAGAAGAAGAAGAAGAAGAAGAAGAAGAAGAAGATGGGATGACCTCCCGAAGAAAAGGACTGTTGCGGGCATATGAAGAAGAAGAAGTTGCGGAAACATTAGATATATAATATATATTGATATAGTATAGCCATATAGGTCTATCATTCTAGGCCTATAATTATAATAATAGTTATTTTGAAAACACACAACTAAAATTTAATAAAATGTGTTTTTGAAAACACACTTTTAGAAAGAAAAAAAAAAGAACGTATACTACCCTAATTTTCAAGTAATTGAAGTTAAAAAAAATAAACGCAACCTGACAACTGACGAGACGAGAACACAATTAAATTAGGCGAGTTAGAGATTTATAAGCTCTTTTATTTCTCTCGATTTTTTTGGCAGCGGCAAGTAATAAATAAATTTGAGGTTATTTTTCTGAAATTTTCTTTTTAAATACTAAATATTTGGGTTAATTTGGTATGTTCCTTATTTTTTTGGTTTTTTTTTTTTTGCAATTATGTTTCAAGATTTTTTGTTTCTTTCTTTGATATTATTTGAGGTTAGTTGTTTAAAATTGTCAAGTTTCATGTCTATATAGTTATATTTGTATATTATTAAATCAATTGTGGGTGTTTAACTGAATTCAATTTATATTTATTTAATTTTAACTTGGAATGAAATTAGGGTTTGAGCCAAAACTCCATGTACATGCAGAAGAGAAATGCTATCTCCACTCGAACCAAGACAGAACTTTTACTTATTCAAATAACAATTAAGGTGAAGCGGGGTCAGGGACGACCAATCTCTTTATGATAAACAAATCCATTTTGCAAGTTCGTCTGGGTTTGAATTAGGATCTTTAAGTAGTTGAAATTGGCCAGTTCATTGTATGAAATATTTAAATATTTGTATTGACATTAAAATTGTGTTTTTTTATGTCACAATGTTTTGTATTTAAATATATATTTATTTGATTGCGTGAAAAAAATATGTATATACTATAAATAAAATAGTCCCCCTAGAAAAAAATCCTGGTTCCGCCGCTGCATACACACACATTCATTGTGCTCTCCATGTTCCCAAAGTAAGTTTTGTAGTAAGGTGCATGCAATGCATTCTCATTTCTATATACAATCATTTTTCGTCATTTTCAATTTTACTAGTCGGCAAGTATAAAGTTATCAGTATTCGAAACTTTCAATATTTATGGTGTATATAATATTAATGATAAATTATTCTGAATTTTTTTATCAATGTCGAAATTAGGAGACCCCTTACTTTTTAATGATACAGATGATACTTTTTGAATGTTTTGTGATACCTTTTAATAGGACTGTTGGTACCGACTTTGGACAGATTTTTTTTATGGGTTGACCCGTGACCCGCATTGACCGGATCAAAGCGCGGGTTTGACCAACCCGTCTTATATAGTGTTATTTGCATCATGATGCATGCAAGTTTTTGCCAAATATGAATTATTTTTACGCATGATATTATTGATACTACAAATTGAGAATTTAGTGAATGATTTTATATTTAATACATTTGATTTTATATGTATAGACGACATATAATATTATATGCTTTCAGATGTTAAATGTGCATGTAATTATCGGGATCTTTAAGGGAGGTCTTGAACCAACTGTATGATATCATTATGTAGTCGTATAGAGATATTTTGAGTACATCTGGCCCATGAGAGACCCACAATATATTCTTATTCAATAGCAATGTGGTCACATTTAAAAATTTAAATATTAATTTATAAATATTTAAATCGGTACAATGCATGTGAGAAAGGATAGCTTATACTTAGCACAAAATAAACTACAAACATATGTTGAGGCCAATTATAGTCTTAAAGGTATCCGATAATTTTGAAAGTTATTAATAACGGATTATTAAGTGTAAACTTTGAGTGCTGGGGAAAACTTAATTTGATTATTTTGAACGATTATATTTTGCCAGTCCAAAACAAAGCTTTTGGGCCTCATTCTGATCCTACAATTAAATTGTTGCTTAAGACGCTTTTACACACACTATAATATTATTTTTTTATGATATAATAATTCTTATGTCCTGACTCGTAGAGCAAAGAAAATATATATTTCCACTCAATAAATTAATTAGGTGGTGTCCGTATAGTTAATTTATAAATATGTTAATTACTATATATGTGTAACGTGATGTTTGGTTATTTACATTTTTGCAACTTATATTTAATATTTTAACAAAGTTATTCATGTGTAATTGTAATGGTTATAAATTTTATCAACTATGAGAGACCATAGAAACAGTCTGTGTATGTACTAGTTTAATAGGAGTAGTTTGACTTCCATTTTCAAAGACGCTCACGATAAGCGCATTTTATTACAACACAAAAATATACATTTTCTAATATATACTACCTCCGTTTCGAAATGTTTGTTGTTTTGTTTTTTTTATCTGGAATTAAGAATTAATTTCGTAGACAAATATACATATCCCTTATATATGCCATAAAATCTAATTCATCTATATTTTCTTAAAAAATAACAATATTTTCTCTCTTCATATATTATAGGTAAGTTAGAATAAAAAAATCTTGTAGGATTTGAGAGGGTTAAAATTGGGAGAGAGGATGTCAAATTATATAAAACAACAAACACTTTGAAACTAAAAAAAAACCCTAAACAACAAACATTTTGAAACGGAGGTAGTGTATATATATATACATATTATTTTCTTTAAATTCTGTAAATGAATCCGACCTAAAAAAAAAAGAGCCTAAGAGACAAATTAATTATTTGTAGATATCTGACTAGGTCCCATCAACAATGATATCAAATTACATGAATTATGATAACCTTAATTATTTCCCTAGCTACAATATTTGTTGAAGGTAGTTATGTTAGTTAGTGCTGAAGAATGCTTATACCTAAAGTATGTGGAGCAATGGGAGACAAAATCAATTGGTATAGATACCTAGGAATAATTTTTGAGCATGCCTTCAACTAATTTATCCAAAGCCAATAAAGGCCATGCTTCACAAAAGAAAAAAGAAAACATAGAATATGAATGTGATTCCCACATCAATTGGTTTTAATTGTTGAGAACCATCATTTTTCTTCTTTTGATTGATTACAAATAAAGATATAATTCCTCAAAGTTGAAACAATCTACCTGAAAGATTCAAAATCTCTGCTAAATAGTGGAGAATTACTTTTCTTTAATCTATATATTATCTAAAAGGAAGATAGTTATCGAAAATAGAAATAACAATTTTTTCCGCCCAAATCACTATTCCTAATTGAGCAGCTAATATTTTCTCTTAATATATAGATTACGTACGTATAATGTAGTGATAGATATTAGGATAGATAACTTTTATTATATATATACATAGACACCATATCTATTTATACTAATTGAGAAACTAATATTTTCTCTTAATATATAGATTACGTACATATAATATTAATGATAGATAAATTTCATTATATATATACATAGACATCATATCTATTTATATTAGGAATTAATATATGAATATTAATATTAGGGATGAACAACTCTCAGCCATGAAATATTAATATTAATATTAGGAATTTGTGTATATATTTATATTATATATGGATAAATTTGATCATACATACACACACCATATCTATTTATATTAAGAATTAATATATGAAATATTAAATGAGAATGGTATCTAGGACCTAATATTGGATTGAGGATATATAAATCACATATAATAAACCTAATCTAATTAAATATTCCCCTTAAAAATTCTACTGATAATACACGCACTTCGTGAAACTTATTTTTTTAATTCATTTATAAAATCTGCAATATCTCAATGTGAATGTTGTATAATCATCTCCATATTAATAAGATATTCCCCGCAATATTATCTAATAATATCTATTAATCTACTAATGATATGTATAATGTATAATATAATATATATGAATATATCCTCATTAATTTTCACACGTTAAAGATATATTATCACATATATTTTAGAGATTTGTGTACATATATAAACCATATATAATAGAACAAATCCAATTCATCAAAAAATTCAATTCATACCATAAATATTTTTCGTCATACGATTTTATAAATAGATCCGTATGCTACGCATACAAATCAAACGCTCTATTGCATTTTACAATAAATTAATTCATTCCAAATCATAACTTCATGTCTCCATTTTTCAGTTTAGTTGAGAGGGTTAGGGAAACCGGCCATTCCATATATGAATTGATATTGAAACTTAGGGTTGTTCGTAACAACCACCGTATGGAAGATCGCATGCTAAACCAACTCTCGAGATAATTCTCCATGATCGTGTCGGTGACCATATACACGGTACCATGAGGAAGTCAGACCTCGAGTGGCTTAATATCGAATTTGTGGAAGGCAGTTTATACGCTTTTCAATTTTTCAATATACAAGATAATAGGATGAAATATAGAACAACCCAACATATGTTCAAATTCATCTCTTCTTACTATACGAAAGCTATCCCCATCGTGGATGAAGGTTTTCCACACTACATGTTCCAATTTTGAGATTTCACATCTTTATAAGAGTTGGTCCATTTGATGAGGGTTTGCTTTTTGGTATTAACTACACTTAATATTAAAATTTCAGTTTATATTATTTATATGTTTTTGTTTTACTAATATATATAATTTTTTTATTATAACAGACATTATTGAAAAAGTTGAAAAGCACTCTGAATCCCAAGAAATACAACGTAACGGATGTCCTACCAATTCATGATTTATACTGAAGATGCAAATTATACTTCAATTCATGATTTATATTTTACATTATGCATGAGTTTTGTTTCAGTACGATAATTGAAGCAATATTTTTTTTTTATTGTGATCGTATTTTAATAAAATTTTAAATGTGTACCCCACTCTCCGTGCATCGCACGGGTGCAATACTAGTTTCTTACAAAAAAAGATTGTGCATGGTTTAAAGTTATCAGGGTTATATTGGTGAACTGCATTACACATATATAAGTCCACATGTATATATATTTCAGATGAAAATTTTGGTTATACACTTAACTACAATCGTCAAATTTTTTTTAATATTTTTTTTTTTCAAATGATAGTACGTACGATTTAGCTAATAACAATCCAAAGAAATGACATGTTAATTCTTATGAAATGGAAGTATATATATTTTTTATATATAAAATAATACATTGTCACATGTTACTACTCATGATACTTAAATATTACTTTTCATGATATTCAATTGAATGAGTATTAATTATTTGAGCTGAAGACCAACCTGCATCGATCGAACTTGACATTTTGCACAGATTGGATGCGGTTTGTTAATTACATGCAGGTCGAACCAATTACTGTCTCAGCAGCCAAAATACATCCAATTAATTTATTTATTGAATGAGGCACCCACACGTACATAAGGTGTATAAGTCCGGGCCCATCACACTGCCCCAAATTCAATAATAAAAAAAGGTAAAAAAAAAACGAAGTCCACATTGAAAGGTTGTGTGAAAAAATCAAAAAAGCTGAAAAGGTTGTGATATTAGAGCCTATTAATTTATTTTGTCTCCGATCTCCAACTGTACTACCCTTTGGGTCATTCAACTTAACGAAATAACGAGTTCAAATCTTATCAATTTTTTTTAGATCGAGGTCGTTATACAAGACTTTTCTTATGTGATTTGTTTCTCTTTATGTGGTTGGTGAGCTATCACACAATAACATATTACCCAAAGCACACATATGTATAGTGGTTGTGGATTTTCTCCAATTGTCACATACACACTCACACACACACACACACACACACACACACACATATATATATTAATATTTATAGCTTATATTGAAAAAAAACTCAAATTTTCTGAAGTGGCATAATTTGTTGAGCGTGCATACATATTCTTAGTGTGTAAATTAAGAATAAATTTTAAAATCCAAAAAATATTGAAAAAAATATTGTAGTTTTATAAATTATTTTCGAAAAAGCAATGCCATAATTCAACACACACATTATTAAATCAACATTTACGGTGCTATTTAATTTCAAAAATTGAAAAATATCGATAACAATTTTGTCATATATGTTAGAAAATACAATGCTAAAATGCAACATACAAATGTTAACATCAACATTTACACACACACACACACATCTTAAAAAAATTATTCATCCATCTAATTAATTCAAATGATCTAAATTGATTCTTAATTTATATACTTAGGGTATTGTATCATCTAGATAAATTGGACTTGCTAACAATATACAAAAAGTCCATGCATGATTTATTAAGTCCTTTTTTTAATCAAGAGTGGAACATTCCATTTTCCAATGCCCATCCATGTTTACCAATGACCATATTCTTCAATTTCTTCTTTTTTTTTATTCCCATACATTATCTCATATGCACATATATATCTTAGCGGAGGGGAAAAGAGACAACTCAAGACTCAAGTACTATGTTTTCTTCTTGTCAAGTGAAAGACGGGTTGATAGGAATTTATTTTTATTTTGTTATTTTTTTATCGAAATTATACCAATTAACTTTATGTTTTATCAAATCAATACCTATTATATACACCACAATCATACATTTAATATATAATTTTATAGAGATAGTTTAACAGTTCAGTGAGTAAGTTTATGATCAAAACTTTTGAGTTTAAATTTCACTAATAACTATAAATTATCAAAATGAATTAAATGGAGGAATTCAGACACTTATCTTTTATGGACAATTAATACCCCGAAGGATGTTTTTTTATTTATCTAGAGTTTGAATGAATACTACAATTAGTTTTTATATTAAAGAAAAAAGTCTAAGCTAGGCTGCTAGTGTGAATAAAAAGAAAAGGAAATAAAGAATAAAGTAGAGAGTTATAACTTATAATGTTGGAGAAAAATGGGGACATAAAAAGAAGAAAAAAAAGTTTGAGGTTGAATTAATTTGGGATTGGAGGTTGGGGGTAATGTGCGGCGTGATATGTGGAGCGATGAATGTGGTTGGGTGGGACCAATGGACCATCATCATCTAATCAACAAACCATGTTCCTTTACACTTGTAATTCTGATTGCTTCACCCCGCCCTTTAATTTTTTTTTCAAATTTCGCGGGCAATTTAACTACTCCCGCCATGGGAGCATAGTGAATCAGTCTTTGTAAATACATACTATATATAGAGAGAGAGAGTGTGAGTGTGTTTAATTATATTAAATGTAATTACAAGAATGTAGTTTACTGATATTCAATTTTTTTTAAGTGTGATAGATTATGATATGGAGTCAAATCTCCTAACTCAAAAAATTATAAATTATATACTAAATGTAGAATTCACTTTTTATAATGTTTGTTTCTGTTCATTATGGATATAAGTTAACGTGCTCATTTTATTATAACAATATCATATTATTATAATAAATAATTTACTTTTTTATAGTCCTATTCTATGATTTTCTTCTTCTTCTTCTTTTTCTTCTTCTTCCTCCTCCTCCTCCTCCTCCTCCTCCTCTCTTCTTCTTCTTCTTTTTCTTCTTCTTCCTCCTCCTCCTCCTCCTCCTCTCTTCTTCTTCTTCTTCTTCTTCTTCTTGTGTTGCCCGTTTATTTAAGAAAATCATATGTTTTATAAGTAATAATTATCTAACTAAAACCTAAAATAAATTATAAATCCTATAATTAAATAATCAATATATTTTAAAAATCAAAATGATTATAAATCAATATGGTACGTAATAAAACAATCGATTCTAATTAAAAATTATGAACTGATTATTTAAAATTAAAGAGGAAATAGTAATAAATAGGTAAGATTAAATATTTGATAGCACACCGATCCAAAAAAAGGCAAAGTGGAAATTTGGATTGAAGAAATTAACTTATTTACTTTTTTTTTTTTTTTTTTTTATGTCGAGGGTAACCCGCAGCCGCTACCGTGGTGCGCACTGGGTAAACCCCGCCCCTGTGTAATAGCCTGCAAACCTACACAGGGGAGGTAAACCACACTTGGCAAGGCAGGTGTGACAGGCTCACACCTAATGGTGTTGGTGGTGGGTCGAATTTGAGACTTTTGGCCTCAAGAAACACCACTCCACCACTAGACCATCCCTAAGGAGACAACTTATTTACTTATTATCATGATAGGTTGGCGCGTTAACTCAAATATACCGTTTGAATGAAAATTATTTATATATATAGATATACACACGCACGTATATGAAATAATAACTATACTAGTATTTCTCCTATGCGATGCACAAATAATTATTATTTTTTTATTTATAATATTATGATTATTTTTTAATTATATATGTCGTGCATGCTTATTTTTAAATTTTATATGTTGTACTCAATTTTTAAAAATTAATAAAATGATATGCACATACATTAATTAATTAGATAAGAGGATCAATTTTGTGTATTTACGATGAACAAAAAAAATTATGAACTAAATGAAACTCAAACGACATGATTTTATAAATTGCAATATTTGTCCACAATCAAAGAACATTTGATTTATATGAATATATGTCAGGTATAAAAAAATATATAATTATTTAATTGTTTTAAATGATAAAATTAAAATAGAAAAATAATACAATATTGTAAATTATGTTATACTTATATTGTTGTTGTTGTTGTTATACAAATGAAAACTATTTTTTAGGTCACAAATGTAAAGTATTGCAACCTGTACATAAAAAAATAAAATAAAAAATATTACAAATCTCAAATTTTAACGTAAAAAAATAATAATTAATATTGCAAAAATTTGTTAAAAGATAACAATTGTAATCTAAACTGTCGTGAAAAAAATAAAAAAAAAAGAAGAAGAAAATTTTCAACAGCAAATATCACCAATGTTGTCTATAGGCTATAACTCAATCTGTTGTTTAAAATATATTTTGTGAACTTATATTGTTGTTGTTGTTGTTATACAAATGAAAACTATTTTTTAGGTTACAAATGTAAAGTATTGCAACCTGTACATAAAAAAATAAAATAAAAAATATTACAAATCTCAAATTTTAACGTAAAAAAATAATAATTAATATTGCAAAAATTTGTTAAAAGATAACAATTGTAATCTAAACTGTCGTGAAAAAAATAAAAAAAAAAAAGAAGAAGAAAATTTTCAACAGCAAATATCACCAATGTTGTCTATAGGCTATAACTCAATCTGTTGTTTAAAATATATTTTGTGAACTTGTGTAATAGATAATAATTTATAACAGAACCATTGTCTATCACACGATTTTGCCTTAATATATGTATAGATATCAATTACTAGTCACGTTAATTAAAAAAAACTATGTGATCATTTTTTGTGTATGTAGGGTGTTTATGCTCTATCAATTACCGGAGGAAGGAGTGTTTAGGGTGGATGTCGATGTGTCGGTGAATTTTAATTTTAGCTTGTTTGGAATTGGAGCTGTTATTCGGAATAGTGCAGGGAGACTTCATGCTGCTCTTTGCTAAAAACAACTTTGAAACCTTTGTCAGTTGTTGATGCAGAGCTAAATGCAGTATTGTATGGGGTGGATTTGTGTTTACAAGATGGGTCGGTACCGTTTGTTGTGTATTTTGATTTTTTAGGGGCGATCTCAATGGTCACCAAGGGATTAGGAAACACGGATACGTTGGATGAGGAGTACTCTCGAATTAATGAGTTGGTTTGAGCCTAATTGACTTGTGATTTTCGATACATGTTTAGAGACGCTAATGTTGTAGGCTATAATGTTGCACAATTTGGTGCGAGATGTGACTAGTTTTATACTTGGGAAGTTTTATATTTGGTGCAATTTGCTGGTTTAATATGAAATCCGATTGTCTTTCAAAATAAAATAAAATTAGTTAATTAGATTTGATTAAGAGTTAGGACAGACTAAAATAATGCAATAATGGCAAAATCAGTATTTTAGTCTCTTATATTTACACTGATTTATTAATCACCTCATGTCACATGGTCATACTTAAATAATTTTACACATCTCGAATAAAATTAGGGATTCGATTTCCTTTTCCGGATTTCATTCCATTCGTTCTAATTTTTCCTGAATTCAAACTATTTTACTTGGGAAGAAAGATATTAGTGGACTCTTTATAGAAATTCTAAACAATGGTTAATTTACTTTCCCCAAATTCAGGGGCTAATATGCAAATTCACCCAACAAATACATATGCTAATGCTGAATAGCTATTAATTTAACAAACCCAATTAGTTTTACAATTTTATTTTCTCGATCGGAAGAAAATAATAGTTTATCATTTAAATAGTGGTAAGTTACCTAATTTCAGCTATCTTAGTGCTTGTGTGCTTTAATTAAGTTTCAAAATGTCAATCTTTAGCCGCCTCATGAAAAATTCGAGGTGAGATTTGGCAAAGTTATTCGGCTGAAATCACTGACCATATGGACTTATAATCAAGCCAATTAAATGTTAAAGAATTTCAGCAAAAAAACTTTAGAAATATATATACAAATACACAGAAAGAAACTTTCTCTAAACATGAATTAATGTTTGAATACTGTCGTTTACCATAATTAATTTGATTAAATTAACCTCGAGACGTGTCTCTTCCGGCGCTTGAATATATATAGTTAACCATACATGGAATTGAGGATATGATCAAGTTCATGCAAGAGGTGGACTAATCAACTCAAGACCAAAAAAATTGGCAACTCATTAATAACGATATCGATTTTATACCATATATATTTTTTAGAGGTCTCATTCCGTCAATGGAATTAAAATCAATCGATAAATAACCAAATGACGACACATAATTAACTAGTGATCAACTTATTAGTATTTTTTTTTTACGAAAAGATTTGAACTCGTGACCTTGATTTCCAAGCAAACTCACTCCACCATTAGGCCATCCCCACCAGCACAATTAGTGATCAGTTTATAATATCAATATTATTACACATCATTTGCTCAAAAACCATAGAAAAGTAACAGAACTAACAATTAATTAATAATATATATATATATATATATATATTAAAATTATATCATACACATGGAAACATATAGATAATAGAATTCTGTAACCTGGTCTTCGATTCAATTCCAGTACAGTACTAACTAATAACCGAAATCAAAAGCTGAAGAAAACTAGTAACTAAAATTTGAAAAAAAAAAAAAATCAAATAAAAATAACCGAACTTTGCGAAAAAAATTGATTTTAATTTAGTTTGGCGAAACACTTAATTATTTTGATAATGTTAAAGAATATTCAATTAAATCGGAACTGTTGTCTGATACAATTGAAATGATTGAGAAATATTATTTTTTATCAATGCATGCAATTTTTACGCTTTAGTAATTAAAGTAATTACAAATCCCAATAAATAAATTTTATCTAAATAAGTATCGGCCGACCAAGTCAATGCAAAAATGACCATTTCTGCATTTCCTTTATTACTAAGTGGTTGTATATCTGCATTGATTTCTCACTAATCATAAATTGGTTTTGAGATATCAAATAAATTTGATTTTAATTTAGTTTGGCGAAACACTTAATTATTTTGATAATGTTAAAGAATATTCAAACTCAGATGTTTATTTCCTTGAGAGTCGAGACATTGATCTTAAACTGATGCTTGCCGTTCTTACAAGGATTACCTAAACATATAGAGATAAGAATGATGTCCCCTTGGGGATGGCCTAGTGGTGGAGTGGTGATATCTTGAGGCCAAAGGTCTCAAGTTCGAATCCCACCAACACCACTAGGTGTGAGCCTGTTACATCTGGCTTGCCAAGTGTGGAGGTGGTTTGCAGGCGACATCAAAAAAAAAAAAGAATGATGTTTGAAACTATTAATGTCGAAATTTAATGTGAATAATCGTTATAAATAATACATTTTATAAAATTTATGGCTAATAACTTTCATAACATTCACCCATCAATTACATCGTAACTGTTGTCTGATACAATTGAAATGACTGAGAATATTATTTTTTTATCAATGCACGCAATTTTCAAGCTTTAGAAATTAAAGTAATTACAAAATTCGAATAAATAAATTTTATCTAAATAAGTACCGATCGACCAAGTCAATGCAGAAATGATCATTTCTACATTTTCTTTATTACTAAGTGGTTGTATATCTGCATTGATTTCTCGCTAATCATAAATTGATTTTGCCGAGATATCAAATAAATCTGGGCAAAACCTAAATTATGAATATACAATCTATATTCTAAAAAAAAATTCCCAACAATTTAATTAAAAGTTATAGAACACCCTCCCTCTAGCTATTCTCATTTCTCAATACTATATATCTTAATTAATACTATATTTGAAGATCTAATTAATCGACTTCTTGGATAAAACCAAAATGTCTTAGCATCCTTGATATTAATAGAAAAAAGCATAATGCCCCCAAAAAATAAAAAAAGAGGAACAAGAAAAGGTAAAAGAATATTACAAAAGAAGGAAAAATCTTTGAAATGATTAATAAGGCTTTTAATGGCACAACTTGCAATTCAAGCAAAGCGGCAACCCACAACCCCCTTTCATATTTTCTACTCTCAAAGCAATAGTCTGATTTCCCTATACTGCCCTTTTTATTTCAACCCAAACACCCAAACATGTAGAGGGCAATTTAGTCAACAAATGTAGCTATTTTTTGAAAAAAAAAGAAAAACTCCCCCAATGTTTGCATTAATTAAGGAAGCACAAATCATGGGGCATGTCTGATGATTTTATCTCGTGTTTCTCTCTCCTCCCCTGCCTCCATAAGTAGCAGTTGTACACCTTCCTCCCATTGCTCCTCACACTCAATTAAGTCGTCACTCAACAACCCAACCCACCACCCCAGCACGGCGGCCACAATGGGTTTGACTTGCATTGCCGGTCTGCTTTTACTAGTGGCGACCTACGTCGAAGCAAGAATTCCGGGAGTTTACTCCGGCGGCGGCTGGCAGACCGCCCACGCTACTTTCTACGGCGGCAGCGATGCCTCCGGGACCATGGGTACGCCTAAATTACTCAAATTTCAAATAACTTAAGTAGTTAACACGACACGACACGACACAGAGTGTACGTGTATTGATGAAACGAAACATGAATAACATGGTGCGTGGTGGTGTGCAGGGGGTGCTTGCGGGTACGGGAACTTGTACAGCCAAGGATACGGCGTGAACACGGCGGCGCTGAGCACGGCGCTGTTCAACAACGGGTTCAGCTGCGGCGCGTGCTTCGAGATAAAGTGCAGAGATGAGCCGCAGTGGTGCCACCCGGGTAGCCCATCAATCCTGATCACCGCCACCAACTTCTGCCCGCCCAACTACGCCCTGCCCAACGACAACGGCGGGTGGTGCAACCCTCCCCGCCCCCATTTCGATCTTGCAATGCCGATGTTCCTTAAGATCGCCGAGTACAGGGCCGGCATTGTGCCCGTTTCATACCGCCGGGTTGCATGCCACAAGCAGGGAGGAATAAGGTTCACCATCAATGGCTTCCGATACTTCAACTTGGTTTTGATCTCAAACGTTGCTGGAGCCGGGGATCTGGTTAAGGTGTGGGTCAAGGGCTCCAGGACTAATTGGATGCAAATGAGTCGTAATTGGGGCCAAAATTGGCAATCCAACTCCGTTTTAGTGGGCCAATCTCTCTCCTTCCGAGTCAAGGCCAGCGACCACCGTGGTTCCACCTCCTGGAACATTGTTCCTTCTAATTGGCAATTTGGTCAGACATTCACCGGAAAGAATTTCAGAGTCTAGCTACCTACACTCCAATCAATCCTTTTTCTCTTCTTTTTTTTCTTTTTTTTTTATATATATACATACCCTTTTTTTATGTTTGGGAGAGTGAATTCAGAAAAGTTTTGGAGTGTTTTTGCATGGTTTAATTAATTGTCTCAACTTTATTTTGAGGGGAAAAGAAACGTGCAGCAAATTAAACTCAAATGTATGAAGCATGCAGTGGCTGCAAATTCAAATCTAATTATTGTGTGGCCCTCGGCTTCTATCTCTTTTATTCACATATTTATATATTAATTTTTCTCCAGTTTCAATTTTTCAATTTTATCATTGCTAATTAGGTTCATCCCATTCCCACCAAATTATAGGATTTATAATAATTTTTTTTACACTTGTCGATTAATAATTCATTATGCTTGATTTTTTTTTATTTTAAATACTATATAATGTCTCCCGAAACTTGTGGAATAAAATGCAATTCCAGACTCAATCTTTAGCTAATTCCTTAAGTAAAGGGGGATTGTTTGTCTTGTGCAAACTTAGAAAATTCGTTTGATAATTTGATCAAATTTCGAAGGAAGACAATGTAGTTATTATTTAACGCAAAACACGGTATAAATAAATTAAAATAAAAAGACAATAGTTGACTCAAATTGCTTCTTTGAGAATGATGTGATTGGACAAGAGAGAGAGAGAGAGATGAAATGGTAAATAATTAACTACCTTATAAAAACATTCATCATTAATATTCCTAACATAAACATGATATCCACCAAATGGAATAATGCACCATCATATCAAAATCCCTCTCATAAAATTGAATGTCACCAAAATCATCATTAATATTCCTAACATAAACATGCCATCCAACAAATGGATAATGCACCATCATATAAAAAATAAAAATAAAACTCATAAAATTGAAGATTACTGGGGTTGACAAATTTTAAATTTAGGTTTGGGATTTTCACATATAATAATGCATAACCTTCTTCCTTAGGTGATGAATTCGCTGCCAGAAACATATCAATTTAGCTAAATTATGGATCTTACAACCAACTAAAGTATTGGTCATTGTGCCCCATCTCATCTCCAATTCTCTATCGCACGACTCCCTTTCAAATTCATCACTAAGACCTATCTTATTTAATTAGGTAGAAATTGTAACACTTGCTCTTTTTAATGACCAAGTAGAGGAGTAAAACCAATACATGACCTAGTGGTGGAGTGGTGTTTTTTGAAATTAAATGTCTCAAGTTCGACCCACCATCAACACCGTTAGGTGTGAGCTTGTCACGCCTGACTTGTCAAGTGTAGTTTGCCTCCCATGTGTAGGTTTGCAAGCTATTACACAGGGGCGGGGTTTACCCAGTACGTACCACGGTAACAACTGCGTATTACCCTCGACATCCAAAAAAAAAGTGTGCATAAGAGTTTATATACATTATGTCAATAATGATTGGAACTTCTACAATGTGGCCCCTTGCAAGACAGATAAATACTTTACTTTAATCATCACACCCAGACACCCTTGCAAGATAGATAATTACTTCACTGTCACACCAACTACGTTATGCACTAAGGAATATTAACTTTCAAAAGAACAATGCTAATTTATTTTTGATGATGAGGGCAACCCGTAATGACTATCTGATGATAAAAAATTGATAAATTCCACTCATGTGCAACAGACAATAGTGTACAAACCCACACTTAATAGTGCCGGTGTAATTGAATTCAAAATCTTCAGTTCTAAGCTAATTTATTTTCACATCTAATGTTATTTAAGTAAATCAAAATTCCAAAACATGTAAAAGAAAAACTCAAAATATGAATCCACTTCCGTCCCGAATACTTAAAATTATTTCCATTTTCTAACGTGTATACGTATATATGCGATATTTTTAAACCTCAGTCTCTCTCTTTGGCAATCATATCGACTAATTCCATAGAATTGGTGCGCTCGCGTCATGTGTAATTACGTTTCCTATAACAAATATTCGTTTCAATTTATAATATTATCCTCATCATTAGTCTTATTTTTCTTCACTTCCTTTTTACTTTAATTGATGTTAATAAACACAGCCTATTATCCTAGATATAGTATGCTTTGTTTTAGCTAGATGGGGGAATTGTATTCCCAAATGGGCCAAAATCAGTCAACTCTTGCAGGGTCAAGAATTCAAATTACAATAAAATATATCAAAGTCGAAAAAATTGGTAGCCACCGAGTAGAACAGAAAATTCAATATCTTTACTGCCTAAAAAATCATCTGGAAAATTCAAACTCACAATAGTTAAAATAATTAAAAGATAAGAAAAAGGAAATAGGAGAAAATAGGGCTCATATCAAGTGTAAATTAGAGAAAAAATATTCATTGTGGGAATAGAAACAAAAAAAGAGATGAAAATGAAGAGAGAGAAGGCGCCGAATAGCCAGCCCTTTCGACGGAAAGGGGGCGGCACCTAAATCGTCAATTCTTCATCTCAATCTTCTCTAATGGGGGTTTCAATTTCTAGAGAGAGAAAACCAACCCATCCCACTCAACCCTCTCTCTTTGTAATCACAGCCCCTCTTTCGACTACCAAATCACTCGGTATAAATTTACTGTAATAAATTCAAAAAACAATCACACACAAACACACACGCATGAATGTGTAAATCTAGGAGAAAAATTCACCAATCGCATCTGCAAAAAAGAAAGGGATTAATAGTTGTGAGAGAGAAGATAAAGAGAATGGTAGCAGACATATTCCAGAAATAATTTTAGGGTTAGGGTTCCCTATATAATGGCTAAATTTTGGGCCTGTTGAAGCCCACTTGAAGAAGATAATTCATTAATTTGTACAAGTAAAGCCCATATTTGTTTTTGAATAGGAGGGTTTACTATTTGCAGTGCAATTTAGATAACTGCATCAAAAACATAATTTCTTCACAATTTTGTTAAATAAGCCCAAAAAGAACACACACTAGTATTTATCTTGAAGAATGTTAAAATGGGCTAGGTATGTCCGTTCAAAATCTGCTCAATTAAACCACCCTCCGTTAACCTTTTTATTAAGATATTTACATCCTCTAAACATGTGCATGTCGCCGGTTATCGAACAATCATATTAAGCTTAATTCTTATGAACTTTGAGCCGAGATTTCGACGATGAATTTCCAAATTGATTCATGGATTTTGAAGCCCAATGACCTCGTTGTTCGGAAGTGGATTCAATTTGATTTTTCGATAGCATGTAATTGAGTAATTAAGTTGTGAAAATACAACTGCTGACTAATGTTTTAAATTTTAGATGAATATTTAACTTCCATTGGTAGAAAACTTTAAAAAATGGTTCAATTTTTAAAGTTTAAAGGTGTAATTGGGCATGACAAAAATTTAAGTGTCCATTTAGGATTGACGAAATAATTTAGGATTCTATTTGAATATTTTTTCTAAATTGAATTGACGTTGTTATGGCCAGCCAAAATGGTGACCCTTTCTTATGCAATGTTTTCAAAATTGGATTGAACCGATCAATTCAATCATGATTTAATATCGATTCACTTAGCAATTGATCGATTTAACAACGATTCACTTAGTTGACCGATTCAATGTCCTGTCCTACTATAATAATATTATTCTTATACTTATCAACTTTGGTCTATATGAAATCAACTCAAATTCCTAACACTTTTGTCCTTATTGTTAATTGTATTCCATAAATATTAATTAATCGCTTTTGTATTTCATATATAATATCCGATTTACACCAGATAAGGCATTTTGTTATTTGATTGAAAGTTCATTTACAACTAATATTTTGATAACCAAACATCAATTGATTTTATTTCAAAATCACAAACTATATACACATTTACACATTCACTACGTCGAATTTCTTGTACCAAATCGAATCAATTTGAATGTTCTCAATTCCATAGATTAGGTGTGATTAAAAAAAAGTTGATCCAATTAAAAACACCTCTCTCTCTCTCTCACACACACACACACACATGATCAGTGATATATAAGTCACTATTGGATCAATTATTTCCCATATATATATATATATATATATATATATATATATATATATATATTCAGCTTGCATATTTACACTAAAATAATTACTGTGAAATTGGATGACAGAGAGGCATGAGTGATTACAACCTTGCTTGAAGACATTCAGCCACATTATTCTCGACTTAAACATGATGGTGGGTGATAGCTAGAAATAATGTTTTTCTTGGGTAAGAAATAGGCTATTTGGTTTCTGGAAGTCGAGCTACATTTATTTATAACTTTAGAAATACTCAACGGATATCCACATTCAGGGATTAAATAAGTTACTCCTTCCATCCCATTCATATAATTTTTTTTAGATGTCCCAATATATAAACTAATTTCTATATAAATTTAATTAATTTATTAATACATCTCAATTGACAACATAATTGAATGTTTTAGTACATAGATATTCATTGAATACCAATTAGAACAAATCTCAAGAAACATAAAAAGCGTGGCCACCTCTGAAAAACATAAAATAATTAGAGATTTTTTTTTAAATTATTATTTCTTCTGATTCATGTTAAATATGATTTTAAAGACACACATATTAATAAAATAATAAAAATTACTTAATTACTACTATCATTCTTCTTCTTTTTTCTTTATTGCTTAGTTTATTTAAACTAGATTATTACACGCATAACATCAAACCTTGTTTCCCGACACGCACATTTGCAAACTTTCGCAACATTCACTCTCTTTCTTACAAATTTATTTTCTAAATTCGAACTCAATCATAAGATAATGAAGATAAATGACAGGATTTAACCTTTTTTTTAATATCAGATTTAAAATTAGATAGTTTGCTTTTTAAAGTAGTGTTTTTTATACGGCCTAATGATGACCAAATTAGAAAGTGGGCACAATTCAATATCAAGTGAAACTGAAAGTTTTGGGAGATATAAAGTCTTAAATCAAAATTAGGTTTTTAATTGTTCATATAATTTTGGTATCATACTCACTCAGGACAGGTGTGCTGGTTTAATCACCCTACATGAATAATGAATATTAGGATGTAATTTTTTTTGAACAAGTAAAAAATAAATATTGAAATCCTGCAAAACAAACCAAAAATAGGACATTTTATAATGCGTGTGCGCGAGTGTGTATGTATCTATATTCTCTCTCTCTCCCTCTCTTTCTCTCTCTATATATATGTATGTATCTCATGTTCTCTCTCTTTCTCTACCACTCAAGAAGGAAACGCCCTCAGAATACCAGATCCATCTCCGACCGAGGCGAAGGGGCAACAGATAATTGTTGTACCCGGCGTCGCCTCTGCCGCCAAAATCTAGGGATCGTAACCTGAGAATTGGATCCAGGATTTTTTCCAACTCAAATTGCAGGTTCACCTCCCATTTTCTGAATTTTTTTTTTGCCTCTTTTCGCATTTAAATTGAAGCCTAACATTTGGAGTTTCGTTATTGTCTGAATTGAATCGTGTTCGTTCAACTGATTGTGTCTTCTCATTTGAAAATCATGATTTGCAATCATTCATGTTAACAGCTGGCATTCATTGCATTTGATGATGGATTATTTCTTTTCTTTTTTCCCTATCATTTTCATTCTTCCGTGTTTCTAGCCAACTTTCCACTGTAAAATTCAGATTGATTTATACATTATTTTGATGATTTGATTTGTTTGTTGTGGAGTACAGCTAGCTAGTTTATAATGTTTCCGTTGGTTTATGTCTTCAAAATACTGATTTTGTGGCGAATGGTTTGGACAAAATGTCATGTTGGAATATTCATATGAAAAGGTAATAAATCTCAAAACTTCAATGCACATGCAACCAATCTTTAAAAGAACTAGGAGGTAGTAAATCCTATTGCTGACCTGCAATTTCCAAGGGATTATGTGACAATTACACAGGTAATGTTTTATAGGTTATAACTTATAAGTTACAAATTTGTCTGGAAGACCAGGAACAGCAAACTCCAAAGTAATTGTAGAATGCACATGGGTGATATGGTCCCTGTTTACTTGTTAGTTGCTTCTGAATTCAGTATGTTAAGACTAAGCTGCATAATGTGTTTTCCTACAGATATTATATTTGAGTATTTCTATTGGGTAAATTTGAACCTTTTAGTACATAATTTCAGTTTTCAATACTTTTCAGCAAGCAGTAAAAAAAGTGTTGTGTATCTTAAAGCAATGACTTTGAAGAAGTACATACATTAGATTATTGGTATAACACACCAGAATGGGGAATTACACTTTATATGTCTACGAATAATGTGAAATTTTGCATCGTTTTAGCATTAACAATTATCTCCTACAATCAATATGTAGACATTTTGACTTAAAATCATCATAGAGATGCAGAAAATGAAGGATCAACGCCCCAGATCTTTGAAGCCTACCACAATCCATGGCTTTGCACAGTCTGGAGATATCAATGCATTCCAGAGGTTGCTTCTCAACAACCCTTCTCTTCTCAATGATAAGAACCCTGTTGTAAGAACCTCATCTCTTTCTTTCCTTTCGTATTTTTTTATCTGTCTAGTGGTATCCATGAATATAATTTTATTGAATTGAGTTTACATTCTATTAGTTATGCTAGAGAGACTAATTTCCAGGGCATGCTTCTTTTGTTCTTTTGTCAAATTGTTCGATTCACTTGAATTAGGTCCTTTTAATTAGATATCAAGAGTCTGGAGCTTAAAAACACGTGTAAAGTATAATGCACATTGTTCTGAAAATTGAAAAATGAAATGATGATAAATACGAATTCCTCCAAATGATGTCGTAGGCAGATAAAAATAATGCAGGATTTAATTTAGTACTTCCTGAAAATCGTATAAGCATAACTATAGGAGGACAAGGAGTCCTCTTCTATAGTTCTATGCTCAGGTGACTTTATTCAGGTGGTTGTGTCTTGGAATTAATTGGTTCCACAAGTTTTGTTGCCTTTTAGAGGATAAATAGGGTTTTAAGCAGTTCAGCACTGAATATTTTCATTGTTTAGCTGAAGATGTTTAGTAATTTATACTTGGCAGAGTGACAAATGAAGTGTTTATCTTTTGGATATTATTTCTTGCCCGACTAATTTTTTTCTTGATTTTTCTTTTATATCTTGATATATCATGATTGGATGAGTAACTCTATTTTTTTTTTTATCTCTCTTACTTCTGATTTCATGAAACAGAGGAAGTAAAGATTTCCACTATATTCATTTATCTAATAAGTTGTTGATGCATTTATTAGCCTCCCTCATAATTTTGTTGAACACATGCCCTACCAAAAGAGCAGAATATAGAATATCTCTTGAATGGATAGAATGATTGATGTGCTGAATTTTGAGTGTTCTTGTCAAGGTATATTTTTCCTAGCTAAAGTTTTAGCAGAGCTGCGCTGAGATAACAAATAATATCAAATACAACCACTTCCCAAACTCTTAGTCTTGAGCTTTAAGCAGAAAGTGTTAATATCAAAGCAAGATATGATAATCAACTTACAGATTAGAGATTGTGATTGATGAATTGCATCCCAGGGATTGAAGAGAGCTAGCTGTCATTTCCATCTCTCAAGAAAATTATGCCAGAATATGTTTTACTTATTCAGCTATAATATTTTTGTAGAATAACTATCTTGTTTGTTGAAGTCCTCTAATTTTCTGTCACACAGATGGCACAGACACCCCTTCACGTGTCTGCTGGTTACAACAACATTGAGATTGTGAAATTACTTCTTGATTGGCGAGGGCCCGAGAAAGTGGAATTGGAGGCCAAGAATATGGTATATCAAAAGTATTTTAATCAGCATTGTTTTTCTACTTTCTTCAAGAAGTGAAACATTTTTTATTGACTCCCATTATGCACCTTCATCTTATCAATTGGAAAGTATGGAGAAACTCCATTGCATATGGCAGCAAAGAACGGGTGTAATGAAGCTGCAAGGTTGCTCCTTTCTCGTGGTGCTTTTGTCGAGGCCAAAGCAAATGTGAGTTTATCTTCTTAATTTGTCTTTTTCAACCTTTATTTTGTCTCAGATTGCCAATGTCTTCTCACCTCATTTTGTCCAATTTGTCTGGCAGAATGGAATGACTCCTTTACATCTTTCTGTCTGGCACTCGCTTCGAGCTGAAGATTGTTCAACTGTTAATACACTGCTAGAGTATAATGCCAATTGCAGCGCTGAAGATAATGTATGATCTTGTTCAAATATTTCACTGCTTATGGTCTCTTTTGAATATTTCGCTGCACTCTTTATTGTATTCTCTTGGTTGATGCTTACTCTAAGCACCCTCAAGTGCAGGAGGGAATGACTCCCTTGAATCATCTGTCACAAGGCCCAGGTAATGAGAAATTGCGGGATCTTCTCATCCGACATCTTGAAGAGCAGCGAAAACGAAGAGCCATTGAAGCATGCAGTGAGACCAAAGCCAAGATGGAAGCACTTGAAAATGAATTATCAAATGTAGTGGGCTTAGATGCGCTTAAACTACAACTTCGTAAATGGGCGAAGGGAATGCTTTTGGATGAGAGGCGACGAGCCCTTGGGCTTAAAGTTGGAGCCAGAAGACCACCTCATATGGCCTTTCTTGGAAATCCCGGAACAGGTAACCAACTGTTCTCTTGAATTACTCTTTTGTTGGGTTGGTTAGTTGTGCAAAATTTGCATGTTGTTGTATCATGTTGTGCAATTTCTGTGTAACATATGTTTTGGATCTTAATTTTCAAAACTGGACCAGACTGGGAGCCGGCACTTGGTCTGGTTCAATAGGTGATATGACCATATTTTGTTTGAACCACTGGTAACCAGGAACCAGAAGGTTTCCGGTTAACTGGACAACTCGGAAGTCCGGAACCCATTAGAACCGGATACTTATTTAGTTATTTTCAGGGGGGAAAAGAAAGAACAGGGGAAAAGAGAGAGAAGAAAGCTTTGTCTTTGATTGGCCCTTCACTATTGAAATGAAAGTGGAGAATTATACTTCAAACATTTTATCATTACGGGGGAAAATGAATCACAGTGTGAATATAGCAGTTTCAAACATCAAAGACGTGAAACCTGTGGAGTATGTGATGGAATATCGATTCAGCTCTTTTTTCTTCTATATTATTTGTTAAATATCTAGCTATTGCTTGAGATTTTGTGATAAAGATTGCAACTTTTTGGTGATTTTCAAAGGAAAATAAGTATATTCATGTTGTATAATTAGTTGTTTATTGTCATATGGACCACTAATACTATGTAAAAAATTATATATATTTACTTAGTTTGCTAACACATAGTATAGTAAAATGGTCAAACCTCCAGCTGAACCGGTCCCGACTAGTTGAACTGTCAACCGCCAGAGGACTGGTTAACTCACTGGTCCGTGTTTATGATAACACTGGTTTTGGTTGTCGTTCGCAAATTGGTTAATATTTTAGAATTGATCTTGTTGATATTCTCTTACAGGTAAAACTATGGTAGCCCGAGTCCTTGGGAAACTACTGTACATGGTGGGCATACTTCCAACAGATAAGGTAACAGAAGTGCAACGAACAGATTTGGTTGGAGAATTTGTTGGGCATACAGGTCCAAAGACAAGAAGAAAGGTAAAGGTCTTTTACATCCAAAATTTGTAATTTTTGTATAATTCGAATACCCATATGTATAAATTGACCATTCACCTTTTAAACATACTATCATGATACACTTCTACAGATTCAAGAAGCTGAGGGTGGCATTCTGTTTGTAGATGAAGCATATCGCTTAATACCAATGCAAAAGTCAGATGATAAAGATTATGGATTAGAAGCATTAGAGGAGATCATGTCTGTCATGGACAGTGGAAAAGTAGTAGTTATATTTGCTGGGTATAGTGAACCAATGAAGCGCGTAATAGCTTCAAACGAAGGCTTCTGCAGGAGGGTGACAAAGTTTTTCCACTTTGATGACTTCAGTTCTGAAGATCTGGCCAAGATTCTTCATCTTAAAATGTCGAATCAGGGTGAAGACAGTCTCTTGTATGGATTTAACTTGCATCCTTCATGCAGTGTAGAGGCTATCGCGGCAATGATAGAACGAAAAACCACTGAAAAACAGCGCAAGGAGATGAATGGAGGTCTAGTAGATCCAATGCTAGTAAATGCTAGAGAGAATCTGGATTTGAGGATTGATTTTGAATGCATAGACACAGATTCTTTACTTACGATCACCTTAGAGGATTTATCGGCTGGGCTTCAGTTGTTAACGCGTTGAGTGGCAGAAGATGCAAGAGCCAAAAAAAGAAAAAAAAAGGGGATTAAGTAGGAGCCTTATTCATTCTTTGTCTACTGTCAGAGGTAGACCATAATGGCATACAAATGTGTTTATTTTCTGTATTTTCTTTCTTTTCTTCTCATTCTGTTTTTCATTTGTATAAACTCTTTTCTTTTTTTCCTTTTTTTGTATCTCATTCCGTTTTTCATTTGTATCAACTCTTTTCTTTTTTCCTTTTTTGTATCGCATTCTGTAATTCTTATGTTTTAAAAGACGACAATTATTGATGCATACTATTATATTGATTTGTATTTTTATGTTGCTAAGCCTTTTTTTCGCTTAATTGGAACTACCCGAATCCATTTCTAAGAGTTCATTCTTTCTGGGCAATGTGAGATTTCTATATTTCCTCTGTACACTTTTTTTTGGCTACATTTTGTGTAAAAAACTAGTTAAAAAAGAAAAATAGTTGGTGGTAGATGTTGGACCACTAGAATCAAAACATGAAACATTTTGTTAAAATTGGGTAGTACTCAGTTTATTTGAGTGAAATGAAAATACTAGGGCATATATTTTCATTTTGTCAATGAAAGATTAAGATAAAGTGTGGCATAAATTTTCTTCTAACAATTTTTTGCCATGGTATTATAGTTTATTTTGTGTGTACTGAATAATGTACGTTGTATATGTTATAATGAAAATCCAAGAAAGACACAAATTGATTCGCTAACATTGTGTTAGTTGCTACCACGAACTAGAAAGAGATGATATATTATTGGGTTTGGATTACAATGAGTCAATGACAGAATGAGGGCAATGTTTATATAACCCCAAAACTCTCAAGCCCACCTTAGTAAAAAACTCAAATAAGAAAACTCAGTTCAAACATATCATATATTGTTAAAGTCAGCGTTATGGTTCTTCAAGGCAATAATATAATTAATTGCTGGCAAGGCAGGGTGGATAGACCTCGGCCAAATTGGGCTTCCACTATCTCGATTTCAATTGAACCTCCACCTTTTGCTATATTTGATTTGATATATATACTTTTATTTGTTAAAATTTATTTAAGTGGAAGGAACTAATTAAAAAGAAAGAAATTTAGCTACTATATGCCACATGATTTAATGTACTTCAAATATTATTTACACAAACAAGAGGAAAAACAGATTCAATGTCAGTTTGTTATAAAAAGCAAAAGCAAACAACACATAATGTCTTTTTAGATGATGTCTGACCATAAAAGTTCGTAAATAATACACGAACGATGAATGGTTTATTCATATTTAATAAAACATTTATTAACTATAATATACAAAAAAGAAGAGAAATATATGATCAGAGTTGCGGGACATGTAGTGGATAATAAATTAGTGCACTGTGCGGCTAGTAATTATCTCAGTTCCATCTTCCTAGTTGATTATTTGCACAATAGCAATATAAAAAATAATAATTTAAAATTGCCTAATAGCAACATACAAAATAATAAAAAAATTGTCTTCCTAGTTGATGAATTGCCTAATAGCAACATTAAAAACTAAAGTGCCCAATAGCAACAGAAAGAAATAATAAAAAAGTTGAAAATAAAATTGGTGCTGGCTATGGGGTTCGAACCCATGCGCAACTTATGTGCAGAAGATCTTAAGTCTTCCCCCTTAACCTCTCGGGCAAACCAGCTCGAATCAGTTGGTGGCATCTGTAAAAATTAATACCTTATATTCTTCGTTATCCACCTTATATAAATTGAAAGCAAATGTGTGGCTTTCACTTTTAGGCCTTGTTTACTTCAAATATAGACTAATGAATGGATAGATTAATTTAAGGACAATTGGTGTGATATGGATATCTTTGATATTTAGTCCAACGTTTACTTCATGTGATTGCATTCAACATAACATTTATCAATCATGACAATATGTTTACTTGAGGTGATTGGAAAATAACTTGATAGGCATTTTGACTAGATTGCCCTTACCATATTAGAAATAAGTTTTTAAAACATATTACCACTCTGTTTTTAAAATTTTAATAATATCACTAACACTTCATCAATATTCGTGCATCATTGTTTAACATTTTTTCACTTGATTATATATATATATATATATATATATATATATATATATATATAACCTGTTACATCGCATTATGCATCAAAATTTCACCAATCAAACTTTTTTTTTTGTAAAACTGAATTAAGCTTCAAAAATCCAAGTCTCAACAGATTACCCCCAAAATCTGACAAATCCAACTCGAAATACTAATAACAATAAAATTCATGAGAAGAGATCTAACAACTAAACGAATCAATCAATCGCCAGTGCATCTCTATATCAAATTAATTAAACATAAAAATATATATGTATCATAAAATTAAATTATACCTCAACAGATCAGGCATCCACTTCTCTATCAAGTTGGATTCAAAATTCTAAACCAATAATATGACACCACACATCAAATTCATAAATTTAACGAATTGAAATTCACTATGCATCTCTGCAAAAAACTAAATCAAATGATCACAATATCCGTAACATATGTAAGAGTCAATTCAACAAGTCATATATCCACTCTTCCAAAAGGAATCATTCATAATCATATCAAAATCAATCTCGCCAGTACTTGCCTAAATCTGTTTCGAGATGAGCATACGAACCATTTCAACTTTTGCAAAGTCTGGAAGGCTAAAGAATAAATCAAGATCCTTGCTATTATTGCATAAACGTTGAGCCACAGAAATTTGTTCAGACACGTCTAACACCCCCAGTGCACCCAATGCATCAAAGACCGCGGTCCTTTTCTGAGACATGTCAAACTCATAGCCGATCCTCTTAGAAATATCAGCAAGCCTCTCATTAGTTTTATTGCAAAAGGTTTCCATCAAATCAACAATTTTTTCACCAGTGGTGTCAACCAATTTTCTTTTCTTAGACTTTGTTTTCTTGCTTGAGGCCTCGCCACTTGTTTTGCAAATAGATACAACATCATCATCACCATCTTCAGATGCATCCTTGGAATAGTTTTCCACTGGTTCATTAATTTTGTGCATGTTCACATCCAATTGGTCATTGTCAGCAGAGTTGAAATCCTCAGCATTTTCCCCAGTAGCTCGGTCCTTGCCAAAAATTTCACACCAAGAGTGGAAGAAAGGGAACGAATTGTGCCTCAATGTTCGGGCATTGGGATCTTTCTAATTTCTCAAAAAAAAATCAGTTAATACCGACAATGACTTCAAATATACTAACAGAGAAATGCAATAAAAACATAATGCCAAAAAAATGAGAATATATGAACTAACCTTAATATATTCTTCCCAAAATTCCTTTTCAACTGTAATCGTCATCGAAGCTTCATTCCAGCTAAATCCTGAATGACCAAACATCCCCTGCAAACTCGCATAATGTTTTTTCCAAACATGAACTTTGGAATTGATGTGAGGTTCACCACGTAGGTCTGAACTGGGAAAGGCTTTCAACATTGCCTTTTCAAGAACCATTAAGTAACCAGTGCGGAATCCATTTTCGCCCTTCCAACCTTGTTGGACTAAATCTTTCAATGCTTGTACTAGCACCTCTTCCTCTTTGAGTGTCCAGATACGTCGTCGATTACTAGTAACATTACCTTTAGAAGAATCTCTACATGAACTCTCACCATCCATGGCTCCTACAAAGAGTTTATTTAGTAATTTAAATAAAAATAACACACATTATGCACCAACACATCATTCTTCTACATATAGAATTGCACCAGAGAAAACATTTAATTTAAAATAGATAAAAAACCACAAATCATAATTACATTTAATTTAAAATAGATAAAAAACCACAAATCATATTTAAATGGCATTGTCAGTAACATAGTTTAAAACACAACTAAACATTAGTCTCTCCATTCATTATACATAGAAGTAGCTAAATTGTTTCTCCAACAAGTCCATTGTTGACTACTTTCGACAACATCAACATAAGCATCTACATTTGCCTCATTTGCCTCCACAAACTGAGCCAATTCGTTCTCTAAAGGGTCCTCTGGCATTACCTTTCTAATGAAATTATGTAGTAGACAACAAGCCATGATGATGCGATTATGAACTTTAATGGGGTAAAAGGATGGACTCCTTAGTATAGCCCATCGCATTTTCAATAATCCAAATGTTCTTTCAATCACATTACGAGCTTTTGAATGCTTCATATTGAACAACTCTTCTTTGTTCTGAGGGGCGTATCTACCTTGAACCCAATCATCCAAGTGATACCTTAAACCGCGATATGGAGTTAAGAAGCCTTCACCATTTACATATCCATTGTCACACAAATAATAATTTCCTGCGTAAACAATGATAGTTATGATTAAAAATTATAAATCATTAGTCATGATTTTGCATTTTCTCTTTGCTATATATACATTAAGCTTTAGTGATTGCATGCATAAAATTACCTATAGGAACTCGCGACCCATTGTTTCTCGTTATGGCATCCCGTAACACCCTAGCATCTGCTGCACTTCCTTCCCAACCAGTTAATACGTATATGAAGTTCATATAACGGTCACAAACACCTAGGACATTCACTGAAATATGTCCCTTCCTATTACGATAACGACCCCTATCAGATTTTGACACTTTTACGGGAATATAAGTTCCATCTAAAGCACCCAAACAACCCTGCAAATAAAAATAGATGGTATGCACTATCACTAAATGCTAAAGAGTATAATTTTACTATTAATACAAACTATAATTATACTTGATACTGATACAAATACCTTGAACCATTTCCATCTTTCATTTGTACAATCCTCATCAATTGGCACGGGTTTTGCAAGCAACAGGGAGTGTAGTCGTATGATGGCATTGAGAACTCCATGAAAGTGTTTGCTAACAGTTCGTCCTGACCTTCTGTAACTCTTTTTAACTATCCGATTCTTTGTGTGGTGTGCAAGTATAGATAAGAACATTGCTAATTGCTCAGAGACGCTAACATTTCTATTACCTTTAAGACCGCCTGAATATTCTACGAGATGACACAAACGAGCAAATGCATCTCTATTCATTCTCAAACTATCAAGACAGTCTGAATCTGACATTCTTATAATATCATGTAAATGGTTTATCTGTTTAGGAATTTTACTAATGAGACTGTAATGTTTATGCTCTCGTATAGACACTTCATTTGACATTAGACGTCTATGATGCACAAAATATTGCAAGATTATATTCACAAAAGTTACACATTCATTCATAATCTCCTGCAGTATGACTAAAATGTCATCGTTTGTGAGCTCAACATCCATCCTACGATTAAAAAAAAACATCAATCTATGAAATTAATATAACTAATGAATAACTCATGAAAGAATCAATACTCTTGCCTAACTAAGTAAGAAAAAGCTAAGAATTATATTTATTTATTTTTAACAATTTGAACTATCAACACTTCTTAGTTGTTGGGAGATTCAAATACTTGCTTTCAGATTCAGCCATTCAAGATACAATTCTCACTAACATACAATTATTATTGAGGCACATTAACAACATCATTCACCAAAACATTCTTCCCATGTAGGCGTAAAAATAGTTAGCAAGCCAACTCCAACCCAAATTTGCAACAATTTTAAATTCAGTCTCAAAAAATTCCATTGGCCAGAATTAAGCATAATAATTAATTTCCCAACTAAATCCAGCTCTGGAATTACACTACAAACACATAATTCAAGTTCGACAAAGAAAAGAACTACAAAAAAACTAATATTCCAAGAAACTAGCAATAATTCTCACATCAACATCCAATCTTTAACTATGATTCAACTCAGGGTAAAAAATTAGTTCCAAAATAAATAAATAAATAAATAATATACCTGACTATGAGTCAAGTCTGTGACAACCACTGCACTATCGCCTTCTGCTATCAAATTATAACCAAACTATCAGACCATCTGTGAATCTTTATTCAACCCTGTAGAATTAAGAATTAGATAAGGAACAGGTATCTAAATAAATAAAAGGCTAAATTTCAATAAAAGGATACACAAGCATTATTACAATAATCTACCGAAAAAGCCACTAATGCAAACTACACCTCACTGCAAATTTATTCCATCAAAATACAAGGCTTTTTTCTCATTATTGTAAGTTACATAGGCAGATAAATTCATATATTGAAATCAAAATACCCAAAATTCAAACAATTCTAGTATTCATTGAAGTAAGCACATTTGGTATATCATATCATTCGTATACCTCTTAGCTAACAAGTGTAAAATCCACCATAATTTACATCAAATATTGTGCAGGCAAGGGTGATCCAAAATGGCTTACAGATTATCACAACTATGATAATATATATATATATATATATATATATATATATATATAGATGGAGCACATAAAGTAGAAAATATCAACCCATATGTAAAATAATCATGGAAATAATAAATAGACGAATACTTATTCTGCAAAAAGAGAAAGCTATAAAGAAGATTATCCACAAAATGCAGTGCAGTTAAACGCATAAAATCACACGACAACAATGAAACCATCCCCATTATCCCAATGAGTCAATCGAATTAAATAGAAAATTCAGGGCAGATCTTATTAAATAGGAAATTCAGGGCAGATCTTATTCCAATGAGTCAATCGAATTAAATAGGAAAAAAAAACTAAATCCCAGTTCGAGAATTTCATTAAAAATCAAGAACTAGACTCACAAAAAACAAAAAAAAAAAGAAAAAAAAGGAAAGGAAGAGAGATTTTGGCAATAAGAGAGGAAATTCATTTCATGAAGAAGTTTCCAACGATTTCTTCAAAAACATCCTCTCTTAAAATTCAATTACAGACTTACTTGCTCGAGGATAAGGCAGATCGAAGCTATCCTCCAAAGTCTGAGGTTTAACGCTTCTTGCTGCAGTCTTCCATCTGTAGATTAGGGCATAAAATTGGGGAGAGATTCTGAATCTGATGTGTGAAATGAAGGAAATGAGAAAAAAACGGGATAATGAAATGGGTATGCTGTGTAATTTCAAAAATTGAAGAAGGGTATGTTGGAAATTTTACACTCATTTCTAGACTCATCGGTGAAGGATAAGATTTATCAAAGGTAGGGAGGTAGGATATGAATCCTTTAATTTATCATTAGTTGAGAGCTAATCACGGGCTTTAGGATAATTTAAAATATTGTATCATTCGAAGTAAACATTGGATAGGATTGCATATTTGGGTGATATCCTTCTTTATCCTACAAAGTAAACAAGCCCTTAATGCACTTTAGAACCGCTTCGATCAATTTGATTGAAGATAGAAACCTCCAATTTGGTAGCTATGGATCTTTAATAAATATATTTTTTTAAATCTTTTTTTTACACATAACAAATAACATTTCTTAGAGTAAAGACATAATTGGTCAATAAAACTAGTACATTAAGAACAATAGCAGAACTCGATTAACCTATAACATTCCAGTTATGAAATCTGTGAAATAATAATAGATAGACATTTAGCTTAGTTGGCACCGCCTTTATTATTAGTTTAACAATAATAGTTGTAGACCTTAGATTGTAACTAATTTTTGCTGAAATAAAGAACGGGAAATATTCTTCTCACTCACGCTTCTTTTACTTTCTCATTCTTTTCATTTTATGGTATCAAAGCAGAAAGTTTATGCTGTCTTTCATCCAGATCTAAATGTTTTTTTTTTTTGGAAATCTTTCCGTAGGACCTTCGATTTCCACCTAAAATCTCCGACCACTCTTCCGATCAACTCGATTCTCCATTTTTTTTTCTTGCAAATTTCCTGCAAATCATGGTTCGAGGAAATCTCAACAAAGAAGTATTTTATTTGCACTACAAGAAAATTCGAATATTCCAACAGGTAAATTCTGCTGGATTTTGTGTGTTTTCCGCTGGAATTTGACTATTCCATCGGAAATTCTAGCGGGCCCGGTCCACTGGAAAACATGCCGATGGAATTGACATATTCCAATGGAAATCCCGTCGATTCCAGCGGTCAGAAAATTCCAGCGGGGGCCCGAACCGTTGGAATGTCCGTTTCATGGCCCGTTCGCAAATTCCAGCAGTACATATGCCGCTGGAATTCGATTGTTAGGGTTAGGGTTTTTAGATTCCATCGGTACATGTTCCGCTGGAATTAACTGTTGGAATTCAATATTTAGGGTAGGGTTATACAATTCTAGCGGTACATATTCCGCTAAGATGTTTTATTAAGGATTAGGATTGGGTGATTCGAGCAGAAAACTCCCGCTAAAATTTTTTATTTTATATTTTTTCAAAATTGGTTTTTCCAAAAATAATATAAAAATACAAAATAAAAACCTGTTACAAAATACTATCCATACAAATCCATCAAACAATCTATTAAAATCCATCAAACTATCCATTAAAATACATCAAATAAATCCATCAGAATACCACTAACAAATTCATCAAACAATAATCAGTCAATTCGTCAAACTACTGGATATCAATCCATCAAACTACAAAATATGACATCAAACCCAATCTAACTAAAAATCGGTAATATCATGATCCTCAGCATCACAACCAATATCACATTTGAGGGGGCAAATGAATGTGAGTCATATGGGGTACATGTGTTGTTCTTCTGGAGGATAAAGCGGCCAATCATTCATTCACATCTAGTAGATATTTATTCGCATCCTCCAAACGATTTAAATGGTCATTCATGAGGTGCTCATCTTGAGCTGTACTGGATTGACCACCTTTGCTCTTGTTTTTTGATCCAAAACTAGTTGCAAAATTGGAGACTTCAGAACCAAATTCAGGGCATCTGCCATGTCTATTCGTTCCCCCCTGCTGCCTTGAAGAAAAGTTTGGAATCATCAATATCTTTACCCTGTGATACAGAGTCTTTCTTCATCTCCTTAAACTTATGCTGTGATAAAAAAAAAATGAATCTTAATTATGTTCAAAATTAAAATCTCAATGATAGAAATAAATATGAAAAAGATCTTACATATAACATCTCAGAATGTGAAGTGGACCATTTATCAACTTGTTTATCATAGTTCAAACTTTCAAAAACCTCAGGAATGCTAACTTTTCTTCCCAATTTGACCTCCTACAAAATTCGCAAAGTATAATGAATCGGATTATTGGGCAAACACTTTAATTAAGTATATACAAAATAAATTTAACATAAAAATAGACTCACGTATCGCTTCTTGCGCTCAGTAATGGTAATAGCTCCACCTCTATTCACTTTTCCATCTTTGTTCGCAGCTGAATTCTTCTTGTTTCGTTCAGAAACTTCCTTGAATTTTGGATCAGATTTCCATTTGTGGCGGAGGGTTACCAGTTTGTTGTTTGCTAGCCAACGACCTTGACATTTCCCTCTATGAATGTCAGCAAAACTTTGTCTTATTACTGTCGCACCTTTAGACTCCCATAATTGAAAGATCTCATCATCATCCTTCTCATCCCAATGATAAAATTTCTATAAAAAAATTGAGTTAGCATTTAAATATAATAAATAATTGCAAACAACATTGATTAAAAATTACCTTAAACTCTCCAAACAACACCATCTTCACTTCTTCTGGAACCTTTGACCACTCATTCCACGCTCTATCATATTTGGCCTTAATGATTTTCCCAACCCTTTTATTGACCTCTGTAGGGTAAAGCATATTGTAGTATAACATGATTAGATAATCAAACTTAATGATGGAGTAATATAACTAGAAATTAGATTTCATACCTGTTTCCTTTCATATGTATAAATAACATTCTTGCAGACTCAACAATCAGAAGTTCTCATCCTTGAATTGTTGACGAACCTTGACCAGATGTCAGCACTCTCTCTTCACCTCCAAGTGAAGAATTGACAGCTATGGGTGCAGAAATAGTACTTTTATCACCACCTCTAGATGTCAACACTCTCTCTTCACCTCCAGGTGAAGAACTGACAGCTACGGGTACAGAAGTAGTACATCTATCACCAATACTATGGACACCTGCACTTTGCCTCCCAATACTATCACCATTATTAATTCGAGCCCCACTACTATGACCACCACGAAGTCCACCTCGTAGTCTATGAAGACCTGACATCTGTAAATATTTAACATAATTAAAAATTAATATATATTGTAAAATTTTAAAAAAAGATTAAATCAAGTATGATATTTAAAAAAACACCTAAAATTAATCACTACTGTTAACAAAATCAATATGATTGTCTTCATCATTTTCTGAATCTTCACTACTAAATATTTCATCTTCTTCAACAATATTAGTGTGATTAAACTCCTCGGCTGGGGTTATAGAATCCAATAATGTAACATAAAACTCTTCAAGACAAGATAATTCATTTATTTTGTTGTTTGCATCATCTTGGAATGGAGCATCCGGTGATTGAATTGTGCGTCTCGACTTTGTCTTAATCACCGAAAACCAAGCTCTTCTTTCATTATCCGATTGGGCCATAGAGTAAAATCGACATGTTCAGCTTGTTGGGCTAATATAAATGTATCTTTATCGGCATATCTTCGAGTTGATTTAACCTCAACCAATCCATATTTAGAACATATTCTTGTTCCAGAAGGTGTATGATCAAACCATTTACAATTAAAGATTGTAACTTTTTTGGTTGGTACTACATGATATTCTACAACAAGAACTTCTTGAAGTACTCCATAATAATCTGCATGTTCTCCAATAAGCGTGACTCCAGAATTATTAGTTTTTCACGTTTGTACCAATTCAGATATATGGAAGCAATATCCATTCACAAAATACTTTGGATAAGTCTCCACTTAGTTAATCAGACCCCAAGATAAGCTCTTTAAAAATGGATCATCAACGCAATTATCAGGATTTCCAACCTAAGAAGAAAGAAACTAGATCATTTAGACTTAGAACATTAGCTTAAAATTATTATTTGATTAATTTTGTATAGTACACTTACATAATCATGAAACCATTCTACAAAGTTTCAGTTTCCATCATTCATAGATGCAGTATAAGCAATGATCATAAACTTAAAACTGTTAGGATTTTAAGAAGACAACTTAATCAAATGAGTGGACTTATACAAAAAACCTTACTTGTAAAAGGGATCAACTTCAGGGAAATTTAAGAGGACATATAGAGAAATCTGAATTTTCTCTTCATCGGTGAGAAATCGAGTTCTACACATGCCTGCAGGTCGACCGGGATAGTTAAAAACTGAAAATGGTGGATTCTTAGATGACTCTCCACCATCATCGTATTGAGAAACTCGTCTATTTATAGTTTGGACGTATGACTCGAAATAGTGGGAGAAAAATATAGATTTCTCCTCGAGCAAATATGCCTCACAAATTGAACCCTCCATATGAGATTTATTCTTAACCTTCTTCTTAAGATTGCCCAAGAACCTGAACAATGATAAGTTGTTTATAAGTTTATATTTAAATTGAATATAAAACATAAGTTTATTAGAGTAATAGTTACCTCTCAAACGGATACATCCAACGATATTGTACTGGACCACCTACTTTGGCTTCGTAGACTAAGTGTATAGGTAGATGTTCCATTACATCAAAGAAAGACGGCGGAAAAATCTTCTCTAACTTGCATAGAATGATAAGAATATTATTTTCCATCACCTCTAGTCTATTTTCATCCAAAACAGGGCAACATAAGTCTCGGAAGAAAATACTCAACTCAGTTAAAGTTTCCCAAATAAGATTAGACAAACAACTGAATCTAATAGGAAGCAATCTCTCCATAAAAACATGGCAATCATGAATCTTCATATGTCGTAATGTACAAGTTCGCAAATCGACACACGATCCCAAGTTAGATACATATCCATCTGGTAGCTTCAGACTTTGAACCCACTCGCAAATTTTTCATTGTTGCTCTATATTCAAAGTGTACTGCGCTTTTGGTTTCAATATTTTCCCATTACCTATGTCCGGCAATTCTAGAGTGGGACGATTACAATGCATAGTAATATCCTTTTGTGCATTTAGATTATATTTGGTCTTACCTTTGATATCCATCACTGTGTTGAAACACATTTTGAAATACATTGCTCTCTGTATGCATGGCATCTAAGTTGTGAGGGTTCAACAAATCATTCCAGTAATGTAAATCCCAAAAGATACTTCGTTTCGTCCAATAATGACTTTCTCCATAGTCTGCTGCTTCATAAGCTATCCATTATCAACTATTCGAGGAATATGCATAGTCATCTCATTTATTTCATCTCCAAAATGCCGCCTGGGTGGAACATTCTTTTCAACTTTATCTTTCAAGAAGCCTTTTCTATTTATTCGAAATGGGTGATTTATGGGTAGAAACTGTCTGTGAGAGTCAAAGTGACAAACTTTTTTGCCATTCTTCAAATAAAATGCTTTAGAATCATCCATGCAATAAGGACATGCTAGTTTACCAGCTGTTGACCAACCAGATAACATACCATAAGCGGGAAAATCATTGATAGTCCAACAAAGTGCAACCCTCATGTAGAAGTTCTTCTTTTTGGAGACATCATATGTTTGAACTCTTTCATCCCATAATAATTTTAAATCATCGATTAATGGTTGCAAGTAGACATCAATTTTAGATTACTTGGCCCTGGGATGAGAATCGTTAAAAACATGTATTCTCTCTTCAAACACATGCTAGGAGGTAGATTATATAGAGTCATAATCACAGGCCAACAAGAATACACCTTACCATCATGGTTGAATGGGCTAAACCCATCCGAGCACAATCCTAGTCTAACATTTCGTGGCTCTAATGCAAATGAATGATTTTTTCATCAAAATGTTTCCATCCTTCCGCATCACTTGGATGTGATAATATGCCTTGTTCACGTCTCTTATAATAATGACACATCATGTGTTTAGCAGTTGCATTAGAATCATGTAATCGTTGTAATCGAAGAACTATGGGTAAATACCACATCTGTTTTTTTTGTGATCCGGTTGCCTGTTCGAGCATTCTCCTTAAAATGAGTTTCTCCACAAAATTTACAATTAAGCTCGGCAGCATCAGCCCCACGAAACAACATACAACCTGATGGACATGTGTTAATTTTTATACAGCCACAACCAAGTTGAGACACTAGTTTCTTAGTCTGATAAAAGTCGGGAAGAATCCGATTATCAGATGGTATTATCTCTTTTATCAACTAAATGATTTCATCAACGCATCTTGCTGGTATGTTGTAGTCAGTCTTGATACTCATTATTCGAATTGCGATCGACAAAACTAAATGATCCTCACATCCATCCCACAAAGGTGATTAAGCCGCACATAATAAATCGTAAAATTTCTTATGCTCATCACTCAGTTCTTCTGGTTCAGGAATAAAATTAGGACCCCCGCATCCATAACCATTTGCTCAAAATTATTTAAACCATCTGGGTCACTATCTATAGTTCTAGAGAAAATGCTTGGTGTGGTTTCTCCATGATTATGCCAATAATAGTACTCTGGTTGAAAACCTTTTGTGTATAAATGGTGCCTAACTATATCAAGAATTTGAAATTTCACACATTGACATCGTGAGCATGGACAATGAAATTTTTCATCAACTTTGAAATCCTCCAGCTCACACGCAAAATTAATAAAATGCTCTACTCCCCATATGAAATCTGAACATAAATTCCTAGTTTGAGGATCTAATCGAGTGTACATCCAACGACGATGTTCTGGTATTTCCATCTATATTGAAATAATTGAAAATAGTTAGCTTATTCATTATATATATTATATATATATATATTAAAAATAGAGCCTACCTATTTTTCCCGTTTTCTAATTTTTTTTAAAAAAACCTACACGCATTAAAATTATCTACACACACACACACATATATATATATATATATACACATATATATGTTAACAGTAACTTATATACATTAAAAATAATATATATACATGTTAATGAGTCATATCACAAACCTATAACAGAAAATTATAAGTCATATCACAATCATATAGCATAAAATTATAAGTCATATCACAAAAATTTAACTCTAGTAATTTTGAGCAGTATATTCATAGGATACATACCTTTGAATTTCTTTTAAGAATTTGTGTTGTAGGCTGGAAAATGATGTCAACAACTTGTACCTGCACAACCCAAGAAGCAAAAAACTCAAAATTTCATACATAAATACAATTGGGTAAGAGAATACTAATAAAGACATTATCATGCAAGGACACATTAAAAGTATCTACACACATACATATATATATACATATATATGTTAACAATGATTTATATACATTAAAAATAATATATATACATGTTAATGAGTCATATCATAAACCTATAATAGAAAATTATAAGTCATATCACAAACCTATAACATAAAATTATAAGTCATATCACAAAAATTTAACTCTAGTAGTTTTGAGCAGTATATTCATAGGATACATACCTTTGAATTTATTTTAAGAATTTGTGTTGTAGGCTGGAAAGTGATGTCAACAACTTGTACCTGCACAACCCAAGAAGCAAAAAACTCAAAATTTCATACATAAATACAATTGGGTAAGAGAATACTAATAAAGACATATTATCATGCAATGACCATTGCAGCACCTATAACTCCCAACTAGAAGTGTAATATATTGCATCAGAAATAGCATATTGAGACATATAAGATTAGCAGGTTTGCAGTCTAGGGATAACAACACATTAGAGAGCAGCAACCCTCCAGATTACATGCTACAGTCAAATACCAAGTCCAAAACAAACCAAGTTCATTTCAGAAGTTTCAGATGGTTTATACTTCATATTGATAGGGGTTATAACATATATGCATAATTACAGAATGCAAACATGAGTTCAAAGCAGCAGATCAAAGTTCTGCAGTCCTTTAGTCATGGAACTCTCGAGACATGTAGTTCCAACTAAGAGAACGAATACAAGCTTAAGAGCAAAGCAAATCATCAAACCAATCATGACAAGCTCACTTGCTGGTAGATTTTATGATCATATAACAGAGAGATAGTCAGCACTATTCCCAGCCAAAATCAACAAATATTGTGGTTGAAATATTGTGGTTCAACTTCCTCTGAGGATCTCGTGATGGTTTATGATTTTCTTCAAGAAATATTCGGTGCATGCAGATGTCGGGGCTGATCCCCTTGATGTCGGCGAGAGTCCAGCCGATAGCACCTCTGTGCTTCTGCAAAACAGTAACTAGTTGTGTTTCCTGCTCTGCGGTAAGGTCTTTACTCACGATTACGGGTAGTGTATTTCCTTCCCCCAGGTAAGCATATTTCAAGTGCTCAGGAAGAATTTTCAATTCCAGAGTCGGGGCCTTCACATGGGATGGAAGAATGGGCTCCATGTTGGTCGGCAAGGGCAAACGGCCTGCCGAATTTCTGGCAGGAAACTCTTCTGCTGCATAAAGATGCTGTATGAGTTCTCGGATCTCTTTTTCCTCTTCTGAATCTGCAATGTGTTCGGGTATCCCTCCAAAGAGTACATGCTCTAATTTGTCATCCCTGAAATTGCACTCAACAAAATCATCAGTAATGGAATCGATAATATCAACCATAAAAAGAGCTTCAAGATCTTCCACATGCTTCATTGCTTCGAATATATTAAATGTGACAACATCCACATCAAATTCGAAACTCATCATTCTCTTATCAACATCAATCTTTGTTCGTGCAGTTTTCATAAATAGACGACCTAACAGAATCAAGGATCTATGTGCAAACAAAGTATCATCCATATCTACAATGTAGAAATCGACAGGAAAAATCAACTCATTCACCTAAACTAAGAAATCTTCTACTACACCTCTAGGGTATGCATTGGACCTATCGGCTAATTGAATGATGACTCGGGTATCTTTCATAGAACCCAACTGTAACTCCTTGTAAACAGAGAAATGCATGACATTGATGGATGCTCCTAGGTCTAACATGACTTTCTCTACCTTTTTGCTCCCAATGATGCAAGGGATAGTGAACATACCTGGGTCTTGACACTTTTGAGGTAACTTCCGTTGAATAATGGCTAAGACATTTTCTCTTACCTTGATTTTTGCATCCCTTCCATATCTTATCTTCTTGGCACATAGTTCCTTTAAGAACTTCGCGTATCTAGGGACTTGCTTGATGGCATTGATCAGAGGTAAGTTGATCTCGACTTTCTTGAAGATCTCGAATATCTCCTTCTCATCTTCCTCTTTCTTATGTCTTGCTAACCTAGAAGGAAAAGGAGCTGCAGTAATAGGGTTAGGATTTTTAGATAAAATCTGTACCTCATTAGGAGCAAGATGTGCAATAGGTTGTGAGCTCTCCGTGGTGGGTCTGTCTTCAGTCTCTGCAGTTTGCCCACACGGCTTGGTATTTTTCTTCTTCGGCTCAACTTCGATCAAATTTTTTCCACTCCGAAGTGTCACTGCACTGACATTTCCACGAGGATTCTGCTCAGCTTGAGATGGTAACTTTCCTTGATTTCCTTGCAGTTTGTGCATTTGGGTGGCAAGCTGGGTGATCTGTGTGCCCATACTGCCCAATGCGGCTTACGTCTCCTGTTGAAAGGCCTTTTGACTCTGCGCTAGGCTACTCACTAGGTTGGTGCTTTGCTCCAGACTCTTTATGATCTCACTCATAGATGGTGTGGAGCGGTCTGCGTGGGCATACGGCTCACCTCTTGGGGGTCTCGGTGTCAAATCTTCTGCTGCTGGTTGGTCTCCCGGCTATCTCCAACGGAAATTCGGATGATCTCTCCACCCTGGATTGTAGGTGTTTGAGTATGGATCATTATTCCGTTTCCTCCTGAAATTATCTCCTCGCGGGGAATCATAATTGATTCCTCTGAAAGCATCTTGCTGTGCATCGCCTGATCCATAACAAGCTTGTTCAGTGGAGTGCTCATGCAAATTGGGACACTCATCAGTGAAATGTCCGTTCTCGGAACAGACTCCATAGCGGTTTGGCCTTGTGTGCGCCACAGCCAGGCCTCGGACCAGGGAAGTAAGAGCATCTATCTTTTCATTCACTCCCGCTCCTTCGGCTCGGTCGAATGCCCTTACTGGCCGGTGTCTGCTTTCGTCTTCTTCCTCGTACTGCTGTCCTCCAGAAGCCATGTCGATGATGAGCTATTTGGCCTCACCGAGGGTTTTGTTGGTAAGAGATCCCCCGCTGGCAGCATCGATGATTTTCCTATCAAAAGAGGACATGCCACGGTAAAAGTAATTGTCAGAAGCTGATAATCAGTGAATCCATGGTCCGGGCACTTGCGGCAAAGTTGTTGGAATCTCTCCCAGTATTCAGCTAAGCTTTCATTCGATTTTTGTTTGATGCTCTTGATAGCTATTCTCAGATTGGCAGCTCGAGTCTCAGAAAAGAACTTTCGCATGAACTGTCCTTCTAATTCTACCTATGTGGTGATAGATTCCGGTGGCAAATCAAACAACCAATCTCTTGCCTTTCCCTATAAAGTGTGAGAAAAAGTAAGTAACCTTAGGTTATTAGCAGTAAAACCTGTAGGTCTTAAAGTTGAGCACACGAGATCAAATTCAGACAAATGTTTGTGTGCACTCTCTCCTGGTAGATCACCAAACTTTGGTAACACTTGGATGAATGCAGGTCGGATCTCTGCATTGTTGGCAATCGGGGACAGCACGATGCAAATGGGTTTGTTGCTCTGAAGGTGGCCGAGTTCCCTGATGAGAGGCTCATGTTTGGGCTCAGGAGCAGCTACGTTGGCATTGAGGAGGGCTCGTCCTGCGGCAAGGTCTTGCGGGTTCGGTTGATTTTCATTATTGGCCATGTCGAAAAGTTGATCAATACCCAGAGTACTTTGTTCAGATTCGAGAGTCTCCTTAGACTTCTTAGCAGCTCTCCTCAATCGGTGTAACGTTCTCTCTGGCTCTGGATCGAACACCAAATCTTTTTCTACAGAGGAACGGGTCATGTACCAGAAAAATTAAAAATAAAGCAAAGTAAATAACAAACTGAAAATTTCGAGTAATCACTGCTTTTAGAACCAATCCCCGGCAACGGCGCCAAAATTTGGTGCGTCGTTTTTCACCAAAAATAAATGTTCCGACTTTCATCGGCAAGCCCACACTGCAGAGTACAGTGGCAAGCAGGATCGTCTCCCAAAGGACCGGTGCGAACTACTCTTGACTTTCAGTCTGCGTGACCAAATCTTCAAAAGAGGTTTTGTGTGATTTGTATAGCAAAATAAATTAAATAATTAAATAAACAACTAGCGAAAATAGACGAGCAAAGAGAACGAATTTTAAATCAATAAAGGGAGGTATTCCGGATCCAACAAACTCCACTCCACATATAAAGACCGATCACAAATGTAAGAATTAATTAATCAAACCATGCAAATCAGTTATAGCCATCGAAGACGCTTCTGACATGACCTAATCTCTCCACACGGTTTCGATAATTAAGAAGACACTTCATCAATTATTCTCTAATCGGTTGACAACTGTAAGAGACTCTCTTTAAGTTTAATGAACCGAAAGCAATGAACACAAGAGAGACTCAATTCTTAATCTTACAGACTCTGACACAGGACTGTGAAATTAACTCTGTTATTCCCCTAGTTTTGAGCAACCGTTTTGCCACTATTTAAACCTAATCCACAATTACGTATAGATGATTTAACTGGCTTACAATTAATCTCAACCTACCGAATATTTGCAACTATTCAATAGACTTAGAATAATTATCAATTCGAAATCCAAGAACAACAGGTACATGCATTAATTAATTATGAATGAATAAATTAGATCTCACCGTTTGTATAAGCGGGGCTTCATCGTCGTCACCGGAATAAAAGTAGATTAGCTAACTTGCATGCTTGAATCGAGCAACAGAAACTATCGTGAAGAAGTGCGATGAATTAAACGAAGAGAAAGGAAATATGAATAAAAAACCGTTCTTGCTGCTGCGTTTTTTTTCTCGCGTCTGAAAAGTGTGTCCAAATTAGAACTAGAATCCTAATATATATCTACAAATCATAAAAGATAGAGTTCTAATAGGAAATAAAATCCTAATCTAGATAAACATGGTAATTCCCATACAAAAAGACTCCTAAAGGCGGTTAGGAGGTGTATTTCCGCATCCAGGTCTAACTTTGGGCCGAGAATTAGCTTTAGCAAGCCCAAAACGCGTATCCAGTCCAGCTTCTAGAATTTCTGCTCCGGTGTTCTAGCTGCAAGGCCTTTCGGCATGATCTGCTCAGACTCGAAATTGGCTCTATATTTTCCTTAGCCTCTTTTTGCACCAAAAACATGCCATTTTCTCCATCTTTGAAACATATCCCTACACAACTCAACAAACACATCAATCTACCAATATCCACAAATATAGGGCAATTAATTAGGAGAAAATGCATCAAAAGATAGTAATAAAACAAGTAGAATACTTCCTATCAGTTTACAACATATATATATATATATATATATAGTTATGTATTATTGTGCATGGGAGGAATGCTAGTTTATATAAAAACCTTTTATTCGCAGCTTAATGTTGGGCCGACTTGTAGCCCAATTAATAATGGGCGGCTTTTGAAGTTAGAGGTACGAAGAAAATTTTGTAAAATAATAAATAACTGTAGCGAACACAGCTACAATTAGTGAATTGTATTTGAATTCCTTTAATTTGTTGTAATAGATAGAAGAGAGTAGCGATAGAATTGTAGAAGGAGAGGAGGGAGGAGAGAAGATTGAGAAAGGAATTGAGATTAAACTTTTCTTGCTTTTCATTAAAGCTACCCATGAGTTTATATAGTACTCATAGTGGTCCCAACAACAAAACCCTAATGAAAATAACAGACTTAAAACAGGAAAATAATCATAAACACAAGTTTAATAATATTTCCATTAGCCACTATTCTGGGCCTGATCCACGCCGAGGCCCAATACTGCCAGATATGCTTCTACTCTCGGCCCATCGTTAAAACTCGGACCCGCTTTTGACAGCTGGGTCTTGCCTGCTTTGACCGACCCGCTCCAAAAATCTACTTTCCCCTTTTTGATCAATCAACCCTAATTCTTCCAAGATCGAACTTTTAACCATCTTCTGCCTTCTTCCCCCAATACCACCCAATTTCACACCTTCAACCGTGACAATAACATACTAATATTGTAAAGAGTTGTACAAAAATTGTAAAAAATTAAATTTATATAATATATAAATTGTAAATAATAAGAATTTAGTTATATATAAATTGATGTACTATTGTAATGATGGTAAAAATTAAGTTTATAATAATCAGTAAATGAGACAATAATAGACGTACTATTGTAAATAGTTTTATTGTACATAAATTGTAAAAAAAATTATAATACATAAATTGTAAATAATAAGAACTTAGTAATACATAAATTGACATAATATTGTAATGATGGTAAAATATTAAATTTATGATAAGAAATAGATGAGACATACTATTGTAAATAGTTGTACATAAATTGTAAATAATAAGATTTTAGTAATATAGAAATTGACATATTATTGTAATGATGATAAAAATTAAATTTATAGTAAGGAGTAGATGATGGCCGATTAAATTTATAATAAGAACTAGATGAGAATGATTGTAAAAAATTAAGATAATAGTAAACTATCTATGAAGAGATAACAATTATAAATCAAACCTAGAAATTCACGCATAAATTAGAGGATCAAAATTTTACAAATTGAAAGAGGACGTTGTTTATATCAAAACATGATTAATTTGTGAAGGCTGGAAAACTGCAAACAAAAAAAAATTAAAAAAAATGAAATGTTAAATACTGAAAAATTCATGCATAAATTAAAGGAATAAAATTTTGAAAAATGAGAGATGATGTTCATATCAAAACCCGATGAATTTGTGAAGACTGGAAATCTGAAAAAAAATGAAAAAAAATAAAATTTTAAATTATGAAAATGGTAGAAATTAGGAAAATTTTTTAAGCAAACCTTATGAAATTCCTTTAGTAAATGCATCGACTGAAAACCATCCATGAAATATTATACGTAGTTCTTATGGATATATTTGATTTGAATCTATCAATTTGATCAAGTAGTAAACTAGCTCATCAACTGGTCGGATAGAGGTAGCAACCTAGAACTCTTGAATTGATGCTTTTACTAAAAAAATTGTGCATGAATCTTTAGACTTGAATTGATTTCATGTCTTCAGTGATAATTGTTATGACAAGTGGACCAAATTAAATTATGGAATTTGTTGAGTGTTGTCTGACATTGATGTTCAATATTGAACTTAATGTCATACAAATTTAATGTCATACAGACTCTCTACGACAGTGTATGTGACATTCGTCGTGACTAATCTTATCTTTTCATAGTTTTTATTATTATTATTATTATTATTATTATTATTATTATTATTATTATTAATAAATTATAATTTGTAATATATCATAAATCAGATATATATATCCACGAAATTAATATTTCAAATAAACGGACATATATATATTTTTAATATATTATTTAATAGCTAGAGTTTGAATAAGTCAAAACTCTATCTCCTATTTTTTAGGTTTCTTGTTATCTCTATTTAACTTTTTTTTTCTTTCCAGAATTTATATCGCTGGAAATTATCAGAAAATGGGAAGGAACGTGGGTTATGCTTTCAACCACACCGAGGAGACGGTTTTCCTCAAACACGATGAAGTAGTGGTGGTGGCGGTTAATTACAACCTACGATCAAAGAAGAAATGACTTGGACCTTAGTCGACTCAAGTGAAGAGCTTATTAAAGAAGCATGAACCACACTTGAGGAGATTTATTTGAGCAGAAGATTTCTTACCACTGTGTGTGAAGATTGAAAAAGCTCGAGTCACAAACTTAGCAAATAGATTTCGTTTGTTTTCTTCTTCTTTCCTCTTGAGTTTTTATTGTACAACCGATTCATGAGAATAGGTTGTTCAAGTTAGGATAGATAGAAGGTGTTTGGAATCGTTGTAAGTTTGTATACAAACTAACTGGTAGGTTGATTTGTAATTTTTGAATTCTATTTAGTGGTAGACTAGATTAGGGTTCATGTATCTTTGTTGATGTGTCAAGAGCACAACGTCTCACATTATCAATTGATCTTTTGTGTTTGCTCGTGGAGGCTTAATTTCGCCCTATGACAATCACATACATGTTGTGTGTGATTTAAAATTTATCTTCGTGTTCATATTGTATTGTTTATTTCCAGCATTTTGTGGTAAAGATAGTATTTCTACTATCAGTAACATTGAGTTTAACATTACATCTCCGTATCTATCTTCAGTGTTTACGGCAACTAATTCTAACAAAATTCGTTGATTATAATGTCAAAGATATTAAATATATGTTTGGTGATTGCTGAAATAACTGCAGATTGTGCAGAGTCGGATCGCAACACCATCAAGTCGCGGTTCCGGATTCTCGCCGTTATCATCAGGCCGCTTCAAATTATGTAGCTTGTTGGTCTAAACTGGATCGGTAGGAATGTTCAGTGGATTATTACAATATAAATTATGGTAGATATATTCATTGGCCTCACGCATTTACGTAGGTTTCATCGATATCACTATCTACGACAACCTCTATAAAATGGATACGACAACCCAGAATATGATAGCCGTCCCTCAATGAGGGAGATCTCCTTGTATTCATTCTCTCGTTTATTTAGATACTTTTTAATAGTAAGCTCTATTTTGAGTTTATTTAAATACTATTTATTATATAAAATAAACTTTATTTTGCCATTTCCTATAGTTATGTGGGTTATTACGGTACTGTTTTATTAGACAAAATTACTCTCTTTTTTAACATCGAGACGTTTAACGTTTTTTTACCATTTTTAATTTTAGTGCTTTCATTTTCTGTTCTTAAATTATATATTTTTTTGGGTTGTATTATTAAATTATAATAGTATTCTATTATTTATTTTTTCATAAATCTAATAACGACATCAAAAACAACAACAATAACAAATTCATTTAAAAAAAATATATATCATAGAGTTATTTTGGAGTGGAATTAATAGGGGGGGGGGGGGGGGGGCATGTATACCAACAATTAATATTAACCTTAAGGACTTGTTAGTTCTTAAAAATGCTTGAGAAACTTATTTTGACCCTATGAGCAAATTGCATGACCGGCTGGTAGTGTATTTGACTCTTTTTCCATTAACATTTGTTGAAAGTGAATACATATATATTGTCCATGCATAAAAATAGTCCAGTTTCAGAATGGTGGCATAACCCGAACCTATAAGGTTATATATAACATTTCAGTTAGGAAAGTTCTACAGTAAACGTTCTATAATTAACTTCCCTAGCTTGATTGCCGGATGAAATCCTATGTTACATTATGTTCGAGATTCTATGCTACACACTTTAAATTATTAGTTTTTATTTCATTTTTTTTCTTTGATTTTAATTGATTGTGCTTTAATTTAATTTTACACTTGTTAATTAGGGTATAAAATTTATTTTTTTAGGAAATAATCAATTATTAATTAAAAATGAAATTAAATATTGAAAATAATCATGTACCCCAATTGAAAAAAAGTAAACCCTAATTAACAAGTGCAGCATTAAACTAATGCATGACCAATTGAAATATTAAAAAATGAATAAAACTTAATAATTTTAAGTGTGTAGCATAAAGTGTTGCACACAATGTAGAGAGGTTTTCATCCGATTAACTACATATAATATTTTATCTATTTTTAATTTAAAGTCATTAATTCATTCTTTTTATTTTTGTTGACGGTCTTAACTCGTGGCCATGTATATCCCAATCTGTAAAGAGTAAATAATAATAAATATATATCGATTCATACATCCATAAGACAAAGAAAACATTCATAGGAAGTTTAGAAAAACAAAAAAATATGCACAAAACCAATTAAATGTACAGAGCATATTAAGATTTTGATTGATATATCATATATGAATTTCCGAACTATGAATTCATTTGACGTTTTAAATTAAATTAAATGATTAATATATTAAGTGGCAATAATTCGAACTTTAAAAGTATCTTAGATCAACACACACAATTATGAATATTAAATGATATGAATTTTAAAAGTATCTTAGTAATACATAATTAAAGTATGTTGGGATTGCATGCATGCAATGCATGTTTATGCATGAATGGCAATGCTTCTTCTCACATGCATGTTTATGATTGTATGTGCAGCAGCATGTGATGAATGCAAGGATGGAAGGGAGTCACACGTGGCAATAGCCTGTTAATCTTGAGCTAGGACCACAGCTAATGAAGGATATATAGCGTTAGATCTTTTAGCAATTAGCATAGATGTAGATTCACTTCTGCTTAGTATTCACGCGGCTTAGTTAGTTTAAATGTTGTTTTTCCTGTATCTTGTAAACAGAACTCTATAAAAATAAAACTCAGATATTTTTAGCGCTTCAGCTATGAATCCTATTTCCTTCGATTACAACATGGTATCCAGAGCGGGTTCTCATTGAATCTCTCATATTGTTGATGTAAACAGACCGATCTGATTGGATATTTTGATGCAATGACAAAAAAAAAAATCAAACTTTTTCTTGGCGAAACACGAGAGATGAGGAATTAGGGTTTCCAAACCATGGAAACCAAGCAACAGCAGCTGGATCCAGCGGTACGAAGGAAGAGAACTTTGAGCAATCATGGTGGCAATCATGACGGTTTGTCGCTTGGTCATGCGCGAACTAAGGTTAGTAACAACCGAGCACTCGCGGAAGATGTATTATATCTTAATCCTAATGAACATTCTGGGATGAATCTCACTGCTAATTTATTTGATGGCTCTAATTTCCATAACTGGAGTAGGTCGGTTAAGAGAGGTTTAGTTTCTAGGAACAAATTGAGTCTTGTTGATGGAACCTTGAGAAAACCTCAAATAGGATCAGTCGACTACATGCAATGGTTGAGAGTTGATTATCTGGTATATAACTGGAATGTCAACTCGATGATTAAGGAGGTATCTCGAGGATTTAATAATATGGAAACCTCTAGGGACCTTTGGGAAGAATTGCATAGGCGATTTGAAAAAAAAAAAGGGGTCCTAGGATATACAAGGTCAGAAGAGAGATTGCCACATATGCGCAGCACACTCAGTCAGTCATGATATATTTTAATAACCTGAGCAGTCTGTGGGATGAGCTATCACTTTTGAAATCTTCTAAGCCATGTGTCTGTGATGCATTGGAGGATAGTACTAGAGACCTTGAGGAGGAACACATGATGGGCTTTTTAATCGGTTTAAATGATAGCTTTGAAGCCATTAGGCAGCAGATATTGATCCTAGACCCCTTGCCATCTGTAAGCCAGGCATATGCCATGGTCTTATGGGTGCAAGAGCAAATGAATGTATCAACTCACTTTACTGATCCAGGTGATCAGAATGCTATGTATGCAAATCCAAGATCTGGTTTCAAAGGAGATTTCTTTAAGAAGAGATTAACTAGAGAAGAAAAAGCCAAGTTAAAGTGTGAGCATTGTGGAGGTATGGGGCACCTTAAGGCTGACTGTTTTGATTTAATTGGGGTACCTGATTGGTACAGGAAGTTTAAAGCAGAGAAAGGACAAGGAAGGACACACTATGCCTTTGATCAAGGTTCAGGTTCAGATGAGAAAGTGGAACTGGAATCTCCCAGGATAGGAGTCAAATCTGATTCTATTATAGAACATGATGTTGGCAAATTGATACAGTATGAGATTGCAAAGCATATGGCAGCTTATTTCAAACAAGGGATAGGAACTGAGAATGGAGTGAATACAACAAATTTAGCTGAAATCGATTTAGGAAAAGGAGCTGTTGATTATACAGGGCATTATGCATTTGGGGTGTCTGCTGGACTTAAAGGGACTGACTGGATCATTGATTCAGGTGCAAGTAGTCGTATATATGTTGTCACATTGGTCTATTGACAGATCTGAGAAGGCTAAAAGATCCAATTCAGATATTCTTACCAGATGGTAGCACAATTTGGGTTTTTCTTGTTGGTACAACAAGGTTAAATAAAGATATCAGTCTGCAACATATCTTGTTTGCTCCTGCTTTTACACATAATTTACTATCAGTGGGGCAACTGACCAAAGCAATAGGTGGTACAGTGCAGTTTCTGACCTCTCATTGCTTGATACAAGGAAAGGATAAAGATAATGTTCTTGGCATTTGCAAATTAAAAGGATCACTCTATATCTACCCTCATGATTCACAGATGACTGATTCTGTCAACAATGTTCAGCATATATCTGATTTAAGGGATCTACATTGTAGATTGGGATACCCTTCTATTAGCACAATGAAGCATATCACTTGGCCTAATAAGAGATTTCATAGTACAGAATATGATGAGCTTCAGAGTTGCAAGATTTGTTTTGAAACTAAGCAACAAATGGACCCTTTTCCACTTCTGCATAGGCGCAGCAGCTGCTTATTTGCCCTCATACACATGGATGTATGGGGGCCCTACAAGGATGCTTCTATTTCTGATACTCCATATTTTTTTACTATAGTTGAAGACTATTCAAGAGTCACATGGACTTTCTTATTCAAAGCCAAATCTCAGATATGGCAAATTGTTAGAAGCTTTATTCTAATGATCAAGAACAGATTCAAGGCTCATATCCAACATATAAGAACTGATAATGGTGGAGAATTTATCAATTCACAGATGACAGCTCTGCTTTCAGATCATGAAATATCTCATCAAAGATCTTGTCCATACACACCACAGCAAAATGGTGTTGTAGAACGCAAGCATAAACATCTTCTTCAAGTAGCCCGGACTATCATGTTTCAGAGTAGGTTGCCATCTTCTTTTTGGTGTTATTCAATTCTTCATGCTACTTGGTTAATCAACTGAGTGCCTTCTGTGATTCTAGGTTGGAAGTCTCCTTATCATCTACTGTTTGGAGAAGAACCAGACGTGAGAGCATTGTATCATTTTGGTTGTCTTGCTTATAAGGCAAATATTGTCCCTGCTAAGTCCAAATTTGCTAAGCGCAGCTCTGAATGTGTCTTTCTGGGGATAGCACCTCATCAGAAAGGTTTTTTACTCTATGATGTACAAACTCATCAAGTTACTGTAAGCAGAGATGTCAATTTCTTTCCTTCTACTTTCCCTCTACAACATGACACTATTCTCATTCTTCCTTTTCCTTCTTTCAATGTTCCCTCTTCTATGTCTCTCTTTCCTACATCTAGTTCTCCTTCTTTTTCCCCTGATCTGCCTGTTCCTGTTTCTCCTCCTATGGCAGCTATTCCTTCTCCTAATTCTCTCTCAGCTGATAGTCCTTTGGCTGCTCCACTGACAGATTCCACTTCTCCTTCTATCTGTGATTCTGTTCCTTCACCACAGCCTCTTAGAAGGAGCACTAGAGTTAGCAAACCACCAACCTATCTCAAAGATTATGTTTGTTCATCTTCCCATAAAAAGGTTTTTCCTCCTCCCACCTTTCCTTTTCATGTTGCAGCTTCTCTTCCCTCATCTTATACTGCATTTCTATCTCATGTTGACACCCTCAAGGAACCACAATCTTAAAAAGAAGCTGCTCAATTCCCAGAATGGGTGGAGGCTATGCAAAAGGAATTAACTGCGCTTGACAACAATCATACATAGGATTTGGTTTCTCTTCCCCCAGGAAAGTATGCAACAGGGTGTAAATGGGTGTATAAAGTGAAGCTCACTGCAGATGGTCAGGTAGAGCGCTTCAAAGCTCGGTTGGTAGCCAAGGGCTACAACCAAGAGTATGACATTGATTATAATGAAGTTTTTTCCCCTGTTGCTAAACTAGTTACTGTGAGATTGTTGTTTGCTTTTGCCTCTCAATTCTCCTAGCATCTCCATCAAGTGGATGTAAATAATGCATTCCTGCATGGATATCTCACTGATGAGATTTTTATGCAACTTCCTCCAGGATTTCATGAGCAAGATGCTGGGAAAGTCTGTAAGCTCAAGAAGAGTCTCTATGGGCTTAAGCAAATCTCTAGAGAATGGAATCAGGAATTTTGCAAACTTCTCTTCCAACTTGGTTTTGAGCAATCAGAGAATGATCATTGCCTTTTTATCTGAGGTACTGGTTCTTCCATTATAACTTTACTGGTCTATGTGGATGATATTTTGCTCCTCAGTCCCTCTCTTGATCTCATTTCCACAACCAAATCTTCTCTGCACAATGCTTTCACTATTAAAGATCTTGGGGAAGCTAGTTTTTTTTTTGGGAATGGAGGTGCTCAAAAATTCTACTGGTATATATTTGTGTCAACGCAAGTATGTGTTAGATTTGGTTCACACAGCTGGTCTCACTGATTGCAAAACTGCCTCTACTCCTTTTTCACTTGGTTTGACACTTTCCCAGCACGGGGGTTTCATTTTCACAACCAGATTCTTACAGAAAACTTGTTGGGAAGCTTCTTTATCTTAATCTCACCAGGCCAGACATCTCTTTTTCCATACAACAACTTAGCCAATTTGTCAACAATCCTCAGAAGCACCATTGGGAAGCAACACTACATGTGCTGAGATATCTAAAGGGTTGTCCCTCCTTAGGTCTTTGTTACACCACTACCCCAAGTTTTGAGCTTTCCTCTTACTGTGATGCAGACTGGGGTAGTTGTACTGATACCCGCAAATCATTATCAGGGTATTGCATCTTTCTAGGAGGTTGCCTCATATCCTGGAAGTGTAAAAAACAAACTACAGTATCCCTTTCTACTGCGGAGGCCGAATATCGCTGCTTGAGTTTTACAGTTAAAGAATTGCTGTGGCTTTTCTATCTTCTTCAAGATTTTAAAATTCCTATTTCTCTTCCTATCACTATATTCTGTGATAATAGTGCTGCAATTCAGATCACTAAAAGTCAAGTTTTTCATGAAAGAACCAAGCACCTAGAGTTGGACTGTCATTTTGCAAGGATCCAATACAAGAAAGGTTTTATCAACCCCGTATTTGTCTCTTCTCAGTTGCAACTAGCTGATCTCTTCACGAAATCTCTTGCCAAACCTCAATTTCAGACATTGTTATCCAGACTCTCCCTTGGTGACATTCATCACGGTTGAATCTGCGGGGGGGGGGGGGGGGGTTGTTGCAGCAGCACGATTATGGGATTGCATGCATGCAATGCATGAATGGCAATGCTTCTTCTCACGTGCATGTTTATGAGTGTATGTGCAGCAGCATGTGATGAATGCAAGGATGGAAGGGAGTCACACGTGGCAATAGCCTGTTAATCTTGAGCTAGGACCACAGCTAATGAAGGATATGCAGCGTTAGATCTTTTTTAGCAATTAGCATAGCCGTAGATTCACTTCTGCTTAGTATTAACGCGGCTTAATTAGTTAGTTTAAATACTGTTTTTCCTGTATCTTGTAAACAGAACTCTACAGAAATAAAACCCAGATATTTTTAGCGCTTCAGCTATGAATCCTATTTCCTTCGATTACAACAAAGTAGACACAATTATGAATATTAAATGATATGAAACAACTAAGTAGCTAGCTAGCTTTGTTTTCCTTTCCATCCACCATATTCTTGCTGATCATCAGTTCCGATCCCCCCCTGCACCAGAAAAGAAATGCATATATATATATATATATATATATATATATTTATTAAATTATATAATATAATATGATGGAAAATAGAAGGTGTCCTCGTATAAATGAAATTAAAGAGGGATTTAATTAGCTTACATTGATGGTAAAAGTGATCCCAACTTGAATTTCACCATGATAGGTATTGTTGCTGGAAACAATCCTATACTTTTGAATAGGGAGTTCAGCCTTCCCTTTCTCTACCCCTACTTCGAATAATTCATTCAAATACACGCTGCAATTTGGGTTTGCACACATCAATATATATATTGTGTACGCGCGTATGTAATTAATATATAATACAGAAATATTTCAATATTAATTTCGATCACAATATGAATTATATTATTATTATTTAATTGGTAGTTGATGATAGATGCATATATATATATATATATATATGCTTACGTACGTGGCTTGGCCAAGGTAGTCATGTTGGGTGAAGTTGTCGTTGTCCATAATTTTGAGAAGGAGCTTCTGCTGCTGCTTCTCTTCAGGATATTCCACCCTTATTTTGAATTTCTCGTTCCACACTGCTCTCCTGCCGCCTTGCCCTACGTACACCAATTCAAATTAATTAATACTACTATATAGCTAGGAGCATTCACTTATAAATTCAATCAATTTCTCATAAATTATCTTTTTCATCATCGTCACATTAAATACATGCTATTCATCAATTTGTGCTGATTATCGTGTGAGTGTTGATTACGAATAGCAATTCAAAAATAATTAAATAAGTCCCATTTCAGTTTTATAATGACAAATATCAAAATGACAAATATTGCATAATATTTTTTACTAGATACAGATCGATCATATATATATATATATATATATATAGCCTTACTTCAAAACAAATTAATAGATGTTAATTTATAAATGCGACATATTTTGACGAGAGATGATTGTGGATCTGATATAAATTAAATGAGATATATGACATACATATTAAAAGTTAAAACCATATATATATTTGAATGATTAAATTTATGTTAATTATGAATATGAGATAAAATATAAGATTGGAAGAGAAGATAATTATATATGGAGTTAATTACCCTGTAGACAAATACAACATCGCAGTCGCAGGCGAGATTTGGTAGTTTTAGGTCTCCCGGTTGTGCTCTTCTGTTCTTCATTTTTGTATTGAATCACAACGTATGGATCTATCCTACCTGCAACAGTACGTACGTACTCAAATATATAATATACACATGCATGCATATATATAATTTCAACATTTAATTAATTATATGATTATTCACTAATTAATTAAGTGGATGGCTTGAATTAATTAAATTAAAATTACTACTACTGTATTGAAGTCAAGATTAAAATACTAAAATAAATATATATGCATATATCATCTTATAACTAAACCATTAATTCATAGCGCAGCCATGCATGAGTCATTCTTTGACATGGTCAATGGTCGCATATTGTATTTGTCATCTCCTAAAACCCCTCAATTGACAATAATAGTTATCATAACGACATATATAATTAATAAATTAATTAGTGGCCAACTCAAAAGGAAAGAAAGAAAGAAAGATTAGTAAATAAACTTATAAATTTCAAAATTTTAATCTAGATACAGTTGACCTTCATTTGCCACACGAAACCGAGTTTCGTGTTTTCCAAAAGAAAAAACGTACAGCTACGTATACATATTTCATCAAAGTGAATGCAGCGCCACTCTAATCTAATTCACAAATAAATACACGTGAATCATTATTAATAATATACCATTATATATATATATATATCATATGTGAAATAAGAAGATTCAGATAAATTAATTATAAGTCGGACGACGATTATGGCATTCTAACTCAATCAAATAATTCAAGTAGAATTTATGGAAACTAGCTATATATATTATTCTGTGATTTAATTTTCATGTGTATACAGTATATATATATATATATATTCAAGAAAAAAATGATAAATGACAACAACTTAATTACTTTAATTACACGAGTCATGAATATATCATCGTCGATCAATTAAGGTTGAATAAATTAAATGATGGTATATATACACATTTAAATAATTAACCCTTAGTTAACGCATATATATACGTACCGAAATATTCAGTGTTTTTGAGATCTCGGGCGCCCACCACCGTCACCTCCATTATTCCGGCCGTCATATTTCTGAAGATCGATCTCCACCAATATACACGTAAAACTCTCTCTCTCTCTCTCTCTCTCTCTCTCTCTCTCTCTCTCTCTCTCTCTAGATCTATATGTGTGTGTGTGTGTGTGAATTGTGATTGATTTTGACAAATGTATAAGGGGCCGGGTTTATGTTACAATGAATGATGAGTTAAAGTCTAATATATATAGAGACAAATTAATTAAAGCAGGCAGAGGCATGTAGACAACGACGACATGACCTTCCATGTGTATTCGTCTTCCTATAGCTCAGACTTGCTTCAAATTTTCTAAATCAATACAAAACATTTCTCTATTGTCCTCTCTCGGATCACCGATCACCTAATGATCTAGTGCAAGCTTTAAGTCAAAAATTTCAAATTCGAAGTCCACCAACAATGCTAGCTAGGTGTTCGTACCCCTATCATACTTGGTTCTCCAAATGTGATCTACGTACCTACTTACACAGGAACGTACATAGTTTATTCAATACGCACCTCAATAGCATTACCCTTATCATCCAAAAAAAAAAAAACATTTCTCTATTACTTGTTTCCAATATGATTTTAGCATCGGTCTTTATTTTTTTTAAATATCAGAGTCTAATTAATCACTTACTCGTAGAGAGGGGGAAATGGTCTTGAGGGTTAGTTGAGAATGCACTTGGAGTCTTCTTCTAAATAATATTTAATTAATCATATCTTATATATTTTTATTGCTATACGTTCGTAAAGTTAAATGGGATAATAGTATATTATTTGCAATAAAAAAATCACGGAGGTACTCTATATATCAACAATTATTTAGCCTTTCTACGTGATTCCATGCAACTTCCACTTTTTTGTTGCTTTTCCATTTCAAACAATGATTTTGAAACAAAATAAAAATTGTGCCAATTTAAGACCGAATTGAATACGTACGTAAAATGCAAATGTTAGACAGACAGCAATTAAACTCCCCCCCCCCCCCCCAAAAAAAAAGAAAAAATAAATAAAATACCTCTGCTTAAATCATGGCATGGCTTGCGTGACTTTAATGATTATAAATAATAATTATTATAATAGTTGCACCGTTACCTAGTAAATTAACAAATGAATAGTGCAAAATAAATCTTCGTATAAATTAAGAACAATTACTATTTTCTATTATAATAATTCATAGGCTGCTTCTGATATTATATATAATATCTATCTATACATATATTAAAGCAAAATCGTAGGGGTAAATTTCTCCAAAAAAAAGTCTGTGAAAAATTCATTTAAAAATTATTTCCGTTGAACAATTGGAGAACATGTGATTTGGTATAGTGGTAAATGGTTGTTTCATAATTTCCATTAGCCTGGGTTCAAAACTGCATTTGCCTTTTTTAATTACCTCTTTTTTTTTTTCGGTTTTACTTTTTTTCCGTTCCTTTTTTTGTTTTTCTTTTTTTTTTTCAGAAACTATTATTCAATTGATTTTTTTTTTTGTGGCGTCTCAAATGTATTAAAAAAAATAATCATTGCAATGATTATAATATGAACAGTTTATGAAAAATTGTAATAATTTAAATTTTTAAAAATTGTACATATTCTAAATTTAAGGAAAAGAAAAGAAAGACAAAAATTAGAACTTTACACATTCTCATCTTATATAGTTTCACTTAATATTCACTTCCACTAACAAATTTTTAACATGGAAGATTATGAAGAGGCAAAACAAATTGAATAATAATTAAATAAATTTAATTACACTTCCATGAACAAGAATAGAATTGTTATTGTTGATATCAAATCTTTGTCGTATACATATTCTTTAAATTTAAAAAAGAAAGACAAAAATTAGAACTCTACATATTATTAATATGAATTTTCATTTAATTCCTAAAATTTAATTTTCTCTTTGTTTGTTGTAACTACACAAAAATTATCTCTTATCTAATTAATTAATGCATGTGCATATCATTTTATTAATTTTTAAAAATTGAACACAACATATAGAATTCAAAATAATCATAATATTACAAATCGAAAAAAATAATTATTTGTGCATCGCACTGAAAAAATACTAATTAAATATATATCAACAACTTCACGGCTGAAAAGAAATGGTAAATAAGTAGGGAAGATTAAATATATAATAAATAAAGCCTAGGGCAGGTATATGGTATCTATGTTTTCATAACTTTCCTTTTCATTTTTCTTTTTGCACAACGTCAAATATCTATAAATATGCACATAGTATTGAAAAGTATATAGCTATATATTCAAAAAAGAATTACATAGATAATTACATAATATGTAATATGTGCGCCTATTATTTAGTGGATGTGCTTGTAAGAAGTTAAAACTCAATTTAAATGCTTTTCAACTTTTGGTTATAATTAAAGAAGTAAAATTGAAGTGTTTGGTAACTTCAATTCTTCTACTTAATTTTAATTCTCTTCCAAAGATATTTTCTCAAAGGGTAATGTCCTTTTATTTTTTTAACTCACACACCCGATATGTAGTATTGAGGAGATTCAAACCCGTGATCTTTGGTCTCCAAACAACCTCACTCCACCACTAGGCCATCCCCACCAGGACTTCTCAAAGTGTAATGTTATTTGGCCACAATGTGGTCGACCGTAATATTTAATTACGGTAAGATTTTAATTTTTGATAAATTATCAATTAACATTCAAATTATTGATTGATGCATGTTTACACTTATATCCTTGTAGTCAATTTTAGAAAGAAGTTTATCTTATTATTTTGAAATTTTTGAAATGTATATAAAAATCTCTACAAAAATGTTAATGAATAATGACTTCAAATAAAAAAAATCTTGAAAAAAACTTAAAAATTAAATTAATCTCTACCAAAATAAACAAGAATTTCATTTGAAAACTTTGTGCTAATCAACTAATTAAATTTATTTTGTTAATTATCAATAATTATAAATATAATATATCATATACACAATTGCCTTAAATTGGATGCATTGATTTTCAATTAGTTAAATTTAATTTAATTATAAGAAAAAATTAAAATATTAATTTAAATATGAAAAGAGGAGAGAAAAAATACATATGGTTGAGAATTTTGAATAAAAAATTAATCGACGCTTCTCCTTGAAAAAATGATTGGCATCAATGCAAAATAGGGGTGTGCAAAATCGAACTAAAAATAAAAAAAATTGAATTGAACCGAGCTATTTGGTCTGGTTGATTTGGTGATTTTTTTATCTCTCATTTTGGTTGGATTTTGAATATTAAAACTGTAGAGACCCTATTTCTACGTAGGCCCAAAGACTAGGCCCACAACCGTTTGAAGGTCTAAGGAATCAAAGAGGTCGACACCTTGGGGTCGACGCCTCAGCAATTAAGGTCCAGAGGCCTAAGAAAGAAACCAAGCTTGAGTGGACTCTTAAGGAGACCAAGTCAATATATCCGTTGAAGATAAGTGAAGACCCCGTCAAAACTCAGAAAATTAGTTAAACCCTCCTCTATATATACGCTTCCTTCATGATGAGAGAGGGAGGATTGGAATATAAGCTACCTCATATATAACACCCATATTCATCCACGAACGGCCCTCACACGATCCATCTTCACACGATCCCTCACTCGGCATACTGACAACGTTCCACAACGATAAAACTCAGCTCTTCAATCCCTATTTACCATTTTTTCGTTCGATTTCACATTATTATTGTTTTCTCTAAATTCGATCCTGACTTGAGCGTCGGAGTCTGTTCGATCGTCAACCCCCCAACGGTCCTTCGGCTTCACGTGTGTTTTTCTTTGTCTTGTAGATCACCGGAGCTCGAACTCGAAAAACGATCAACTGTAGAATTATTGACCTCTACAAAAACCAAAATGAGTTTGGTTCGGTTTCAATTTTAATAAAAACATATTTCGATTAAAACCGAACTAACCAAAGTATATAACTTATATTTTTAATATTACACATAAAGTAAAAAATACAAAAATAAAATTATATACTCATTAATGAACTTGGGCAAAATGCAAATATTTCGACTTCAAAATAAAAGATTTGATGGATGTTTTTTTTTCCGTATTGAACTATAAGTTGACCATGTAGGAGATTGAATTAAGAGATAATTTTATTATAATTTATTTTACGTATCATTTGTTATTTATTAAGTTCTGATATTATTTTTTTATGTTATTGTTTAGAAAAAAAAATAGCATTCGGTTAAATCAAAAATCAAACCAAATGATTTGGGGTAGGTTCGGTCATATCAATTACTTTAGTTGGTTTGGTTTTCATTTTTTTCAAAATTTTGGTTTATGTTTTTATTGGTTTGGTTCGATTTTGTACCAACTAACCATTTGCACAACACTAAATGCAAAGTCGTAGTAACCATGCTCAGTGCCACTCATAAAATTTTTATACTCTTACAAAATTCAAAATTTTATACTTGTCTTAACAAATTCAAAATTTTATTTTTATTGTTTTCATTTCAACAATATATTTTACATTCATCTTACTAAATTCAAAATTATTTTATATAATAAACTAGTTAGTATATTGTATTAATAACTTTGACTATTATGTGATTCAATTTTTTAAAATAAAAAGTATAAAAAAATCAAAATAAATTCAACAATATATTTAATTAATAAATTTGATTATTATCTAATTCAAAATATTAAAATAAAAATATATATTAAATATTATACGGTATTAATAAATTTGATTATTATGTGATTCAAAATTTCAAAATAAATAAGAATAGTAGATAAAAAAAATCAATAATATATTTTATTAATAAAGTTAATTATTATGTGATTTAAAATTTTAAAATAAAATAAAATATAAGAAAACAAGAATAAATTCAAAAATATATTTTAATTGTATAAACTTGTTTATTATATGATTCGACATTTTAAAGTATAATTAAAAAATATAAAAATAAAAATATACTCCTTCCGTTTCCATTTAAATGTCATTTTGGATGAATGTGCAGAAATTAATAAATTAATTGAATTACCTAATACACCCTTGTGTGAATACATTAAATGAGTTAAATATAGATGTTTGAATGATTAAATGATGGCAAATGTGAAAAAATGTGAATTTTCTGTCTTGTAGAATGACATTTTTTTTTTTGAAACAAAATTAAAATGTCAGAATGACGTCATTTATATAGAAATAGAGGGAGTAAGAAAACTTTCAATTTCAAAATAATAAGTCAACTTCTTTCTTAAATGGATCAAGGTTATGAAAATAAACAAACATTAATAAATGATTAAAATCTTAATTATTTACTTATCAATGCAAATATTAAAGTTTTATTTTAATTAAATATTATGACCGGCCACATGTATTACCAAATAGCATTATGCTTTCTCAAATTAGTATATATATGTGTGTGTGTGTGTGTGTTGCTATTTATTTAATCACTGCACCTAATACGGGGAGATAATGACGTGCATGTTAGCCATGTGTGTGTTTTGAATGCAGCCATTGACCTGAAATTGGCAAGAAAGTGTCTAACAAAACTAACGTCACTTTCCAACTAAACCCCTTTGATTTCACTAATTAATCAAACACATTAATTGTCTAGTTGCACGATTAAGTTAATGCTTAATAATAGGCAAACGTACGCCTTTAAATTAAACTAAATGACCTTCGTACGATCCACGAATAATATATTTACAGTTATTATTATTTTATTAGAAATTGTAAACATGAAATTAATAATATGCAAAATATTTAAACTAAAATTTATATAATAACTTTTAAAAAACTGTGAATCTCAAAGATATGCGAGCTTTGGTCATCCTGACTCTTCGCGAAGACCTAAATAGTAGAAATCGTGTATAAAAGTGAGACATTTTGAATCAAAATCTACCGGTTGCCCGTTACCCTGATTCGAAAACAAAAAGGAAATGATTAGTTTTATTGTATGTTTAGTTTTTCATTATAATTTTATAAAAAATATAAGATATTTTGTCATGTTGATTTTATTTTTATTTTATTTTTTAATTTTATGTAAATTTAAATATCTTAAATTTATATTTTTCTTCAACATAATGAATGGGTACACTGTTGTAATTATTTTTAGATCAATAAGAAAATATTTTCAATTCATCAATTTCAATGTTCATTTTATTATATATGGAATTTGTTATTTTTGCATTGATAAATAATTTAAACTGATTCGTGTTATAAATGTATTATATATGGAATTTGTTATTTTTGCATTCGAAAACAAAAAGAAAAAATGATTCGTGTTTGATTAAATAATATATATATATATATACACACATCAAAATTATATAAAAAGACGACCAAAAAATATAAATTTAAACTTTTTGAAGAAATCTAAACTGACTAATAATGTGATGAGAATAAATAAATATTCAAGAAACAATATGAAAAAGAAAAAAGAAAGTGTAATTAGACCAAATAAAAATGATTTAAGAGATGAGATGTTGTTTCAAAAAAAAAAATATTTGCTCCATCAAAAATTAGGATAATAAGTAGATTAGTACAATCATTTATTTATGTACATACACTATATGTGTATGTGGCAAGTATCAAAAGTAACTGTGCAATTTGTGACATTATTATTTATTAAAGAAAAAATGATTCGTGTTTGATTAAATAATATATATATATATATACACACACACAACAAAATTATATAAAAAGACGACCAAAAAATATAAATTTAAACTTTTTGAAGAAATCTAAACTGACTAATAATGTGATGAGAATAAATAAATATTCAAGAAACAATATGAAAAAGAAAAAAGAAAGTATAATTAGACCAAATAAAAATGATTTAAGAGATGAGACGTTGTTTCAAAAAAAAATATTTGCTCCATCAAAAATTAGGATAATAAGTAGATTAGTACAATCATTTATTTATGTACATACATTATATGTGTATGTGGCAAGTATTAAAAGTAAATGAATTAAATGTGATAATGCATAATTCTACATATTACTATAATGCCCATATAATATTAAATAAAATGTCTACAATGCCTTTTTACAAATTGGTGGGAAAACAAAAGTGTGTTATAATATATATATATATATATATATATATATATATATATATAGATTTGGAGGCTTATTTGATCATTTTCCCTTTTAATTTATAACTATGTCTTCTCTAATTTCTCTGTATTTTATTTATAAAAGATGTCATCATCATCATTATTATTATTATGAAAAACAATACATATTAGAATATTGCGTACACTTTATTTTAGAAATTTTATTTATTATAAATTAATTATTATAATTACTATTACAATATTTTATCCGTTCAATTTTTTAAATCCTACAAAATTATGCCATTAAAAATTATTGTCATCCAAACACACCTATCATTAAAAATTTGATAAAAAAAAAAAACAACAACAACGAAATATCTAATTAGACAACTATATTACTATTAAAAATATATTTAATTTACACCATATTTAATTTTAATAGAAAAATCAGCTATTTCGGTTTCAATTATTAAGGGAAAATAATTCGATTTTGTTCCGTTATGAAATTTTCTAATTTGATTTTTTTAGTTCAATTTTAAAAACTATAAAGTTAAACCATATAAACTAATACTTTCTCAACACATTATATTCTTAGTTAAAATGGTTTAGTATTATTTTTTTTTTGTCATGCTAGAAAATGTTTACTATTATATTTCGATCTTTCTATTGGTGTAATTGTCTCATTAATAATGATTGGATAACATGTTCTGACTGAATTTGTCAAAGTCCGATATCAAGGATAATTACTTACAGTATTCTTTTATTGGGTAGTAGATAAATTATAATTTAATTTAAGTAAAAATAAAAATAAAAACATTGTAGTAGTAATTGTAATAATTACTTTAAAATAAAAAATGTATAAAATTTTGAAAAAAAAGTGTCTGAAATATTTCAATATTTAGTATTTTTTTATAATAATATAAATATAAATATAAATTTGATTTTGGCATAATTTATAAAAAAAATGTAGAGAAGTTGGAGAAAGCTTGGTTATAAACTTAAAATAAATAGAAGAAAATTTGATACAAACTATTTTGGAGTGGTAATAATAGGGAGGGGGCATGCATGTTAATAATTACTAACATTAAGGGTTTATTTGTACTTAAAAAAAAAACCTTTAAGGGTTTATTTGATCCTAACAAGTAACAAGTAACATTAGGGGTGTATTTGAAATCACGTCACATGTTTGGTACACTGGATTCAGGCCCGGTATTGATAATGACCCATGATCAAATCCTTCAATTGAGGCTTGTTTACCTCAAGGATTTACAATTGGGTGAATATATAATTTAGAGAATGAGAGGATGGATGAATCATATCTCACCTCTTTAGTTGGAATACTCATTTATCACGGTCCTTGAATTATCCATTATTTTAATATCATCATTTATCAAGGCTCTTGAGTTATCCATTATTTTAATATCATGTTTACTTAAGTTATCCACCATTTTAATATCATGTAATAGTCAAGCTTGGTTCGGTTGATGGGATAGATAAGATTGATAGGATAAAGTAGGATTGCACTGTTTGGATAAAAATAGTCAAGTGTTTGGATTGCTTGATTATGATTTTAATGATTTAGGATAGATTGTCAATATTATGTTTGGATTGAAGGATTATGATTAAAATTGCCCCCACATAAGATTTTCATTATTTGTTTAAATTGTTATTTTTAATGTAGTTTTAAAATTTAATTAGTTCTTAAATTTTCATTAAATAATTTTAACCGGTTGTAATTACTTGTATTAATATTATAAACTATTTACCAATAATTTTTATAAAAGTAAAATAGTAAACAAGCAAGTTTAGAAAAAATATACACGAGTTAATAATAATAATAATAATAATAAAGTGGGGGCAGAGAAGGGGCAGAGAAGATTGAAAGAATAAAAGTGGGGGTAAAAGAGAGATTCAACATCAGACTCCAGTTGGCGGATTAATAATCCGATGGGGGTGGCTGAATTAACTATCAATTAAACAAAGGATAAGGTGGCGGGCTGAATATCAATCCCGGGCTCGAATCCAACAAACCAAAAACTGGATTGGTCCGGATAAATGTATCAATCTAGATGTATAATGCAAACCAAATGACTCCTAAACATATGATATGGTTGGATAACTTATTAATCCACCCTTATCTATCAAAGTAAACAAAGTCTTGCAAGATAAATTATCAACAAGAACTTGGCCTGATTCTCCTACATAAAAAAAAATTACCCATTCATTCTCTTTAAAATAAAAAAATAAAAAATTCGGACCTTTCCCCCTTGCAAAACGTTTGGAGATATTTTCGGACCCATTGCAGTGTGAATGACGAATTCTCTGTAACTCAGTTCATCCTTGACTAGAAGAATTGATTTATGGATGATGTGTTGTTTCGTATTTCTTGATTTATTAATTAACGAAATTCTAAAGTATTTTCTTGCAATACTGAATTATTTTCTTGATTTTCCTGTGTGGTTGATTCGGATTTGCAAAGCTTGTTCAATGAGGAGAGATCGGATTGTGAAGAAGTCGAAGATGAGTTTGGTGGAAGAAATTAAGAAATTGGGGGCAAAGAGAGCGGCTGCTTGTTGAGTTGGGAAGAAGACTAACTAAATATCTATCAAGTGATTTTTGTTAACTCTTTGTGTTTCATGTAGTGCTATTGCTTGAATACACTTTGCCTAAAAATTTTGAGTTCATATTAGATAATTTTTTAAACTTGAGAATACACTTCAAGATCGCAGCCATTTACTTTTTCCATAAATTGTAATTATTGCAGAAGATTGTTGGCATAATGAGTATTCATTTTTTTAATGAAAACCCCAGGGAATAAAAAGAGGATTCAATGGAAATTAAGAGTCCTAAATGAATAAAATTATTTTATCAACATCAAAACTAATATAATAATGGTGAGATCCAATATATCTCCATTGGACATAAACTGAGAGTGGGTGCTATATTGCTATGTAAAATTAAGATTTTAGCATGATGCTTAAAAGGGCAGATTTATCTTTCTATTTTGTTTTAGCTATGAACAATTAATATACTTCCTAGAGCACTTTAAGGAGATAGTATGATTTTGAAACTATCATTATTTTTTGTTAAAATAAAAATAAAAAAAGAATCTATAATTCTTCAATTTGTATGTCGTAGATGATAGATGATTTACTTCTATATACGAAGAATAGTTATGTTGGTGGACATTTTAGAAATGGTGAAAGCTTTATGGTGAAATTAAAATTTCACATTTGAAAGAGACCACACCAAAATTACTAATCTATGATATACAATTTATAAAAGAGAATTTAATTCAAATGAGAAAAATTAACATTCATATCCTAAATTTTCCAAAATAAATAAATAAAAAAAACATACATTTTAAATTTTTAAAAGTATAAATGTTTCCCGGGTGTAAAACTAGTACAAACTTCGAACAACTGTGTATGCGTGTATTTCCTAGATTGAAGGGAAAGCATGAGTATAGTTGAGTGTCCAAAATGAAGATCTCCTGAATCAAATATCTAACTCTTAACCATTGAATATTATGATATGGAACTATGGCCTTACCTGCCAAAACAATTTCACAATCTCTCTCTAAACATCAAAAATTATTAATACCCGGAAGGATTATTGAGAACTCCATTCTAAGATTTATATATAGTTACAAATTGAGGAAGAGAAGATAACTTTGAGGTAGGTAGGTAGCTAGGTAGGTTGGGATTGACTATGCTGAGCAATTCCGGACGGTTGAGGGAGGGTGCAAGCAGCAGCAGCAGCGGCAACACACGGCTTGCACTCCATCGACGGCTCGTCTAAAACACTTATTCGAAATGTCCGTTCCTTCTCATCATTCCCAGGAACGTGGAGGAGAGCTTCCATTATAAGGATCTCCCAGTTGCGAGAACGCAAGAAAGAAAGCCAACTGTCCTCTGTTTAACACCACATCATATACACATATTTACAGGTTGTCCAATACAAGATTAAGAATTCATCATGTAAAATCAAAGATATAAAGTAGACTGAATGTTCAACAAATTAATTGTTGAGTAATAGTAATATCATATTTTTAAGTGAGCAATGGCGTAATTTCACTCTATTGTTCCGATCATCCTTTTAACATGTACCGTCCGTAGGGAGCTAGCATGGTATCCGTATAAATAATATCCATGTCAAGGCAATAAATTATCAAATGAAGAGCCTAAACTATAAAAGGGCAGCCACTACATAACATCCAACTCAAACCAACCTAAAAAAGCTGAAATTGCAATTTTAATGTATATTTTTGGTTGCATAATTCAGATAACCCAGTGACAACAGGCCAGATGTACTTAAGAAGAACGGAACACAGAAAGCTCTGAGTTCTTAAAAATTAAGTTTTTGTAAAGGGTACAAACCTCCATCACGTACTGCTTTCAGCTGGAAAATTCCAGTGCCTTGAGGTCCAGAAACAGGAAAGGTGCAAGATACAGAGTGTCGCTTGTGTGCTACGGCAAGTGACGCATTATACCAGGGACCCCTCACAATGGGCTCTCCAATAGCGTCAATTATCACCTTGTTCTTGCTGGCTTTCTCCATGGCCTTGCTGCAACAGTTGAAAATTATGAATCATGAGACCAAAATGTAAAACATAATATTAGGTAATCAATGTTATCCATAGTAACGGAAACAACTTAAAGCAGGAAAACTTTCAGTGGCCTCCCCAGCTTCATAAAGAAGAAAACATATTGCACTCAGAAAATTTAAGCAAGATATATGATTGAGATTATTCACAGAGATAGAAGACAAACAATGCATATCCATCTCCACTGCTCCCCATATACGAAATCCTTAAGCTTTGATAGTTACAAATTACTAGTGGAATACTGGACTTAGCTCAATATGGTTTTTTATTGAGTTTTTTTCATGAAAAAGGAAACGCATAAATAAAAAGCTCAATACAAGACTAATGAATTATATCTTAGCATAGAGGAAGCACAAGTAGTCACCAACGTAATACATTTAAGCAACTATAGGAGAGCTGCTTCTTTTTTTGGAGGAAAAGGAGGACCTATTTTTAATCCCTTTTAAGTAGGAACTTCTAAAAGGTTGAACTCCAAAGGGCTGTAAATTTGATATCAGATGTTGTTACTGCAGAGATTACTCAACCTCCTCTGGAATGGCGGAATTACACCCCCCCCCCCCCCCCCCCACCAAACAAACCAAAAAAGCACGAAAAAACAGTCAGTCTTTCCTGGTAAGCATTCAATATCTGATAAAAAAAATGGATGAATCTTGAGTTGGATGACTTCATTCTAAATGTATAATACAAAGAAAATTATGACATAAGTTGGTGAAAATGCAAGCTCAGTTTGTGAAAAATGGATGAAGAAAAGGATGGACAGTGAGTAATTGTTCTACAAAAGCAAAATGCACTTTGTTCTTTTAAACAAAATGCAAGCTCAGTTTGTGAAAAGTGGATGAAGAAAAGGATGGACAGTGAGTAATTGTTCTACAAAAGCAAAATGCACTTTGTTCTTTTAAACAACAAGCACAACAATCATAACCAAACAAAACTACTGGCTACATGCACATAATTTCTATTAAGAGGAATTAAAGAACTTTTTGCAATCAATAGCAGAACTCCTTGAAAATTAATTTAATTCTTTTTTTTTTTTACAAAGAACCGCCAATAGAAAAAGTGGATGAGTTCTAGAATCATTCACTGGCCATGAAATTTTGTTAATTCTTTAGTATTTTGGTATAAACTCTCAAGTTTATACCTCAAAGCTCTTCATTATGGATGGGGAGCAATTCTGCCTCTTCATACGTCTGTCTTTTGTGATTTTTGTTATAGGTAACCATGTCCAGCATTATGTGCACTACCCTTCAAATAAACTGCAATATTCATTTAATTGGTATGCACATCATGCTGGGCTACAATTTAGAGTGACCTATAAGTCTATAACTCAGAAGGCCACAACATGGACAATAAGAATGCAACATTCGTAGCCATTTTTAGCCTAGCGTAAGAGGCGTATAGATGTGGATGGTCTCTCATATCCATTGCTTTCAAAATCCTGGCTGTGAAACCAATACATGTTTTTACATATATAAATTGATTGCAAGCTTAAATGAAACAAATCATAACAAATGAAATGAGACTCTATTCACAATCTCGTCTATGGTTTGCACTCTTCCAATTAGATACTAACTTTGGAAGATGCTTAAAACTAGAAGAGGGGATATGGTACTGCAGCACCATACATTCGATCAAAAGGGAATAAGTTGGGAAGAAACCAGAAGTACTCCAGATACAAAAGATTATTGATACTTCGTTCAGCTTTAGATGAACTAAAACATTAGATTTATCTAGATCAAACAAAAAATCTATCAAAGCAGACAAATGAAGGCTAGACTTCATCATCACATGTAAAAAAGATTTATACTTGCTGCAACTTCATAGCAAAAAACACGAAATGCAGCATGCGAATTGACAAAATATGAAGCTCTACATAATGATATAACTATAAGTGCATCAAATCAGTGCAGTGTTAAATTTTTTGAAATACTCAGTGCACCAGCTTGATAGGATATCCCATAAACTAATTTTAGAACATCATATGAACACGTTCGATCTCACCCTCCAGAACACAGTCAAAAGGGGATATATAATTTAAAGCCTCAGCCCACGGAATTAAATTAAGTACATAAATCAAATCAAATAGAACCAAACACTCGAGAAGAACATAAATTAAGAAACCCAGTTATCAATTTCAGCACAAAATTCTAAATGCAGTCGAATTAGAAAATGCAGAAAAAATAGAGAGAAAGAGAGGAACCTGCTGCAGCCATGGAAAATGAGTAGATCATCAAGAGCACTCAAAGCGACGCCCCCTGTCAAACCAAGTAAGGCTCCTGACACTATTCTACGACCCCACGATTTCGATTTCCCATCTTCTGCTGGTGGCGCCGCCGTCGGAGGTGGTTTGACCGCCGGCGGTTTGTTCTTGAGCATGGAAAGGACCCTTCGGCCCGCCATCGTTCTGCCTCACTGCTTCTCTCCCTCCGCTGAAGAGGGCAAAATTTGGACTTGGGGCTATTCCAGTAATTTTCCCTAAAATAAGTTCCTTCAGTTTTTTTTTTTTTTTTTTCTTTTCCTTTAAAAGTCTAGTCTAGGAATAATATATCAATGGATTATCAAACTCATGTATATTTTTTGTAATTAGGCATTGCTGCGTTTGATTTAAGTGGAACATCAAATTACGTGTTAATTATTTATTTATTTGAGTTAGAAATTATGTGTTATATTAGAATTAATAGTTAAGTATTTGAAGTTTTATTTAAATTGTTGAAGTTTGAATTATGTTATTAATAAATCGAAAGGTGGATGGTCTCCTAAAAATATAATAACCATGTAATATGAAGTAGAGAGTTAAGACTTAAGCTACGATCCCATCTCGATAATTTTTATGAAACACTAAAAAAAACGTTTTTTTACACCTAAGCTAAAACCACAGTTGATTTAGGCACATTTATCCTTAATATTTTGTTTATTAAAAAGTGAAGACTTGTTCTCGAATGAAACTCGCTATTTTACACATTAGTTTTAATTTCACGTTACGTAGGATATATTTCTAATTTACTATAGATAAATCAAATTATTATTTTTCAAAAAATGAATTAAAACAGATCTATGGATTTCCACCACCCCCTTTAACCCCCCCTTAAACTTGGAGTTTGTAACAAAAAAATAAGTCAAATCCTTAAAATTAGAGTTTGTTGGTTTAGTAAATTTAATGCATTTAAAATTCAATTAATATCTACAAATCCTCTATTAATGCCAAAATTCTCAATCTAAATTTAAACGGCCTGGTAGGTACCATATCCCCCAAAGGCCAAAAAGAAAAGTAAAAAAAAGAAAAGAAAACGTTACTCAATATTATAACAAACATTGGGAATCAATGTTTCATAGAAACAGGAGACAATTTAAAATCAAAGTAACAACTAACAAAATACACAAGCTGGCCGGATAAATCAATTTGGCTTCTAAACATTGCACATATATATGCAAATAGCATGGCTTCTAAATATTATAATTATATAAGCTTCTACCCCTCATAACCTAGCACATTGTCATACTGAATACCTTTGCCAACATTCTGCACTCTGATAATTTGAGGCCTCTGGAAGACCGGGCCGACATATATATTTAGAACCTAATCCGTGCTGCTTGCCAGCACTGCAGCCCCTCAAGATGCAGACTTTGACGCTGAGCTCTTTCAGCTCTGGCATAAAGATTAGCAAAACCGCGTGCAGAGTGACTTTCCGAGGCATCATGAGGCAACTGCAATCTCCAGTTGAGATTCTTCAACTTTGGCATCAGCGAGCAAAGGGGTTTTCTGGAACTCATTCCTTAGCTGTCCACAAGCTGCACTTGCATCCAATCCCCGTGTTTGGCGTACACTAACAGTGACTTTACGAGACTCCAGAGCAGCAGAAAACGCAAGGACCTGTGTGATGTTAAGAATTGCAAGCAATGCTGGTTACAGAGTAAATCTAATATATGGATTTGGCTGATTTATCCACAGTTGGAGCAGAGCAACGTACCGATTTCTTATAGGGACGTTGATATTCAGAGCCTTCTATTGGATTGAAAGGTATTAGGTTTACATGATATCCAGGACCCCATTTGTGAAGAAGCTCAGCTAGCTCTATTGCATGATCTACTGTATCATTGACTCCAGCTGCCAAGGAAGAGGTGGAGAATAGAGTAAATCACATGGTCAACTTGCATAAAGTTATTATATGTTACTTCGTCTACATGGCGTCACGGAAGCAAGCTTGAAAATCAAAGATCTAGTTTACCTAGTAGTGTGTACTCAAAGGATACTCGTCTACTGGTTTCAAGGTAGTAATGCTTGCAGTCATTCATGATTGCATCCAAAGGATATGACTTTGCACTTGGCACAATCGTTTCCCTAAGTTTCTGATTTGGTGCATGCAAGCTGACAATGGAAGTTGGAAAGCATAAAAAGATGATTAGCATGTCAGCATCTTAAGCACCGGTATATAAGTCGAATTCTTCACAAACAGTAACATAAGGACTAAAAATAAATGCCTTTAATCCTTGAGAAGAACTTTGAACTTCAGCCCTATTTTGACAGTGCGTCACTAATCAGGTATCATAATAAAGTCGCCATTTCACACCACCAAGCACAGTCAAAGATTCCATATATCAAAAACAGTCTGCCTATCAGTGCATGTATAGTTTGAAATTATCAAGATGAATGTGTTACCTGAGAGCCAATGTAGATTGAAGTTTGTGAGTTGCCAGTTTCCTGATCGTGTTTGGAACTCCAACAGTCGAAATTGTTATCATCCTTTGCCCAATTTGAATATCCTAACTCCAGAAAAGATAAAATTTTAGGCTTAAAAATGGATAAAGACAGTTCATATCTCCCACCAAATGATAGCATTATTCTTTCCCTAAAAGCAAGCAAAAACATAGTTACAAGAAAGCACGACAAAGTTAGAATAAGCAAAATACCAATGTGAACTAGTGTCAGATAGAATATTCTTATTGATATGTACTCATGCATGGTACATGAGTGGACTATGAAACTGTTTTATCAAGTAATAGTGAAAAACTTGGCTTCCAGAAACATTATATAGTTGATTTTCAAACCAAAATTTATCAGGCTGTATCTGTAATTCTACAAGTCTGTCTATTAAAAAGTTTAGCAAGCAGATATCAGTCAAGAATTAGTTCACTCAAAACCGGTGTACCTTGTTCAAGCAACGGTGTGCTTCGAGAACTTCTTTCAGGTTCAACATTGGCTCACCCATCCCCATAAACACAACATTCGTAACTCTACGCTTGAAGATCTCTTCAATCGCCAAAACCTGGAAAGTTCGTGTCAGGGGAAAAATATAATCATGCCAACTATTATAGACAGAGAGATCTGGAAACTCTATTCTAAAAGAGCCCTTCCAGTCGTCCAAGCCAGCCACCTCAAAGTATGGAAGAAAATACAAATTCTTAACAAGAGTGCGGACACACAATGCAAATTTCAGAAGTACCAACAAGAGGTCTGCTACAATAGTGACCATAGATGTCACAGAGTGACACTAGAAGTTCCCAAACTGTCCGCTGATGGGCTGAATGTGAACCAAACTCAACTGATCTCTGCTTGGACTCAATCAATCATTCAAAATGCATTAAAATTTCATGCCCCACTCATTACTTAGAGAAATTAAACCTACACATTTTCAACAAGATAATTGAAACTGTACACATTAAAGTGCAGCTTATTAGCTTGACAATTGAGTTCAATTACAATCGCCAATGCCTCTTCTAAACAGATCTCTTGCATATAAATGAGATATATAAAATAAAAGAAAACTACCACAAATCATCAGAGACCTAGAGTTCCTGTGGCATTATTATATGTGGCCAATCAAACAAAAACGCTAGAACAAGCTGCATGAAACATCAAACAGATTATAAACAGGTGTATCAAGTTGGTGGCGGACTCATAAGATACGGCTGAAAACAAGATAAGAAGAAGTTCAGTAAGGATAACAGGAAAAGTAGGTCAGGTTGCTCTGGCAGTGGATCACAGACCTCTAACCATGAAAATAAGAGAAGAAAATAACAACTAACAGAGACACTAAAATATTTTGAGTTACCTCATGGCTCCCTTGGTAATATTAACTCCAAATCTTCAGGAAAATAGACGGTACAGTTTTATGGAAAATAAAAGGACAGTTTTACATAGCGGTAGGGAATCTTCCTGGTACAAATAATCAAAATTAGGCAGGACAAATATAAACTAACCTGTTCGATAATTTCATGGCTCTTAAGGTTCCTCGCAAAACCTCCCTTGCCAGTGGCACAGAAGGAACAGCGTAATGGACAACCAACCTGGTCAACCAAGTGGAAAATAAACAAAGGTGCATTACAACAAACTGCACACAACATCTCCTTAAAGACATCTCTTTTTCCCACAGAAAGTGACCTGTGATGAGACACATGCAGTCAGTCGATGTGAACCTTTTGAATCTTCAACAGGTATGCCAACAGTTTCCACCAGCCTATTATCCTCCAACTTTATGAGCAACTGAATGGGACAAGTGGAAGAGAAGGGGAATTGTATGCACAAATACATGGACAGGAAATTATGTCAGTATTAGCAGTGAGAATATCTTTTTGGAGCAAACTTCATTCCAAGAAAGAGATACAGTTCAGAAAATTGTGAACACCATTAGAGGGAATGGATTTTAATTAGAGTAGCATCATTAAGTTTACTTGATAGTGTGAATTAATATCCCAGATACAAGCCGTAAACATTTGAGTAGACTTATCCATATGTTATATGCTAAAGGAGTGGATTACCTCAGCACCAAAATTTATTTATCTTTTTTTTTTAAAACAAAAAGAAGACACATTCAAACAGTTAGAATAAAGGATTTGAAGAATCTAGCATTCAAACTTAAGCAAAACCTACATTAGATAAATTTCAGAAAGGATGCTTCTGGCACACCAAAAAATCTGATATTTCATAAAGAAACTAGTTGACTGAAGCTATAGATTATCAAAAGGTTCATCCAGATCAAATACTTCTCATCTTTTTATTGTATTTCAAAACCTATCTATTGACAGGAAGTTTACAGGTCACAAATTGTGAACCAGTTTACAGAAGTTAGCAAACAAGTGCAGAAAGTTCAGTCTGCACAGGATTATTTTTCAGATCGAAATAAGAGTTGCCATGTGGTGAATTCAACAATGAGAGGAACATAAAGTGAGACAGAGAAAAAAACAAAAGGAGAAATCATAAGTTCACCAAAAATTAAATCGGGTTTTACTCCAAACTAATAAAATCGAGTCTCAAACCTGAGTCTCTTGCAGAGTGCATACACAAAATCAAAGAAGGTAACTTCTGCTGGTTAATTTTCCACTGCTTGAACCCAACCAATGGACTTCTTGTATTTTACAAACTTAGGTAATTTGGAGAATTTGTTCAATAATAATTCAAGCATTGAGAACTCATTTTTTTATTTCTTACAATGTTGTAAGTACTCAAGGTTAAGTCACAGAATTCTTGAGTCACATTGTACTGCCATTTCCAATCAGTACTTATAAGCATTGTAAGCATAGAAAGTTATCACAAACTTTCAATCAATTATAGTTCAAAACTCAACTGTGCAGTAGTCTAGGAGTAAAATCTAACCAAATCCGTCTGATAAGAGAAGTAATTTCTTTACCTTAACAGTGCCATCAGCAGCAGTGACTTCCTTGTGTATAGGTGACCGTCCCACACTCCATCCCGCTTCCTGGAGCTCATTCCTGAATGCCAATGGCACTTCCCACAGGAAAAAAGAAAAAGAAAAAAAGAGGAGCTTTATAAGACAAAATTGGCTACCAAATTCACTTAATCACTTAAGAAGGGTCTCATGAATGCTACAGCTCTTGAACCACATGAGGGGCAATATCTACTATGCACTCGTACATAAATGATATACATGTGTGATTGTTTACACACACATATATAGAGAGATAGAATATAGAAGAGGTCCCTCACCCTGACTAAAATCCTGAATCTCTTTAACCTTCCTCTTGTACAACAAATGATGCAATTGCTTGCCTCTATACTTATCCTGCCACAAAAACAAAAACAACAATTCTTAAAGAACAAATCAACTTCGGAAAACAATGATTATCAACTTTCGATTCTAAGCATACCTGTCCGAAGTCGAGCGCGAGTTGTTGGAGGTCCGACTCCGACATGCCGAGAAGCACGGGAGGATTCTGTTTCTTCTTGTTGGCGGGAGGCACGGCAACTCTGGCGGCGGTGTCCAGGCTGCTGCTGCTGCCGCTGCCACAGGAAATTGTAAGCGCGCGAAACTGTACAGCACGCACGAGGGGCGCATGGCGCAAAGCGGTCATTGGCCTCATTTGTATGGAAAAATTTGCAGCAAGAATTGGAAGATGGAGGAGATGATGATGACGGTGACCGAAGTGATAAAACCCCCTCGCTTCAACTCCAGTTAAACCTCAGCCTTCTCGGATGGAAAAAGACTAATATGCCCATGAATTTCTACTTCCATCAAAACGATGGCGTCGCCTTATAATTTTTCAAGGTGTAAATCGCATATTAATACTTACATTTTATATTTTATTTTTAAATAATTCAAATAAAAATTATTAACAGTACGTATTTCTTCAATTTTTTTACAAATTTAACTTTCCATCAATTTTTCGACTAAAAAAAATCTCACGTGGCATGCCCTTGCGTGAAATTTTCTTTCCAATATTCAAATTCCACAATAGTTAGTTTAGCTTAAAAAAAATCACGCAATTGGGGCACCATATGACCTAAATTCGGGTTGGTGGTGTAACACAAATTCCGAGTATTTAAATTAATAAACACCGGAAAATCGTACAAAGTAAAAATTTTGGATTGAAATTACAATTTGTGGTTCGATTCTCTATCTAAATCTTCTGATTCTTCTCTTCAAGATTTGTTCATCGTTGTTCTTCAAGATCTTCAAGTTGTTCTTACTCTTCGATCTTCAGGAATCCGATGCTGGGAGGTTTATAACGTCGATTCGAAGGATTTTCATCTTGATTCCGAATCAAACGTAGTTTTTGGGATGATTTGTTGAAGAACGCTTTGAATCTTCAAGTTGTTCTTGAGGATTTGAGGTTGATAACGCCAATTGGAGGGCCGATCACCTTGGATCCGGATCGAACGTCGAGTTTGGGATGATTTCTGGGGAAGAACGCGAAGAACGCCTTGAATCTCCAACTTGAATGCCTTGAAGATTGAAGAGAGCTTTCTCCGATAAATCCTTCTCCAAACTTGAGCTCTTGAACTTGTTCCCATTTCCCTTAGCCAAGCCCTCTATTTATAGGCAAATGAGGGTGCATTTAGGGCTTAGGTGGCGACGTTTCATTGGTCCATTTGTTAGGGCTTATATGGCATAATTTTATTGGTACCTTGTACCCTTTGTAATTGTGTCGTATTTCCATTGGTCGAGATTTTTCCACATATTGAATACCAATTTATTTATTTATTTTAGGAATTAAAATTCCTAAAATATAAATAAATGATACAATTTGGATATTTCAATTGTTTAATTTCCACGTGTCACCATTTGATTGGTGATAGAATTTTAATTGCTTACAGGTGGATTTGTTTATTACTACCTCCGTTTCATAATGTTTGTTGTTTAATGTTTTTTTTAGTTTCAAAATGTTTGTTGTTTTATATAATTTGACATCCCCTCTCCCAATTTTAACCCTCTCAAATCCTACAAGATTTTTTAAAATATATGGAGAGAGAAAATATTGTTATTTTTTAGGAAAATATAGATGAATTAGATTTTATGGCATATATATGGGATGGGTATATTTGTCCACGAAATTAATTCTTAATTCCAGATAAAAAAAAATAAAACAACAAACATTATGAAACGGGGGTAGTATTTTGTAAAACTTAACTAATTAACGTGGAATTTTTCATATTCCACCAACCTTTTTCATTGAATCGAAAAATTTCATGCAAACGTGCCATGTGAAATTTTCGAAATCGAAAAATTAATCGAAGTTAGATTTATAAAATTAAAATAAAAAATAGATATTGTTTTGTTCATAATTTTCATTTTAATTATGTTTTATAAAAGCAAAAGTTAGCTTTTTAGTAGTTTATGTTTAGTCTCTTATCCATTTTAGTACGTAGAGTATTGTTTTTGTCGAAACTGTACCCTAACAATAATTTATAGACCATTTGAATTATTTTTACAATTTTTCAAAGTTGATTGACCTCAATGGAATTTTCAAAAAAATATATATATAATTTTTTTTGGATTAATTGCCCTATAAAATCATGACTTTTACTCTGTTTTTTGTTTTAAACATCACTTTTTAATTTTTATAATTTTAACATAAATTAAAACTCTTTTGTAAATTATAAACATCCTCAATATTTTTACCCAAATAAAAACTGATATGGGACACATGTACAACTAACGTGGATAAAAGGGTGACAAGTCAAACAATCAATCCGACATGGCCAACACATGTAAAATTCCCAAAGATTCACGTATCCCATTTTTACTTCTTCGTCGTAGACGTTCCAGATTTGCTATGGACATTCACAAATCCCATATCTTGAAAGTTTTTGCCTTGTTTGAGTAAAGAAGATAGAAGAAATCCAAACTCCATTAGAGGAGGATTAATGTTGAAGTTGGCTGCGACAATTGCTGCTGCTGGGTTTGTATTATCTATTGTACCAACTGTGTTGTTGATGGTTAAGCGACGACGGTAGTGATTGCAGCGGTAGTAATTGCTTACAATTGTCAATTCGAAGGGTCAATTATGGCGGGGCTCTTCTGCCCCGGTAAGGGTTTTGATGGGGAAGATGATGGTGTTGAATTTTCCGCCATCTTCGCGAACTTTTTCTAAGTATATTTTTTTCTCCTTTTTCTGGATTGATCATTTTAAAAGATTTTTTTCTCTCATTTTTCCACTGCGACTAAAGTTCTCGATTTAAAAAATCATCGAATTCGGCGTTGCATTTACAGTGAATCTGTGTGAAAAATGGCTTCTCAGAAGTGTTTTCTAAATACAAACTAAATTGCTGAACTAATCCAGCATGGAGACAAATACAATAACTTTTTCTAGACACTGTTATCATTCAAGAAGAATGTTCTTTTTTTGTTTATATATATATATAGGTGAAGAAGAATGATTGTTGAAAGCAATTTGTTTGGAGACAAATTGAGTGTTTTAGCTTACAGAAAGAATTGCTGTACATAGTTTTAGCAGAGTGGTGGTGCAAGCAAATAAAACTCCCAAACTGACAACAGGGAACTGCAACCACCATCTCTCCATGTTTACCCTCATGCATCTGTAAACATCAATACAACTTACAATGAAGCAACAGCAGGAACAGGAGGAGGAGAAGGTCGCGGATACGAGGCCGCCCTTCTGCTGGAATCTCCACCACGTGCCCGATGATGCTGCACAGCAGCAGCAGCAGCATCGGGTTTCACACTACCCGTGTCTTGAAGCAGTTCTATTGCTGCCACAACTTCCTTCATTGTGGGCCGGTGTTTGGGTTCTGTAGCCAGGCATTTGACTGCAAGAGAGGCTGCTTTTAGTGCTGCATTTGGTGTGTATTGGCCTTGTATACGAGCATCCATGACGCGAAGAACTCTCCTTTTGCTGGCTAGGAATGGCCTCGCCCATATGATGAGATTTTGCTCCCCGGAGGGAAGGTTCTTGTCCAGCACACGTCGGCCAGTCAGCATTTCAAGAAGGACGACTCCAAAACTGTACACGTCGCTTCTGGATGTGAGGTGGCCTTCAAAGGAAAAGCAACACAGCAGATTAGAAGCACAGAAAAAAAAAAAGATCACTTAATTCATTTTTTACATGTCATGTTTGTTTAGCTAGTATTCAATCTCTTTGTAAAATGACAGTGAACTTGAAATTCCTCACTAGACAAAAAGGGACATGAATTTAGGATTAGTATATATACCTGTTGCCATATATTCGGGAGCAGCATAGCCGTAGGTACCCATAACCCTCGTAGATACGTAGCTTTTACCATCTATTGGGCCATCCTTGGCCAAGCCAAAATCCGAAAGCTTTGCATTGTAGTTCTGTCAATTGATAAAGCAAACTTTGTAAGAAAAATTGGATAAATGATTCTGTTCTTCTGAACAAGATTATTCCTCATACCGAATCAAGCAAGATATTGGAGGATTTGAAATCACGATAAATAACTCTTGCTTCGGGGCTGTGAAGATACGCAAGTCCCTTTGCTGCACCAAGAGCAACCTTCATCCGTAGGTTCCAAGATAATGGCTGGAAATGAGCAGTCCCTAAAAGCATTCACAATGATATACATATATATAAGTCCCATGTGACATATAAAACTCTTGAATTGAATAATAAACTGATTTCATTAAAGGACTCACTCCTGAATAGATGATTCTCCAAGCTGCCTCGTGGCATGAACTCATAAACTAGAAGGCGATGCTCATCCTCTAAGCAATAGCCAACCAATTTAACCAGATTTGGATGGTAAAGTTGTCCAAGATAATTGATCTCAGTCTGAAGTTTATTTAAAGAGTAAATCAAGGGAAGACATTAGGAAAATCGAGAACAAAGTAGATTGAATGATTGATGATTGATGATATTCAATGTTACTGGAATACTCACCAACCATTCCTTGTGACCTTGGAGACCGTCTTGGTTCAATCTCTTCACAGCAATAACCATTCCAGTCCCCGGCTTAGCAGCCTTGAACGTGTTCTCATCCACCCAACCCTTGAAGACACATCCAAAACCACCTTCACCCAACACACTGTCTGGCCGGAAGTTCCTGGTGGCTGTTCTCAGATCATTAAACCCGAAGATCTTCAGGTTCGACAGCTCCAAGATTTCACCCTCACTACGAGGGGTCAGGGGAAGTGAGAAAGACGAGCGCCTGCTGCTCGTGTCTCTTCCATCAATGTTGGCGTACCTAGAACTTAGTCCTGCAATGCCAATTGTTATGTCTCAACTTCATCAGATAACGACCATATCATTGGTGAATCACAAATAACCAATCTAATACATCTTAACATTTCATCGTCTTTCTCAAATGTGCTATTATTAGCATATATTAAAAAAAAAAATTGAGCGTTAAACAGCTCTGCAAAATTGATTGGTAACAACAATAGCTCTAAGTTCAGCACCGGAAAACATGATGCTCAAACCAAAACAGAGTCACTGAATCGTAATTGAAGCTGCAAATATTTAAAGGAATTCAATTTTCCACTTAACAACAAGACATATTGATGAGGAAAAGACAACCATTTTCCATGATTCAAGCTGAGAATAAGGAAGAAGATATCTACCTCAAAACAATCAAATGTTAGAACGTCTGTTGCTGTATATATATAACCTTATTAATAAGCAAGAAAAGAAAACCTCAAATTCTCAGAAAAATCAATTCATCTTTCTCCACCACTCAAAAAGGGCATCTGTCGGGGAGGATAAAGCAACATCCAAGAAATTAAAGACATTCGTTCACTAATCTTTCTACTGCAGCTCATAATTACTTCAAGCATCATCTATTCAACAGAATCAACACACACACACACACACACACAAATTGTCTCTTAAAACGAAAAAAACATCCTCAAAACAGCCAGTAGTAATGAACAACATAAGACCATGATCAATCGCAGATGAACAAATTCAAGAACCAGAGAGAGAGAGAGAAGACACGTGAAACAATCCTCTAAAAAACGGCCAAAATCAAGTAACTAACCATCGCGGCGAGGACTATCCGCCCTTATTCTAACACTGAAGCAAGATCCCATTTGTCAGACAACCCTCAAAAATTTGTTGGAAGCTTTCGTTTGATCGAAAAAGGGAGTAAGAAACCATTAAGCAACCACACAGCCACGAAACCTTTTTCAAAGGTTGTTGGTTTAGAAACTTCCAAAATTCAACAACAGCCAAACCCGAAAGTGTGAACGATTATTTAAAAAGGTGGAATAATAAAATCAGAGAAACATGTTTATCTATTTATATCCTATCATATATATATATTCATCAACATGTATCGCTACATGTTGAATTCTTTTACGTTTGTTTGGTTGGCATCACGAGAAACTATAATATCTCTCTCTATTTTATTTTCCTCACAAACTTTTGCCAAGCCTAAAAGGGCTGACTTTATTACTATTTCTCTTTCATTTTCCCAACTACGTCAACTTGTTTGCATTCACACAAATTTTTTTTATTCAAAAATAAGCGGATTCTCGAAGATAGGATATTCGTCAAATACAATGCATTTATTTATGAGGCTACTCTAGATCCCAACCCAATATCATCATTAATGCTTATAAATTGCCATTGTATTTTTTTGTTTTTCTTCAAAATAAGTTAAAACAAATAGTATTATTGTAAAAGATAATTAATATCTAGGATTAATTATCTCATTTATGTAACTTTGTAATTATAATATTATTATTTTGTATTTTTGGTGAAGTTTTTCTAACGTGTACTGTCAAAACGAACATTATTTTAGATTGTTGGAAAAAAAAAGGTAGCGTTAATGGGTGTGCCGCCATTTGGTTGCCCTCTACTTTCTGGCACTGGATCACTAGTTGATAAGTTAGTCAACGGGTTTATAACTATATCTAAGAAATTAGTTAAATATCTAAATAAAATCAGAAATAATTAGAAGTTGTCCTAAGTTTTTTTTTTAGGTATTTATGCGTAGTGAGTATTCATTCTTTGTTAGGATGAGAGATTTTGCTACGGATTCAATCCATCCATCCCCTAATCTAAAAAAAAAAAAACCTTTATATTCAAAGTTAATATTTTTCTTAAAAAAAATAATGAGTTCGATGGAAAATAACCTTTTTTTTTTGGGCAAAGGTTCATTTTGATCCTATAACTATTTGTGTAGGAGCGCTTTGATCTCTATTTATCTTTTTGGTTCAAAATGATCCTATAACTATTTTAAAGGTTTAATTTGGTCCCTATTTTAATCCTCCAACTATTTTAACACACACTTTTCATACACATATAGATTGAACACGAAATTTTTACCATTTTCACAAAAAATTCTCATATGGATTGAACATGAATTTTTCTCCATTTTCACAAACAATCCTCCACTAGTTTATGTGTGTATAGAAAATTCTTAATTATTTTATTTAGCATAACGTAAATAATTTATTTTATCATATAATAATGATTCATATTACTCAAATAATTTCATTTATTTCATGTAAAAAGTGTGCGTTAGTGTATGAAATAATCTATGTATCTAAATATTATTAATAAATGAAAACATAAAAAATATGATAAAATAAAAAAACATACAAAAAATAAAAAAACATACAAAAATAATTATTTATGTTATGCTAAATAAAATAATTAAGATTTTTCAATACAAACATAAAATAGTGATTCATTGTGAAAATGGAGGATTCGTGTTCAATCCATATGTGTGTAAAAAGTGTATGTTAATGTGTGAAATAATCTAATTATGTGAGAAAAGTGTGTTAAAATAGTTGGAGGATCAAAATAGGTACCAAATTAAATCTTTAAAATAGTTATAGGATCATTTTGAACCAAAAAGATAAATAGCGATTAAAGCGCTCCTACACAGATAGTTATAGGATCAAAATGAACTTTTACCCCTTTTTTTTTTTAAGTTGCACTTCGTTGGAAAAGTGAAGAAAATGTGGTGGGTTTCGAAAATTAGTATTTTTTTTTCAAATAACATATTCATTCTGAAACTGTTTAGTGAGAAACTCAATTTCAGTTAAAAATTCAATTCGGTGAAGCTTTAAATTATTTTTATCTCAAACCCGATGACCTTGATTCGATTTTTTATTTTTTTTTGGAGTGGCCCATCTCACTTGCAAGTAACACGATTACACCTTTAATGCGGATGAACCATTCCGTAATAATTAATTAATTGTGGAACAAAACATCATCTTTGAAAAGCAGAACTGAACAATCTTATATAAAGAAAATGATTAATATCAGAGAAGACTAGTGCTGAATATAATTGAATTTAGAATACTTTTGGTTATTGAATGTGGGACCAAATTTGGTGGATTTCCACTGTATAACAATTGCACTCTGACAGATAATTATCCATATCATCATACACTAAAAAAACGAAAGCCATAGACAAATCTGACAATTAAGTCGACAATGTAAGATATTAATCAAATCATGGCTGAAAAAAAAATCAATTGAAATCGATCCCTAAGTTTGTGTTATTACAATTTATCAAGCAAAAAACTAATTTATGTGCGCGCGCACACATATAAAAGAAGCTTATTTCTCAATTACTATATGAATTAAAAATCCATAATTCAATCGATAAATAAATAAATGGTCAATTTTAAGCATTCGTTATCTTTAATCATTTTTTACAATTTAATATTTGGTATTTTTAGCAGCGTCAATAATAAACTTTTGGAACTTAAATATTGAAGCAACCTAGCAACCGATTTGCTTTCCTATTGCCAAGCAAACAAAAATTTATATAAATTATAAAAACTCGGCCCCGAATAAAATATCAGAAACAGTTTGAAAATATCCTTTTAAATAAAAAAGTAACACAAGCCAGGATCCATCTAGAAGAACACTGCGTTTTTAAAATACTTAATTATGCACTTTCTAATCAAATTATGAATTACTACAAACAAAAGTTAAAAAAATGTATTAGTATAAGAGTAAGAAGCAATAATTAGGCAAAATGTCTAAACCGATGTCGACAAATTTCCGTGACGCATTGCTAAAAGTGTGAGGTTTAAAAAGAGAAGGAAGGAGAAAGATTTAAAGACAAAAAACGGATCCTCTCAAAGTGAAAAATCGGACTCGTGACAATACGGAGTCGGACACCACTTTCTTTTATCCAAGCTAGGCGGCCCTTTATTTTATTTATTTATTTATTATAATAAAAAAAGAGAAAAAAATGGAGATGAAAAATTAAGCCCAACGAAACCCGTTTCAGTAATTACGATCATCATTATATTTAGATTTCAAATCGAAGTTGATTTCTTATATAAAAAAAATTGGTATATTAATGGTAAATGGTTTGGAGGACATTGATCCTCGTTAGGTGTGCAGGAAGGAAGTGAGTTATCATGTAAAATGGATGAATTTTTTATTTTTATAACTAAAATTACGAGACTGAAATATTGATCCATATATGAGTTGAACGATGGATCTTTGAAGTGTTTGGATAATTATATATATATATATATATATATATATATATAAACTATTTAACAAACATATTTGATTGAACATACAAACTTTATAACAATTCGTAAGTTATTTTAAAGAGCCTATAAACACTTAAGCGAAACACTCTCCAATTAGATCACTCTTTAGAGCTTTGATTTGCACGTTGCCCTAAATGCTATTGAAGTCAAATTTACATTGGGACTGCACCAAAAATATTAAAAATCCAAAAAACTAATAATGAAAAATCTACAGTGTCACTATCCGCGGTCCCCATTTGAGAATTCAACTGCATTTGCTAGATTAGATGGACACATGTATAAGGTTATGAGTTGAAGACTTTTTTGTTTTTTTTTTCCCCTTTTCCATTGTCCTTTGTGATGCACTTGAATGATGGCAATAAATCCAATGCCAAAGATCTAATCATATCTTCCTTTTCTGAGCAAATACAATGTAGTCACACATCTTGTTTCATTGTAGGAATTAAAGCTTCACATCTCTCACAAGGTCTTGGTGCATGCACTTCACATAGCAAGTAGCAACCAATACCTACTGCCCAAACTTTTGTTGGCCACACATAACAGAAGTTCATGGGAACTACGTCAAAATAAGTAAAGGATTTGCGCTGTCCATTAATATGCAATCCGACTGATTTTGTGAACTGCCAAATATGCATTGCGGTATAGGATCGTGATTAAGTGTGACCATTAACTCCTGCATGATTCATTCAGTATATAGATTGCAACATTATCAACAAGTTTACAACGGTTATTTCATTTCAAAGCCGCCCATAGAGCATCAAATGTTTACATATTAAGCAAGCCGAGTAATTATAGAAACAGCACAACTCGGATGTGCACGTCTCCTATCTGCGTCTGTAGGCCTGAAATACAAAGGCCTGTCGAGTTGCATATAGCAATATGGACACCGTTTCTTTCGATCCATTTGTTCAACTTCATTCGTGATTTCTCTCATTGTGCCTCTTCTCCTGTGCAAAAAGTAAAAATACACAATACAAGTACAATAAACATGCCCCATTCATCTAAAATTGATGTTAAGCAAAAATGCAACCAACAAAAGATTTAAGCACAAGCATACGTATTTATGAAGTTAATGGTTTAATAACAGCAGAAGGTTGCTCGTTGCCAGATTTATTAGTATTCAGTACACAGAAGGCAACTTCAAGGTGCCGCAAAATAGTAGAATTGCACAACAGAATCTCAGCCAAACGAGGTAATAGTTATTACATCTCCCCTATCAAAGGCTTCAAAAATTGACTGTCCATGAGACCTAAACTCATGCATTCTTCGTTTCAGCAGACTTGATGATGTCAATGAACTCCGCCTGCAGTTTAAAAATATGAGAGTCAGAACATCTGTACAATTGTCCAACTCTATACGCTTATTATGAAAGTATCATTCTACTCGCATCATTTGGATGGTCAGAGAACCAAAGCCTATAGAAGGAAGAGTCGTGATTACCTTAAGAGAAGCACCACCAACGAGAAAACCATCAACATCAGGCTGTGCAGCCAATTCCTTGCAGTTGCCACCATTCACGGATCCTGCACAAAAAAAACAGAATTAATTTAGCAAATGTTGTGGCCAGATTTCACACAGAAAAACATATATATTGCCCATGTTGTATTATACAAAAAAATAAAAATAAAAAATCTGAGGAAACAGAAAATTCTCGCCTATCAAAAAGAATGAGAAAACAAAAAATCTAAAAGCTATATCTTCCATTAGAGAAATTTTGGATGCACTGCAGAATATGGCTAAATGCTGATTGTCGTTACCTCCATAGATAATCCTAGTTGAAGAAGCAACTTCAGCATTCACATTTTTGTGAAGCCATTTCCTCAACTCAAGATGTACCTACAACAAGATATGGTTGAGTGGTGTTAGACTTGCACCTGGTTGCTGCATTATGTAATTGTCATTCACACTTCCAAAAATGGAAACCATGATTATGAAAAGACTTACTTCTTGAGCCTGAGCAGGAGAGGCAACCTTTCCAGTTCCAATGGCCCACACAGGTTCATAAGCCAAGACAACATTTGTCCAATCAGAAACCCGTTCTGTAATGTAAGAAGTGCAGTTAATTTTAGGGGATGAATCATTGAAAGGTAGGACAAATTCACAGAAGCAGCAAAAGGTGGAGCGCATTCAAATCAAATATGAAGTTTCAGACACCCTAATGTTGATAAGACCTTCATTTATACTAAGAGCAGATAAGACGTGTCATATACTTATTAGCAACGTTTTTGGATATTTAGAAAGGGGGAAGTTGAGTAACTGCAATTTGTGCACTTAACAAATATCATACTGATCAGGTTATAAAAACAAAAGGAAATGGAAGATCATCTCCAAGATAACCATCAGTTTTAAACAAAAGAATTAAAAGAAAGGTAAAGATGCATAAATACAAACATAAGGTTATAAGCTGACGGGACGAGAATAGGAAGCTAACACCATAATTTTAGTCAAAAGCATCTATTTTTATGGAAGTTAGAGACGGTACCATTTTACAAGGAATATTTTCTCTCTGTTCAAACTTATAGAACTGAGTTTATGCATTTCAAAAAGTAGGACAATTAAATATATTATTGAGGATAATCTAGCACAGTAGCACTAATGCTTATTCGAATATGAACAAGTGCAAGTGTACTATGATATCATTGATTATATGATTTAATGTTATTTGAGTCAACACTGCCCTAGAAAATCTGGTGAATAAAAAAAATTGTATAACTAATATCCCATAAATGAACCCTTGCACCAGGAACCTATCCTGGATAGCTTCAGTACCTGCAATGGCCTTAGTCTGTGCAGCCACGACATCCACAGTTGTTCCTGCTTCTCTCTGTTCAAGTGTCTCACCAATACAGGCAATCACCTTTAAACCTTGAGCAAGTGCATATGCAACTTTATCTCCAACAAACTGAAGTTTGAGTACATTATTACAAGATAAAATGATGTGAGGAAAATGCGATACAATATCATATAGAATTTTAAGAGAAAATCTCATCAAACACATTACCTCATTTGATTCATTCAACAAGGCTCTCCTCTCAGAGTGACCAAGAATTACCCAAGGTACATTCAGGTTAACAAGCATCTCAGCACTACAAAAGATGAGTCAACTTATGAATATTTTTGTATTCCTAGATTCAGCAACAACACAGTAAATTTAGAAATGTAAATAATTGTTAGCTTTATTAGGACCATGTCATGGATCCTAGCAATCATCATGCTTGGAATTAAAGGACTCCCAAAGTATTTTTTACGAAGACTCAAGTAAATAGTCACTTGGAACATGGTGTGCTACTGGTCGTGGTATGCAAAAGGGAATGTGGTATATTAGGGGTATGCTCAGTTGGTACACCAATATGGGACGTGGCACACAAGCCATACTTGAATGGGTCATTAGTGTTAAATTTTACTTCAAGATTGCTTTTATACATTGTGCTAATAAATTGCACCATACATGGAGGATCCTGTTTACAACATATGATCAATATACATAAGTCATTAGAATCTCATATTTTCACTAGCTTTGCTTTAATCTGGTTCTTATCACATAAGGATGCTTACCTAACCTCACCGGTGTAAGCACCGCCTTTCTTAACCCAACAATTCTGAGCTGCAACATGGAAATCTGGTCGCAGAGACTCTTTTACCAAGGGAAGAAACACAAATGGAGGACTGACAACCACCTCTGCACGGAATGACCAATGAAACAAAAAATAAATTATAGGGGGGAAGAAAAAAGAAAATGCAGACATACACACGAAAAAAAAACATTTCCAGAAATTAAGCATATTTCCATTAACTGAAGAGGAAGTTCCAAATCTCAGTTTGCCTCAAACTTTCCCACAACTGTTAGTGGCAAGTAAATAGCAGCTAATCATATTTACAACATAATTATTTTCCATGTCCATTTACTTAAAAAATGGAGGAAGATACAGCACAAGTCCCTTGATGGAAAAGGAGACAGGCAGACAGTTTTGTTCTTATCCTTACAGGTAAAAGAAGAAAGATGCACAAATTCATATCTGAAATTCATGGGCAGAAATTCAGTCAATTGGCAGTCATTATTTCATTGCTTCCTTAACCATTAAGGAATCCATCGACTAAAAACTTCAACATATCATGTAGATAGAAAATATGTCCTCACCAACAACATCTTGGGATGGCACTTGAGCAGCATTGAGTGTTGCAACGATCTTCTTCACTTCCTCAGTAGTACCATTCTACGATACAAACAAAACTGAAACCTCTTAGCAAAACAAAAGGGCAGGCAAAATGAAAGGATTTATAACTGATATAAGTGATAATCAAGCAACCCCCCCCCCCCACACACACACACAAACAATAAAGAAAAACTTTGAGAAAATAGGATTCATTCACCTGATGTTCTATGCATGCTACAACAAACACTCACAAAGTATATGTAAAAAGTGCTTACATAGAATATGCCCCAGAAACAATCTCATTAAAAAAGCAGTGAATTTAACTCATTTAGATCAGTCTCGGAAACGACGACTAAGACAAAAAAAAAGTTCAGATCCGTACAAATATCATGTTTACTATCAGCCTCAAGGTCCCAATCACTTCCAAACAGTACAGTATCAGGCTAAATGAAATCAAATTCTCATCAGCAATCACGTCAAAATACAATCGACTATTGCAACAAAGGATCGCAGACTAATATCCGTAAGTAAGCATTAAGATCCAGCAGAAAAACATCAATCGGTACGTATGCGACACAAAACTACGTTAAATCTGCCAATTGAAACTACATTAAGCAGTAGATCGGGAACGAAATCGGTAAAAGAAAAAAAAAACTACAACGAATCAATCATTCTATGATAAACGGAGACTCACGCATTTCCAGTTACCGCCGATGAAGAATTTTCTGGCCATTTTAGATGTCGGAGACTACTAGAAATTGCTCAACAAGAAAAAGGTTTAGGTAGAGCGGAGGTAATGAGTAATGACTGGCTGAGAGTGAGAGATATCCGCGAATATATATAATTGAGAAAAAATCATTATTTGCGGATCAAGGTATTCGAAATGTCTATAACGCCCTTGGGGCTATTATTAAATGGTATATGCCTTCTTCTATTTTTGTGTTTTCTTAAGCAGCAAGACGGATCTTATCCGGGGTAATGTGGAATTATGAAGTTAATTAATGTGTTGACGGAATATTTCCATCGCACGCGGGAATCCGACTTTCGCTTGCAATAAAATATTCTACTGAAATATAACAAAACTGACGTAGTCTCAAGTAGCCCTCCTATTTCTCTGTGTATTCACGACTGCAATACATTTTCGTAACTTAAAAAAATATTATATATATATTTATAGGGAAATAATCAAATGAGAACCCTTTCCCCTAGTAAGAACTAGGAACCTGTAAGTGGCGAAATTTTACAATATTATAAATAATATTTTTATTGATTTTAATATATTTATTTAATTTTGGAATCATATCAAATCCAAAATTAAATAAAATATTTAAATAATAAAGATATGATTATATGATAAACATCAAGAGTCTTTGGCAACAAATAAATATCTTTCAAAAGATATATATCAATTTTCAACAGCCAATGAGATAGTGTCACATCAGTTCTAGATCTTTTTCCCTGCAACTATAAATAGGGGTCTCCATATCAGTTGAAAATCACACCAGAAATCATTTGAAGAGTTCAAGAATTTGAGAACTTCCATAAGTGAAATTCTCAAAGATATTCAAGGCGTTCTTGTGACATTCAAAGGCGTTCTTCACCAAATTCATCCCGAAGACGACGCCAAATTCATCCCGAAGACGACGTTTGATCCATAAGCAAGACAGTCAAAGTCGTTCTTCATCAAATTCATTCCGAAATTAGCGTTTGCTTCATCAAATTCATTCCGAAATTAGCGTTTGATCCGGAAATAAGGCGTCGGCCCTCCGAATTAACGTTATCAAGACTAAAGATCAAGTCAAAAAAGATCAAGGATACAAATCTTCCTCGAAAACTTCAAAGGCCAAGTTCAAACAACAAGTCCGAGAAAATCAAAGAGACAAATTTACTCTGAAGATTTCAAAGACCGTTTGAAGATCAAGTTTTGAAGAGAAGAATCGGAGGAAAAATAGAGATTGGATCCGTATAAATAATTTTGATCCGAAATCATATTATTTGTACACATTTTGTGTTTTACCAAATTAAATACAAAAATATTATTTTACAGAACCAATCCTAGCCCTTGTTTGACTCAATCTGGTGGATAGGCGGTGGCATTCCTGTAATTTTCGGCAACTTTGTGGGGAGTAATATAGTAATTTAATAATTCTTCCCTTTTGTTTTGAGGCTAAAATGAGAATCGCATGAGGCTAAAATGATCGAAGTAGGAGGCTAAAATTGATGTGACATTTTCCACTAGGGTTCACCGTTCCCAATTAGGGTTTATTACGTTCCGATCAGGGCTCATCTGATCCCAACTAGTAATTATGAGATTCTCATTATGGTTCACTGTCCCCAAATAGGGTGTATTGCATTTCATTCCAATGAAATCATCGTTCCATTTTTGTTTATCAACACATGCTAAAATGAGAAATGCATGAGGCTAAAATGAGCGAAGTAGGAGGCTAAAATTGAATCTGGGCAATTTTTTCCGATTTTGCCCTTAATGAGATGCGCGAATTGTAGATTTTCATTTTAATTATAAAATTACCACCGAAAATCTGGATTAATCTGGATCGTTCAGATTTCGGAATGGAGGGATGTGATTGGTTCCCAGTTCCCACCCGGTGACTAGTTCTCACCAGATCACATCCCTATATATATATATATATATATATATATATAGGGGTTGGATCAAAAATACACTTTTTCCTAGTGTAGGAACTAGGAACCCATCTTATACCGTCCACCTAGATGATCTAATGGCTGAGATTATATATATATATAGGGGTTGGATCAAAAATACACTTTTTCTTAGTGTAGGAACTAGGAACCCATCTTATACCGTCCACCTAGATGATCTAATGACTGAGATTAAATGTCAAAGTCAGGGCAAAAAAAGGGAGGCGGGGGTATAGTTGTCAAATCCCCATAAAAAAAGTTGATGTCATTACTTTTTTAAAAAAATCCTAAAAACTTTGAACGACCATAACTCACTCGTTTCAAATCGGATTAACGCAAATAATATATCAAATTAAAGATCTTTTCATGCTCTTTAATTCAAAATCAGTCATGGATATATTTGTTCAAATAAATATAGATGAAAAATATAAAATATACATTTTTACTCGTGTCCGGCGCAAAAATGCTTTCGTTAGCTTTTAAATAATGGTTCGCCAGTATTATGATAAATTGATAACGTATGCTAACGAATCATTTGTTATATGCTAACATATTGCATTCATTGTGCTAATGAATGATTATCATAATGTTAACGTAGTACGCATACTTATATTATTTTTATGATTTATTACATTTCAATTATGACTTATAATTATTTTTTATGATTTAATTTTTATGTTTTAGTTACTAATTGAATATTATATATTATTTATTTCATCAAATTAGAATATATTAGTTAGAGTTTTCTTCATCCATTTATGATTTATAACTCATGCTAACGATGAATTGTTATATGCTAACATAGTTTATTCGTAATGCTGATAAAATAATATTATTATGCTAATGTTTTATATTTATATTGTTATTATGATTTATTCCATCCAATTGGGGTTTATAATTAATTTTTAGAATTTAATTCTATTTTTAGATTATTGAAGTTTATTATATCTGAATTATGGTTTATTTAATCCTATTAGAATTTATAATTACACTTTAGAATTTAATTTTTCGTTAACAATGTGAGAAAAATTTTCATTAGCATAAAGATAACGATTCGTTAACATGATGATAATACTTCGTTAGCATGACGATATGTTATCAAATACCCTCCGCGATTTTTATAAAAATTACCAAATTATGTTAATACCCCCGCGCGATTTTTTTTTTCAAATATTAGAGAATTGCCACCACTTCTTTTAATCAAATCTGGACCATAGATCTTTATTGATTGTATGATGTGAGATGGGTTCCTAGTTCCTACACTAGGTATGGTTTGCATTGTAACCCTCCCCTATATATATATATATATAACACGGATTTAATTCAAATGAACGTCTACACTATGCTTATTTACTACTCCCTTCGTTTCACGATAAGTGTCATTTTAGCCCTTTAACTTTGTTTCACAAAAAATGTCATTCTACACAATCAAGGTGAAAATTTCACATTTTTCTCATATTTACCCTCATTTAATGCCTTCATTTAATGCTTTCAAATAACCATATTTAACTGATTTAATGTATTCACATAATAGTGTATAAGGTAATTTGATTATCTAATTAATCTCTTTATTAATATGCGTGCATTCATTCAGAATGACACTTATTCAGAAACAGAAAGAGTACAATTTTATCATTTATTTTATTATATTTTAGTGTTAATTATTTATTTTTATTTTTATTTTTTATTGTTTATCCTATTATATTTTAGTGCTAATTATATTTAGTACTAATTAGCACCAAAATATACACTAAAATAAACAATATAATTATAATAAATAAACTGCGTAGTTCTCATATCAAACACAATATTTATTATTGTCGAACCTTATATATTATATCTATCCTTATTTCTTTGAATCAAAAGGACATTTATAAATCATTCAATATTAGAATATACGACTTCAATTAACCAACTAAGGAAATTTAAAACCCAAGTTTTATCAATATCTAAATTACAGCTAAAGCATGCATTGCATTATTAGCACTCATATATATATGAGAAATATTTCGAACTAATTAATCCTAAACTCAATATCTTAAACGCCTCATGAATCTCATCATCAAGAATTCCTTTTAAGCCATCAGCCTTCTACAAAGTTTGGATTGTGAGAAGTGAATCGAGAAAAAGATAAACCCGAGACATGAATTGATGGAACAAATTAATTATCAATTTGTAGATGAATATATTATTTCTTATACAATTAGTCGTACTCGTTAATGCAATTATAAATTTAAAAGATCCCACTTTCAATTCTTTACACGTGTAGAAGCCCTAGTGAACATTGTTGAAGCTTTCATTTGGCTAAATCCTAACCTGTGGGCGTAGGTATTGTGCGTAATCGCACATTGGAATAAAATCCCTTTCATAATATACCAGCCTACACTGACAAGGGTAAGTTCTAAAGTCCCTTTCCTATTTTCAATTTTTATCGGTCGGCTGATAAAATAATTTCGATTTCGGACTGTCACAATAGGTATTTACGTGTCATACCAATATGTTATTTGAAGTATCACGATAGATTTTTTCGACCGTTTTTGGCCGAAACTTTCATTTTTGAAGAAAAAAAGAAGACTGTAGATAACCAAAAATTGTGGACCCTAGAACACTTATCAGCTCCTGGAGGAGGGATGCATTGCATTCCATCACCTTAGAATTTACCCGCTAACACTACATCACTTTATTTGAATAGTTTTTGGTATGATGCTACGTTTACTTGTTTATTTTCTTATATTACATTGGGCAATATCTAATTTTGGTATGGGAGGGTTTTCACAATGCAATCTCACAAGAACATGACTGCTCCGTGATCAATGATTTAAACCTACAAAATTTTCAATTTGAAAATACATCAAAATTATCGAGATAGGGGTTACAAGGAAATGAATTATTAATTTATTATATTAAAAAAATACTTCATTGTAGACCGACGGACATTCTAATTCGAAGATGGCTCATAATGTGCCATGTATACTAAAACAATCGAGAACATTATATTTTAATCATGTCTTTGGAGAAGTCATTTTGAATCAATATAAAATATACAAACATAACTATCAACTTTGATGTCTCGAAATAATATTGATAGGAAATAACATAATTATATTGGCATAACTTGTAATCCATCCCATGATAAAGAAGCAAACAGTCACATCTCTAATTTCACTTCAAATAAAGTACACTAATTTCTGCTTCATCCGCTGGATTTTACAGATGTTTATGGCATGGATTAGCACAAATATTTTGACAATGTACATAGAAATAAAATAAAATTTGGAACCACGAAAATAATACAATGAACTCCAAGGACAAAACATAAGGAGCTCCTAATCTGGATATAATCAGTTATCCAGATTCTACAACAGGCAAATTGTCCGTGGACGATGCGATGCATGCAAACACCTACCAACTTGGATGGCAGATGCAGATATCTATTTTCTTGATGAATCGCCAGATCTCAACTCCTTCTCGAGCTCATCAAATTCCCATTCACCGATTTCCTCTGTAGAGTATTCCTGATTTACATTTCCGAATTCAGACTCCAGTTTCGCCAATTCTGCTTCAGGGTCCAGCATCTGCTCTGACTTAGGTGGGGTTCGTTGAGGCCTGTCGTCCTTCCCAGCACTAGCTTCTTTTTCTGCTTGTTCTGTAAAGGAGCTTGCAACGCTTTCACTGGGAGAAGCATCTGACTCTTTAGTGGGATTCTCCAGATCCAGAGTAGGTCTCTCGATGGATTCAAATTCCGCTCTTAGCTTCTCAATATTGTCAAATAGCTCTTTAATCTTCTGATTCTCTTTACTGAAATTAATAAAAAAATTAAAATAGATTCAACATGGAGTCTTGGCAAAGGCACTATATAGGGAAGGGCAGGTGTGGATATATTTGATTAGCAGTCAGACCTGGATAACTTTCCTTGTTGGGCATAGAACTGCTCTCTCATGTTATCCACTACGCTGAAAGTAGTTATTATCTGAAAGTAATTGTGAAAAATAAACCATTTAATTTTGTGTAAAACACTGATTGACTCAATCACCACAGACTACTGCTGGTCTCAACAGATCTTGACAGCGAGTAAGACAGATCGCAAAGAAGTTTAAGCAAGGAATAATTTCGACGAGTTACATTTAGGCAAAAAGAAAACAAAGTAAAATGTTGGCCAGGAAATGTATTTGGGGAAATTGATAAAGAAAGCTCATATTTTGCCGATCTGAAGCAACTTGAAGGCATCATGTGGATGATAACATTGCAGAACTCGTACCAAAAAGGAGAAGTTATATATATATATATATATATATATATATATATATATATATATATTTTTACCTTAGCTTCATAATCCAGGTATTCCTCCTCAAGATTTCTCTTTGGGTTCACCATTTGAGAATCATCAGTTTCTGCTCCAGTGGGTGATGAGCTGTGGCAGTTTCAGATAGATTAGGCTTGTAGCCAAACTAGGATATCTACCATCTTTTGCAAATATAATTACAGGAATTACCCATCACCCAGGCTCTTCAAGTTCTCCACGTACTTTCCAATGCGGTCAATAGGTGGTCTCAACTCTTTCTGCATCAAAATGTGACCGAATAAGATAGATAGTTTACAAACATCATGTAAATTGAAAAGGTGATCTGGCGCAACTGCACAAGTGTCATTGCAATGAAAAAAATGAATAAATAAATAAAATGCGCACCTCATAAGAGGAGAGCAGCTGCTTAACCAAATTCGTGAAGTAATCTTCATGTCTTTCGATTTCAGCACTTACAATGCAAACAGAAAATTAGCAGCAATACATCCTCTGACAAAATGTGAATGCTTGGAGCACTATTAGAATGTAAGCCCACTCTTAGATGGATCTACAAATACTTTTTAAGACGTGATTATAAGCGTTTCAAGTGTTTGATAGAAATTCCCTTAGCATAGGCATCCAGTATGTGTATAAAAGACAGTTTCAAAAGCACAAGTTTGAAGCTTCGAAAAGTGATTTATTTGTAGAAGTCCAGTTGGAGTTGACTACTGAACTCAAAAAATGAATTTCCATATCTAAAAGTCCACTGACTCCACTCAGAATGTGCTTTTATACAAGCTATATGAAGCTCATATATAAAAGATAGGCATAAAATATCACATAAAGTTGAGCATTGTGGAAGTTAAAATGCATGTGTTTATACCAGAGATTTATATTCATTAAATCATATTGAATTCATACACCTACTTGGTTTCCTTCTCCTTAGCTTCCACATATGAACATTGAAGAGACCAAGTATCTTCCAAAAAATTGATCCACGTACTAAGAATATCTGCTTCTGTTCGACAAGACCCAATGGATTTTGCTAGTTCATCCTCCTATAAAGTTGTAAAGATACATTATACAAAGCAATCAAAAAATGGATAAGGCAGCCCTTAGGCGCGTTTGGTTGACAGGAATGTAAGTTGTCTGGGAATACAATTTCTAGGAATGTGATTATGAGGAAAATGAATACTAACAGATTTTTTCAAGAAAATTGTCAGTATTCTCATTTGAATATTTGATTCAAATTCCTCAAGTAGGAAATGAAACATAAAATTTAGACTTATTAAGATAAAAGTAATAATACTGTAAGCTTGTAGCCTAGTGGTATTCCTAACAAAATAAAATTAATAATAATTAATATATATAAAAATAAATAAATAATGTATAAATACAAATACAAACCAGTGATTTAAATACATATTTAATTCGGCGACATACGAAGTCAACATGTTAATTATGTCAAATTTTGTTGTTGATTCTACCACCGAGTTGCTCTTAGTCATTCCCTACCACTAATTGCCAAAGTGATTGCTATAATGATTGGATTTTAGTCGAAATCTCATCTACAAAAAAATATCCATTTTTTTGGTTGAAACTATTTAATCCAAAATCAATAATAATCCATAAAAAAATAAGATAATAAAAAAATTCTAAAAAAATTAGTTTCAAAATTTTGGGGAAAGTTTTTGGTTAAAAAATTGTAAATCCAAATTCAATAATAATCTATAAAAATAAAAGATAATTGATGAACAAATTGAAAAATAAAATTGTCTGACACAAGATTCTTATATACAAGTGACCGGTAGGTCAAGTAAGTATTCAGAATCCAGGAAAATTGTATTAGTTTCTTTGTTTTGAAGAATCTGATTACTTTCCACAATCCTAAAAAGTTGAACAAACACAAATTTAAAATTAGGAATCGCCTGATTCCTTGTCAACCAAACAAACCCTTGAAGTAATCTAGTTTACAGAATTTATCTATGTGATTTAATATTACTATAATAAGTTTTTACACAAAGGTATACCACACCTTAGTTTTCAGATGGGCAACGATTTGATCGTTAGCATCAAAAAATTGATCCCTCTCTTCCGTTGCATTATGAAGACGAGCTCGCACAGCAGACAAGGAGATATTGACCTATCTCATCAAAAGGCTTAGATTACCAACAATAGAATAAGTCATTTTAAAGAACAATAGAATAAACATAAGCTATTTCATATTCATTGGGAAGAAAAAATGGAAACAATCCTTTAAAGAATCTCAAGAGCAAATGAATTTTAAGTTTTTTGTAAGATTCTTATCAATAATAACTAAGGAAAAGATCAAAGATATGGTTAAACATTTATCAAGCTTTAAATCTGATTTGGAACTTAATTAGCTATCAGATATATGTGAGGAACTTGAAAAACAGAACAAAGTGAAGGAGAGTGACAATTGGAGGATGGAAATAAGGTGTTAAGATAGCTAAAAGATTATCTCCAATGCAAACAGATTCAGGATTTGTAATAGTAAAAAGTAGAGTTGCATGTAGAAAATTGCCTACCCACCCCCAACAGAGAGAGAGAGAGAGAGAGAGAGAGAGAGAGAGAGACTTGGTTCTATGCAAGTTCCTAGTTTGGACTGTAATATCCTTCAGCATCATGGCCGTTTGAATCACTATATTCACACAACAAAAATCGAATATCGTACATCATCATAGTCATCAATCTGTGTTTTTTAAAATTCTTCAGAATCAGAAGGAATTCAACTACCATGGGCTGAACACTTCATTCGCCTTCAGGCCACAAGCATAAGGGTCACAAACACCATGCAAGAGAAACACACACACAAAAAGAAAAGAGGAACTGTCACAGTAGACTGGGGAATAATAATGTAAGTGAATAGCACATGGACCATGACACACCTTCTTCAATTGAGCTTCAAGCTCATCCCTCTGTTTCTCAAGATCAGATATCTCAGCTGCTAGTTCCTGAAAATGAATTGAGCCATAAGCACATCTAACATGCAACAACTCACAAAACTAGCAATGATAAGATATAAAAACTTCATCTGATCATCAACCTTAGGCAATGATAAACTTTACCATTTTCTTTCCAGCACTAGAAACTTAATAAACAACAGAAAGACGAACTACTGGAAACTAAGAACTTGATTTCAGTTGATATGGAAAATTTAAGAGTCTCCAAGGATATTATTTGGAATTGCCTTATAAGGCACGTTCGAGATCCCATTCTTAAAGCACAAAGGAAAAACTCAAAGAGTCGTCATGCAAAGGGATCATGCTGGTAACAAGGGCAGGGTGTGGCATCACTAATTAGAAATTTTGTTATAAGATTCTTCAAATAGACAGGCTTATATTTATAATATATGATCTTCACAACCTAGAACTTGGAACAAAACACCCATGATCTTCACATCCTTCAGAGTTCAAGTAGAAAATTACCATTTGACAAGGAAAACTATCACAAGTTCAATAGCTGCAATACTTTTCCTAACTTGTTGAACTCATGCATGTTCTACATTAGCTATCATCTTATCCAAATATATTGATATCGGATTTCAGTATCATAATCTTTTCACAGAAAGCATCAGATATGCATTTTAATGCAGTAGGATAAATATTGTGTCAGCATTTTTTTGTTTTTCAAGTTGTTTCCCTCTCTTAAATGTGTTTTTATGTTTTTGTATTCTATTGGGTTTCTTCCAAAGTCTTTTGAAGTTAACTTGAGTGAGATAAATTTACATTTAACTCGTTTTATACACTTCCTATACCTTTTCAATTTCAGTAACTTCACTGACTTTGCTCACTCGGAATTTCAAAGCATCTTCTTTCTGAACCCTGTGAAAGAATAAAGGGAGGTTAAACATTTCAATAGGAGTGACAAGAAAATAACAAAGGACTCTCATAAGACATAAGGGTAAATTGCAGCACTACAGATCCATCCTAACAAAACAACTTCTTGAAGAAATATAAATACAAAGATACTCCACCTAGTGTAAACTACATTCACATACTTCAGACGGACTAAGAGAGTTAAGTGGGACTTAATAGTCTTATGCCAACCTTTCAAGGAAGACTCCAGGTTTTCAAAAGAGGCAAAGGATACAATCCCAATTCCAAAAATATAAATAAATAAATAAGCCATTATCGAAAAGGTCGGTTTACAATTGTGTTCATCGCTTTGTAATTTCCATGGGTTCTTTTTTTTGTGAAATATTAACATTACTATGGAGTTTGCAACAAAGTTAAAATTCATGTCCTATGGAATAAAAAAACAACAAACAATAAGAAGGTAAGAAAATCACATTGAGAAAGAATAATTAAGATAAAAGTGACGATTAAAAATGCAAAACGGGCTCAAAATGAGAGACAGAAAAGCATAAATAATAGACAAAAGAGTATTATCCAACATAGAAGCCATACAATAAATAAAGAAAGCAAGTCAGAAATGGCAAAACACCAATAAAGACAGAACAAGAGAATCTAGCATTATAGTAAAAGTTTATCAAGCATTGATGGCAAGTAGGAAGTTGACAAGAATTCAAGTGAGGCAGGTACTTCTAACATGCAGCATTATACCTGAAGTCAGAAATGCGCTTCTCAGATTTTGAGGAGGAGCTTGCTAGGGATTCCAACAATACCTTCAACTTATCAACCTGACATTCTTAGAACACAAATTTCAGAAATCTGGAATTCTACCCTTAATAGTTTCTTAGAAACTTGAAGCAGACTGCTGAGCCAACAACAATTTTCCAGAAATTTGAAGTACTTCTCCATGGGTAGTCCCAGAGAGATCTTAGAGGTTACATATATGAATATTATGTTCCCACCAGAAGCAAAGAAAATTAATGAATTCTCATCACAAAAAAGGGAGTTTCTATTTGCACCCCTATTTTTACTCTCTACACCACATTTACTCTCTGCACCACAATTTTTACTCTTTGCACCACCAATACGGACAATAATACCCTCTCATCTAAAATATGTTTTTTACATAAAAAAAACTTAAAAATAATAATTTTAACTTTATTTAAAAAAAAAAGAAGAACCTTCTTCTTCCCCAGATTACCGCTGCCACCCTCCCTCTCAGCCGCCCCCCCCCCCCCCGCCCGCCCCCCTCGTCTGCTCCAGAATCCTCCCTCCCCACCCTCTCGTCAGTTCTCCCTCCCCGCCCCTAAATCCCACCCCTTCTACTCGCCAAATTTTCGTCGGTTCCCCCTCCGTGTCTCGAAATCCCACCCCTTCTTCTCCCCAATTTTCGAATTTCACCCAAACTTCGAAGCTGCCATCCTCTCCTTCTCGAACTGAAATTTTCGAACATTCAACTTTGGTTCGAAAATTCTTTTTCGATTATGATTAATAGTTTCGAAAGAATATATTTTCGAACTAAATTTCCACCATGTTCGAAAATTGATTTTCGAATCAAAGTTTCATTTTCGAAAATTGATTTTCGAATCAAACTTACATGCTCGAAATTTTGTTTTCGAACCAGATGAAGATACAGTTTATGGAAGTTCAGTACAAATGTATAGAAACTGCAATTGCAGTTTTGTCATTTTTCTTGTTGCCATTATTCTTCATTTTGGTTTTTCTTGTGGTGGTTGTATGGAAAGAATGTACATATCTTGGTTCATGTACTTAGAATTCTGGGTTTCTTTGTGATGAGTTTTTGTTTTGACCGAGTCTGGAAAAAGTTCTCATTTTTAGGTTGATTTATCTATTCGATTTCTGGTTGTATGGCTTCAGAATTGAAGTAGTAGTATAATTTTAATATTTTTATGTTCTACTCGCTTTCTGGTTGTATGGCTTCAGAATTGAAGTAGTAGTATAATTTTAATATTTTTATGTTCTACTCGCCAGGAAGAATATGGGCCGGTCATAACATATTGCGATTTGATTGTGCTCGCATAAGAGAGGCATATGCTGAGATTAGCAGGCCAGCTCCAGAGCCTAAAGGAACTATTGATTCACTAGCACTGTTAACACAAAAGTTTGGAAGAAGAGCTGGTGATATGAATAAAGGAACTATTGATTCACTAGCACTGTTAACACAAAAGTTTGGAAGAAGAGCTGGTGATATGAAGGTACACTATTTGATTGTGCTCGCATAAGAGAGGCATATGCTGAGATTAGCAGGCCAGCTCCAGAGCCTAAAGGAACTATTGATTCACTAGCACTGTTAACACAAAAGTTTGGAAGAGGAGCTGGTGATATGAATAAACGAACTATTGATTCACTAGCACTGTTAACACAAAAGTTTGGAAGAGGAGCTGGTGATATGAATAAAGGAACTATTGAATCACTAGCACTGTTAACACAAAAGTTTGGAAGAAGAGCTGGTGATATGAAGGTACACTTAAGAAGAAGAAGAAGAAGATTGGAGGTGGCTTCTGCAAATTGGTGTTGAGGAGGTGGCTGGCAGCGGTAGTTGCTTATGTTGTTCTGCAAATTGGTGGCGGGGGAGGAAACACAGAAGGCAGAGGACAGATGTTTTTTTTTTCTTTTTAATATTTTATTTTATTTAATTTATTGATTTTATTTTATTTTTATTTAGTAAGGATATTTATGTAATTTTATAATTATTTATTTTTTGACTTATGTAATTTAGTGGTGCAAAGAGTAAACTAAGTGGTGCAAATAGAAACTCCCCACAAAAAAAGGAAAGGCACAGGAATTAATGAAAGAAATGATAGCGGGCTAAAAAGAATGTTCCCATATTACAAAGGTCAACGGTTCTTAGTTAAATAAGGAAACAAAAGAACATCAGGTAATCCTGATCAGACATTAACATGTATGATGTATCCAAAGAATAATTGCCACTCAAAGCATATACTTTTGCAGTAAGACAAAAGTACTCATGTCGCTTTTGAGAATGAAGCTTGACTCTGCTATGAGATAATAAATGGTTTTACAAAAAGATGATGATGATGATGATGAAGAATATAAACACAAGGTCCCCATAAGTACCTTCTGAGAATGAATTTCAGATGTGTCTCCGCATTTAATAGCTTTCTTTTTCAGTAGAAGTGCTTCCAATCTGGAACAAGCTCTGATATGCGCAAGTGCCTCTTTAAGAGCCTAATGGAGGAAAAAGATAATTAGACATGTCAGATTATGAATTTCAGAAGTGCATTGTCTAATGGGGATGTGAATTTTATTTTTTTAAAAAAGACCATCAATTTCATAACCGCATATTAGTATACTTCTAAGTCATATCATCATATTAGTATTTCCCTGGCACATCCATATCAAAAGAAAACACACACTTGGCAACTATAAATTTGCCATGGAATTGAGAATTCTGGCAGGTAAGTTGGAAATTGAAGTTTGACAAACAGATCAATTCCTTTTAAATTGTTTTAAATAACAGAAGTGTGCTTTATATGCAGTTTATGACTTTTAGAAAATTTATTCTGTAAATTCACGGATGAATAGACAAGGGGGAATGGAGAAGCTTGCCCCCATCACAACTAGTTATGTATAAGCACCTACATGAAAGCACATATAAAAGCATATTATATTCCTGACTTGATGACCCAATTTGAAGCACAAACTTTTCACTAGCTTTCATCAAATGTAATACGTTCACTTGTTGAAAGATTTACTAATTCATCATAACAACAATTTTGAAGGCCTAAAAATATATTAGATGGGGGAGGATATAAGTATTGGAAGCAATGAAATGTACAACACAACAGTTTACTTGACAACTTCTCACCTTGATAACATGCAATTGACTTTAAGTGTTTAACAGGTCCTGCCTAAAGTAGCCATAAAAATTTATTGAAAGAACAGGTGGTTACAGCAATGTTAACCTCTATTGTTGGTGAAGCACTCTGCTTAATATTTGTTTCCTGGCTGTCACCATCATGGCTATGAGATGCTCTTGATTCAAGCTGTTTCTTTAATGTGTAGACTTCAGCATCAATTCTGTTTGTAGGCATGGATAATCAGGAAAGGTAAAGGAGGGAAAAGAAAGAAACAAAAAAAAATATAACAATAATAATAACAACAATAAGACAAACTCATTCCACTAAATCAAACCTCCAAATGAGAATCTCCTCTAAAATAATTCATAAGTTATTACTGAGTGCAGCTAAGCATGTACAAAAGAGGCCTAGACAATGCTGCTCAAGTTAAGAGGGTGTTTGGCTGAGCTTATAAGCTTTTTAAAACAACTTATAAGAAGATTTAGAGCTTAAAAGTTTTGCCATACACAGATCATCAGCATTCAAAAGAGGATTGCATCTTTTATGTTAGAGGATAGCATCTTGATATCAAGAAAATGAATAGTTGTTAACAAAATATTGATATGACACCATCTTTCCACTTAAAAGCAACACTAGTTAAAATTATAAGGGAAAAAAACTCATATACTTACACAATTGCCCAAAAGAAACAAAATACAGAACTTACATGTAGTTGGACATATGCTCTTCAAAGAAATAATGTCACCAGGTCAAAATATGTGATGCATATTTATTCCCTCAAAACAAAAAACTATCAAACATTCCATCTAGGAAAAATGCACGCAGTAAAAGGAAGTAATGAAATTAGGCATTCTGTGAAACCTTTGAATTTCAGCATTGATTTTCAACCCTGTTATGGCTCCTTCAGCAAATTGAAGCAATTCTTCTCTTTTCACCTACCCAAACAAAAATATTTAGATCTTTAGAGGCTTATATTTCAGATATTGAGTTCAATGTAAAGACAAGACTTTCTTCAACTCATTTTTTAAACATAAAAATTAAGCTATTCTAAGTGGTGTCATTTGTGCCTTAATTAATGGGGTATAAAATGCATTTTCACTATTAGGGAAGATATCCCAACAGCAGTATTATTGGCCAAAATTTATTCCAATGGTGTGCTTTAGTTTTTTTACCCCTGCATAACATCAGTAATTCAGTATATTAGCCCAAGATATCTTCCAATGTTGTGCTTTAGTTTTTTTATGCAAAGATAAAGATTAGGTTGTCGGATAGTACCAGTACTTCATCTTGATAGCTGGAAAAGACTTTTGCAAGATCCTGAATGCTGCTCACTATTGCATTATGAACTTCTATCCCTCCTGTGAGACAGAGTCTGCAGGTGCACAATTGTGATTGAAAGATCGAGTATAATTTTCATTTTGCCTGATATGCTCCCATAGGAGAGCAGCAACACTCTCTTTATAAGCAAGGACTTTAAAACTCACATTACCTACCATAATGGAGAAACTTACCCAAATAATTCAAGGAGCAAAGAAACTTCATCTTCATTTGGAGGTTCAAGAATCTAATCAAACAAAAGAGAAGACAACACAAGTCATAAAATACAGTAATATACATAATTTTCAATCAACGACGGTACATCTGACATTAGAATCAATTGTAAGGCATGACCAATCAAAACAGAATTTACGAGATTCTTGCCAGCTAATATATATCCCAGATATTAAGGCATAAAAACTAAAACATAGCATATCCAAGAAGTAATAATGTCTGCCCACAATTTACACAACTTTTGGCAACAAAATATTCGCTGATGCAGTACTCCTAGAAATGGGAAAGATTGTTGGCTTATGCTTGATGTTTTTGGTAGAAAACATGGAGTTTGTGTAAAAAACATTATTACAAGATCATGAACTGCATATAAATCTAATGTCAGAGACTACTATATACTGAATTTGGGCACTTAAGCCTGGATTGCCTACCATACATATGGATATTCCCTCCAAAGCCTGACTGTAAAGAAAGACATCACGGAAGGTCAATGGCTCACCACCCATATCTGAATCATAGTATAAAACCTGCCCATTCAAAAGAAATAAGGAGACATCAGAAGCTTGATTTATGATAAGGGACTCATTAGAGGCAAACAAACAATCAAACTCAGGGAATAAATTCAAAGAAAGATGGACTAAAATTAAATTATTAATTTCGACATTTTTTTGAAGCAACAATTCTATTTTCTAGTAGGAGGTGACAGAAAAATCTAAGTATAATATTCCATTATGATTAATAAACCCAATGCCATGGGCATACATCATGTAAACCCCAAACTGACCCAATGGGGCAGGTTTTGAGTTTGTAAGAATGTTACAGGCAACACGTAGATCCTCCATTTCTCTACATGTCCAAGCTGTGTAATTTTGTATGTTGCTAGTAAGTAGTAAATGGTAAAAATATTTCATATCACATGCCCCCACAAGAGCATGTACCTTGTTGATGTTCATGTCTTTAGTAAGTGAAACTAATGAGATGAACTTCAAAAGGTAGAACACTGGAAAAAAAGGATTATTTTGGTTTAACCATATACAAGCATGAAACAAGTAAGCTCTAGAGTTCAAGAGCTAACCATTGACTGTCTTCTTGGGCTCTTTGGCTCTTCAAGAAGTTGATGCTGCTCATTGTTCTTTTCTTTGTCTTCAAATGTACTACTAGAAGATTTTTCAATTTCTTTTAGAACAGCTAACCATCTTCTCATCAACTCAACTCTCTCACGCCCCCTGCATGAAACAGAAGCCTCTTCCAACCTTTTCACAGTCTGCTTGAAGCTTTTAACATTCCGACCACCCTGACAGTATCAACTGCAGACTTTACCATTTTGAAGAAAAAGTTTGAATTCTACTATACAAGTTGAACATGTTCTGCTAATTAAAATAGATAATCAATGACGCAAACAATATCCATTTCTTATGTTCCAGTAGCAGAGATATACTAATCTATAACTTTCAATTTCAAATTCATAGCATTATTTTTTCCATTACAAGTCAAATGTGGTTTTTCGATCCACTAGGGAAAAAAAGGCTCCTTTTAGATTCATATGTTTTCTTAAGTTTCATGCATGCGCAACAGTCAATGAACCACTTGCACAATCATACAAACAATTAGACAATATCTCCGTTTCCTCAATGCATTTATTCATTAAACCAGTAAAGTGTCTCCACAGTTATCAAAAAGTGCATATATATCACTTCAATAGACGCAAGATTCTAGTCCAATGCAATACCTCAATCAAACAACTGAAAAAAAAAACTCAAGTACAATTTTTTCCCCAATTTAAATAGGGAACTATCGAGAACTGAAACTGGATAGTGTCCAGATTGCTAGTACTATTGACATACGCAAAGGCCCTAATACCTCATTTTTCAAGAGTCAAACTCACTATTTTTTATTATAGCTGAAATTGCACTATTCTGCTCCAACAAAACAGACAGACACAGCCGCGGTCAATCAATTCTTTTATAATTCACAGAGGAAATGATGCGAGATTGAGGTAGAAAGATTTACAATGCGGTCTTGGAGGAGTTTGGCGCCCTCTGCAACAGCTTGGCCGGCTTGTTGGACGACGGAATCAGCGTAGTTTTTGACGGTGCGAGTGAGGTTGTTCTTGTTCCCCACCTCCACCGCCTTGTTCACCGCCGATCGCAGCCACGACATTGTAAATTAGCTCCCAATTTTGATAATTTCTGCTTCTAATTTCTGTTGTGAATCTCTACTTCGGTTGCAATTTATCTCCAAATAAACTGTGTACATGCAAATTGCAATTGGGTTTTTCTTTCCCACAGTTCCAGCGAGACGGTAAATTGACTTAGTAGTAAGACCGCGTTTGGCGTCAGGGAAATCTTATGCTAATCCTTAACGTGGCTTTGAACTAGGATTGCGTAGGAATGATACAACCTTCATTTTTATTTTATTTTCATAGGGTTAATTAAATTGATTAATACTATAATATTCACTTAAATTTGCAATTTTGACAATATTAAAAAATATTATAATTACACTAATTTGTCAACATAGCAGGCTTCTTAATATAACTATATATTGGTCAGTATTTTTTTTAAAAAAAATATATAGTTTAAAAATGTGTATTTTGATTAAAAATAAATAAATGATACCGGGCGTGTGGGTGGAATTGACCTTTCCGGGATGTGAACTAAATAGACTAACCCATTGCTCAAATAAGCCCAAGCCCAAACCCATCTTCTATCTTTTATTCTTTTTAACTTCCCAGGCCCATGACAAATTAATAACGAAAAGAAAATGAAATATTTTTCTTCTGTTGTTCCATCTTCAACTCACTCAAACTCAGAATTCAGAAACATAGCTGTAACGTCCCAATTTTATTATTCTTAATAAAAAAAAACGTTAAACATGTATTTATTAATAATTAAAAGAAATCCCAATCCATAGTAGTACCAAGTTTTTTTTTTAAGTTACGGCGGACAAATCATAACGAAAAAAAATTAAACTGAGTTTTATTGAAGCATTTATTCATCATCGGACCACCACCACCATCGCATCTTGACCCACTAAGCATCACCCGAGCCTCCATCTGAAAAGGAAAGTTTTGGGGTGAGTACTTTAAACTCAGTGGGGAGTATTCAATTATCCAAGTTATATAAAACTAAATAAGTAAATGAGAATAGTAAAAGTGTTCAGTCCATAGACCAAACCATATAGCCCATCGGCCCATGCTGTGTAGCCCGTAGGCCCTGTCTTATTCAGCCCGAAGGCCCATACCGTGATGTGTCATCACATACTCGATAATAAAATATAGAGAGAATAATCGGGACAGAAACACATAAAACCCCACCTTCACCTTGACTTGATATTAATCGATTAAGTCATGCGCGCCCTATAAATTAATTATCTTGAATTAATACAATGCATGAAACTAAATTATTATGATATGCATGCTTAATAATACTAATTAATTAACAAAATATTTACGTGAAAATACATGATTTTGAATTAAATAATGCATGATCAAATATTACAGCTAACTTGTTGAGCAATCTACGTATTTATATACTATGATATGATTTTTCCTAAGCAAAACAATGATTAATATAGTAATAGTACCATATGTGTATATACGTGAATTATGAATAAACTTATACACAATCTTTGTTATATAAACAATTAAAAGTTACAATAACGCATGCAATATAATAATTCTAGCCCAAAACTTGGCCCAACTCTCTTCAATTAATTAGCTAAAGCCCAACCATTAATTAATATCTAAGCCCACCTGCAACACAAACATAATTAGATAAAATAAAACAAAACACTTCATCACTCTCTCACACTCTTTCTTGATGCGATCCTCTCAGGAGTATCAGGTTACAATGGTAGATTTGGGGGAAATCTCGAACCCTAGCTTCACAATGAATTCGAACCCCGACAATAATCTCGACGAAACCCGCAAATAATTGGAAACACGAACCCGAAATATAATTGGTGACGCCACAAACAGCTATGGATGGTCTGCTTGATAAGTCGTGAAGATCCCACGGTGTGTGCGTGAGAAAGAGAGAATTCTCCAGAGAGAAATAACTAGCTAAAATGAAACTTGAATAATGAATAATCTGTCTTGAATTACAATATAAACAACCCTTATATAGTTGGGCCCAAAATAAATAATCCATAAATAAAATCCTAAAAGAAATAGGGAACAAAACATAAAAATTACGCCCATGCGGAACTCACTCAGATGGGCGCGACACGGGGTCAGTCGCGCCCCGGGTCGCGCTGTGAATCGCGCTTAGTCTAAAGCTCAACATGTGGTTGGCGCGACCGGTTCACTAGCGCCTCAGGTCACGCCGTGAGTCGCGCCAGTCTCATAGCTCGTAGTGTCTCGGGCGTGCCCGGCTTCTCTCGCGCCTCTATTGGCGTTGTGGCTCGTGCCCTTTGGCGCGACTGGCTGCTCACGTCCCGACTCGCGCTGTAACTCATGCCAGTCTGATCTACAGCTCGAGATCACTGTCTTCCACTTGAGCTCGGTGTCCTCTCCCTCCATGGGTCGTTTGGACGACTCTTGGCTCCAGATCTCTTGAATGAATCCATTGAGGCCCTCATTAAACCTCTTAGCCCTGGATCTAGTCACCGGTCCCTCAGGCACCCTAATTGGGCCAAGTCCTTCCTCGACTCGGGACGTATCATTCCCCTCCTCTTGAAAAGGATTTGTCCTCAAATCCAGCTCATCACCTACATCAAAAGGGCTCAAGTCAGCAACATTAAACAAAGTACTGACATTATACTCACCTGGAAGATCCAGCTTGTAGGCATTGTCACTGATGTGCTCTACCACTTGAAATGGTCCATCGCCTCTTGGAAGTAACTTGAAACGTTGTTGGGCTGGAAATCTCTCCTTCCGCATATGCAACCAAACCCAATCACCAGGTTCAAATACAACTTTCTTTCGCCCTTTGTTGGCCTTCGTGGCATACTGCTCAGTGCGCCTCTCAATGTTTGCCCGTGCTTTCTCATGAATCTGTCTAACAAAATCAGCTCGACTTTCTCCATCAAGGTTAGTGTGCTCTTGAACAGGTAAGGGAATTAAATCCATAGGAGTTAAATGGAGAAAATTGAGATGCAGAATGAACAGACCTATTATAAGCAAACTCAACATGCAGCAAACACTCTTCCCAAGTTTTAATGTTCTTTTTTATTAAGGTACGCAACAATGTAGACAAATTTCTATTAACTACCTCAGTCTGACCGTCAGTTTGGGGGTGACAAGTAGTAGAAAACAAGAGTTTAGTACCTAACTTACACCACAAGGTCTTCCAAAAGTAGCTCAGAAACTTTGCATCTCTATCAGAAACTATAGCCCTAGGCATACCATGCAATCTAACAACTTCTTTGAAAAACAGATCAACAATATGGGATGCATCATTAGTTTTGTGACATGGGATAAAATGTGCCATCTTTGAGAACCTATCAACAACCACAAAAATAGAATCTCTACCATGTTTACTCCTAGGCAGGCCTAACACGAAATCGATAGAAATATCTATCCAAAGACATGTAGGTATAGGTAACGGAGTGTATAAACCATGGGGTTGGACTCTAGACTTAGCCTGTCGACAAGTAATACATTTACCACAAATACGCTCCACATCACACTTCATATTTGGCCAAAAAAAGTGCTCATGCAAAACAGATAAAGTTTTAGCCACACCGAAATGTCCCATCAAACCTTCGCCATGTGCTTCTAGCAACAACAAATCACGGATAGAGCAATTAGGCACACATAATTTGTTTTCCCTAAACAGAAATCCATCATGCCTATAAAACTTGCCACTACCAGAGTGTTCACATGCACTATAAATTTCACCAAAATCATCATCTCCCACATACAAGCTTTTCAAATTCTCAAAACCAAGTAGCTTAACATCTAGAGTAGCAAGCAAAGTGTACCTTCTAGAAAGTGCGTTAGCTACTACATTATAATTTCCTTGCTTGTACTTGATGATGTATGGAAACGTCTCGATGAACTCCATCCAACGAGCATGCCTCTTGTTCAGCTTGTGTTGTCCTTTCAAGTGCTTCAAGGACTCATGGTCGGTGTGGATCACAAACTCCTTCGTCCACAGATAATGCTGCCATGTTTGCAATGCTCGGACCAACACGCACAACTCATTGTCATACGTCGGATAGTTCAATGTCACCCCTCCCAACTTCTCGCTAAAATATGCAATCGGTCGAACCTCTTGCATCAACACTGCACCAATACCAACACCAGAAGCATCACATTCAACTTCGAAATTTTTAGCAAAAGTTAGGTAGAGAAAGTACCGGGGCGTGTGTTAATTTTTCCTTAAGCGTGTTGAACGCCTTCTCTTGTTCTTTTCCCCAGTAGAACTCAACATTCTTCTTGATCACCTCCATCATGGGTGCTGCTATGCCGCTGAAGTGTGGCACAAATCTCCGGTAAAAGCTCGCAAGTACATGGAAACTCCGGATTTCTCCAACAGTAGTGGGGGTCGGCCACTCCCTAATGGCTCGAACCTTTTCATCATCCACCTGTACACCATCTGCGCTAACAACAAAACCAAGAAACACAACCTTATCTGTGCAAAAGGTGCATTTCTTAAGGTTAGCATATAACTATTCTCTCCTCAAAGCATCTAATACACATCTTAAATGCTCAACATGCTCCATTTCATTTTTGCTATAAATCAAAATGTCATCAAAGTAGACCACGACAAATCTACCTATAAAAGCTCGTAAAACATGATTCATTAAACGCATGAAAGTACTGGGAGTATTAGTTAATCCAAATGGCATCACCAACCATTCATACAATCCCAATTTTGTCATGAATGCCGTTTTCTATTCATCCACCTCTTTAACCCTAATTTGATGGTACCCACTCTTCAAATCAATTTTAGAGAACACACAAGCACCATGCAGTTCATCTAGCATATATCTAATCGGGGAATGGGGTATCGATACTTTACCGTTATGTTGTTGACGGCTCGGCAGTCGATACACATCCTCAGGAAAGTGTCCTTCTTGGGCACGAGTAGAACAGGACTCGCACAAGGACTCAGACTCTCCCGTACTTGGCCTTTGTCCAACAGCTCATGAATCTGCCTTTCTAGCTCTTTGGTCTCCTCGGGATTACACCAGTAAGCGGGTCGGTTTGGTAAGGTGGCACCTGGAATGAAGTCGATTTGGTGCTCGATCTCACGAATTGGTGGTAAACCCGGTGGTATCTCTTCTGAAAAGACATATTCGTATTCCTGCAAAAGAGACATCATAGAACTAGGCAAAGATTGGTTAAGTTGGTTAGTGTTCAAAAGCACATCTTTGCGGATCAACAGATACATCGGCTGCTCATTTTGCACGGCCCACTTCAGATCACTCGCCGTTAAAAATAGGAATGGTGGATAATCTCCTTTCCATTCTTTTCTCATTTTCCTTCCTTCTTCATCACGTTGGCCTCCGTCTGCAGTTTCACTTGATCCTCATACACTTGGGATGGTATAAGAGGTGCTAGTGTCACCGTCTTCTGATTAAGTACAAATGAGTACTTATTGGTGAAGCCATCGTGCTTCACTCACCGATCATATTGCCACGGACGTCCTAACAGGATGTGCCCAGCTTGCATTGGCACGACGTCGCACAATACCTCATCCTCATACTTTCCGATTCTGAAGGGAACTCGAACTTGCTTGTTCACCTTCGTCTCTCCACTGTCATTCAACCACTACAACTTATATGGCTTCGGATGCTTCAAAAGCGGAAGTCCCAGTTTGGTCACCATAACCACACTTGCTACGTTGGTGCATCTCCCTTCATCGATGATTATACTACATACCTTATCCAGAATATTTCATCGGGTATGAAATATGTTCTCTCGCTGCTCCTCCTCTACACTCTTGGTATGCAAGCTCAATGATTTTCTTGCCACCAGAGTAAGCGCTGCGGGCGCTGCATATTCTTCATCACTGGACCCTCATGACAACACAGACATCTCATTATCCGATGCTTCATCTTCAGTCACGATCTCTCCGCTATCCTTCAAAATCATCACCCTCGGATTTAGACATTGGTTGGCCATATGTCCTCTACCTTGACACTTGAAACACTCGATGTCCCGATTTCGATTTGCAAACGACTTCGGGTTGTTGGAACTAGGTGTGATAGGTGTCTCGGTTTTCGATTTGGAGAAAGGCTGCTTCTCCTATTTCTTTCCTTAGTTCGCCTTCCATGGATGTGTGTTGGTATTCTGATTTTGCCTCGGATTAGATGAACCGGCTCGGTTCTGGCTACCCCTCCTCTTGAGCTGGTTCTCCACTTTGATCGCCAACTATACTACATAATTTAGGTCCACATAGGGCTGCAGCTCTACTGTGTCTCGTATCTCTCTATTTAGGCCAGCTAAAAATCTAGCTGTGGTCGTCTCATCATCTTCTACCACATTAGCCCGAATCATGGCTATCTCCATCTCCTTGAAGTACTCGTCTACGCTACTAGAGCCTTGCCTCAAAGTTTAAAGCTTAGTGTGTAGCTCTCGGTAGTAGTAGCTCGGTACAAACCGTCTTCTCATCACAACCTTCATCTTGGTCCACGTGTCGATTGGTGGCTCTCCACTACGCCATCTAGAGGTTGTTAACTATTCCCACCACACTAGAGCATAATCTGAGAACTCGACTGCTGCTAGCTTCACTTTCTTGAGTTCTGAATAGTTGTGGCAGTCGAACACCATCTCCACCTTGCACTCACATTCAAGATAAGTTGTCGGGTCATTTTTCCCATGGAATGAAGGGATGTTCATCTTAATGTTCCCTAGATGATCATCTTCTCGATTCCGGCTCTTCTCATGTATCCATCCTCTTGCTGCAGAAGCTCTAACTTCCTCTTCATAGTCGTCACTATAGGAGTCATAATATCATCCCCTTTCCTTCTCTATATGTGGGTATCGCCTAGCTTCCATTCGGCCGCCTTTGCCTCCTCTTCCGCTTCGTCCACCTTGCTAAGTTTTCTCCTGTACTGAATTCTCCAAACTATCCAGTCTCTTGTTCAATATGGTCAACTCAGTTCGGAATAACCTTGTCATGTGTTGTTGTATGGCTTCAATTGTAGATTTGGGATCAAAATTCTGGATTACGTCCCCTTCGGACTCTGCTGCCTTCTCTGACTGCTCTTCGGTACCTGCAGTTTTGTTAGACATAATCGACTCTTTTTTTTACTCTTTTTTTTATTTTTTTTTACTCAAATACAACTGCTACTGTAATCCAAAGTACAGAGTAAAATAATTAAAATGTAAAACAAAATGAGAAAAGAAAAGGGATGGATCCTACACAATGTTCTAGCTCTCCCTCACGTGTATGCACTTGTGTATCACTCAATTTGACTTTTTTCACTCGATTGATCTCACATCTCTGCCTTTTACCACTCCAATTTCTCTCTACAGAAATTCAACAATCTCACAACCACACCAAATAATGATAGAACAACTTATCCAAGCAGTAACAACAATGTCACCACAATTTTCATTTTTTTTTCAATACCAATATTACTCAAATGACTCCCAAACACCAAAATGCAGCTTCCCAAACAATATATATCAATGCCACAAAAATGCCCAAAATTATCTACCGAAAATTTGAAAAATTTCAAAATTCCATGAAAATTTTCGACTTTTCTATGGACGATCTATAAGCCTCCGGGAACCCAAATAACAAAACGATAATAAACAAAACGGCAAAAAATTTTCCCACATTTTTACTCTTTTTTTTTAATCAGCGACTTTTTCTTGGTTTTTCTTTTCTGCTGATTTCGTCTCTTTTTTTTTAAAGACGAGAAATAAAAAATTAAATCAAGGATAAAAATGGGATAAAGATTGGAACCTGATACAAAGCCGAAACTTTGATACCACCTGATGCGATCCTCCTAGGAGTATCAGGTTACAACGGTAGATTTGGGGAAAATCTCGAACCCTAGTTTCACAATGAATTCGAACCCCGACGATGATCTTGAAAAAACCCGCAAACAATTGAAAACATGAACCCAAAATATAATTGGTGACGCCACAAACAGCTATGGATGGTCTGCTTGATAAGTCGTGAAGATCCCACGGTGTGTGTGTGAGAAAGAGAGAATTCTCCAGAGAGAAATAACTCGCTAAAATAAAACTTGAATAATGAATAATCTGTCTTGAATTACAATAGAAACAACCCTTATATAGTTGGGCCCAAAATAAATAATCCATAAATAAAATCCTAAAAGAAATAGGGAACAAAACATAAAAATTACGCCCATGCGGAACTCGCTCAGATGGGCGCGACATGGGATCAGTTGCATCCCGAGTCGCGCCGTGAATCGCGCTTAGTCCAAAGCTCAACACGTGGCTCGCATGACTGGTTCACTAGCACCTCAGGTCGCGCTGCGAGTCGCGCCAGTCTCATAGCTCGTAGTGTCTTGGACGTGCCCGATTTCTCTCACGCCTCCACTCGCGCTGTGGCTCGTGCCCTTTGGCACAACTGGCTGCTCACATCCGACTCGTGCTGTAACTCGTTGCCAGTCCGTTCCGCAGCTCGAGATCACTGTCTTCCACTTGAGCTCGGCGTCCTCTCCCTCCATGGGTCGTTTGGATGACTCTTGGCTCCAGACCTCTTAAATGAATCCATTGAGGCCCTCCTTGAACCTCTTAGCCCTGGATCTAGTCATCGGTCCCTCAGGCACCCTAATTGGGTCAAGTCCTTCCTCGACTCGGGACGTATCATTTCTGCTCACGCAAACTATTTGAACATCCTGCATCGACTGTTACTCTCTCATCATTGCTGGACAAAAGCAGCACCACTGCGTTATCATCGTCAACGCGAACAACACCGCCACTGCACCATTGTTGGATAATCGCTTCAAGCCGATGTCGCCGCCATCTCGTCATCGATCACCGACAAACCACCGATGTCTCCCTCATCACGCACATCCTTCCCCCCTTCTTAAATGATATACAATGCAATGTATACATGAAAGAACAAATTAAAAGTAAAAACAGCTAAAGGATTTTATACTTTCGATAAACGGAACTTGAAGAAGAAACTTATTGCTTTTGGCTTCTCGTTTATTTGGTGTGATGAAAAATGAAATGTTGAGACCCCTATTTATACTAGTTTTTAGGGTTGGGAACGTGGGAATAAGAGATCACATAGTTATCTTATTTGCAGCTGATAAGGTGATAAAGATATGATAGGGTGGAGTTTTGAATTTTTAAGTTATCTGCATATCAACAAACGTGGGAAAAGAGAGAAGAGCTAGGAAAATTCTAGAATTTGGGCCTCAACACTTGGGCTTGGAAAAGAAAAGGTCTGGGCTCTGAAATAAATAAATGGGGGTGGAGAAATGAACTTAGGATAAAATAAATAAAATACAACAATTTAGGCACAAAATTAAATTAAAAGCATGCTCATGCTATGAAATTACTATATACTAAAATGAATTCATGCACGAAAGAAAATAAATTACTTAGGCGTGACTTATTAGACTTAATTAATTAATATCACATAAATAAAAAATGATTAAAATATTTTTAGGGAAAGAACGTAGCCATTTAAAATAAATTGGGTCGCTACATCCTCGAAATTACTTACTTGAGCCTAGAAACTACGAGTATCTAGACATAAATTCTTCTTCTTTTTCCCAGGTAGCTTCATCTACACTATGTCTACTCCACTGGACCTTAATTAACGGCGTTTCCCTATTTTTTAGCACGTGAATTTTCCTATCCATCACAGCTATTGGGTACTCCTCATAAGTCAAATCCTTATTTAACCCTAACTCGGCATAATTCACGATATTAACCGGATCGTGAATATATCTTCTTAAGGATGAAACATGGAAAACATCATGTATCGAGGTCAAACTTGGAGGTAAAGCAAGTCGGGAGGCCAATCCCCCAATTCTCTCCAAGATTTCAAATGGTCCTATAAACCTCGGTCTCAGCTTCCATCTTCTACCAATACGAACAACTCTTCTCATAGGCGACAACCTTAGAAATACTTTGTCCCCGATCTCGAAATGAAAATCTCTTCTTTTAAGGTTAGCATAAGACTTTTGTCGATCTTGTGCAACTTTGATACGTTCATGAATCTTGTTGATCACACCCACCGTCTTTTCAACTAACTCTGGCTCTAGAATTCTCTTTTCATCAACTTCGTCCCAGTGCAAAGGTGATCTGCACTTTTTCCCGTACAACGCTTCATAAGGAGCCATCCCGATGGTTGCTTGGTAGCTGTTGTTGTAGACAAACTCTATCAACGGTAAATGTCTTTTTCAATTTTTACCAAAATCCATCACGCAGGTTCGCAACATATCTTCTAGCGTCTAGATGGTTCTTTATGACTGCCCATCAGTTTGAGGATGATATGCGGTGCTGAACCGTAACTTCATTCCCATTACTTTTTGTAGACTTCTCCAGAAATTTGAGGTGAACCTCGTGTTTCGATCAGATATAATAGTTACCGGTACCCCATGCAGTCTTACAATTTTATCTTCGTAAAGTTGGGTCAGACAATCTATGTTGAACGTTATTTTCATTGGTAGAAAATGTGCAGATTTCGTGAGTTTGTCCACTATTACCCAAATTGCGTGGTTTCCTTTGATCATTTTTGGCAATCCTACCACAAAATCCATTGCGATATTCTCCCATTTCCACTCCGGAATCTCGAGCGCTTGCAAAAGACATGTTGGTCGCTGATGTTCCGCTTTCACCTGTTGGCAAGTTATGCATCTTTCCACATACTCATCGATAGATCTCTTCATGTTCCTCCACCAAAAATATTTCTTCAAGTCTTGATACATTTTGGTTCCTCCGGGATGAATGGAATATGGTATATTATGAGCTTCTTCTAATATCTCCCTTCTTATCTCGCTATTCTTGGGAACGCAAATTCTTCCTTCAAAGACTAATGCTCCATCGTCTACCAATGTAAAATTTTGAATATTGTCCTTCAACACTCGCTCCCTTATTTTGCACAGGAATTTATCATTTTCTTGTGTTGCCTTGATCTGATCTCTCAACAACGGGCGCATTGTCAAGGCTGCCAAAACTGATATAGTACTCTCCGCTGGTGGAATCACGTCTATTTTTATCTTAGCGAATTCTTGAACAAGCTGAGTGTTTAGTGTTTATTTGTGGTGTTTTGTCTTATGATTTTGTACGTTTCATTTGTATTTCCAAGTATTTTGATCTAGTTTATCTTTAGGTTTTGTATTATTTTATTCTCTTGCTGCTCTTATGGTGGAATAAGCCAAGTTTTGGAAAACTTGAGCTTTTGTGCGCAAAATCTTGACTCTTAGGTAATAAGGTGGCAAGGAGCGAAGATAGGTCGGAATAGATGAACCCGGACCGGAAGAGATGCACCTGGAAGGAGGAGCCAAAGGCCCCGCGGCCGCGCACCATGAAGACGAAACAACTCCCGCGGCCGCGCGAATCCCACGCCCGCGCGAGGGTGCTCTCGGCGGAGACACCTCGCAGGCGCGGAGCGCCCTGTGGACGAGCACACTCCAAGCCCTCCACGGGCGCGCGGTGCCCTGCGGGCACGCAATCTGCCCTGTTTCGCTCGATCATTGCCATTCCACACTCGTCTCTCGCCTCCTCTCATAGAATGAAAATATCCTTCTTCCTCCATCTAGTGGCATGTTGGAAACTAGATCCTTGAGCTATCCTAGTCTAGCACTAGGGAATGGGGATTAGTCCACCTTAAACCTAGCTTTGGATTTTTCTCCCAACAAATCCCCCCAAATCCCTCTCACATTAATGACTCCATCACCATTACCTTACCATCAACTTTCCTCTCTCCTACCACCATACTTTCCTCTATACATCTCTCTCTCTCTCTCTATCTCTCATATGAATAATAGATTTTGGGGATAAACATCTCATATTCACTATCATTCCATTTACTATACTCTCACCACACCACCCATACCATTCTCTCTCTCTTTTCACACACACTACACACACTTATCTCTACACCATTTTCCTTCACCATTTCCACCATCATCACTTCCATAAGAGGGAAGAGGAGCAAAGGAAGAAGAAGGGAACCAAGCCAAGCTAGGAGAAGAGAAGACGAGAAGGTCCCGATGACGAGCCATCCGCGGAAGCTAAGCTCGGAGGAGGTTTATCTTGTGTTTTTTTTTATATTTCTTGGATGTTTGTGGGGATTTGTCCCAAAACTCTTGAAGGATACTAAATATTGTAGAAGTTTGAGTTATTTGCATTTGATTTATGAGATGACTTTCTTCTATGGTATTTGTGTTGTTTTAAGCATGTTTAGTGGCTAATCTCTCTATTAGGGGGTAGATGATCGATGTGGTTTTGATCTATGCTTGTTCTTGTTGATTGTTGTTGTTGGAATCGTGCTTTTTCATGTTTAGGTAATTGATCACTACTTGAACATTGATAGGATTTAGAGGAGTCTTGATTGTGAATCTAAATCTGGAAATTGGTTTCTTCGACGTTAGGTGCATGGGGTTCATAAGCCTAATATGTTAATCTCGCTTGTATGATATAGCTAAGAGAGATTTAACGGATAGACGATGACAAGAATTGAAGTTAAACTAATTGGAAGGGTCTATCATATTTGTGAGAATAGTATTATCAACTTGACTCAAGCATAGTGATAAGACCATTGAGAGAATCTACACCCTAATACCTTAATCAAGCTTATTTCCTCTAATCTCGATTTAATTTGTGTTTTTGCATTTAATTGTCTTGCATTATTATCTATTTCAAATTCCTAGCATAATCATCATCAAACCCCCTTGTTAGAATGTTTAGATTTTATTTTAGTTGTTTTGTTGAAAGTATGTGTAGTCTTTAGATAATTCTTTCACATAAAGTCTTCCTTAAGAGATCGACTCGGGTTAAGCTTATTGCTTCTACAATTGACCACGTCCAATTGCGGGTGTGGTCCTAAGTAGTTGTCTCGTGAGCATAAACTGAAAAATATAAATAGTAAATTTGGACCGCGAATTACTGAGATGTATTGGTCCCTTTTCTGCTTAACACGTCAGCTACCATATTTGCATGTCCTGGGTGATAATATATTGTGCAATCGTAATCTTTAACCAACTCAAGCCACCTTCTTTGCCTCATGTTTAGTTTTTTTTGGGTGAATAAATACTTCAGGCTTTTGTGATCAGAGAAAATTTCACATTTTCCCTCATAAAGAAAATGTCGCCATATCTTCAATATTTGAACAACTGTTGCTAGCTCCAAGTCATGAGTAGGGTAATTGAGTTCATGCATCTTTAACTGTCTTGATGCATAGGCCACCACTTTTTCGTGCTGAATTAGCACACATCCAAGTCCCTGCTTGGAAGCATCATAGTATATCACGAATCCTTCACTGCCTTCTGGAATAATTAAAACAGGTGCAGTTGTGAGTTTTTATTTTAGCAATTGAAAACTCTCTTCACACTTTTCACTCCATTCAAACTTGTGATACCCCGACCCTTTTTCTAAATTATAAATTATAATTTTAGTAAATGATTTCGAATTAATATTGTTGAATATTAATCATGTGAGTATGTTTGTATGTTATGCCATTATTTTATTGTAAGTTGTCTCACTCGAGCCGATACGTCATAGCACAGTGATGTTATACTGAGAGTAAACACAATTTAAATTTTAATACTAAAGTGTCGAGTTATATGATAATGAATGAATGTTATTGCATTGAATTTTGTTTGCCAAAACCTTGAACACCCTAACGCTGAGTTGATCGGGGGTCTCGGTGTGTATTAAAAGTGCTTTGAAAATTTAAGGAAAAATGAAGTGGTTTAAGTCCGGGAGTCGTTTAAAATAAGGGGGATGATTTTGGCATGTCGCGCGCCCGCAGGGCCGTGCGCGGTCGTGGGAGACTGCGCGCCCGTGGGGCTGGCAAGAGACGCGCGCCCGCGGGGGCTGCGCGCTCGCGGGGAGCGTTGGCCGAGAGATGGGTTCCGCGGTCGCGGGGCTTGCGGGGTCGCGCGGGTCCGGGGATTTTCTACCTATAAATACAACACTTATTCATTTCCTCCTCATTTCCTTTCCATATGGGCGATTTTTCCTCTCCATTTCTCTCTACAAATCCTTCATCTTTTGAAGTAGATTCTTCCATCATCATCCATCAACAAAAGTAACCTCTACACCTCTCCTTCTTGGGGATTAAACACCCATTTCTTGTTGTTTTGGAAACTAGGGTTTGTTATCCAAATTTGAGGATTTTCGATTTTGTTGATCTTCTTGCTTTGATATCTCAAACATATGGTTTATTTACCTCCTTGAAGCTATGTGTGAAGTTATATTGAATTCCTATGGTTCGTTGTTGCTAGGGTTTGGATTTTTGCCCTTATTTCCCCTTGTTTTGTTGATAATTGTTTGGAGATGTTATGAGGGTTGTATGGGGTTGAGTTTCATGAATGTTAGAGCCCTAGGGTGAAGGTGTTTGGTATTTGAAATGTTGGGTCTAAAGGATTTAAAATGAGTCATGAGCATGTGGTTTAAATGTGTGCCCGTAATGTGTTCGATCAAATGCTTCAAAGAGTTTTAATGTATATTTTGAGTCCAAAATCATAGTATGAGCTTGTATATCCATGGTTGTGTATGTGAAAATGTTTGAAGACTTTAAAGCAAAGTATAGTATGAGTTTAGTCTAAATTATGATTTAATTGAATAACTCGACGTCTAAAATGAAAAGAGAATTGAAAGGTGCTAGGTGACGTGTTGGGGCTCAAGGTGGACAACTTGTGGGCGGCAAAGGAGTATTTCAAGGTTAAAAGGATTCAAAAGCGTCTCTTAAGGTGGGGTAACTCTAAACTGTGAACACGTGTAAGGTTATAGTTATTGTTGTGCTTTGATTGTATATGTATGAAGGGTCTTCGGACCGGTGAATGAAAGAGATCCTTCGGGGTCGACAAAGAGACCCTTCGGGGCAGAGATCCTTCGGGATCGATAATAGACTCGTTAATGTCCTCCATGGGGGGTAGGATGTCTGCGGGCATCCCTACAGGGATAAAGATGTTCATTAACGGGGGCATCATAATGTTTAGACCCTACGGGGTTGAGACTAGTCTCCACAAGTAATGAAAGTCCATATGTTATATTTTTACTTGTGCAATTAGCTATAACTGTTTACAGTGTTCCCCACTGAGTATGTTGTTAAATACTCACCCCATTCATTCAATGAATTTCAGGTTGAGGAGTCGAGGCCGGAGTAGGAGCGTTGTGAACACAAGAGAACCCCACAAGCTTGTGTTTATCTTTTGCATGCTCTTCTTTTGATAACACTCATATTATTATTGTTATTATTACATTGATCACTCTTTTGCCTTATGATCAATGATTATTGGGGATGTGAATAGCCCGATCTTTTGTAGGCCATGTTGTATATAACTTGATATTATGTAGAACAACTTAAAGGCGGGTCGCTTGACCTTGGAGCCTTCTATGCGCGAATCATGTCGATGAACCCCTATATTATGTTTGTTAATTTAGGGTGCTAGACGGGCGGGTTGTGTAAGCCTATGAGCCCGATAGATTAGATGATTGCATGCTTAATAGGACAAAATTTATATACAAAATTATGATGCCTTACCTCATCATGCTATGTATATCATCATATTTTGACCTAAGCTTCCGCTCATATTAAAATAAGCACACAAAATATGTAAGTAAATTGTATGTTAAGTGACGTGGTCAAACGGAGTAGTTTGGGGCGTTACAGAACTTGACGCCCTTCCTCGTCAGCTGAGTTAATAGGACCAGCTATCTTCAAAAAATTTCAATGAAACGTCTGTAGTATCCGGAAAGACCTAAGAAACTTCTTATCTCACCGATATTTTTTGGCGTCTCCCAATTGTTCATATCTTCCACTTTTGATGGATCTACTTCCACTCCTTGAGTTGTCACCACGTGCCTAAGAAACACAACTCGATCCAGATAAAAATCGCATTTGTTGAACTTGGCATAAAGTTTCTTCTTCTGCAACGTGTCTAAGACCAACCCTAGATGCTCTTCATGCTGCTTTTCATCCTTAGAGTACACCAGAATGTCATCAATAAATATTATGACAAACCGGTCTAGGTATTTGTGGAACACTTTGTTCATCAAATCCATGAACACTGCAGGTGCGTTGGTTAATTCAAATGACATTATTGTGAACTCGTAATGGCCATATCTGGTTCGGAATGCTATTTTGGGAATGTCTCCTTCTTTCACCTTCAGCTGATGATATCCCGATCTCAAATCGATCTTCAAAAATACTCCAGCTCCTTTTAATTGATCAAATAGGTCTTCAATTCTGGGCAATGGGTACTTGTTTTGATAGTGAGCTTGTTTAGGTTACGGTAGTCAATGCACAACCTTATGCTCCTATCTTTCTTCTTTACGAACAGAACTGGTGCGCCTCATGGTGACACACTAGGCCACGTGTATCCCTTGTCCAAAAGCTCCTGGATTTGAACTTTCAATTCTTCCAATTCTGTTGGCGCCATCCGGTAAGGTGCTTTAGAAACAGGTGCCGCTTCTGGAACTATATCGATGGAGAACTCCACTTGTCTGTCTGGTGGCACGCCAGTGATATCTTTGGGAAAGACATCGGGGTACTTTTGTACTATTGGAATGTCCTCCATGGTTTTCTCCTGCTCTTTCGTGCTCATCACATTTACCAAGAATGCTTGGCAATCGTTTTTTCTTATCATCTTCATTGTTTTCATAGCTGAGATGATGTGAGGTGATCTGCTCGTCTTGGTTTCTTTGAATGAGAATTGTTTTTCCCTGGTTGCTGGAAAATGACTTCTCAATCATGACATTTGATAACTGCATCATTTTGGCTCAGCCAATCCATCCCTAGAATCACATCGAAATCTTTCATCTCCAAGATGAATAAGTCAGCCTCCAAAGTTCTTTCTTCTAGCACTAGTTTGACTCCTTTAGCCAAACGATCTGCCTTCATTGTCTTGCCCGGTGGAATACTTATTCTTAAAAGTTCAGTCTCCTCATCACATTTCGCATTAGCTTTTTCATAAAATCTCTTTGCAATAAAAGAATGAGAAGCACCCGAATCGAAAAGTACTAAAGTAGACTTGTTGAGTACTGATAAGATACCTGACATCGTCTTAGGCTCTTCTTCCTGGTTCATAGAAAATGCTCGCGCATTTCCCTTTCTGGAAGCATTGAAGTTGTTGAAATTTTAATTCTGGGGATAATTCAAAGCTTGGTGCCCCGGTTGGTGACAACGACAACAGCCATTCTCTCCAAGCATATATTTTCCATAGTGTCATTTCTGACATTTTCTGGCACAATGGTTTTTCTGTCGCTACATCTGGTCTGCTTCCTCCCTCAGTTCTAAGTTTCTTATCAGGTTAGAAATTCCTTCCTCTGTTCTGATTGTTGCGCTCATCCCATCGCCGTTTCCCACCATTATTGAGAAATTTTGGAGCAGGCTTGTCCAGATTCAGACGGGTGGAAACTGCCCGAGCTCGCTGCACAATTTCTAAGTAAGTGCTGAGATTGAGTGCAGATAAGTGTGCTCCAATCTTAGGTCGCAACCCATCTTCAAATCTCCAGGCCTTCTTCTCATCCGTGTCTACCAAGTGGGGAGCATAATGAGCTAGCTGGTTGAATTTTTGCTCGTACTCCAGAATGGTCATGCTGCTCTGCTCTATATTCATTAACTCATTCTCCTTTTGCTCCCGGAACGCCTTTGGGAAGTAATTATCTATGACCATTTTCTTGAAAATGGTCCAGGTTAAGTTGTCACGCTGCTTTGGGCTCATGCCGATCTTCACCGCCTCCCACTAGTGACTTGCATCCTCGATTAGTTGGAACACCGCACAAGTAACTCTTTGGGCATCTGAACATCCCAAGTAATCGAAGATTCGGTCCAGTTCCCGAATCCATTCTTTTGCTGCTAGAGGTCATCCAATTCCCTTCAACTTGGCGTGGTCCTAACTGACGGAAATGTGTTAGGATATCGTCTCCTTCTTGGTGTTGAGGTTGCTGTTGATTCTAATTCTGTTGAGGTAGAACTCTCCTCAGTGTATCTACGAGGTTTAGAACAAATGCATCCATGTTGTTGTTATTTCATTCATTCTCATTATTGTTGTTGTTGTTTCCTCCGTTCTCATTACTGTTGTTGTTATTTCCTCCGTTCTTGTTACTGTTGTAATTATTCATTGACTCTGTTTGCTCGCTATCTTCTTGAATTGACTGCATATTCTTCTTTGGTGGCATGATTTCTATTGTCGACCATAGCAATACGATTAAAATATCTTTAGGAAAAAAATAACTACTTTTATTCATTTCATAACTTAAAAAGAAATAACTTTTAACGATTTGCAATGAAATAATACTACTGATTCGGAAGAATTTAAATACTAGAGATAAATAATACTACTGTCGATAACTCAAACTACTAGAATCTTCTAAATGCTGCTAGCTCACCTCATCCTCTTTCCCAAATTCGAGCTTTCATAAGGCTTCTGACGCGATATGCTAACCCCTCTGGGAACTCAGCCATAGAACTCCTTCCTCCAATTTCGCAAGATGTGATTGATAAATTCATCAAAATTAATTATCTCAATAATCGATCGCCCTTTCCGTATCTCCAGAGTCAAATCCTTCAGTGCATAATCAGCATAATCTCTCATAAGGAGAGATCCAATAATATTATGGACCCTCTCAGCTGCTTTTATTGGGTCAAACCCACACCTCGCCTATTCCATTCTCTTCTAAAGATGCTGAATCTTCAGCAACTGCATCTCCGGTGCTGTATCATCCCACAATAGCTCGAAAAACTTTCCTATCAAGTGATCCTTTAAATCCTCCTCTCTATTAGCTAATGGCCGCCCAAGAATTTGACTCCCATACTCATTCTCGCAGTCTTCTTTGATCGTACCATCTAAACCAAAACTTCGAGGACTATAAAATACTTTTATGAGCAATACATATAATCATACTTGCATAAACTTGAAATAAAACCTTTATTTTACCTCTACTCGGAGTGATGTTGCGGATGCGATGATGGTCTTAACTTACTTGCTTACTTGCTTTTTATGAGTATTCAGAAACGTAATTATTCTCTAATACCAAATTGTAACGTCCCAATTTTATTACTCTTAATAAAAAGGAAACGTTAAACATGCCTTTATTAATAATTAAAAGAAATCTCAATCCATAGACCAAGTTTTTTTAAGTTACAAAGGATAAATCATAATGAAAAAAAATTAAACTGATTTTATTGAAGCCTTTATTCATCATGGGACCATGACCACCACCATCGCATCTTGACCCGCTAAGCATCACCCGAGCCTCCATCTGAAAATGAAAGTTTTAGGGTGAGTACTTTAAACTCAATGGGGAGTGTCCAATTATCCAAGCTATATAAAACTAAACGAGTAAATGAGAATAGTAAAAGTGTTCAGTTCGTAGACCAAATCATATAGCCCGTCGGCCCATGCTGTGTAGCCCGTAGGCCCTGTCTTATTCAGCCCGATGGCCCATACTGTGTTGTGTCATCACATACTTGATAATAAAATATAGAGAGAATAATCGGAACAGAAACACATAAAATCCCACCTTCACTTTGACTTGATATTAACCGATTAAGTCATGCGCGCCCTATAAATTAATTATCTTGAATTAATACAATGCATGCAACATGATATAAGAAACAATGCATGAAACTAATTTATTATGATATGCATGCATAATAATACTAATTAATTAGCATAATATTTACATGAAAATACATGATTTTGAATTAAATAATGCATGGCCAAATATTACAGCTAACTTGTTGAGCAATCTATGTATTTATATACTATAATATGATTTTTCCTAAGCAAAACAGTGATTAATATAGTAATAGTACCATATGTGTATATACGTGAATTATGAATAAACTTATACATAATCTTTGTTATATAAACAATTAAAAGTTACAATAACGCATGCAATATAATGATTCTAGCCCAAAACTTGGCCCAACTCTCTTCAATTAATTAGCTAAAGCCCAACCATTAATTACTATCTAGGCCCACCTGCAACACAAACATAATTAGATAAAATAAAACAAAACACTTCATCACTCTCTCACACTCTTTCTGCTCACGCAAACCATTTGAACATCCTGCGTCGGCTGCTACTCTCTCGTCGTTGCTGGACAAAAGCAGCATTATTGCATTATCATCGTCAACGCGAACAACACCGCCACTGCACCATTGTTGGATAATAGCTTCAACCCGCTGCCGCCGCCATCTCGTCATCGATCACCGACAAACCGCTGACGTCTCGCTCATCACGCACACCCTTCTCCCCTTCTTAAATGATATGCAATGTATACATGAAACAACAAATTAAAAGTAAAAACAACTAAAGGATTTTATACATTCGATAAACGGAACTTGAAGAAGAAACTTATTGCTTTTGGTTTGTTGTTTATTTGGTTTGATGAAAAATGAAAGGTTGAGACCCCTATTTATACTAGTTTCTAGGGTTGGGAACGTGGGAATAAGAGATCACATAGTTATCTTATTTGTAGCTGATAAGGTGATAAAGAGATGATAGGGTGGACTTTTGAATTTTTAAGTTATCTACATATCAAGTATCAACAAACGTGGGAAAAGAGAGAAGAGCTAGGAAAATTCTAGAATTTGGGCCTCAACACTTGGGCTTGGAAAAGGAAAGGTCTGGGCTACGAAATAAATAAATGGGCTGGAGAAATGAACTTAGGCTAAAATAAATAAAATGCAACAATTTAGGCACAAAATTAAATTAAAAGCATGCTCATGCTATGAAATTACTATATACTAAAATGAATTCATGCTCGGAAGAAAATAAATTACTTAGGCGCGACTTATTAGACTTAATCAATTAATATCACATAAATAAAAAATAATTAAAATATTTTTAAGAAAAGAACGTAGCCGTTTAAAATAAATCGAGTCGCTACAATAGCACTCCCTTTATTTGCACGTCGCTGCCGGGAGCGTGGCATTTCGGCGGTGAAGTCTTAGTGTATAAAAAAAATCTGGCTATGAAATTATTTAACATCATTCACTAATCAAACATATATATATGCATTTGCTTTTGGTTTTACCAGATTAGTTTGGGCCCATAACATAACATATACGTACGGCATAAAAAAGTTATCATACATATATAATCCAACAAAAACCATGACAACATAAGAAGATTATTCACTTATTTGGCTGATTAAACAATTTCCTAATATAATCAACAAAATAGGTGTGAAATTTCAAACATTGCAGGTTATTGGTTAGTTGGACTATACGCATACATGTGGACTACACTCTACAGTGTATCTGTTGTATATTTTATTTCTTTATCCTTTAGATGAGCAAAGTTGAATATTAATTAAATTTAAGACATGAATAAATTAATGAGCGAAGAAGATCGAATTTGTGCACAATAATATATATATATAGTATTAAAAACAAACATTTCCCCCCCATTTTGGGTAGGGCGCCGCAACTGATCAGTAGATTACCGTCCTCACCTAATTCAATTAAGCAGATACATGCATTACCAAATCACAGACATACACATGTCTTGACCAAATATAGCAATACTTGTAAATAAAAGATTAGGAGGTGTAGGTCACCTCTCACATCTATCCTTCTCCACAAATTCATCCCCACACTTATTGCATAAAATGACAAGCAAAATCTCTAATTCTTATATAATCAGCACTATCAAGATTCAAGAAAGCGAACCCACAAATTTTTTTGGTTTCTCTCATAGAAATGCAAATGGCTCTTTGACTTTGTTAATTGCTCACAACTCTTACAAGTTAAAACTCCTCACCTACATGCTACCTGCACCCTTCATATATATATTTCTTCTCCACTTTTTATTTCCCAGCAGAAGCAAACTAACTAACTGCCTCTGCATTTGAATGCACACTTTCTTGAAACTATTCAAATCATCCATGTCAAGAATAGTCGCTCATAATTCTTCTTCTCTTTCACCTGCTCGAGACAACATTCCGCTAAGAGAAGTGGCGGCTATGGAGGCGCCCACGCGTCCCGACTTATCGCCGACCCTCGGCCACCTTCTCAAATGCGTCGGCGATTTGCGGAAGGAAGTCGCCGGAGACGATACGCCGGTGCACCAAGTGCTCGACGTCAGCGACGCCGCCAGCAGCGTCGAGCCTCGCTCAATCCCCTTCGTGCTCTCATTCAGTAACATCACTTACAGCATCAAGGTCCGCCGCAAATTCACACTCCCAAATCCGCTCCGTCGCCGTCCCGCGGCGGACCCGGAGTCCGGCGAAGCGGCTTTCTCATCGACAAAAACCATCCTCAATGACATCTCCGGCGAGGCGCGTGACGGCGAGATCATGGCGGTGATGGGTGCGTCCGGCTCCGGAAAATCTACTCTGATCGACGCGTTGGCCAACCGCATGGCAAAAGGAAGCATAAAGGGAACAGTAACGCTGAACGGCGAGCTGCTGGAATCGAGATTGCTCAAGGTGATTTCGGCTTATGTAATGCAAGACGATCTCTTATTCCCCATGCTCACCGTCGAAGAAACCCTAATGTTCGCGGCGGAGTTTAGGCTGCCGAGAACGCTCTCCAAGTCAAAGAAGAGGCTCCGTGTCCAAGCTCTCATCGATCAGCTCGGGCTACGCAACGCCGCGAAAACTGTCATCGGCGACGAGGGCCATCGCGGAGTTTCCGGCGGAGAGCGGCGGCGGGTGTCGATCGGAATCGACATAATTCACGACCCGATCTTGTTGTTTCTTGATGAGCCTACATCCGGTCTGGATTCAACCAGTGCGTACATGGTGGTGAAGGTGTTGCAGAGAATCGCTCAGAGTGGAAGCATCGTGATCATGTCGATACATCAACCGAGTTATCGGATTATGGGATTGTTAGATCGCATGATTTTTCTATCGCGCGGCCAAACCGTTTACAGCGGCCCGCCCACCAATCTGCCGCTGTTCTTCTCCGACTTCAAACATCCGATTCCGGACAACGAGAATCGGACTGAGTTCGCCCTTGATCTCATTCGTGAGCTCGAGGGCTCACCCGGTGGGACTAAAAGTCTCGTCGAATTCAACAAATCGTGGCAGGAGCTAAAGAGAAGCAACGACTGCAACTCGGTTACAAGTGGCTCGAATATATCCCTGAAAGAAGCAATAAGCGCCAGCATTTCAAAAGGGAAGCTCGTCTCGGGAGCTACGGCGGCCAGCAGCGCCGGCGGCTCCACCAGCCCGACGTCATTGGTCCCGACATTCGCAAACCCTTTCTGGATCGAAATGGCTGTGCTGTCTAAGCGATCAGTTACCAACTCGAGGCGGATGCCGGAGCTCTTCGGCGTCCGCCTCGGCGCGGTGATGGTGACCGGGTTCATTCTGGCCACCGTGTTCTGGCGGCTGGACAACTCGCCGAAAGGAGTTCAAGAGAGGGTGGGATTCTTCGCATTCGCCATGTCGACGATGTTCTACACGTGCGCGGACGCCCTCCCGGTTTTCCTCCAAGAGAGATACATTTTCATGAGGGAAACGGCGTACAACGCGTACAGGAGATCCTCGTACGTGCTATCCCACGCGCTGGTATCCCTGCCGTCTCTGTTGTTCCTGTCGTTGGCCTTCGCCGCCACCACTTTCTGGGCGGTGGGGCTGGACGGTAGCTTCCTCTTCTACTTGCTTATCATCTTCGCCTCGTTCTGGGCGGGAAGTTCCTTCGTGACGTTCCTCTCCGGCGTGGTGCCGCACGTGATGCTCGGGTACACGATCGTGGTGGCGATCCTAGCTTATTTCCTGCTGTTCAGCGGGTTCTTCATCACCCGCGAACGCATCCCAGCGTACTGGATTTGGTTCCACTACATCTCGCTGGTGAAGTACCCGTACGAGGCGGTGCTGCAGAACGAGTTCGAGGACCCGGTGAAGTGCTTCGTGAGGGGGATTCAAATATTCGACAACACGCCGTTGGCGGCGGTGCCGGAGTCGCTGAAGGCGAAGCTTCTAGACAGCCTGAGCAGCTCGCTGGGGATGAAGATCACGAGCAGCACGTGCGTGACGACGGGGGCGGACATACTGCAGCAGCAGGGGGTCACTGACCTCAGCAAGCTCGGGTGCCTCTGGGTGACGGTGGCGTGGGGGTTTTTCTTCAGAATTCTCTTTTACTTGTCTCTCTTGGTTGGCAGCAAGAACAAGAGGAGTTGAACCATATCAGCTTCGCGGGAAATTAAGTAGCCAACCGCCTCCGACTTTTATTTCTTTGCTTACCTAGTAATACTAGACTCACATATACTCTTCTCTCTCTCTCTCTCAATTGTTGTTCTGGTTTCAACTTTCAACTGTATTGTTTTGTATATTATAAACTGAGTGCGATGGGGTTTTGACTACTAAGCAAGCCTCGCACTGGTGCAAGGTATTTTCTACTCTTTTTTTCCGTTCTCCAAAACTGTATTGTATGATTTTTTTTATTTGATTTAATGTTTTATTTACTTGACTTGTTTCATATATGAGATATTGTAACACCCCGCATTTTCATTTTATAATTAAAGAGGTTTTTAATTATATTTAGAAAGTTAAAGATAATTATTGGAGCTAAATAAAGTAAATCCGATATCAGAAGTAATTCTAGGTGTTATTTAAATCGAAAATCATTTTAAAGGATTTTGCTAAATAAATTCGAGATATGGTCAATATTAATGGTCTAATTGAAATAAGACAACTTGAGAAATCCATTGGTAGTCTCAGAATTTCAATTCGAGGTCAATCGAATTCCCGACAGTTATAAAGGTAAAAAGTAAAATGGTGAATAGTAATTTTTCAACTTGTTTTTAATTTCGATCATTTACGAAATCTCAATCGTTATCTCAAGACTTGGTTCAATAAGGTTCCACAATAGGACTCGAACCAAGAAATTCGCCGGTGTTCCCGAATTTTCATTATGAGGTCAAATGAATGAACAGATGCGTTCGAGGTGTCGTGAAAGTGATATATGATGGTCCGGAGAGGAATCTTTCTTCATTATAGATATCAAATGACCTTATCTTTTGGCCTTTTTTTGTCGCCTTGATAGGAAATAAATCAAGGAGTCTCCCAACATTAATTTTGTTTACTTTTTCGCTATGAGGTCAAATGAACTTTTTTTCTTTTTGCTTCTTTTGGGTTTTGTTGAGGTTTCATCCCCTGAGTTATCGACACGTGATTTCTGGGACTTTCAGGTTTGTCACTTTCTTTTCTTTTATTTATACAATTCATTTGGAACTTTCTTTATAATAAAACAATTTGTAAATAGTGTTTTTGAAAAAGTAATCGCGTTTGAACTAATTTTATCATATTTTATATTCAAAATACCGATACACGACCCCCCTAGCTTTTCCTATAAATAAGGGGCTTGTCTTTCATTACTTTCTATCCTAAGTTGTGTTAACGACTGTAGTTAGAGAGAAACTCGAGCGTATCGAGCATTGACGAGGAAAAGTCAAGCGTTTGTCGAGTGAAAGTCAAATTTTGAAAGACGGGTCCCGTCGAGAGAGTCCCGGGGAGGAGGAGCAGCTGCCGACCATGCACCAGCTTCGGCAACTACTACCACCGCCGTCATTCCGGGATTCACATGTATATCTATAAGATCGTCCGTGAATATTTTTAAAATTTTTGAATTGTTAAAAAGCGTCGTGGTGCAAATTTGGTAAAAATCGAGTAAAATGGCAAGTTACGGAAAGTGGCCTCTGTCAAATCTTTTAGTTCCAAAAAACCAAAAACATTATTTTTTAATTTATTTACTGCTGTGTTGAAATTATTTGAAGTCATTAGACTTGTGCAATCTATTTTTGAATGAAATAATATTAAATAAAGAGCCGACTCTTTTTTTCTAGCCACTTAAACTTTAAAAAAACTTATTTTAACCAGTAAGTTTTAAACATATTTTTTAGCCACTTTGGAAAAATGCCCTTTAGACATTAAAAAAAATAGAAATATCATACCTACCCCTTACCCATCACACTTCAGATCTACTTTTCATCTTCATCGTTGATCTTTATTTCTTGGACCATAATTATCGTCGTAGTTCAACCATACCGAGCTAGTGCAGCGAGCAACCAAGTTAGCTTTTACAAAAAAAAAAGTAGGGATGAGCAAACGGGCGGGTCAGTGAAAAACCGACCAACCTTCCCACCACCAAGGCAGCAACCGACCAACCACCGACCCGATGGTGATCGGCCACCGTATCGATCACCGACCGACGGTGTTCAGGCGGTTCGGTTGGTTGCCCAATTTTTTTTTTAATTTTTTTTCTAATTTATTTTCTTGTATTCACAAAATATATATGTAGTGTTTTGACATGGTAAATTATATCCTAGCTTGTTTTTATTTCATTTACCTCATGTATTTCATATTTTCATTATTCGAAATTTGGAAGTTAATTATGGAATTAAAAAAATTCATATTTCATATTTTTAATAATATGTATAAGATAAATTATAAAATACTAAATAACAAATATAAAATGAAAACTAGTAAACTACTGTTAACAAAATTATTACTTATTAGTCGAATTTTATCAAGTTTTTTTTGTTTTTGTCAACTTAAAGTTCAAATAGTTCATCTATTAGCATAGATCGAATTTTATCAAGTTTTTTCAACTTTAACGAATATTTGAATTAAGACATTGAAACAAGTTATGAATTAAGTGGCAGGAGTTGACAACTTAAATAATTATTGAGGAACTAAGATAATTAGAAAAAGGGACAGACTTGGGTAAGACGGTCTCATACATGAGACGGGTCAATACTCACATGCGGGGATCATTATTTATGGATGAAGTATCATTAACTCATATGTGAGTATCATTATTTATACTCGCATGTGAGTATCATGATTTATGGGTGAAGTATCATTAACTCACATGTATCATTATTTATGAGTGAAGTATCATTAACTCATATGTATTGATCCGTCTCATGTATGAGACCGTCTCATACAAGTTTTTGTCTTAGAAAAAAGATGAAAGAGAGATCAAACTCTCTGTCTGTCTCTCCGTGACAAATCTGCTCAAAAGAATGACAAAACAACAATCAGCAATATGTTCATCATTAAAACACTACTGTTCACAATATGCTCAAAATACAATTGTTTCACAATCTGATCAAAATCACAATCAGCAACAACCATTAATCAGAAAGGTCTTGAGTTTCACCATTGTTTCACTCATTACAGCAAAGAGACTAAGAGAGAAAACTTTGAGTCTTCAAAATACAAATTCAAACTTCAAAGAGTTCCAAACTTGCAATAATAATACTAGATAAAAGTAAAAAAACAATATTCAAAGTCTCCAAACTTCAAAGTCTTCAAACTCCCATCTCTAGTCTCCATTCTCCAACTTCCAATCATGTGTCAATTGTCATCACCCTCCTTTCGCATTACGCCTTTCAAGAAAAAAAAATCAATTAATATCAATAAATTAACATAAATCAAGATTCAAAAAATTAAATTACGAAAAGAGAAGTAAATTAATTTTTTTTCAAACCTTCTTCATGCTTTTCAACACTAGCCAAATCTTCTTCAACGGTTGTCCATTGTTTTGAACGCTTGAACCAATCTTGACCGCATATAAGAGATTCCACAAGTGTCGGACTTAGAGAACTCCTAAAAGTATCAAGTACTCTACCTCCAGTGCTAAAGGCAGATTCTGAAGGAACTGTTGAGATAGGCACGGCCAAAATATCTCGAGCTAGATGCGAAAGAATAGAAAACCTACATTGGTGCGTATCCCACCACTTCAATATATCAAAATCGTCTTTTTCATTCTTCAGAGGCTTTTCATTAAGGTAGATATCCAAATCATCTTTCAAGTCATCATCTCCATCGAGAAAGCTTCTCTTGTATCTATCACTTCTTGTATACTTGACTTTCTTTGCAGGAGGAGAAGACACCACATCTTGCTCATGATTTACTACACTTTGAGTTTGAGCTTTAGGGCGATGTAGAGATTGATAATGCCCATACAAATTTTGTAACGCACTCTTCACATCAAATGCCAACTTCGAACCTTCTTCATCCCTGAACTCCTCTCTAAAGTAGTAGTTAATGAATGCAAACTTATATCGAGGATCTATAACCACAGCCAAGTAAACAAGTTTGTTCATCTTTGTAAGTTCCCCCAATATTTGTTATATTTGGCTTGCATCTTCACATCCATATCTTTGATAGCCAAATTTGGGCTTTCTACCCATTCTCTCAACATATTACCAATTGTATCAATCTCACACTACAAGAAAAAATGTCATACACAACACTAAATACACAACGGTAATTTTGAATTACTGTTACGTATATGAAAAATACAACGGTTTTTGAGAAAACCGTTACATATATCCGTGCCCCTTCTACTAAACATAACAGTAATATATATGCCGTTGTATATACGTTCACAATACGTAACACTGAATAACGATACTGTTGTATATACATATTAAAAAATAAAAATTAATTTAATTATTATTACAATAAAATGAAAAGATTTGGATTTTGGACCTCAATTCTATTCCCCCTCACTTCCTTCTCCCATTAGATGAGAAATTCCCCAAATCATCTTATTTATCTCAGTTCTCTCAGTCCCAATCATCGGCGTTCTCACCTGAATTACCGGTGATCTTGCCGGATCTGACCTTGTCGGCGACGAAGATGGTCTTCTCCTTGTCTTCTCTCATTCAACTTTGCCCTAACCCTTTTTCTCTCTATTTCTCTCACTCAATCCTATGCCCTAGATAAACATAGCTCATCGTCGATAGCCGACCCAGTCAATGGACAATTCTTCAAAAATGGTAAACTTTATGATGTTATGGCCTCTTTTAATTTTATTGCAGCAAAAAGTAAAATAAAAATGTGTATGATTTTCGGCATCACGAATTTGTGTTCCATCACTATTTGAATTTCGCAAATCCAATTCATACTGTTGCAGAACAGGCAAGGAACAACTCGATTAGCCAAATACTACATTCCTCTCGAGGAATCTGAGAAGCATAAGGTTGAGTACGAGGTAATTTCTTGTAGTTGTTTTGTAAATTAATTCGATTTTATGACTATTTCTAATTTCTGTTAGACTGTGTGAATCTTGAGGGTTCTTTTTGTTCGCATTTTTTGTTGCAGGTTCATCGATTGGTTGTGAATAGGGATCCCAAATTCACCAACTTTGTGGAGGTGATGATATATATCTATGTCCCTCTATGTGTGTGTGTGTGTGTGTGTTATTATCAGTTTTTTGAATTCAGTTATGTGGTTAATCTAGCTTAAAGCTTTAATTCTGCCTATCAATTTCAAATGTGGTTAATCTAGTTTTTTGCTCTCTTATTGTTTTCAAATTTCTTATGTTTGGAGATATTTGCATTTCCCTACAATCAGTTTGGTTCTCAGGAACCTGGAACAAATGAAAAAATTCAGGAGTTTTCTTGCACTCGTTTTAAGTTGAGTATCGCATATTTGAAAAGGTATGAAGGTTTCGGTAGTCCCTTTATGGCCATTTTTTTGCCCTTACATTTCATAATATTAAGCTATATTGGTCTTGTGTGTTCCTTGGATTGAGATAGGTCTGTGTTTGGTTAAAGAATTGGAATAATCGGTGAATATTTTTATGTTTGACTTAATTGCCTTTTAATTCATGAGTATATTGTTTGGTTAAAAATTTATGATAGCTGTTACATGCTGTTTTCTATAGGTTGTTGTTCTTAGTTTAATTTTGGTGATTTCTATAACATGTATGTGAAATGAACATTATATTCATGGTGAAATTATAAGTACCGTGGATAATTTAAGCAACGTTTATCGTGCTGCACTTGTTGTCTCTTGTTCTTAATTCTTCCAATATGAAGTAGAGGTCATCTGCAGTCTTAGTAAACCCTTCCTTCCACGTGAATTTCATGATTGAATGCCATGAAAGTGTGTGATCATGTGTTATTGAATGCTTGCTTAAGCCCTCCTCTGCTGCTGTGGACTAACTCATGTTTATGCTATATGTGATGGGTTTCAGTCTTTATAAAAGTGCCATGTTGTTGTTCTTCTCAGAATCTTGATCAAACCTGCAAAGTATTTGAAACATGAAGATGTTAATCTCTTCTTAATGTATTATCAACATGATATTGCTGTTTTAAATGAATCAACAACATAATGCCTTGTTGCTGTTCTTTCCAGAATCTTGTCTATAATTTAAGATTCTATTTCTCTAGTCCTTGTTCTATAATTTACGGGTGATTAAGTCCCCTGAGCTTTTGAACTACTTGTTTATTTTGACTGGGGAGCTTTGCTGCAGTGTTCTCTTTTTGTGCTATACTTATTACTTGAAAGAAAAAATAACTATGAGCATTCCAGTTGTGATTTGGGTGCATGAGTGTTGTTGTTAACCTGCACCTAAATAATGTGAAAAGATTGACTTTGGCTGCCCTTAACCATACTAAATTGAATGTTCATATGCTTTTAAATGACTTTAATTGATCTAAAGCATGTTTGAATGCATGATTGTCTGGTCTTAATTTAGTTTTTTCTGCTTAGACTAGAGGGTTGTGTTAATTGAGTTCTACCTTACTTGATCTTTGTTCCATTGGGATTTCATCATTTTGGTTGAGGCATAGTAGATCTTGAGGGTCCTCTTGTGTGATTTCTGGAAAGAATGAGAGTTTAATTAAGTTGCTACAGTGAGGGTAGTTTGTCCAGTTCTCACCAACAACGTATTCTCCTTCACTCTCTCAAATTCACAATGTTCAGTCCGGCCTTTGCCACACTTATAGGTTGCAGGGCCAATGATTATCAATAATATGCAGCCAATAACTAGATCCAATTGTTAATAACATAAAAATTAATGATTCAGAGAACAAAAAATAAGTTTTTTTTTGTTTCTTGAAAATTTGTTGTTATAGATGGGTTCGTCAAGTTCCTAAATACGGGGCGAAGTGCACGATGAGTGGTAGAAAGATGTCATCTTCAGCTTCAATTGAAGCTCATTTTCTTAGTTTAGGACTCTTCTTCACAAATTGCTTCGCATTTCCGATTAACAAAGGTAAATTTTTTTAGCTTCTAAGACACAGATCTTGATTTGTGATTGAAATTATAATTGCAATTTTAAATTGCTGTAGAAGGGATGTGTTTATTCAAATTTATCTTGCAAAGATCTTGGATTTTAAATCCTTTATTTTGCATCCTCATGATTAATATCCCTAAATTTCCTTACAACTATATGCATCTTTTAGATTGTGCTAATTTATACTACTCTTGCACAGAGGATAATGGTTGTTGAGTACAAAATCATGGTCCTGGTATTTCATGGATCATCAAATAATAGCTTTACTGCACGTGACATCTTTTGCTTTCATTAATATAATTTCCATGTATTTTATGTGAGGTCTGTTGTTGGTCTAGTGGACGTGGTAGAAATCTATGGGGCAATTCAAAGTCGGAATATCTAGAAAAGGTATGTACGTATTTTTTTACCATATAATTTATTTTCTTTTAATACGCTAGAGATTCATTTACGCATTTATCTTGATTGTGAAAGAAATTGCTAGAAATTATACTGTTATTCATTTATTTGTACTCATTGCTTTATTCTTTAATTTCTTATATATTAGAAGACCATCTCCATGGCCTTAATAATTTAACAGATGGAGTGGAGTTGTAATAGATCAGATGGATGTGCTTATTGATGGTAAGCACACGTGAAGTTAACTCCAAGTTATTAAAGTACATAATGTTTTGTTAGCATCGTGATATGTGGATAACTTCTTTGTTCTTCATATAGGTCACATACTGGGTGCCTTTTGAGGTACATAAGACACCATTTTTTTTCCTTTTCAGAGAATTGTAGTAGCATATTGGGTTGCCTTAATGTGTGAGATTTAACTTGTAGAAATGGTTTATTTCAATTTGCAGGGAAAGTGAGGTGTTGAAAAGCAACATTTTCAATACAAGCTATCTTGAATTTCTATCTACAAGTAGCTGTATTGGAGGAGATTGGATGCATTGCAATTACTTGTAATAATCATTTTTTGAATTTTGTTTATAACTCTTCTAGAGCTAGCTTTTTTGTCTTAGATATTAGGGATGACTCTGAATTTTCATCATATTGTATTTTTAGATGATCTATGAATATATTATATTTTTGGATAATATTTAGTCATGTTTTAGATTATTCTTTATTATAATTTTAATTATTATCTTATGATGCACAGCTGGCAAAAAAACAATGAAAAATAATATAACAACAATATATTATGTGAACACGATGGTAGTTACAGTTGTGTATGATTGTATTATACAACGGTAATAATAGAACCAACTGTTATATAATGATTGTATACAACGGTAATGAAAAAAACTGTTACATATACTATTAATATACAACGGTAAATTTCATGTTTACAACGGAAAATATCGTTATATATGGTTATTTTATACAACGGTAAAAGAAATTATATCGTTATCTAAAGTATATATACACAACGGTAATATAAAAAATTGTTACGTATAATACAAATATATAACAGTAAATTTCATTTTTATAACGGCAAATACCGTTGTATATGATGATTTTAGACAACGGTAAAAGAAATTATACCATTATATAAAGTATATATACACAACGGTAATATAAAAAACCATTATATATATTGCTCATATATAATGGTAATTATGAAATACACAACGGTATATTACCGTTGTGTATCATGAGAATACACAACGGTGATTCTCCGTCGTATAAAGTGGGAGTATAGACAACACCACTATATGCGACGGTAGTGAAAATGAATAGACAACGGAGATTCTCCGTGTTGTATAACAATTTTTCTTGTAGTGTCATGATAAAACAAATGAGATGTGACATACAATTAGCCAGAAACCCTAAGTGTGGGCTCATAGAAGACAACCAAAATCTCAATCATTGTCTTAACAACTTCCCAATCTGCAGGTGTTGGCAACCCCACATCAGACAAATCAACTCTAAAAAAAGGATCTACACCCTCAAATCGCGCAAATGCCTTTTCAAATTTAAGCGCAACACTCAACATTAGATATGTTGAGTTCCATCTGGTTGGCACATCTAAACACAGCAAAGACTTACACTATATGCCCTCATCAACACAACACTCTCTAAATCTTTTCAGTCTTGCAGGAGAGTGTCTCACATATCTAATAGCTTCACGAACCTTCTTGATGGATTGATTTATCACCTTCAATCCATCACCAATAATCAAATTCACCACATGAGCAGTGCACCTCATGTGAAGGTGCTCCCCTTTCACAACATCACGCCCTTTAGATGTTAATCTCTCTTTTAAAAAGTTCACACACACCTCATTTGCAGCTACATTATCAACTGTAATTGCAAAGACCCGTGCAATCCCCCATTCACGCAAACAAGATTCAATTAATCTACCCATTTCATCACTCTTACGCCTATCAACAACACAAAATTAATAATCTTTTTTTGCAAAGTCCAATCTTTATCAATCTAATGAGCGGTGATGCACATATAGTTAATTCTTTGCATAGAAGTCCATGTATCAGTAGTAATGCATACAGTCAACCCAGATATTTTGAAAAACTCTTGAAGTCTAGCTCTTTCATCTAAATACAATTGATGTATATCTCCAGACACAATCCATCTTGATGGAATCTTGAACTTAGGTTGTAAAGCTTCAATAAATTCAATAAACCCTTCCCCCTCAACATACTTAAATGATAGTTCATCCTTCACTATCATTTGAACCATTTTTTTCCTATAATAAGCCTGATCAAATTTATGAACAGTGAGACTACCCTCACCCTCACGAGCCTTTAAAGACAATTGTGCTTGTTTGGAATCAACATTGGTGGGATTATGAATGCAATTAAGCATGTGATTCGTTAAGGTGGACGTGCCATACCTTTTTGAAGCACACGGATAAGTTTTGGGACAATAATTGCACTTGTCTTTCAATTCACCATCTTCTTTATCAGTGAATTTGGTAAAGTGATCCCACACTTTGGACCTGAGCTTAGGTTGCTTAGTTACTCTTCCACTCCCACCAGCAGCATCGGAGTTTGGAGTAGGATTACTAGTCGACGTATTGTTGTTTATGGATTCTTCCACCACTGGAGTCGGGGTGTTTCCTTCTTCCGACATCTACAAGAATGCAAAAAAGAAAAAATATTACAATGAGCTGATTTGATCAATATTAAAACTGAAAGTATATGTAAAATTGTGAATAAATATGAAACATTTCTATCATTTGTAAATTGAGCAGATTAAACATTTCTATAATTCAGACTACAATTCAAAGATCTAAACAGAATTTACATTGGAACAATTCAATTTTCATGACCTTGAACAAACTAAAAGATCAATTCTTTTGAGATTTCGTGGCTTTTAACTAATCATAATTAATAATTTTAAAATTAAACTAAATCAAAGAGATTGAAATTAAAGAAAAACTATATGAGAAAAAATAATAAAGTCAAAATGAGGCATGTTTTTAATCAATTATCAAAATTGCCATTGCAACATTCATCAAGATTGCACACAGCTCGAACTGCAACAAATCAGATGAGCTGCAGCAACCTTTAAAGTTTAAATGGATACACTTGTCATAGCAAACATTCCTCTAAATTTCACATGAAGAATAAAATCAGATGAGCAAATACACTTGTCATTGCAAAATTCCTCCAAATTTCACATAAAGAATAAAATACACTAATACGGTTATACAGATACTTGCAGCAGTTTAATAATCCAACATAATCTTCAAGGTTCCATGGATACATTCTCATTCAAAAAATCCCCAAAAAAATTACTGACCAGACTTGTGGCGTTGACGCGTCGTGCTCGTGAGGAGTGGCCGGCGGAAGAGACTGCACAGTGGTCAGGTCAGCGGTGTTGAGGGTGCAGCGGGCGACAGATCATCGGTGAGCGCCGGCGATGCTCGGAGAGTGAGAGGTGAGGAGACCCGTGAGCTCGTGCGTCGTGAGTGAGTGAGAGAGACTGAGAGGCGAGCGAATTAGGGATTCAATTCTCTGAATTTAGATTTTAGATTTTAATTTTAGGGTAATATTATATTAAGGATAATAAAATTAAAAATCAAATTATATTTCTTATTTTTTAAACGGGTGGTTCGGTGTGGCCATCGGTTTCCAGCCACACCACCGACCCCGGTGGTTCGGTGTGGCCATCGGTTTCCAGCCACACCACCGACCCCCGCACCGAACTGAAAATGGTTACTCCCTAAACCATCGACCACCGACCGCCATCTATCCACCGCTGACCCGCACCGACCAAAACCTGTCAGTTCGGTCGGGTGGGTCAGTTTCGGGCCCTTGTTTGCTCACCCCTAAAAAAAGTGATTTTGTTCTTAACTGCGCGCTGAATTGTTCTTAAGTGCGCTCAAGACCTGGCGTGCATGTGCGCGCATGTAACAATAAACATCGACAGAACACATCAACAGACATCTGCAGACATCAGCATAACATTGATTGATAATTTTCGTGCATTAGCAGAACATCAGTTGATAATTTGACCCCAAGTGCGCGCGTGTGGCCACAAAGCGTGCTCACACAAGGCATGTGCGTGATTTTCTTCTTAATTACGTGCTGAATTGTTCTTAACTGCGCGCGCGCAGACCTCGGTAAAATATCAACAGAACATATCGGTAGACATCTGTAGATATTAACATAACATCGGTTGATAATTTCCGGGCATCGGAGAACACCAGTTGATAATTTAGCCTCAGGTGCGCGCATGTGGCCACAAAGCGTGCTCACACAAGGCATGTGTGTGATTTTTTTCTTAACTGCACGCACGCAGACCTCGACATAATACATCTGTAGACATCGGCATAACATCGGTTGATAATTTCCGGGCATCGGCAGTACAATAGTTAATAATTTGGCCTCAGGTGCACGCGTGTGACCACAAAGCGTGCGCATACAAGGCATGTACGCTAAGCTCCGCGCGCATGCATATCGACTGTGCATCGGCTGCGCACTGGTAATTGCGCACTAGGGTCCGCGCACAGTTCCAATGTGCATTTAAGAACTTCATTTTTCAGATTTTTTAAGATTGCAGAAATACTTAATTTTTTTCCAAATTTTCAAAAATCAACATATTAGGGATGATTTTTAAGTACTTCTGTTGCCAAAGCATGTCTATTATGTGTAGAAAATCATTCTACTCAATTTTTCTCCAAATCAAACTTCAAAAACAAACAACACCAAACAATCTAACAATATTATTAATAACTAGATTTTCATCCGTGCATTGCACGGGTTCATTCATGGTCTCAAACTCAATTATTATATATTTAATGTATCATATTTTTGTATTTAATATAATTAATATGTTACTTGATAAGCTCAAATAATTAATAAACTACTACATTCAAAATATTATATTATAAACTGTATAACACTTGTATCCATACAACATTTGTAGTAACATTTGTTAGATTATTATCATTTTTACAAATAAAAACTTTCAAACCAACGCAACTTGTGACTCGTGAAATAACTACGTACAATTGGCCATGGCAAAAGCTCATATATTTATTCATTCGTGCAAATATATTTTGAAATCTACTAAACATTATCAATCACTTCTTAATATGCAAATGCTCATATATTTATTCATTCGTACAATTATATTTTGAAAGTCATTAGTACAAATATAATAAAAAAATATGTGTAAATGTGTGTGTTTGAGAGAGAGAAGATGGTGAGACATTAAAAAAATAAAAAAAGTTACTGTAGATGATTTGATATTTTTGGGAGGAATTTTTTTTGGAGGGAACTCCAGTTTATAGTATAGATAGATTAGATCTAAAACATACACGCGTTGGGGAAGGATTTTCTATTTCTTATCTTGAATTTTCGGCGGTCGACAATGGCTCGTTGGTGGAGAAATTTGGAGAGAGAAAAATGAGATTGTGAAGAAGTTTGTTCCAGAGTGATCGATAATTTAGAGAAATCTTCCAGAGTGGTCGACGATTTCTTCCAGATTCCATCAGTGCGGCAGATTGTGAAGAAGATAAGATTGTAGAGGAAAGATAAATTTTTCAAAATATGAATGACGGCTGGTGTGGGATAATTAATTTAAAGTAAGGTGTCTTTTTTAAAAATGAATATAGGAGTATTTTGGTAATTATGGCTAAATAAAATATATTTAAAAGTTAATGGCTAAATTAAGTTTTTTAAAAATTTTACCGGCTAGTTTGGCCCATTTCCACTTAAATAAATATAGATAAATGCTCCAAATATAATAGATACATTCCAGAAATTATAGTAGTTGTTCTAAGTCGAACACCGACCCTTATAGGACCCGTGGAACCTGGTAGGAGAGAGGAAGATGTTGTGCCGTCATCAACTCGTCAGCAAGGTGGATTTATTTTCAAAGAATAAATAAAGTTTAAGAGTAGTAACTCTTTAGAAGTATGATAGATAACTTAGAAATATCCAGATAAATATTTTTATACTTTACTTGTTTAACATCACTGTTATATGAGGATAGATATAGAATATTGTTGTGCTATGAGATAAGATAATATTGGAATATTGTGACTAGTACTGGAATACACATGATTAGGCTCATGATTTAAATTGCTAAGTTTATGAGATATAAATATTGACTGTGATACTGTTAAACTTAGCTATTATAGAATTGTGCTAGAATCCCTGAATTGTAGTGCAAGTAAGAAGAGAACATAGGAAGGATTGTACACCTTACAGCTGTGATGATAATCACTGAATGTGTCACTATGAGGTAACCCGCACATACACTATGATCAAGATATCACTATAAGGAGTCAATGCTAGGTTACCCTAGTACACTTATGGTCAATGCTAAGTAACCATTGGTATACTCTTCTCGGATTAGTGAGGTGACCCCTCCATTTTCCTATTAATGGCATGTTATATAGTGCAGTAGACAAATAGACTAAACAAGAGGGATCCCAAAGGAGAGTCAAAAGGTTTGCAGATATGGCAAGAGCTTTTGCGTTTTGTTTCCTATATGTTGTGTATTATTTGGGATATTTCATATTGCAAATTGAGTTCAAAACTTACCCACTGAATGTATTAGTACTCACACCCAACTCTTTTTAAAATATTTTCAGGTTGAGATGTTGATGCTAGTGATGTGCTGCTGGTGGGGGTTGACTGAGAAGTTGTCTTATCCGGTTGATTAAATTATTTGTTTCCGCTATGTTTCTGCTGAATACTATGATATTAGTATCTGATGTTGGATATATGATAATAGCATATGTCTAATATGCTAATAATGCAATGATGCCTACTTCTAAATAAAATTTGATAAAAGGGATGAAACATGTTCTTTTGATAAACCAACTGTTCATTTATTATTTTCGACCTATGAAGGGTCATACTCAGTGTTGCAGAATTTCCTAAGCGACCGCTTAGACGCTTCACGGTACCCATCCGAGGTGAAAATACAGTATTCGACCCTCTTATGCGGAGGTGACGCCTAGGTAGAATTGTTCGGCGCCTAGGCGGCTGAGTTCCGTTTAGGCAATCGAATTTCATTTTTTTAAAAAAATTATTTTTTAATATAATAAATTTATTTTTTTAAAAAAAAATTAATTAATGAAGTTGGAGATGAATAGGATGGTTATTGTGTCATGGAATATTTGAATGTTGAATTCTTTCGTATTTGGTTCTACTTGAACTTTGAATGTTATTTTGTCACGAACTTTGAATAATTTGAACTTTCAATTTTTGTTTTATTTGGATTTGGATGATTTAAAGTTTAATTGATATTGTTTGGAATGTTAAGATATATGAATCTATACATGAAATATTTCTATATTTGTTAAAAAAATATATAAAATAATAAAATAAAAAACGCCTAGAATCCGCCTAGGCCCTGTCTAGGCGCTCCAAGCGCTAGGCCCCCCTCGGCCGCCCGACTAGCGCCTAGCGCCTTCTACAACATTGGTCATACTTGATTACATGTTGGTATTTGTTTACTTTCAGTCGACCTATGAACGTGTCTTATTTGCTATCTTGCCTCCGTCCCATGAATCAGACTTATATGATTAACTTTTGAGATATAAATTGATCTTTGCTTGTTGGTATTTGTTTATCACTTTATCCCGCCTATGCTCGGGCTTGTTGGGTACCTTGCCACTTCAATTGCACTCTTATAAGGCATTATTAAAACGAGAATTTGCTCTAGTTACAGAAATTATGTGGTCCAAATTTCTGGAAAGTATAACATATCATTGTTCCAAAGCCTTTCTATTTAATTATTAATTATTCTAAGCCCCAATCCTTTTTAAGTGACACATTCGTCCTTCATTTATTATTCCTTTCGAAATCGGAGCGTTACAGATGTGTCTTAATATATAAGAGGCACACTTGTGTGAAACCGTCTAACAAATTTCTTACATTAAACGAATATCTATTTGACTCATGAGGTGGTCTCTCTGATTTTTTCTTTTTTAGTGCCCCTCTTCCCCCTCCCTTTTTTTTGTTTTTAGTTTTTTTTCACTTTTTAATTTTTTTCATTTTTTAAAATAAATATATATCATAAAATGAAATTAGTGAACCATAAACTTGAATTAAATTAATTTAATTTTTTTATCCGACATATCACTCAGTGTATTTGCCAGGCGCTGACGCCCACTAATACTTCAATATATAATTAGTGATACTTTACTTCGTACATATATAGTGATACATGATGTCTGAAGAATCAACAAATATATTCCAAAAAAAAGAAGATAAATGAATCAACTAAATTAAAATCTACATTATGATTTATGCAAAAATAATTAATTTATTTTTCTTCTTAGCATGTGAAAATTTGATGATACTTCAATTTATGTTAAATGATATTTCAATATATAATTAATGATGTTTTATTTCATACATTGTGATATTTTACTTTGTACATATTGATACGCGTGTTGGCGCGCGTGGACCTGACTGTTTTTGCGAGTTTGGGCAAATTTTGATGGTTTTTTGAGCGAGTTTGGGTCCTATTTGACCCGTTTAACGCAAAAGATCCGTTAAACGATCTCATACATGTTTATGTCAATATATAATGATTTCAAAATGACAATATATGTTATATATGTCTTCAATGTAAATAAATCACTAGCAAGTATACATGTCACATCACAATATTGACATTAGAGTTATATACTTGTCTATTGGGATGTGTTAGTGAATATTTATGAAGTGGGTGATCATTTTGTAGTTATATATACATTATAAGTTTAAATTAAATTCAATAGCTAGCGATCGCGTTGCTGTTATAAAAAACATTTAAAAGAAAAATTTTCATCGTACATTGACAAATAATGCGAATCGATCGTTTGAAATTCCTCAAGAGCGAATTTATAAAGCATTTGGAAAAATCTTTACAGAAAACCCTTAAGATGTGCATGCGCAACTACAATTTAATTAGATGGATGCAAATTATTCATGCTAGCTAGGTGTTACAAAGTCTAGTAATTTGTAGCATAATAGGCATGCTATATATCTAGGCTACACACACACAAAGTATCTTGTCAGACTTTGGAAATCCAAAATATATAAAATCAGACTGTCAGGCGGGCAGGTCACCCGGGTCAATGTACGGGTCAACACTGACCTGGCCCGCCTAAAAAATTGCTAGAAATAGTATCATTCTTAACACTAAGAAGTATCAGTCCAAAGTACAAAAAGTATTACCCGTAACCATAAAAAGTATATATATATGGGCTGGTCTCTTGTCCAACACAATTAGTGTACAGCAACGTCAGACTGGCGCGTGGGCGTCACACACTTGTATTTTTATTTTATTTTTTTCTGGCATAATTTTCTTTCTTTTTTCGATTTTCTATTTTTTGTTTTTGTTTTTCACCAAAAACTAGCATTCCACCTCTGCGATGCACAAAATATTATGCTTTTAAATTTTGAAAATATTAATCAATTTAATATGAGTATATTGATTGTACAATGAAATAATATATATTATTATTATGACAAAGAAATATAAAAAATAGGTATAAAATTTCGATGATTTTATTATGTAGGATATTCTTTATTGATTTACAATTGATAACATTGACCAATGTTGTCAATTTTTTGAAATTATACAGACATTTACAATCATTTATATAAATAATATAAAGTATCATAGTAAAAATCAACAAAATGGTAAATTGTGGTAATATTTGTCAATTTAAAGTCAATTTAGAGTTTCATTTGATGGTCAGAAGTAAATTGAAAACTTAGCAATGAGAATTCTAAAGATTATTCGGGGGGATAAAGATGACTCATGTCTTACAAAGATGACTCATACTTTATCCATAATATGTGGAAATACCAACATAATTTTATAGAGTCATTCGGTTTAAATGAATGAAGCATGCAGAACATAGGCCGAATGACAGAACGGGAAGTCCCGGGATGTGGAAGATCTCATCAATTTGTAGGATTTATATTGTTAGTAGTTGTCTCATATCTATTATCATTTTAATACTACTTTAATTTGTTAAAAGAAATAATGCAACTCTTTTTAGTTCAATAGCAAGTCTTGAATCACTTTCATTAGTCCCAAAATATGACTTAAAATTACAACATTTTTTTTTTTGTTAAAAGAACTTGTTTCATAAATGGTAAGAAACATTTGGTGTGACACATCTTCATAGTTCCAGTTCATAATTCAATTAGTTAACATTTATCTAATAAATTTTATTATATTTAATTAACTTATGCTAAAATAAATATAAATTCATAGCAAAAATGCCTACAATTAAATGAAAACAAACCACTTCATTATTTTTAATTTATCTAATTTTCCAGTTAAACTTATTGGTTATACCCGATAGATTTAATAATAGATCTACATTAATTAAATCGTCAAACTCATTTATTATTCAAGTACATTAATGTTTATAAGAACATTAATTATAGATTCTATACATTCTACTATAATACTTTTACAGTATATGTGTAAAATTTTAAATATAATTATAAAATATAAAGCTTCAACTATTACTATATATATATATATTTCAAAAGTTATTTGTTTAAAAAAATACTGTATAACACATTTTCATAAAATAAAATAAAAAATATCTGTTACTTAATTGAGTAACTATATTACATTGTTTTTTCTACTAATTAATTATTTTGTTTTCAACTTTCTCAACAATTAACCACGACTTACTCATAACAAATCGATTAGCAATTTAGTCAAATTAGGTTATTATTGAACAACTCAAACGTAGATTTTTTTAAAAATGTATTAAAAACAATAATTTCTTTTTAATTTTTTTTCCATTCTCACCTCAAGAGTATGCGGGTCTTTTAAATTTTGCTCTCCTAATTTATTTAAGTCTACTGATGTAAACAATAATAATATTTATATATACTCCAAATCATCATTTATTGACGATCTCAACAAATTGAATACGCAAGTTTACTTGGTTTTTTTAAACAAAACATTAGTTAATATAATAACCCCACAACATAATGGTAACATCACATTTTTAATACAATAACCCTACAATATAATGGTAACATCACATTTTTTAGGGACATCATATAATATTTAAGTTTAGAACAGGCATAAACAAAAAAAAAGTAAGGAAAATGTGATTTCAAATTACAAACTAATGCTATAATTGAGTGTTTGGACATATATTAGGTTATAGTATATGGATAAATATTAAATTGAACGAAGCTTTTTCTATGAGATGAACACGTAAGAAAATCCCACAAAAAAACCATGTTTACACATATTGAGATACATGGCATCATGTAAATAATGTATCGGCGTCATGTAAATAATATATTAGATATGTGATAAGTTTTAAGTTAAAAAAGATTAGAATTAATCAACTAAAAAAATACAATGACCCATTTAATTAGAATCGATGGTTGCTTTAATATCAAGGGAGATGCATCCATGCCTCAAACTGTCTATATCAATAAGATTAATGTTTACCAATAAATAAATAAATATCAAACGAATCATTCACTTGAAATTACTTTGAGAAACAATAACTGAAATCAATAAGACAAAATCAATTCAAGATTACAACTTTAGACTATCTAAACATATATATAAATGTCTAATACAATAATTTAGTTTCCCCACCTTTGCTGCAATCGAAACAGACACGACAACTGACTCATCCCGACTTCTCTCTATAAACAAACGTTTTTCACCCTATTGCATCGAACACGGGCGCGAGCTTTATAATTTGTTTGATGTTCAAAACTACTAAACAACAATACTCATAGGTAAATTGTAATATACAGAACAACTATGTTTATATAAATAGCGATGAACTCAAATTTAGGACACGATCTTAATTTATAGGGATTAATATATATGGATGATTGATGATAAATTAAGAACGTTGCAATAATCGAATAGATTCCGGAAACTTTTTTTTATAGCAAAAAATAGATTTAGGAAACTTATAAATCGTCATATGATATCCTATTCAATTTATTACCTACAAAATCATCATAGTCAAATTTAAAATAGGTAAGTTATTATATAATACGCATTTAAATATCATCTCCTAATTATATTATATGTCAAATCAATGACAAAATCCTCTTCCAAATACATTTATGTTTATTTAAACTAGTATACCACCTGTGCGATGCACAGGGGATGTTATTAAAAAATATATTTATGTACAATAATAAAATTATATTCCATCATGAATTTCGCGTATAAATATATGAATTATATCGTTTGAATTATAAATTACTTATGTATTTTTCATCATTGAAAAAATCAGCCTTGCTGGCTCTAGCCGTATTAGAAATACCCAAGTTGATTGTAAAATCGAGAAGGTAAGGTCCTGACTGCTCAGTTGGTCTCGCCAACGATTAATAGGCAAATTAGGCATGAATAATTTTTTTCAATTTTTAAAATATTTTTATTCAAAAAATGATTAAATAAAAATTTTGAGGTTTTCCACCCTTTTTATACAATAACCTACATCCCAATGTTTCAATCTACAACCAATGTGGAATGTATAAAATTTATAAAAAGTTGCAGAACTAATTTGAGGTTTCGATTTAAGATTACCCACTCTTTTATACAACTCATATCCCAATATTTCAATTTACAACCGATGTGAGATGTATGGTAAGTGAAAATTTAATATGTAAATAGGAATATGTAATAATATATTATAAAAAAAATGCTCAGGCGAAGACAATCTAAATGAAATTTTATATGTTATTATATGTAACTTTATGAATCCACTTGTGGAGAAACAAAACATCATAGTCCTGATAATTGATATGTAACTTTAGAACTTCACAAATCTACACACACGCACACACACACAAATGAGGAATGATAGAAAAAAAATATTGAAAAAAAATCAAATGCATAATCTCTAAAGATTTTAACTCATTAAAAGAGTTTGGATGTAGATGTTGAATTTTTTTAATATATTTAATTAACTAAAAAATTTAAAATATTTTAAATTAATATATTAAAATATCTTATTATATTTGTTTAACATATTTAATTCAATTTTTATTCAAAAATATTTAATTCCTAAAAATTTAAAATGTATCATATTAAATTGATAAAATCAAATATCAAATATTATACTTGATCTCAATTTGCAAAGATCATTATTAAACCTCATAATTCATAGTTTGTTCATATACAATATTATTTATTTGTTATTCAATGTTGGATAAATTTTGGTTTAAAATTAAAATATACAAGTTTTAACTATTTAAAATATCTTTAAAGTTGAAAACTTAAATATGATAACTTAAAAATCTTAAAATTATCTAACATTAAAATGATAAGACCAATTAATACATTTCGAGTTTTGATCATTCAAAATTTAAATATATTTAATTTAAATTTTTATATGTAGATCTTGATTTTTTAAAATATATTTAATCAATGAGCATTTCTAAATACGCTATTAAACTTTCTTTATACAACACTATTACATTTAATTCGGAAATAAATAATTATTAATTTACATAAATATCATTTTTAATTTTAAAAATTACTTAAAAAGAAATAAAATAAAAATAAAAAATCTCCTCCTTATGTATTAAAAGTCATGCATAACAATATTTGTAAGTTTTTTGACGTGTGATGATTTTTGTTTAAAAAATTAAAACCACAAGCTTTAACTATTTAATTTATATATAAAATTCATGACATAAATATATTTAACAATTAATTACCAACTTCTATTAATACATTTAATTCAAAATTTTAAGTAGATTTAATTTAAAATATTCAATTGTATATTGATTAATACATTTAATTTGAAAATTTAAATATATTTAATTGAAATTTTGATGTGGATCTGGAATGATTTTAATATATTTAATCAACTTAAAATTTTAAATTTTTTTAAATTAATATATTAGAACATTAACTCATAACACTTAAAAGAATAATAATTAATATAAATTTATGATCCACGTAAAGAAAAAAATAGGTGTTTAGAAAATTCACATATAAACCAACAATTTAAAGGCCACCTAATTTTTTCATTGAATGAACAAAGTAATTTTTGATAAAAAATAGTATTTTTGCTAAATAAAAAAAATAATTTATAATGTTGAAATTCTAGTATTGAAAGATTATATAATATAAATATTAACTAATTAATAAATATTATACTTTTATTTATAGAAAGTGTATTTAGGCGGGAAAACTTATTATTACTATTTATAGTGACTATCTTACTTTTAGATATAATATAGATTGATAGATTGACATAATATATCCATAGGTACATGGATTATAAAAATAATTAATTTTATAAAAGATGGGAAGGAGAGAAAAGAAAAGTTCAGCATCAGTACTCTATTATTGTTTATTATACATTTATATATACGATTAAATATATACATATATATATATACATAGATTGCATTTAATTTAATATAATAATATTATTTAATCATATTAGTATGGATTTGTGCAGATTTTCGAATATACATTATAATGTAAAGATTAAAAAAAATGCATGTAATTAAAGGTGTGATTCTAGAAACTTAATTATAGATATAACAAACTTTCCAGATTTTAATGAATATATTGAAGTAAGCAAATTATTAATCAATTAATTAATAATTATTGAGATATTAATTATATTATTTTCCATAATCGGAATTGGTATATGATATGGTATATGTAGAAATTATTTAATTTTATATTTAGACTTAGAATGTTTTGGATTCATATTAACATATTTAAATGTGGTAATATATGTATATTATTATTGTAGTATAGAGATAATATGATCATCAATTTCTTTTTTAAAAGTTATTTTATATACACGAATTTAATTGATTGATTGCAATCTAATTATTGATTTGCAAGCTAATTATTAATAATTAATTAATATCCATATTATAGTATATGAATTAATTTTCAAATTTGGAAGGGTGTTTTGGTCGGGAAAATTTATTTTTTATATTTATGATGACTATCCTATTTTTAAATATAATATAGATATAGATTATACATATCATTAGTAGATTAGTAGATATTATTAGCAGATTTTATAAATGAATTAAAAAAAGTAGTTTCATCATGTACGTGTATCATCAGTAGATTTTTTAGGTAAATATTTAATTAGATTAGGTTCATTATATGTGATTTATATTTGCATACTATATTAATTCTCAATCCAATATTAGGTCCTAGATACCATTCTCATTTAATATTTCATATATTAATTCCTAATATAAATAGATATGGTGTGTGTGTATATAATCAAATTTATCCATCCCTAATATAAATATATACACAAATTCCTAATATTAATATTAATATTTCATGGCTGAGAGTTGTTCATCCCTAATATTAATATTGATATATTAATTCCTAAATAAATAGATATGGTGTCTATGTATATATATATATAAGATGAAATTTATTTATCCGTAATATCTATCCCTAATATAAATATATAACAATTTTATACGTAAGTAATAAATAAATTAAGAGAAAATATTAACTTCTCAATTAGGAATAGTGATTTGGGAGGGAAAAATTATTATTTCTATTTCCGATGACTATCTTATTTTTAAATAATATATAGATTTATATCCTAAAATAAAATTAGTGAGCCCTAAAATTAAAGTGAATTGATTTAATTTATTTGAAATGAATATGAATTATATATTCTAAAATGAAATTAATAAACTCTAAAAAATACAAAATAAACCCCTAAACCCCCCTCCAAAAAAAAACTCCCTAAGAAACACAAAATAAACACCTACACCCCCTCCAGCAAAAAAAAAAAAAAAAAACACCTACCCCCTCCCGCAAAAAAAAACCCCTAAAATAACCTAAAAAATTACTAAACCCTAAATCCCCCTAAGCTATAAACATTAATTGAGATAGAATAAATCATAATTTGAATTAAAGAAACTCATATACGAAAAGTTGCAGGCCCAATACTTTTTTATGGTTACGAGTGATACTTTTCATACTTCGGACTAATACTTTTTAGTGTTAAGAATGATACTGTTTCTGACAAATTTTATTTTTTTGGACCTAGCAGGTCAGGTCAGGGTTTATCTGCACATTGACCCGCGTGACCCGCCCACTTGACCGTCTGATTTTATGTATTTTGGGTTTCCAAAATCTGACAAGATATATATAGTACATACACACACAATATACCGTATACAACATGTTTTATTTCAATTATTCAAACATGCATGCCGAGAATGTATCAAACTCATGTACATGTGCATGTACAAGTGTACACCGAACTTGAATGGGACTAAGAAAGTGATTATATATAGGGCGGATTTAAATTATTTCTATATACTTATATTACTTTAGGTGTGTAATAAATGGAAAAGCTAAGAAATTATGCATAAATAGGCATTTTCATATGTGATATTATTATTATTATTATTATTATTATTATTAAGTTTTTTTCTTTTGAGAAAAATTAAGTTTAATTATAGCTAGGACGGGCATTTGACGGTATAACCATTACACAACATACAATTCAAGGCCCAACTAAAATATATGAGTCCCTTAAAAATATTTATCTAATTTAAAATATTTGTATCCAATACCAATTAAAAATTATCAAAAGTATTTATTATGCATTTACACATTCAAATAATTTATTCATACATCTATTAAATCAAACTGATCTACGTAGTTTCTTTGTTTTTTTTTTTTAAATGAAACTCAAAATTTTGGAAGTTGTGTAATTATACTATTTTAAATTTTTAACCTTAATATGCGTAAAATGGTATGAGAAATGCTTGTATAATTCAAGGCATAATTAAAACGGAATGAAAGTTTTAAAACTTAATTTACTTAAAAAGGGGGAAAAGGTAAAAAAAAAAAAAAACTATTTATAACATAATATAATTAAAATTAAAGAACTCAATCAAACCTGCGCACATGCACATCCATAAATCTAATTACAAAAATATTAAATCTCCAGTATCTATTTATACATATTATGTTAAAAAAACTGAAAATATATTTTAGATACGAGATAAAATATAAAATATAAAATATAAAATAATAATAATAATTGTTTTTTGAAATCTGAAGTTGTAACAACAGGGAGCCCAAGTGTGAGTGGCAGCATCATTTATAAACAAACACACTATCAATTATCACTGCCTCTCATTCCAGTTCCACCAGCTCTCTCTCACACTCACACTCACACTCACACTCTCCCCAAAAATGAATTTTCCATCATTGTCAAACCCCAACCATCTTCTACTCACAGCTTTTCTCCTTCTCTCTCATTTACTGCTCACTACTTCCCGGAATCTAGACCTCAAGCACCTCCGGCAACTCAATTACGGCCTCGCCGGTGACTCTCCGACTTACATATGGCCCTTGCCTTCGCAATACACTTCCGGCAACCAAACTCTCACCGTTGACCCCAATCTCACGCTGATTACGAGCGGAAATGGCGGTGGCTCTCTCATCGTTTCCGAAGCATTTGACAGGTACAAGAGAATCATCTTTGAACATGCTAGTTTGAAGTTGCCTAGCTCTGGAGTTGACTATGATCTCAAGAAACTGAGCATACTTGTTCATTCAGATAATGAAGAGGTACTTCGCAATTTCTAACCGTCGTTGCTTGCTTTATTTCGTCAATTTTTTGTTCAATTTTTTCGTTTGTGTATTGTAGCTTCAACTGGGAGTTGATGAGAGCTACGCTTTGTTGGTGGCTGCCAGCGATGTTCATTCTGTGATCGGGGAAATCACAATTGAGGTGCACTCAATACTAACGTTCCTTTCTGCCACTTCATTGAGTTTTCCTATGTTTCTATATTTGGGAAATTTCAATCGTAAATTTCTCCTGAGGTTATCCTCTTGTAGGGGCTATTTTGACTCGTTTACTGATGTCTTATCTTCATACTATCCTATTGAGTGGCAAATTTCCTGAATCCAGGTGAAGTTTAGATGATCATTATGTTAATGAGAGAGATGTGTATAAATGAAATTACTTTTCTGAGGGTTAATAGAGCGTTTGATGGCAGAATTCCAGTTTTCCTTGTAGCTGATTTAGGAAGATCAGGTAGCAGCTGGTCAGATGTGTAGTGTTTGTGTTAACAAGCTTATTGGCTCAATCAATGAGTGATCATCTACTGTACCTGGCACATGGAATTTGTTTTGTTATTTTGATCCTTCCACCTTGCTTAAATCTTTGCATGTTTTTCTACATTTAAACAAACCACTAATGCAACTAAAATTTGGAACATTAATTCTTCTTGCTGACTTTGAATAATGTGCAGACCATCATTGTTTAGTTCCTAATTTTCTCTGTTTCAATATAATATTCCTAAGCTTTATTATTTACTGCAGGCAAATTCTGTCTATGGCGCGCTGCATGGACTAGAGGTACATTTGATCGTAGCAGGTTCATCATTGTATTACATTTTTTGTTCAGGAAAGTTGTGAGATCCTAATTTTTATTCAGTGCCAAAGATATGTGGCATCAAATGTGTGTTGACATATGGGTGGCCTCAGTTGCGCAAGGCAATTAAAGAAAGCAGATAGTGCATCTTTTGAAAATTTACGCGACTTTTAAAGAATAACGTTAATGTAATATTGTTATCCTCGGATACTCGGCTCTGTACCATGGTGTTACCTAATACTAAACATAGTTCCAAGTTAGGAATGTAATTGTTAACCCTCTAATTATTCTTGTTTATACTTTTTATCCAGACATTAAGCCAGCTATGTGCATTTGATTATGGAACAAAAACAGTAAAACTGTACAATGCTCCATGGTACGTCCAGGATAAGCCGAGATTTGAATACCGTGGGCTTTTGCTTGGTGAGTTGAGTCTTTATTTGACTGACATTTCTTTCATTTAGTTCTATGCAAGGTTGCTTGAAGTTGAATTTCATGTTTACATGTTTTGCAGATACTTCAAGGCATTATTTGCCAATTGAAATAATCAAGCAAGTTATAGAGTCTATGTCATATGCTAAACTTGTAAGATATGCGAATCTAATGTTACTTCTCTTTCTTTAGATATATTTTTTTTCTTTTTCCATCCAGACTTAAGAATTTTGATGATTGCATTCAGTAGAATGTCCTCCACTGGCACATCATAGATGAAGAGTCATTTCCACTTGAAGTCCCAAGTTTCCCAAATTTGTGGAATGGGGCATATACGAAATGGGAGCGGTATACCATAGACGATGCTTCTGAAATTGTCGAGTAAGTTTCTTGTTCTACCACCTCATCTTTCTCAAGGAGTGTTCAAGTTTTACTTGGAACGAGTAAATGCCTCTTCGGAACTTGTAATGGTCTTAAGTTTTCACTAGTTCTGTACTGTAAAAGGCATTGAGCAGTTAAAATTACTTTTGCAGAACTTGTGCTATTAGTCTCTGTAAACTTCTAGTTATTCAAACCAAAAATAGTCCAATTTTTTCATCTTGATTCAACTTTGAGATACTATCTTATCCTAAGAAATTTCTGGAACTGGCAATTCAAATTAAATGCTTTTATTGCAGAACTCATGTACTTCGAGTAATGAGAAAGTCATGCATTAGTGCTGCATCCAAATGCTAGCACATAATCCCCTTACATCTGCACTCTAGAATAATGAATACGATTTCTTATGTTTATCTTCCCATTACCAGTGTAAGAAAATATAGATTTTTTGGTATATGGATAATAACCAAAATCTTAACTTATGCAGGAATTAGGATGTCAATACGATGGTTCCTTTCTTTTTATCTAAATCTACGAATTTGATTTTAATTTTATTATAACAAAATTAGGACATTCTGTCTTGGTCTCTTTTACATTTATTTATTTTCCCTTATGAGAAACTAATGATTTGTTCCATCATCCATGCGCAATGTTTTCTCCATGTGGCCAACATTGAAGTTTTGCAAAAAAGAGAGGTATGTTGTGTCGTAGAATCATAAAAATATTATGTATCATTCTTTTATACCGAATTTGATTGGATTGGAGGATTTGTTATTTATATACAATTTGTTTCAATTATGTCTTCTAAAGATTTTTCCTAATCATCCTATGCATATGAATTCTCCTAATTTTGGAGTCACCATACAATTGCTGCAAGAACTTATTCGGATTTGAGAAAGTGATATTAGATCCTTTTATTTATGTTACTTATATTTAAATTAGTATTGAAACCCAACTAAGCTTAAATCATTTGTCAAATTTAGATCCATTTTATTGCATAATATCTCAATCATTCGATCTGTTTTACTTTCAGGTATTAATGTTATGGCAGAAGTTGATGTTCCTGGGCATGCAGAATCATGGTAAAACTTAAGAGATTAAGTTATTCTTCGCTAAAATTACTGCTCTTCGTCTAAAACTAAAATACTTTATTTTTCTTATTTTACTCTTTATTAAACAAATGCAGGAGATGTTCTGCTGGAACTTGTTCCCACTCCTGAAAATCTTTTATGAGTTTGTGAACATGGAATATGTCTCTTATTATTTACAAGTTTCAGTTCAAGTTAAATATTCTGGTTTTCTTTTGTTATATTAGAAATGCTGGTAAAAAAGGAAGCATGATGCCGACTTGTACAGTGTACTTACTCGCAATGTCTATTTTGCCTTATGGAGACTCATGAAATGAACCTTGTGTTGATTATAGCATTATCATGAAACTTGAAAGCATCTCATGTCTCAGTTGATAGTTTGTTGCTTGGTTCCTGTAGACATTAACCGTGAGTAAATTATTTGGAGGATGTTTCAGGCTACCTTTCCTCTCTGATGCATTAGATTAGAGGAACATGGGTTCACTAGTCCTACCATTATTTGTGCTTATTCAGGAAACAGACACTCTTGCTCTTATATGTTGAATGCATCAACCACTTCAAAGTATTCATGTTCAAACAAGCTCTTTCTTGTATGCAGGGGAACAGGATACCCTGATCTTTGGCCATCCCCTTCCTGCAGAGAGCCTCTGGATGTTTCTAAAAACTTTACATTTGATTTGGTCTCTGGCATACTCTCAGGTGAAGATATGTTCTCTTGAATGAATTAAAGTCAAGTGTTATTTTGGTATCCTGCACATTCTTGATATGCACTGTATATCTGCATATCTTGCTGTAGACTGCTGCATTTATTTGTAAACGGAATTTCACTGGTTTGTTTAATCCATTTGAATCTTTAGACAAACTTCACTCTGTATGAAATTCTCGGCTACGGAAATTTGTTGGACCATTTTTTCAAAGTTAGTACAAATGTTAAAGTAGAACCTAGCACAGTCCATTATGCTTGCGTCTTCCTCATTGAGGCCCAACCTGTGGGTCTGGGGTGTGGCAATGACAATCATTTGTAAACTTATATCAACGTATAAGTTTTTCAAACCACATGTGATTATCTTGTTCCGTAGGTTTATAAATGCTGAAGTAATATATTTGGTCAACATTGCAACTTGATTTAATAAATAATTTCAAATGTTGTTAAAAATTTATAGATCAAATTAATTTATCTGAGAGTAAAAGATAAACCATCTCTAATTTCCCATGCATAAGGTAACATAAATGTGTATAAAAATTGGAACTGTTATGAGAAATTCTCTCTTGCATCTAATTTGACAAAATCGTTTCTCAAAAATTATTTTTCATTTTCTGTTACAAACGTTACTTTATTATAATTACTTATAAAGGGATAGCTTGATGGAATTGATTGTATCCAAACAGAATGCTGTGTGGAAACAAATTCCTTTGTTTCAAGACTAGTTTCAGATGCTACTGGCCTTTTGAGCTTCTAGGTGCTTAAAGTATTTGATAAATGCTGCTCTTCATGATGTTCTTGCATCAATAAGTAAATGAGACATTTCACTGAAAACATTCTTCTGACCGCCCTCTGTTGTTGTGGAACAAAATTCTGGTTTGCAGACATGAAGAAGATATTTCCTTTTGGACTTTTCCATTTAGGTGGTGATGAGGTCAATACAGGTAACAACGCTTTCAATTAGTTCTTGCTTTCTTATCTTTTTCTTTGGTTTCGAATAGCTTTAAGTTAAAAATGTGTTTTCTTGCCAAGAGGGAACACATGTAAATGCTCAATTGATGAATTTTTTAAAGGTCCCAGACTATGCAATCTGAAATCTGAATTATTATTCTGTTTGAGACACAATCATTTAGACTACTACTCTGATACAGTTTTGAGTGAGGAAAAGGGTGATTTGGATGCCCTCAGATCAGTATTATGTAGCTCAAGCTTCAAGAAACTTGTGATTGAATTGCCTCATGCTTGTCCCTTTTGCTTGAACAGAATCAAAGAACTTTTGAGGATCTGGAGGACATTTAGAGGGGGGTATGGGATGGGCTCAAGTGTAGAGTAGCTCGGTGGATGTCAAATCGTAACAAATTTAAAGGGCATTCTGTTGCACATCTAGTTAGGAACTTGAGTTGTATTTCCTAGATTTGATGACCTCAATACTTGAGGATGACTTGTCCCTTGTACTGTTCTTTTCTTTATTAATAAAATATCATACATGCCATCTCTAGTCTCTACTGAGGAGTGATTCGAGTGAATATGCAGATTGTTGTGAGTACTTCCTTTACTGCATTTGCCCTTTTATTGATATCATTCTCAATCTGCCTCTTCAAAATTTTTGCAGATTGTTGGACCTCAACCCCGCATGTGAAGCAATGGTCAGTCTCATCCTTTTTGTCTATGATCTTCCTGATGGAGTGCTAGTTTCACGATTAAGTTTCCTGTATAAGGTCCTTAGAAATAATTAAAGTAGTAAACCATCATGCTTAGCATTAACATATATCGCTTTATGTCTTCTGATATATAGAAACACTCTTTTATGCTGCCTTTTGGTCTCATATTCAAAATTCATAAGTAGTATCCATCAGATAAAGTTTTGCCTTCAAGTTTTTACTTTTCTGTTTTCCTTTGTTTGTTTGAATATTGATATGCTAATAATGAAAGTAAGTTCCTAAGCTGTGAAATACAATTATCATAGTCCATGGTTATATCAACCACTTTATTATTTGAGCTTAGGCAACTCAGACTTCACCTTTAGTGTAATAAGTTCAACTCATTGTTTAATTGGGTGACTTTGAATTGTGGAAGAAATACAATGAGCCTCATGTGCCCAGTTGGCTTTATTGTAAAATTTCCTCATTTGGAACAAGCAATAAATGTGTGCTATTGACTTATGTAACAACTTGGGCAAACTGGAAGGACAAATCAGATGTAGTTGGTAGCAAAACAATTTTGCTCTTATAAGTTCCATCCCTGCATATTGATGGGACGAACTTTGTCTGATCATGGAGGTAGCTCAATGTGGGCTTGAATGTACTGAAGCAAGATGGTAGTCTTCTTCCATTTTTTGTGTCCTTACATCTTTTCCTTTATACCCCTCTAATAAAATTTCATGTTATAGCGTCAATGGTTGTGCTCGTCAGCATTAAACATATTACCTTTCATCAGGCAGAATGGGGGACTGGAAATATGAATACATCTATGCTTTGCTTGGAGTTCATATACAAACGATAAAATCTTGTAAAAGTGCAATCTTAGAGCAAAACCCCTGGGTCTTGAAAATAACTGTCTCCATAAACTTGAAATTATGTAGATCTAGCTGGTTCTTTATTTATTTATCTGTAAAAACCATGATTTATTTTCTCTTATTTGGAACTAGCATGGTGCTTTTTCTGTTGTTCTCAGGGCCTGGAATTTTTGTTAAACTTTTTACCTATAATGTTGGTTATGGTCACAAATTCAATATGCAGGCTTCAAGATCATAATATGACTGGTAAAGATGCATATAAATATTTCGTACTCCGAGCTCAGGAAATAGCTATATCTCTAAATTGGATTCCAGTTAATTGGTAAGTTAGTTTTTTTTTTTTAATCATATCTGGAGTCATGTTTTCTTCTTCAATCATAGACAAGTAGCTGGATATGCTTTGTTGCTATCTGCCCGGCTGCCCCCTCCTGTCCTGTGATCTTTTTGTCATTGAATATTTTGAACTTTAGCTAGTGAGGTGCATGGCTCTTTGACTTCTAAGCAGTTCTATGATGATTGCACAATTTCCGTGTTTGATATCTCATATCCTTATTCTCAGGGAAGAAACCTTCAACAACTTTCCAGAAAGTCTCAACCCCAAGACAGTGGTGCATAACTGGTGTGTATCTAACTTGTACAGAGCTTCAAAATGTTGATGTACTAGTAACTTCTCTGGCATAAGATACTTACATGATAATTATAGGTTGGGATCTGGTGTTTGCCCAAAGGCTGTGGCAAAAGGTTTTAGATGCATTTACAGCAACCAAGGTTTTTGGTATCTTGACCACTTAGATGTTCCTTGGGATGAAGTCTACTATGCTGAGCCACTAGAAGATATAACTGATGCTTCACAGCAAAAACTTGTGCTTGGGGGAGAAGTTTGCATGTGGGGTGAAACAGCTGATGCATCAGATGTACAACAGACAATATGGCCTCGAGCAGCTGCAGCAGCAGGTATGTGTTAGAAGCACTATAAATACACTTCATACACTCAAGACCTTAACATTGAAGATTTAGTTACTAGTGTTATTCGTTGTTCAGTGAAATCCAATTAAAACTTACTATTACTAGATTTGCGTCTTTGATATCGATGTTTATGTATATATCGGAGTGCAGACATCAGTGTTCTCCCCCCAGTCAATTTTTATGATAATTTAAGTTTTTAAACTTTTCATGAATTACTGTTTTAGAGACTCAAAAGTCCAAGCACGGACATTTGTATCCAATCGTTGAGAGCTTAACATGATTCTGTTAAACTCAACGTAAAATGACATGTAATGGCGCTTCTGCATTTCTGTTAATTTGTTTAATTTTCGTTTTCGTGCAGAGCGTCTATGGAGCCCTCAGGAATCTGGATCTTCGCATAACAGTACAACTGTTTTGCTAAGATTGGAGTATTTCCGTTGTCTCTTGACCAGGCGTGGTGTCCCGGCAGCCCCAGTTAGAAATTTCTATGCTCGTCGACCTCCAACTGGTCCAGGATCATGCTACAGCCAGTGAAGGGGAATTGATTCTGTTGAAGACATAATATGGGTGGCAAATATGTTTGAATCGAATATAGATTAGTAGATCTAGCTCTGTCAAAAAAAAAAATAATAATAATAAAAAAAAAAATTGGAACCCTAGTGTACGCCTTTCCATCTCTTGTTTGTCTACTTGTATTGTGAATGTCCATGTTACCATTATTTCTTCTTTTTTCTTTGTACGTATGTATATGCAGATTTGGTTATTCCGCTGATATGGATTTATCTTTTCATGCTGTTTTTTATGGATTTATTTGACCTTTTCTCTTTCTTTAAGCGAAAAAAAAGAAAAAAATTACCCCGAGAATTCCATTTGATCAGCACACCGACGTTGCGTGCTTGCATTGGTGTCAAAAAAATATTTCACCCTTTTTTTTTCTAAACTTTAACTTAATTAATTAACATAACATCTAAATTCTATTAATTAACCAAATGAGTTTGAATTAATTAATTAATTAATTTACATCTCTACTTACTAGATAATAATGACTCATTAGAATATGAGACCGGCAACTTATATAATAAACATAGGTTGAATACTTATGGCAAAACGAAACGTGTCATTGCATGTTTAAATTTGTTATAAATTAGTCAATCAGCAGGCGAAAAGGTCAACATGCAAAGACCAAATTCTCCGACAGGCAACAAAGTCCATGTGAGAAAGACAACTGAAAATAATTATTAAAAAATGAAAAACTTGGTCAACTTTACGAAAGAATCTTCATCTTCTTAGATGAAAATTAATTAAATTGGGCCTTAAACATTTTTTTCTACTTTTAACTTCCCAATCACTTCTACCTATTTCCAAGTCAATAGATTACTCCGTAACTCTCAATCATATAGTCCCTATTACTATAAATAATTATTATTTTCATAGTAATGTACAAATACACCTCCATTAAATCTTGAGAAATTAAAAAAAAAATCCACTCAAGTTTTGGTAAGTTATAAATCTTTAATATTATTTTTCCAAAAACAGAGTAGCATTAATTGAAATTGATTAACTTAATTTGAGAGAGTGTGTGAAAATATATTAAACTGCAAATATTTTGACACAAATTATAAACTTTAAATAATAAACAATTTGAAAGGGAGGGAGTATATTTTATGACCTGTTTAAGCCCACTTTTTTTAATGTTTATTTCATTGATTTTCTTCTTCTTGGATTATATACAAGTCAACTCTGTTAAAAATAGTAGGAAGTCCCCAACTTTGGGCCGCCCTGCCGTCATAAAAATAGTATTATCCCATTCAAGTTAAAAATAGAACACTACCTAAAGAGGCAAACCCAATCGATATATAATTTAGTACAAATGATTGATTTATACTCACTTTGCATTTCAGCACATAACAATGAATGATGCCATTCTTTCCTGCCCCTCTTCATATTCCTACATTAACAATGGTAACAAGTTATGAATTTTTGGCAATTCTTTCTCTCAAATTTCTTTTTCGGGAATTTCTTGTAATGAAAGTAATGATAATATAGTTTTCAGGCTGCAATGAGGTATTGACAGAAACTCCTTCACCAATAAGCAGCAACTTGTAAGTTTGAGTTACCTATCAAACACTTTCAGGGGCATTTCCCTTGTAACTCGAATCTTTAATATTTCATCTCGAACTTCACTGCATTAATGTATTCAAGTAGGAGCTGCAAATCAAATTCTGAAAAATGTCAAACAACACTTACCTATGCCGAATTTGAACAGGATTTTCAATGATAATAGCTTGTGCTTTTATGGAGACTTCTCCAGCGGTCATGGTCACTTTGATCCACAGAATACTCTGAATACTCAATCTTCTTGCAGCATTATTCTCTCAGGTTTGATTCTAACATTTCCTTTGAATCATTAGTGCGACAACTATGTTTGATTTGCTAATCATAGTCAAACTTCAAAGATCTTGCGACCTCACATTTCGAATTCTAGGATCGACATCGACTTCTCAAGGAGAAACTCAGCTGAACTACATGCCTGTACAAGAAGACATCTCTTACCAGCCCTGGGTGAACACTTATGTTCAGCAAAGCAATAATGTATGTCATGACTCATGTTTACACCTTTTTTACTATGATCATATCGTATTTTGCAGACCGCGTGTATATAGGAAGGAGTTTACTTTGGGTGATATATTAGATAGCTTAGATTGATAAAAATAATATAGCCTAATCTACCACATACTTTGATGGATTGCATAATTTTAAGCTTGTTAGATTATGTAATCCTTCAAAAGCTCAATCATATGCATTGTCAATCTAATTCTAATCTAATAGTAATACTTCACATTCACATAGTGCCCATTAGAATTGTATAATTTTTTCACTAAGAAAAATGAGTAAGTGACTAGGATGTGTTCCCAGTATTTAGCATGAGAAATGACTGAGATTTTCTCTTACATGAGTAATCCATGTGTGGTTTTCTAGGAGATTCAGTTAATTCAAAATGCAAGAAAGCGATCAGCTGAGGCTGGTCCTTGCAGTTTAATCAACTCAGAAACTAATGAGAGGGACAGGGGGAAGAAAAAACCAATGCACATTCAAGGAAAGTTGCCAAAAATACCAAAAGAGAAGGTACAATTTCTTTGTATGTTGCAATGAAGGATTTCTATTCATACTTATTTGAGGATGGTGCATCAGAAAGGTGAAATCAACCAATGGCCTCATGGCCTTAGGATGCTCGAGAAAGGCACATTCAGACCGCACTTCACATGTATGTTTGACAAATTAGACTAATAATCAGAGCAGGGGTCTTACAGAAATTTGTCAAACAAACATTGCAACTTCTCTATGGCTGTTTCTCAGGAAACACTAATCTACTTAATTTCATGTTTGCAGGAGCCTACAGTGAGAAGGAGAAGCCAAAAGTTAACCGACAAGATCACAACGCTTCAAAAGCTAGTTTCTCCCTATGGCAAGGTAGCAACTGAAAAACAGCCTATAATTGCAATCCTGCACAATGTAACTAAACTTGATTCTATTTTATATTCTCTCAAGATCTTATCTCAGTTAGCAAAGTGAAACAAGTTTCAATTCATTTGCAGACAGACACAGCTTCAGTGCTCCTAGAGGCTTCTGTTTCAATCAAAGCACTTCAAGACCAGATTGAGGTGTTAGCCTTTTCTTACATGGGCTTGTTCTATATGTGTTAACTGAGATAATAAAGACAAACAAATCATTTTCGACAGTTCTTCATATTTTCCTTCACAAAGAAGATGCAAGTTATTCTTGAAAGACAATCTTTGCGTAGTATGTTACACCTTTCCTAATTTCTTTGCAGGAAATGTTTCACATGATATCAGCAGAACAAATGACGAAAATGGTAAATATTTCATTAGTGAAAGATAAAAATATGGTGATTAATCTATCTAGTCCTCAATTTGACTATGATTTCTCATTGCAGGCAGGAGAAAAAAGATCTAACCTTCAAAGCAGGGGCCTGTGCTTAGTATCCTCTGTCATTCTTGAAGAACTTGACCAGTGATTGCCAATAAAATGCCTTCAGCAGTGAAATGTTACCTGCTGTAAACATATTTGCAGAAAATCTTTAACTCGGTCGATTCAAAGCACAGGCTCGAAGATTGTTCTTTTTACCTTATAAAGAAAGAATCAGTTTAGCACTCCATTGCGCTTTTGGTAACAAATGTAAGAATAGAGAATGTTCTCAGCAATATAGTTGCTTTTATGAATACCTGACTTTATAGAGAAGTAAAACTCCTAAGTCAATTACACACACATGCACACACATATATAGATACATATAACAAGAACATGAGAAATCTCAAGAAAATAAAAAGAAAAAAGAATCTCAACAACAGGACAGAAAACTGCATCTGAAATTAGACTTATTGGGCTTCCAGCACTCTTTTGCAAATGAAATAATGCAGATTTTATTAATTATATGTTGAACAAAATCTACAAATTAAAAGATGTAAATAAAATATAAAAGATTACAAATCAATCCTATTTTATTACTATAGCATCCCTTGCAGATTTGAAGAAAATCAGCAGAGCGCGCCATCAGTTCCAGAGATTGTTTGCACCGCACTCCTATTACAAGCTCAAGATGAACCAACAAATACTAGGTTGACAAAACATACGGACCTCATCTATTATTGCATGGAATTCTAGTCTTTCACAAGCCAACTGGAATGTCGAATTATTCATATATCATAGAATAAGTTCTACCAACATATGCCATCTTACAGACATTTACTTTTGATACTGAAAATTTGTGTAGCTCTAGAAAAGATGTTTAGAACTTTCAACTAAAAGAGCAAAAGAATTAAAGAATAGGAACACCGAAAAAATAACTCTTCACCATCTCAATGTCATTAATCCAACACTGCGTTTTGAGCACCAATAGATCCATGATGCCAAAACCTTTTTGAGATGTCCTGATTAGAAACATTTCCTGTGCACAATCGATGGACCCGACTCATCGTATTCGGACTTTGAGATCCACATCTGTATAAAAAAAATCATCAAGTTAGAAGATTGAAATGAAGTTCAATGAACAATTTATCTCAAAGCAATAGCTCTCAAAGACGCTAACCTGTTGGAAGGTACTCAGAGAAGCCAAGATGGAACCTCCAATCCAGACACTATATTTCCTTTCAGGAGGAGCAACGACCTTAATCTTCATGCTACTTGGAGCCAGGGCAGTGATTTCCTTGCTCATTCTATCAGCAATACCAGAGAACATTGTAGTACCACCGCTGAGAACGATATTGCTGTAAAGGTCCTTCCTAATATCCACGTCGCACTTCATGATGGAGTTGTATGTGGTCTCATGAATACCAGCTGCTTCCATTCCGATCATTGAAGGCTGGAAAAGAACCTCAGGGCACCGGAAACGCTCATTACCTATAGTAATGACCTGTCCATCAGGCAACTCAAAGCTCTTCTCCACAGAAGAACTAGTTCTTGCAGTCTCAAGTTCCTGCTCATAGTCAAGAGCAATGTAGGACAGCTTTTCCTTCATGTCTCTTACAATTTCACGCTCTGCTGAGGTGGTGAATGAGTAACCACGCTCCGTCAGAATCTTCATTAGGTAATCGGTAAGGTCACGACCAGCCAAGTCAAGACGAAGGATGGCATGTGGGAGGGAGTAACCCTCGTAGATAGGGACCGTGTGACTGACACCATCACCAGAATCCAACACAATACCTAAGCAGGAATTATATCAACAAATCATTATTACCATGAGAAAGAACATGTAATTTTAATAGATTCAAATAAACAAATTTCTCACCAGTCGTGCGCCCACTGGCATATAGGGAAAGGACAGCCTGAATAGCAACGTACATGGCAGGAGCATTGAATGTCTCAAACATGATCTGAGTCATCTTCTCCCTGTTAGCCTTTGGGTTGAGAGGTGCTTCAGTCAGGAGGATAGGATGCTCCTCTGGGGCAACACGAAGCTCGTTGTAGAATGTATGATGCCATATCTTTTCCATGTCATCCCAGTTGTTGACTATGCCATGCTCTATGGGGTACTTGAGAGTCAAAATACCTCTCTTCGACTGAGCCTCGTCCCCAACATATGCATCCTTTTGGCCCATACCCACCATCACACCAGTGTGACGGGGGCGACCCACAATGCTGGGAAATACAGCTCGCGGTGCATCATCTCCAGCAAATCCAGCCTACAAACAATACGAAAATTTGATAAGAGGCGCTATGATAGATTGGGGCTGTAGCACACAATTAAATTTACAAAATTGATCTAAAACAAGTTCAAATTATACCTTCACCATTCCAGTTCCATTATCGCAGACGAGTGGCTGGATATCCTCAGCTTCTGCCATCTTATTATGCTACTTTCTGAACTAAATATACGTCCCAGTAAGTACACAGAATGATGATTCCAATATTTGATTTCTCGTCACACAATCATATATATATATATATATATATATATATTATATTAACGTTGTTGTGAAGAAATCAACGGAAGCGCGTGTAAAGAGAAGAGATTATGATCACCAAACATGCTATTCGCTTTTGAATACATACATCAAATCTCCATATTCAATTGGCAAATCAAAGCGAAAAATCGTATCAGATGTGCGAAAGCAATTCAACATCTATCATGCATACATTTCAATACCTAAGCAAATCCAAATGCATTTTGATATATTTCCATTAAAATCACAGCAAAACCAAAAACCAAATATACCAGCACAGAAGAAATGAAGCGAATCACCAATTTTGAGAGAGAGACAGAGAGAGAGAGAGAGGGCGCAAATGAAATACACCTTTGGAGAAGTGGAGAGAGAAAATTGAAGACGTAGAGAGAGTGAGAGAGAAGCAGTTTGGGTTGAAGCAATCTGGAGAGAGCGAATTGAAATGGGTAATATATATACAAAGAAATGTGGACCTAATATTCGGTCACTCCGAATTTACTGCACCTTTATTATTCACTCAATTTTTGAACAAGTGATGGCCACACCACTCTTCCTATCTTTATGCTTTAACTCTCATTTCCTCTTCATATTTATCTTTTTTCCCTCTTTTGCTTTGTTACGATAAATAAACTTTTTTTTTTCAAAAATAAAAAAAAAGATTTTATTATAGTGGTAAGTATTCTTTTAGAAACACTTGGACAAAAAATTCAACATGATTGCCGGAGATTTTTGAATTTAGTTCCACATTGTATGATCTTCAACATTATTCTTTTAAAAAAATATTATTCAAATAAATACTCGCTGACATTACTGTTAGTTGTGACTTTTGACTAAACCAGGATCCGATATGTATTTTGCGTGTATAGAGATACGATCTATGATTCAACTTCAAACATCTTCCTTTAAAAAAATATTGGAAATGAGTATCCATTAGATTAGAAGTGCAGAAGATTGATCATTATTCTAGTAAAGAAAATTAGTTTTTGAGAAGAAATAAGAAAATTATTATACGTCTAAAATTAATAATTGAAACATGTTTCCTTTGGATCATCATGTCCATGACATTTCAGGATCGTATTACATTGTCATAAAATAATTAAATCAATATACTTTACCAAAAACACTTTTATAATCGAGATAAAATTAATTCGAATTTGCTTGGGCATAAAGATGCGAATAGTAACTATACTACTCAGGTCAGAAACCATGCCTCTGTGAGCGCGAGTAAGAGAGATGTACAATTTAAACCATTTATAATATGTAATTTCATTTTCTAATAAAAATATAAAGATTATTCTCGTATTTTTGTACCCATCTTACAATTGCTGCAAAAATTACTAAATTTTAAATCGATTTATGTTACAATTGCATTTGACCTTTGCGGACTAATAAAACGAAATGCATTAACAAATTGAACCGTGAACCGCACAAAACATGCAAACCAATAGTAAGAAGTCTCATTTGTATATACCACAAAATCTAGTAAAAGAAATGTAAGAAATTGAGGCAAGAAAAACATTAAGAAATTAAGTAGAACAATCACAATGTTTGAATGGGACTTGTATTGTGCATATTACTAGGAATAGGGCGGAGCAAGTGCATAAGCGTTGGCGACGACGGACTCAACACCCCGACGACGGAGCGACACATGGGGCAACTCCAATGCGAATAAAGCCACATATCAATGCACGCCACATGGAATGAATGTGAGCACTCCGGCAGAGTCCGGAGCTCCTCCCCGTCCTCAAACTCACAAAGGCAAATTGCGCATGTCCCGTCGTCTGCTCCGATCAGCCCCGCCACACTCTTTTGGTATTTACGAGCAGGGAGGAGCTCCGCCACGGAGTCGTCCATACTCACACTCACACTCATCTCTTGCTGCTGCTGCTGCTGCACCTCCGGAGGTGGCAGCCACTCCCGGCTGGATGGCCGCAAGTATCGGGCGGTGATGCAGTGGTAGACGGTGACGACCACTGCAGCAGACGCTGCAGCGATTAGGCAGATGATCAGCTTGAGTATGAGCCCGTTATTTTCATGATCATCTGCCATTACTTGTGGGTGTGGACAATATAGTAGTAATCAGACTGAGAGTTTGAGTTGTTTGAATTGGCACAGGACGGATATAGCAAGATTGCATGTTTTTGTCTTATATACAATGTCAGTATCTGCCTGCCGCCCGCAGTTAGAATTTCTTATTTTTCCTTTCACAATTTTGGCTATTGAATATATGTGTAGCAACTAGCAAATGCGTGGTTAGAAACTACGCAAGAAACATATAGAGATACAGAGAAAAACAATAGACATTTTAAAAACAAAATATCTAACTCTAGAACTTGCTCAAATGGGATGATACCAGCAGATACAACCAATCAATCAAAAGAATCTATGACTAACCTTGGATATTTCATACCAAGGCTTCTGTCCAATCAACAATTGCTGGATCCGTCCAAGGAGAAGGGCGGAGGCACACATGAACCTCGTGCTCTTCTGGTCCAACGCGATGTTTTGGCACGAGAATCTCGAGCATTGTCCCAGTTGAGTCTCCATATGCCTCCAGTTTAGCATCTTCTGGGATGCGAGTTGGAAGAGAAATTTCCCTAATGAACTCCCCTTGAGGGCAGTGCTCGGGTGCTGAATCAGTCAGCTTGAATGTCCTGTCTTTTCTCTTAATAATAGGCAAACACCCAGTGCTCACACAGAATATCTTTACAATCCCATGGGACAGGGTGTTCCTCCAAGTTACTTTCACCCTTTGTAGATCTGCAAATGGCATGCTCACGACGATCAAAAATCCTTTATCATCCTCATAGAGAGTCTTTGCAGCTGTCACCGGACCATATGCACTCCTCATAACTCCATCAAACTCACTTAACCAAGAGGGCTCAATGGCATGAATGTCCAAGACTCTATCCTGAGAGTCACTTGCCAAATCACAATCATCATCGCTTCCGTGAGGAAAGAAATTCTTTTTACGCTTATTACCAGCTCCCTTAGGGTCCATTCCTTCCCCGTTTAAATGATCACGCGGCTTAGCTGACAAATTCAAAGCAGAGCCATTGAGCAACTTCTTTATATGCGAATTCACATTGCCTTTCAGTTGTAAAGGTCGCTCTATCTCAAACTCCATGCTAGAAATATTTCTCCACGACCCAAAATCACTAGCTTCAAGAGGGATTGAAAAACTAATATCTCTTCCTGTCAGCTCCTTCCATCTCTTCCGGTCTTCCTCGTCAAGTCCTGAAAGAATAGGAGATCGGACTATTTCGATGCCATGAACACACTGGGGATTAGAAAGCCCCCTATAATGCTTCCTCTGCATCCTATGAGAACGAACAAAGCCCTTCTCCACACTAAATGGAAAGGGGCGCTCCCCTTGGCGCGAGTGTCCATTCATATAACTTCTCAACTGCATCTTCCCCAAAGCATTCTCCGGCCTCTCCTTAAACGCCCACATGTACATATTCTCCATATCATGCTGCACCAGGAAAACTTCCAGCTTCAAATCAGACTTATCATACCCATCACACACCCCGTTAGCCTCTCGTGCAACCTTCCCCTTAAACTTCTCATTCAAAGCAGGCCTAAAGTAGAAACTAAAGAAGAACCACGCCCCCCAAACGCTGTCAAGCCGCTTGGCATTGGCACACTTCTTCCCAACCTTAGATACACAATTAGCATTAATTTCAACATCATAGTTTTGAGGTGCAAGGCTGACCTCTAACATTTCACAAGCATCATTCCACGAATGTTGGGGAGGGGGGCTCGGTTCGGCACAAAGGGGAAGATTGATATCTGGTGGGAGCTGTAAAAGATGAATGGACCTATTGAACTCCCTCACCCTCTCCTCCTGATTCGATGAACTCGAATCCATGGACAAGAGGGTCGACAAATGACTGCTTTCCATGGATAAGTTTGTGAGTAAATTATCACCAATTTGCTCCTTTGTAGGCATTTTTTTTAGAATGTTTGGGTGGAATCAGCAATCCCACCTCTTTTACCAACAGTTAACCACATGAGCAGCTAAAAAACATCTTCATACGATTTAAATCAAACCGACAAAGATGATGATCTTATCTATAAGCCCTAACCCAAACAAGTTGAAGCATACTCTATCATTCAGAGCATTTCCAACAGAATTTCACCAATCTTAATCAGCGAGGATAAACGAGCCAAACGCACACACCATCAAACCGAATCTCAACAATTTCAAGCCGGATTTCTCTACTGCTCAATTTGCAATCGGATTAACAGGATACCGACTCATTGATTACAGCGGTAGCAGTCTAGAACATAAGCAGATGCAGCATAAAATAAAGAGAAAGTAGAAGTGTGTACCTCAGAGACGGTGAAATCCGCAAGAGAGAGGACTCAGAGGAGAGAGAGAGACGGTGGGAACTGGGAATTTGAGAAGAAGATGTTGAGAGAGCGACCTGCACCAGTAGGAAACGCCGTGTAGACTGACGACGTTAATTGACGGTAGTGTTAAAGGATGGCAACTGGCATGGAGTCAAATAAGCCGTCTACCATTTCGCAGAAAGACGTTTCAAGCCTAAGCAAAATTACCATACTAGCCCGCAAACCCTACTATTTGATTTTCTTTTAACAGCAATACAACATTAATCCATTGTCCAACCTAATTCAATTACTCAATAATAATATTTTTTTCGAAAATAATAATAACAACAATTATTTAACTTTTCTCTAGTTCCCCTCCAAAAAAAAAAAAAACTCTTCTCTAGTTCTCTGTATGGGAAACGCTTCATTTCTTTTGAACTTCTTGTTTATTGTATTTTTTTTCTTTTGAACTTCTTGTTTATTGTATTTTTCTTTTTTCTTTTTTTTTTTTTTACTTTGATGGATAAAAAGACGAGCTATAAAAAAATTATCCAGCATCATTCATTGTTTACTTTGTAAACTAATTTTCTATCCATCAATTTTTCCTCAAAAAGTAAACCACTCCTAAAGAAATAAAAAATTGTATGTGCAAGCTGACGTTTTATTAATTTATTTTAATGCAATCATTATATATATATATATAGTAGTGATTTTCAGCCAGATTCTAACTAGCCAGAATCTTTTATTATTTTTAATAATTAATTAATTTAATTAATAAAACACAAATTATTCAATAAATTTACATTGATGCCCTCCATAATAATTAGGACAACTTTATATGCGCTTCAATTCAGAAGAAATCAAAGATGGAAAAAAAATAAAGAAGTGAAGAAAATAAAGAAGATAAAGTTGCGCCCCTTTCTTCCGATCCGCTTCTGGAGTGATTTTAATAATTAATTACAAATCACTAATTTCATGACAGAAGGATAATATAGTAAAAACATAACATTTAATAATTAACATAATTAATTTATTAATAATAAAGTTTTATTAATCATTAAAAAATTAGATTTTGACTGGCTAGCATTATTCATATATATATGTGTGTGTGCGCGCGCGCGCATTTTTGATAGATCAATCTAATTAATGTGCAAAGAAAAATTAAATTTATGACCATTAAATCATGAGATTGTCTACTCTGCTGCAAGGCCACCCTATTAGCGTTTTTGTTACTTATTTTGTTTATTATTTATTATTTACCAAACTGAAGTTGTGTTTGAATACATATTTATTGCATACATTTGACTGATTTGAGGTCGAACCTTTAAAATAACGATCCAATTAAATAATTAATTAACCAAGTATATGGTGAATATATAAAAACAATATTTTAGGCCAAATAATTTAAAATCGAAAGCTGACTAAATATATTTTGTAATAATGTGCTTATGTTTTAGTCCATTTAACATAATTTATGTGGAAAAGAAATGCAATAAAAGATGTCATTTGCCAAAACAATTTTAGGCGTTTTTTTTGGGTAGATAGATGGTTTATCTTATACTACAATTATCGCATCAAATCTTGGTTGGACTTATAGCTGAAAACCCCAGTTCTTTGCACAATGCCTGTAACCATACTATTTCATAGGTTTTTTTTATGCTTTATGAAGACTTTTTTTGTGTGTGTTATTTGAACTAATTTTTTATTTAATTATAGTTATTTAGGTTTTTGTATATAATTTTTTTATTTGTTTTATGGAATCTAACACGTAAATATTTTTTTTTAGTTTCTTTAAAATATACTTTTAATCGACATTACATAATCGATGTTTAATGTAAAAAATAATATTGTCTATTTTGCATTTGGATTTTGAGGGTTATGAAAGCTTTATACCTTTGTTATGTGAATTAATTTTTGAATTTGTTGTATCTAGTTGTTTTTGTTGATTATAATGTTTTGTTTTGTTTTGTTGCTTGAATTACAATATGTCGGTGTTTTATATAGATTTATTTTGACTGTTTTCTTAATAGTAATGCATTAGTTTGGTTGCTTATTTTTTAGTATTAAATACTTAATGATTAATAGGTCATTGCTACACATATATTACATATGAACATTATATAGTTTTAGATGCTTGTTGTAAATAAGTTTGTGTGTTTAATGATTAAGTTCCAGGAATTAAGATTTTATATTTGTCATCCCTCGGAGATTTACGTGTTATAGATATTTGGTTTTTTTGAGTGACTGTCGTAGCAGTTTAAATCTTGGAATTTCCGAATTCATTTTGTGATTTTTTTGGCTTAGATTATGACGAATGGGTATTTAATTTAAAATGATTGTATTTTAATCGTAATGTATCAGTTTTGTTGTTTTATTATTGAGTATTATGGATGTTTGTTATGAATGATTTTATTGCTTTATTTATAGTAATTTATATCTTGGTATATAGTGTTTGCTTTTGTTTTTTTTTTTGGATGTCGAGGGTAACCCGCAGCCGCTACCGTGGTATATAGTGTTTGTTTTTTTTTGCGCATATGATTCATTGCTTAATGGTGTGTATTTAAGTGCTTAATCAATAATTCATTGCTAAACATGTAATTCATATGAAAATTACATAGTTTTTAAATATTTTTTTATGCATAAGTTCGTTGCTTGTTTTATAATAATTCATAGCTTGATATATTATATTTTGTTTCATTTTGGAAAAATTAATTGTAATTCATTACTAAACATATAATGAACATTTCATTGTATAGTTTTTTTTAGATGCTTGTTATGAATAACTTTTTTTTTTGTAGTAATTTGTAGCTTTTTATGGAGGAAAAAGACAAGAATGCATTATCGTTCAGTAAAATTTCAGCGTTTGCTGACTACAAAACCACCGTAAAAAAGTAATACATCAATCTAGTTGGGCGGATGAAGCTGTTGACCGCCGTGGCCGGCTATGAGGGAGTGACAAGTGTGCTATGGCACAGGGCCCAAAAATTTAGAGGGCCCAAAAAAAATGTATCTTTTTTTAATAAATAAAAATATTAAATATCATATTCATATCTCTCTCTTCCACATTAAATTGAGGTTGTTGGGATATCAACAATATAAATAAAGTAGTATGAATTTTTTTTTCTTTTTTGTCAAAAGGGTAAATTGCACCTTAATACCTACATTTTATGTTCTTTTTCAAAATTAACAAAACAATACCCACTTTTTTTTTAAAACAAATACAAATCTAATTTCTAATCAATTTTATGGCCCAGAAATTGTACGTGATTTATTGTATTAATGTTTTTGATTGGAAATTTTTTTTACGCAGTTAGGGAAATATAAATGTTAAAATGCAATCAATTGCACGGGATTTAGGGCCAATAGAATGTTAAGAGTTACAAATTTTTTTAAAAGGTCGGTTCTATTTTATTAATTTTGAAAATGTTGGCTATTTTGAAAAAGTGCCCAAAATATAAGCATCAAAATATAATTTTACCTCGTCAAAATATAATTGTAATATGCTAATATTTTGAAATTTATTAATAAAATTAAAAATAAAGTGTTTTTTTCAATATTATGGGCCCAAATTTTAAAATGAGCACATGGCCCCTTATATATTTGAGACGGCCCTGTTGACCGCAATATTTGAAGTGATTTGTTATAGCAAAGAGGCTCTCCCTGAGTATTATTTATGTTTTTACTGGTTTAAAATTTTATTTATAAAGCATGAATTCATTTTTTGTACATTAGCATAAAACCAATAAAAAAAACACATGAGATTCTTTAAATTCAATTGGTAAGCAATGCTTTTTTCGCTAAAAAGACAACAAATAATACATAACAAAGAATCAATTTACTTTAAGCGCATTGATATCATTCAATATTAACAAGCAATGGTTTGGTGCTAATTTAACAATGATTAATTTGATGCTAATAATATATCTTATTATGTTTGAATTCAATTTTTTTACTTAACAATTCATAGATTTATTATGATTTATTTATGTATTTGTTTAGTAGATATTCATAGCTTATTATTATTGATTGTGTTGGTTCAAATGATAGCATTATGTAGTTTATTATGTTGGCTCGTATTTTTTTTTTTTGTGGAAATTCATAGCTTCGCATGCTATATTTGTTTAGCTTGCTAAATGAATATTGATAATTTATCCTCATTTAAGTACAAAGCGCTAAATGTTTATGGTTGGCTTTTGAGGTTCAAAATAGATCTATTTTGAAATTTGAAATCATAGTAAGCTATGAATGGATATGACATAAATAATGAATTCAAAGTGCTATATTATTTTTGTACTAAGATAAGCCTAAACTTTAAATATTTACTAATCAATCACAAAAACAATCATGAAAAGGTAGGACTCGATATAAAATAAATACTGAAATCTAACAAAATAACATATGAACGTTTTAACAATAAGATATAAATTTCTTCTTAACAAACTACAGAAAGAATCATAATAAGCTATGAATCACTATTTACTCCTCATGTTCATCATTATTGCGGTTGCATCACCTCATTTTGTCATTTTTCCTCTTTGCTCTCTGTTCTTGATTTTGCATTTTGTTCAATATACTAAGAGATAGAAACTTTCTTGCTTTCTTGAACAAAAGAGTGGTGACATTTTCCAATTCTCCTTTCTTCATCTTGCTTGATTCTGCATTGATCATAGAACTAGAAAAAATAATAATTACTAATAACCAATAAAACAAAAAAGTTATCAGAACCAAATATTCACAGCAACAAAGATATTATAAACATTTTAAATAAGCTACCCTAATAATCAAGCACCAAATTACCTCATAAAAAGCATTTTTATGTTTAGTCAATTAATTACAAAAATCATTAAAATGATTATAAATAAGCTATGAAACCATACCAAATAAGCACCTAATTTACTAAATTAAAATGACTTGAGTTTTATGTATTTTAATCACCACAATCATTAAAAGTGTATTATATAAGCTACAAATACACACTGGTTATGCACCAAATTAATTCATTAAAAATAATAGCAGGTTCTTCCTTTAGAGCATATAAAGTACTGTGACCATTTTAAATAAGCTAAGATTCATTACTAATCTAGTAACAGATTAACTCAGTAACATGTATTTGATTTTCCAACTAAGGTTAAATAAATAATATAAGCATGAATTTTCAATAACGATCTTTATACTTCGATAGTGGTCTCGAAAAGTCACAGGAGATATTTTATCTGGAAATTTGTTCAATATGTGCCATAAGAAAAATCGATGCACTGTTTGAGGTAAAACTTTTGCAATGGCATTTGTCAAAGCAGGATCCTGATCGGCGATTATTACTTTTGGTGGATCAGCTGGCATGGCTTCCAACCACTTATTAAGCAACCAAATATAAGATTCAATCTTTTCATCACTGAGAAATCCACAACCAAAAATTATAGTCTGATGATAATGATTAACTCCTACGAACGGTGCAAAAATCATCCCATATTTATTTGTGTTATATGTGGAATCAAACACAATCACATCGCCAAATACACTATATGCTCTTCTCGATGTAGGATCCGCCCAAAAACATCTACTAAGTCTATTTTTTGAGTCAGTTACATAATCAAAGACAAAAGCTGAGTTTCTCTCTTTCTCAGATCCAAAGAACTCAATAAGGGTTTCAGCATCAATACCCTTTTGTTCATCCCTTAATTCCTGTTCAAAATTTCTGATATGTCTTTCTGTGCATCCTACTTATTCAGGTCCACCATATTCTTTCTCTAATAATCGCATTTTCTGACAGGTTGGCACATTAGCTTCTGAAAATTGTTGAGTCAATACTCTCTTCACAGTAGAAACACTACGATGTGAGCGTAGCAAATGTACTTTTGAAGGAGTAGAAAGAGCATGATTATGGCCTTCGACAAAGTTACTGACAATCCAATTAGGTCCGGTTTGCTGCTTGACAAGAGAAAGCATTGCCTTACAATTAGTTCTGACTTCACCACGAGCTCTAATATTTTTTAATTGACCACTTATTGCTCGTTTATTGGAACGAGATTCATCAGTGTGTCCTTTTTTACAACACACAAATTGTTTCCAAACAATTTCGTTTGACATCTTATTCTTCTTGCTATTGCCTATTCTCGTACCGAAACCCGCTTCTCGTGCATAATGGTTATAGAATGAGAATGCATCCTCCACTGATGCAAATTTCATTTCAATTTTTGGCTTTCGATCATCCCCAACTTGAGGAATATATAGTTGATCATTAATATTTTCTTCCATTGCTGTAAGGTGCGACAATTTCAAATGTTAATAATAAAATGTAGACATATTAATAAAAATAGCAAATAATTAAACGCAGCATTAAGCTGAATAAAGCATATGTCCTTTTCACTTGTAGTGTAGAAGAAAAAATGAAAGTAAAGATCGAGACGGTTGAGCATTGCTAATTAACATATAAAAATATGGCAATTTTCTGCATTTAATTATGCTAATTAAGCTAGATTGGACCAAGTATTTATTGTTCCTAAATAATATTGTGGATTGAATGACCACTAGATATGTTGTGCGTCTATTTTAAACTAGATTACTATATATCTAGCTAGGCAATTATTATGTGTCAAATTAAAGCATATACTGTGATGTGTAGATACATTACAGCAGAATAGTTAATTGAATAGACATTAAGGTACGTAGATTCTTGCATTATTTCCAAATCTAAATTTTGTGTAAATTTTCCTAGGCTTTCATTATACCTAGCAAATATAATGAACTCTGAACGACTAACAACTCTAATATATAGCAAAACCTATGAACTGAATAAATGTAAATGAGTGCAAAATATGATTGGTTACAGAGAGCACATTGTATATATAATAACAAAAATTAACAAGGGTTGAATCTTAGAATAAGATGAAGTGTTTGGCAACAATAATCCTATATATCTCGACTCTAGCACCTCATATGCAACACCAAATTTGGAAGACAAGATGAGCAACTTTAAAGATAAAGTTTGAATTACTCAAGCTCAAAACAAAAGATTTTTCAAATCGCACATGAACGCATAAAAAAATCTAAACTAAAACTTTTAACCCTTGATGCAAAAGATTGCTGGAAAAGAAGCGAGGATTACGATTCATGAATAACTGAAAAAGAAAAAACGCACAAAAAAACCTGAAAAAAAAAAATTAATAGGATTATGCCTTTCGTTCAATTCTTGTAGCATAAACAATTGAGAGTTCTTGTAGCAGAAACAATTCGGAATAATTAATTTCGTCAAAAATCTTACATGTTCAAATTGTTTGCATCTGCTTCAATTTTTTCTGGCGTGTGAATCCACCTAGTTTCCAATAGAGAACAACTAAACGGCACGACTATGAGAATAGGGATGAGAAGAAATTAAATTTTTCTAGGAGATGGAGAATCAGAATTTTTATGGGAGATTCTCGATGAATATGTGAAGCCACGAACAAGCAACGAAATTCTCTCCGAGAATCAGAAATTTGCAGAGAGAATCGACAGTTGAGAAGAACCGCGGCGATGACAATTGAGAAGAGAAGCGGCCCCAATTTTAATAGAGAGAGGAAAAGAGATGAGAGAAGGAAAAAATTGAAATTAAAATTCATTTTAGGTGGACAGCATATCAAATTTCTATATATATATATATATATAGATAGATAAATAAATTGAGGATTATTATTTCTCATCTAGAGATTGCCGGTACAAGCACCACCTTGTCAGTATGATTGTATTGGCCAAAGCTACACACATCTACCACCTTATTCTAAATGTGGATGACTCTTTTATTCAAAATTTAAAAATTTGGCTCAGTTCTTTACTTTCACTATCAAATTTATTAATTTTTATTATTTTTAATCTTAATTTGATGTTGATAAATATGAAGTAATATGAATTATGTTATAATTATTTTTTATTTTTGCAAAATCTATGATTGACATTATAGTGGATTATAAAATTTGAAATAGAAAAATCGGACGACCTTTCGACTTGCAAAATACAATTTTCGAGACACATTACCAACAACTTGCAAGTGGCAAGAGAGACCTGCCGTAGAAAAGTTTGGACTTCGGAGTAGGAGACTTGAAGCGGAAATGATATATATATTTTTTTGAAATACGGAAATGATATATTTTGATGTAAGATCTTTTCACGCTCTCTCCAAAAATCTCTCTCCCAAATCTAACTATTACATCACATTTTCTCACACAAATCAAACCGAGATATCTTGCTCAGTTCGATCATGTTATCTTACACTTGTGGGTTAATCAACTGATATTCTCACGGTTTCCACAAGCATTCGAATTCTCTGCTATTTTTTTTTTGGTCATTTGATTTTTTTTCCCCCATATCTATGGAGGGAAAGTGCGGAGGAGCGGCGATTGGGATCGATTTGGGGACGACATATTCGTGCGTGGGAGTGTGGCAGCACGACGGTGTTGAGATTATAGCCAATGATCAGGGCAACCGTACGACGCCGTCTTATGTGGCGTTCACCGGCGCCGAGCGTCTCATCGGAGACGCGGCGAAGAATCAAGTCGACATGAATCCTATCAACACCGTTTTCGGTCAGTTAATTAATTGATTCTTTATGATTTGATTTGTCGCCGACCAGTTTTATATCTTGATTTTTGGTGTTGCATTCTTTTCTGCCATGTTGTATATATGCTTTCTGTAGATTGTTTCATTGTTATTAATGCATTTACTATTCAAAACGTATGGTTTTACACTTTAGTGAATCGGTTGAAATTAAACTCACCAAAGCTGAAGTTGTAGCGTTATTCAAAACGTAGGGCCACTACCCAATTTTGTGATACAACCTTTTTTTCATACCATTTTCTTCGGATGGATCCTCTATTCCAGAGTTGGTGTTCCAACCGTATTCCACGATTAAATTTATGAAGTTTTCTTCCATTTTTTCATCAATTTTAATTTATTATGTTTTAGTTTAATTTTATGATTGTTTTCGGGTTCACCTAACCCCACCCAATTAGGGTTTATAATCATTTTTTAGGATTTAATTATCAACAAAATGATTATTATGGTTGATTATTTTAAAAATATGATTTATAATTTTTAAAAATTCAATCTTTTGTTGATAGATGTGACTAGGTTGATTATGTAATAATTAGTTTTTATTTTTATAATATCCATTATTAAACTTGTTAAATTGATCGTGGAATACGGGTTGGAGCACCAAATCTGGAATAGAGGATCTCATCCCCATTTTCTTCTAGTGTGATGCTTTGGCTAGACAGCATAATTAAGAATGCATTTCGGGAAATCAGGATTAATATGTAAATCGAATTATTGTGCCTAGATTCAAAGGTTTTTATGGATTGTGGGGTATAAACTTTTGAAGTAGCTATTTCTGCGCAGTTGATATATGTACTAGATTTTGCATCTATCTCACCCTCTTTTTGCAGTTGATACATGTAGTTGACTATGCATCCTATCGCAGTTTGCAGAATGGAATGGCCTATTGTTACTATCACTGGACACAGATATGTGCCCTCATGGCATATTGCACGCAAATTAGCACACATGGCATTGTATGAAATAAGATTCAATTAACATTCTTGCTGAGTGTTATGTGTAATCTGTTCAAGTCCAGATTATTTTCTATCTGCATGTCTCAGGTTATGGTGTTTGACGTTATGAGCAGAATTATGATGTTATTAATCAATTAAGAAATCCAAGCTGATTTGGTTATCTGCTGAGATTACCTCGTTCTTTAAGGTTTTGGTCAAAGAGTTTTACCTTTGTTTCTGGTTGCGCTTTTAATGGTTATGGTTGAATAAGATCCAATATCTGAAAATCACACGATTAGTTTCAATTACTAATTGTTGCTTAATATGTGTTGCAGATGCTAAGAGGTTGATCGGTCGCAGATTTAGTGACCCAACGGTTAAGAGTGACGTTAAACTGTGGCCATTCAAGGTCATTTCTGGCCCCGGTGGCAAGCCTATGATGGTAGTAAGCTACAAAGGGGAGGAGAAGCAGTTTTCTGCTGAGGAGATCTCCTCAATGGTGCTCACCAAGATGAAGGTGATTGCAGAGGTATATCTTGGATCGATTGTGAAGAACGCTGTGATCACCGTACCTGCTTATTTCAACGACTCTCAGCGACAGGCAACCAGGGATGCTGGACTGATTGCTGGCCTTAATGTTATGAGGATCATCAATGAGCCTACTGCTGCAGCGATTGCATATGGTCTGGATAAAAAAGGTACGAGCTCCGAGGCAAAGAATGTGCTCATTTTTGACCTTGGTGGTGGTACTTTTGATGTGTCTCTAGTCAGGATTAAGGGGGGAATTTTCGAAGTGAAGGCTATTGCCGGTGATACTCACCTTGGAGGTGAGGACTTCGACAACAGGATGGTGGATCACTTTGTTAAGGAGTTCAAGCAGAAGAAGAATAAGAAGGATATTAGTAAGAACCCGAGAGCTCTGAGGAGACTGAGGAGTGCTTGTGAAAGGGCAAAAAGGACTCTTTCCTCCACTGCCCAAACCAAAATTGAGATTGAGTCGTTGCTTGATGGGATTGATTTCTATTTGACTATCAGTCGTGCTAAATTTGATGACCTTAACCTGGACTTATTCATGAAGTGCATGGAGCAAGTTGAGAAATGCTTGAAGGATGCAAACATGGATAAGAGCAGTGTCCATGAGGTTGTTCTTGTGGGTGGCTCGTCTAGGATTCCCAAGGTCCAGCAGCTATTGCAGGACTTATTCGATGGCAAGGAGCTTTGCAAGATCATTAATCCAGACGAAGCTGTAGCTTATGGTGCTGCTGTACAAGCGGCGATCTTGAGTGGTGGAGGCAATGAGAAGGTGCAGAATCTGGTTCTTATGGATGTTACTCCGTTGTCACTCGGTATTCATACGCTTGGTGATGTAATGACTGTATTGATACCGAGGAATACAACTACCCCAACAAAGATGGAGAAAAATTTCACCACAACTAAGGACAATCAGACCAGTGTATTGATTCAAGTGTACGAGGGCGAAAGAAGCAGATCAAGGGACAACAATCTGCTGGGGAACCCAGAGGAGTTCCTCAAATTGATGTGTGCTTTGACATTGATGCGAATGGCATCTTGAACGGGTCAGCCAAAGACAGGGCGACGGGGAAGAAGAATGAGATCAGCATCACGTACGACAAGGGAAGGCTGTCAAAGGAAGAGATTGAGAGGATGGTGGTGGAGGCGGAGAAGTACAAGGTAGAAGACGATGAGCATAAGAAGAAGGTTGGGGCGAAGAATGCTTTGGAGAGCTACGCTTACAGAATGAGGAACACCATCAAAGATGACAAGATTGCAGCCAATATACCAGCAGAAGACAAGATGAAGATCGAGGCTGCTTTCAAGGTTACCATAGAATGGCTGGAGTTGAACAAACTTGCAGAGGCTAATGAATTTCAAGACAAGATGAAGGAGCTGGAGAGCGTCTGCAACCCGATTATCGCCAAGATGTAGCAGTGTTGATGGTGGTGCTGGCATGAGATTTGAGAGGAATGATCGATCGAGAGATTGAACAACCTAAGTAGAGGGTTTTTGGTATATTAATCAAACACTCGAGGATATCTGATTGCGTCGCCAACTTATTAACTCAGTGCTTTTCTTTAATGTAAACACCTCTTTTGAAACGATCTGACCATCTTTTATTTTTATTAGTAATTATGGATTGTAGTAATGTTGATTTGTTTTTAATTTATTGGTTATTCTACTCAAAAAGGATAAAAAGGTACAGATCTGTCATAAATAGGTAATTACGTTTATTAATTACGGGATTTTTTAAGATCAAATCTAATTCAAGTCTCACCAACATCAAGAATGTCACAAATGATTTTCTAAGTACATTTTACTTCTTTTCTTTTCTTATGTGATTTGCAAATTAATACACAAAAATAATATTACACACTGTGCAGTGCGTACCCGGATAGCGCCTGAACTATCTTGGTCATCAAAATATAAAACGGAAAGATGGTAAACCACCCGGGAAAAAAACTATGTCAGAGATAGGTTTCCGGTAAGGATATTGATTAAATTTTAATTGGAGACATTTAGGTCTAAGCTAACAGACGCCCCACACACCCAGGTTATCCGTTATTCCCCTGGGAAGTATTATTTTTTGGTTTTAGGTGGATGATCCAAGTGGAAGGGTAAGCAGAAGAGAAGAGGAAACCATACGTCAATTTCTTAGCCACGACGGTGAGGGAAAAAATATATGGAGCTCGTTCCATTTAATTTCCATCTTTTTTATTGCTTCCTTATCAAGTTATAATAATTATATTTAGACTAGGATTTCTCTATTATATTTAACTAATTGTTTAGGGATTTGTATTTTTTATATTTCTTTTTTTTTTTAGAAAACTTGCGCTCACCTGAAGAATGCGTCAATTAGGGTTTGTACTCTTTGAAGTAAATGCAGAATGGCGCGCGTACGTACTTGAAGAGTACTTTATCGATACAATCTCAACTTCAGACCATACTAATTTTTTTGTGATTATATATTCTTGATTTTTTTTAAACAAAATACGCACAAAAGAACTTAAAATTCGATAAAATGGTTTAACAATGTAAAAAAAAAAACATTGTAAAAGTTACATGAAACAATGAGTGGAAAGTGGAAACAATAAAAAAATACCTATTTGGGAATTTCCGAATTTTGAATTTTTTACAAAAATTGTGGATCTAAGGCAAATCACATTGATGACGAATATTGAAAAATAAATAAATAATGAATTAAATCAACATAACAGAAAATATAAAATTCTATGCAAATGAAAGGTTTCCGTCCACTGCAAAAAAGATTTAGGCATTAAAACTAGAGCTAGATATCGATGATGATCATCATCTCAAAGCTTCACAAGGATTAGTTAAATGTCAAATAAAACCCTATATAAGAGTCAAAAAAAAAAAAAAAAAAAGAGTCAAGAGTTTGATTAATATTAGTCGCATGTAAGCAGTGAGCAGCAGCATCAACCCTGATACACCTGGGAGATGATCGGGTTGCAGATGCTCTGGAGCTCCTTGACCATGTCTTGGAATTCATCAGCATATGCAAGTTGGTTAGAGTCCAAGCATTGCAAAGCAGAGTCGATAGCAACCTCCATCTTCTTCTTGTCTTGTGGTGAAACCTTGGCTGCAATGTTTTCATCTCTGATGGCATTCCTCGTGTCGTAGGCGTAGTTCTGCAAAGCAATCTTGGCCTTAGCCTTCTTCATATGCTCCTCATCTTCCCACTTGTACTTCTCCGCCTCCACCACCATCCTCTCAATCTCTTCCTTTGACAGCCTTCCCTTGTCGTTGGTGATGCTGATCTCATTCTTCCGCCCAGTCGCCTTGTCTTCGGCTGACACCTTCAAGATGCCATTCGCATCAAGCTCGAAGCACTCATTGATTCTAGGAACACCTCTGGGCTCAGGGGGAATGCCCTTGAACGTGAATTCCCCTAGAAGATTATTGTCGATTGATCTGCTTCTTTCGCCCTCGTACACTTTTATCAATATACTGGTCTGATTGTCGTAGAATGTGGTGAAATTTTTCTCCATCATTGTTGGGATACTTGTATTCCTCGGTATCAATACATTCATTACACCTCCTACAGTATCAACACCGAGTGACAGCGGAGTAACATCCAAAAGAAGCAAATTCTGCACCTTCTCATCGCGTTCACCGCTCAAGATCGCAGCTTGTACAGCAGCACCATAAGCTACAGCCTCATCAGGATTAATGCTCTTGCAAAGCTCTTTGCCGTTGAACAACTCCTGCAATAACTGCTGGACCTTGGGAATTCTAGACGACCCACCCACGAGCACAACATCATGGACCCCGCTCTTATCCATTTTTGCATCGCTCAAGCATTTATCAACCAGCTCCATACACTTCCTGAATAAGTCCATGTTCATTTCCTCAAATTTAGCACGGCTAATACTCAAATAGAAATCAATCCCATCAACCAAAGACTCAATCTCAATTTTGGTCTGAGTAGTGGAGGAAAGAGTCCTCTTTGCCCTTTCACAAGCACTCCTCAATCTCCTCAGAGCTCGCGGGTTCCCACTGATATCCTTGTTATGCTTCTTCTGCTTCAGCTCCTGAACGAAGTGATTCACCATCCTGTTGTCCAAGTCCTCCCCTCCAAGGTGAGTATCACCAGCAACAGCCTTCACCTCGAAAATTCCCTCCTCAATCCTGACTAGAGACACATCAAAAGTACCACCACCAAGGTCGAAAATCAGCACGTTCTTTGCACCTTTAAGTTTATCCAGACCATAAGCAATTGCTGCAGCAGTAGGCTCATTGATGATCCTCATAACATTAAGGCCAGCAATGAGTCCAGCATCCTTGGTTGCCTGTCGCTGAGAATCGTTGAAATAAGCAGGCACAGTCACCACCGCATTCTTCACAGTTGATCCAAGATATGCCTCGGCAATCTCCTTCATCTTGGTGAGCACCATTGAGGAGATCTGCTCAGCTGCAAACTGCTTCTCCTCCCCTCTGTAGCTTACTACAATCATAGGCTTCTCACCGGGGCTGGGAATGACCTTGAATGGCCACATTTTCATGTCACTCTGGACCGATGACTCACTAAATCTTCGACCGATCAGCCTCTTTGCATCTGCAACACAACAGATTAAGCAACACTAAGTATTTGAAACTGCAAAGATACATACGATCCCACACTCGAAAACAATGAAAGCAAATACATTCCCCCAGTTGATTATTTCATCCGAATCAGTCTCTCGTTAATCGCAAACAATCCAGTCAAACAGTACATCTTCAGTGTTAGTGAGTTTTCAACCGGCTCACTAAAACCATTTTGAATGACAGAGAAATACGCAGCCATACACTAATCAAGCGTTTATTCAGTTATGGGATCATATTCAACCAAAACTCTTCAAGCTACAGAGGCGAAACTCTATAACTTACAGCAGATAACCGAATCTACAGAGAGATCAAGAGATAAAAGTGGTCGGCAACAAATCATATAATTAACTGACCGAAAACAGTGTTGATAGGATTCATGTCAACTTGATTCCTCGCGGCGTCGCCAATGAGACGCTCGGTGGCGGTGAAGGCCACATAAGACGGCGTCGTGCGGTTGCCCTGATCATTGGCTACAATCTCAACGCCGTCGTGCTGCCACACTCCCACGCACGAGTAAGTCGTCCCCAAATCGATCCCAATCGCCGCTTCTTCTGCCATAGATTAGATACCCACTGATACAACAAAAATAAACAACAGAAAGGAAAAAATCCAATCGATCTAAGAAAGAGCAGATAATTCGAATGCTTGTGGAAACCGTGAGAGTATCTGATGGCGATTAGATTGTGTAGCCCACTCAGGAATTCGATACGATCTTATTTTTGCTAGTAATTATATAGATATTTAGTAGCCAATTAAAGCATTTTGTTCACATATACACTAAATCTCATTCTCGAAAATCCCTCACCTTCCTTGTTTAGACAGTTTATTTCCCGCTCCGTCATTCGCAAGTCGATTTGAATTAGTCCCTAATTACATACTATCGTCTCACAATAACCGTATAAGATAATTTAATATTATCTATTTAATATTTTTATTAATATATGTACATTCTGGATATTTAGAAAAGGAGGAAGTAGTTTTTATTACAATTTTAAGGTTTTCCAATTATATAGTCCTATAATTATAAATAGTATTATTTTTTTATAATAATGTACAAATATATAATTGTTAGGTCTTCGAAACTAAAAATCAACCGCTTAAATTTTTTAAAGTCATTAATTTTAAATGAGGGCAATATGGAAAGTTAAGTTTTAATATCGTGTTTTCATAAATATTTTTAATCTATGTGCGGGGAGAAACTGGACTATATAATTGGAATTTAGGGATTATATAATTTTATTGTTTATTTTAGTATGTTTGAGTGCCAGCTAACACTAAATATGATTACATTAAAATACAATAAGATAAAAATAATAATAAAATTAGCATTAAAATACAATAATATAAACAAAAAAAAAATATTGCAATAAGCTAAAAAACAACCATGAATTTTAAACCTAAAAGTTAATCTATGTGAATTTTAAGTTCATCTTGATAAATTTGAAAGGAGTTTGATAAAAACACGTTTTATTTATCTTTTTGTTTGTTCGGTATTTTATTTCCACCAAACTGCAAGTGTACAACGAGGTTTCTAGTATAATGACGAACAAGGTCGAATCCACAAAGACTTAATTTTCAACCACTAGTTATTCTATTTATCCTAACTATGTTATCTAGACCATACAAATTTGGGAAAAAATATAACTAATTAAAATAAACAAATAACGGACTTAAATTACTAAGATCAATTATTCTAGGATTGAACATTCATCAATTATTCCATCTGATTAACTAATTCCAACTTCATGTCTATGTTGAGATTTTAAATTACACTAGAGCAACCACTTCTGCAATCCAAACTTCTTCTCAGAGTATCTAGAATGTAGATCGCACAATAAATAACAATGCATCCATTAATTATCTAGAATGTAACTCCTAAATAAACCATAGGTTTAATACTCTCTCAAATAATCTCAACTCTTTCGAGTGTTGTTAATTACCAAGTTAATTATTCTTTTCTAGTGTCGAAACTTCTCTCTCGATTTATGAATCAACACAAATTATCACATCAATTAATGGTCATATATGCATATATTATTCTTTTCTAGTGTCGAAATGACATTAAAATGCGATAAAATCATAAACACAAAGATTGGAATTAATTAAAAAGACTTCATGAATGAATTATGAAACAACCCTAGAATACTAGGGTTTAATTGTTCATACTAAAATAAACAAATAAATATGTCTTCAATTTGTTCATGGCTAGACAAGAAATAAAGTAAAATAAAACCTGGAAGATTAAATCTGCCTCTAATCTTGACTTGCTTGAATTCCTCGATCTTATTTTTCGTGATGTTTTTTCTCTGCTGTTTCTCTCTGCTTTCAATCTTAGGGTAGGGTGGAAGGTGTACAATTTTCGTGCATGGAAACCCTTATATACCAAGTTAAGAAAAACCCAAGAATAAGGTAAAAATCAGACAGGCCTGCTCGACTCGCGAGTGCGTTCGCGACCAGTTCTTCTGCGACTCGGCTCGCGGGTCCACGTGGTGCCGTGTGGCGTGATATGGCCCATGATTCGCGACCCCTCTCCAGATTCGCGACCGAGGTCGTGAATTTCCTTCTCTCGAACCCTGCCTCTGTCGTAACGTCACAGACTTTCGGCATGGGCTGAGCCGCGACCCTACCCGCGAGTGCACCCTCGGGTCGCGGCCGTGGCTCTTCTCTTGGCTTGTTTTATCCCGCTTTCTCGACCAATTTTATTGTGTAATCTCTCGGGGCTTCATAATCATTTCCTTCCTTCAAATCATCAAAATCGATAGACAAACCTGCACCATTTGTCAAACTAGACCAAACTCCAACATCACGTGAAAACTGAATAAATTGAGATGAAATACACTAAAACTATGCAAAACATAACACGAATGTGTATGAAAGAAGGTGTAAAATCTCAGTTTATCATTGTCATTATCTTTTTCTAAAAAAATAATAGTGATGATTATCGCCTAAGCTAGATGCATGAGTCCAAACATGTTTTAAACTTAAAAATACACTAGGGCTATTTATTCTCTTGAAAAACAGATTATGTATGGCTGTTGGTTGAGACTACAAAAATCTTCTTGGAAACAGATTGTGATGTTGACTTTTCAAATTTATAACAAACAAAAAGAGCATACGTGTATTTATTTTCACTTGCTTTTCAATTTGTTCTTTTCACAACACTAAACCCAATACGTCTAACATATTCTTGATATTCATCAAATTGACTATCTAAAGTTGCATACTTCATACAGTTTTGAGGCCCTTATTCAGTTTCACCATTGTTGGTTGGAACAAGTGAAGAATTTTCCAATGGATTTTTACCACCGTTATCAGCGTGATTTTCTGTTTGATTATGTGATGATTCATTTGCCGAACTCTCAACATCATTATTTAGATTAAAATGATTAGAGCTTATATCTCCAATCCCTCCTCCTCCATAGCCATTTTCTGAATCTTTTCCAAATATATCAACCATAAATGAAGAGGCATTTCTATTACTATCCATACGATGAAAATATTTTTATGTAATTTGGAATTTTTGTGTAGCGTAATTATACAAAAGATGCTTTAATTAATTAAGATTTTAGGGTTTCATAAAATGAATAATATTTCAATATTCAGATTTGACATAATCTATAAAAAAAGTGGGATTTTGAGATTAATAGTGGGAGAGAAAAAAAAAGCGGGATGACTTATCATCTTAATCCGGAGTATTGGAACCAAAACTAAATAAGGACACCAGAATAATTACAATTAATTAATTATCTTAAATCTTTAATTAAATACATTTTGGACGTCTAAACTGGATGCACATCTTTACCGATATATTTAATACATTCATATACACAATCATAGTAATAAGGGTGTTAAGGTACGATATACCTTATTTTTTTTTTATCATACCTTATACCTTACCTTAATTTACGATATGATAAAATGCATATTGTTGTAGTACATTTACCTTCGGTATACCTTAGTAGTTCGGTATGACACATAATGCATACCTTTACCATATTCTTATTTCGGTATATCTTACCGTACCTTAGTTCAATATACCTTACTTCGGTATACCTTATTGTACCCATATTTTGTTATGTACCATATCGACATTTCACGGTATATCGAAATTATCGTCATACTAAAAAATATTTAGTAAGAAAATACATGCATAAAGAAATATTAATCAATCATACACTTAATTTTAATTTTCTCAATAATTCATCATAACTTTTAGTCTAAAGATTAAAGAAGAATATAAGATTATTATTTATTACATTAGATTTCACATTGTTCAGTTTTTAGTTATGAGTTTTGTATTAATTATATGAAATACAATATTTTTCTAAATGTTTATGATGAATATATGCTAAGTATTATAGCATTGTATATCATATCTCATTTTATATTTAAATTTTTTGATAATTCATCATAAATTTTAGTCTAAAGAATAAAGATGGATATAACATTATTATTTATTATCTGATTTGTTAGGAAAAACTATCAAGGAACCTCTAGAAAAGGTTTTGATGAGATGTCAAAACTATTTATGCAAAACTAACTAAAATTCAAGCTGTAGATCTGAGCTGACCAATCCAGAGCATCAAAGAGGAACTCAATTGAAGCTGAAGTCATCCAAACTAGAAGTACGGTCTACCAGCTGTAAGGATACGCCAACCAGTCAGAACTCAAATCAGCTGTGGATTCGAAGAGTCGAACCGGTTGAAACAAACTGACAGCTAAGTCAGCTGAGCTGAGGAAGAAAAGAATCAACTAGACTGAAGGAACTAATACGAGATCAGTTTAAGCTGAAAGACTGGAAGTATCCAACTGATGGCCAAACTAAAGTTAACAGACAAATCAGCTAAAGGCCAGAACTGAAGTCAGCAAGTCTATGATCAATTAGGCTGACAAGAGAACTTGAGAATGTTTAGCCAAACTAAACAAACAAGTTCAGAACTGCCAACTGGAGCAATAACCGAACTGGAGAAAGAAGCTCAGAACTGCAAACTGGAGCAATAGTCGAACTGAGCTGACAAGCTCAAAACTGCCAAATGGAGCAATAGTCGAACTGAGTTGACAAGCTCAGAACTATCAATTGGAGCAATAGCTAAACTAAGCTGATAAGCTCAGAACTGCCAGCTGGAGTCATAGCCAAACTAAACAAACAAGTCCAGAACTACCAATTGGAACTCAAAATTGCTAAAACTGAAGCTCAGAACTGCTAGCCAGAGAACCCTGGAAGTTATTGCTCAACCGGCGAATCTTGGAATAAATGCTTCAATGGAGATTCTGGAATTAAATATCCAATGAAGATCGATTGGCAAAGCAACGGCTACTTCAAAAGCTCCAGCGATCAATAAAGACCATCTGCCATTGATGAACCAACAGAGCCATCGATCAATGGAACTCAACGGTCATAAAATCACTCCTCTATAAAAGACGAGTGAATCAAAGTTTTAAAACAACTCTTGCCTCCCAGACTTTTCGCAATACTTATTCTTGAAGCCTCCATTCAAGCAGAGCTTTCTTTCTACCTCCTAGCTCAAGTTCAGCATTTGCTAAAAACTGCGAGAGTCCAACTGAGAAGAAGAATTCAAAGAGTCAAAACATTCAGCCAGCTGTTGATAAACCAGCCAGAGCAGCCTTCTCAGTTTCAGCAATGCAACGATCAACTACTCAACTCAATTGAAGGAGCATATCAGTTGATACCCTCTGTTCAAGACTAATCTCTTGAAGATCGAAAGAGATCTAAAACCTTGTAAAGACGTCAATAGCACCTACCTTCCTAGCGAGCAGTTAGGGACTTCAAGTGTGAGCCGTCGACCCGCTGAGGTAGCGAGCAGTTACCAGGTTCAGCCAACTGTCCTTCATTGTGTAATTTGTAAAGAAACTCAAGTTATATAGTGAAGTTGCCCTTCTGCGGAAGGAAGAGAGGACGTAGGAGTTTGAGACTTCGAACCTCTATTAATCATTTGTGATGTTTCGAATTTAGAGTTTTGGGTTGTCGAATATTAACAGGTTAGAAACTAAATTCGAAACTTTGTGATGTTTTGAATATTTCGAACGATTTTATGAGGAGCAATTTAGGGTATTTGTATTGTGGGTTTTGTGAATTAAAATATGAGAATATGTTCGAATGTTGGGAAACTGTGAAATTGGTGGAATTTTGTAGATTTAGATTCATGGATTGTTGCTGATCTCGTAATAATATATGACCACGAAAAGGATCTCGTGACAATATATGCTCATGAAATCACATTTCGTGACTATATATGCTCACGAGAGATGTTATCGTGACAATTATGATCAAGAAATATGTGTTCTGAATTAAAAAAAATATCATGAACACATGGTTTTCAGGTCAATATATTATCACAAAATAGGATATCGTGATGAAATATTATCACGATAAGGGATACCGTTAGCATATATTGTCACGAAAATAGATTTCGTGACAATATATTCCCACGAAATATATATAATATAATTTTTTTTAATAATTGGTTGTGCTTGCGTTTTTTATGTCATAATTAATTATTCTTCTCCAAGAAAGTCTTTCCCACTGCTAATGTATCGTCAACATGGGCCACATGAATCGACCAATGTCCGAGGGGAGTAAACTCTATATTCGGAGCCTCGAATGAGAAGTTATGAGGCCCACCATGCTGGAGAATATTCACGAACTTATCGAGACGTCCTAGCTCGCGAATCCATTCACAAAATTCAGCAATTTGCTTACACCGAACTTCACTCTCATAGTTCTCATCATCATCATCATCATCGTAAGACAGATCATTAAGACTATCATCTCCAATTAGGTCATCGTTATCATTATTTGACGACATTACTATTGGAATTTGCTGAATTGATTTTCTCAGTGACGTATACAACGAGCTCATCTTGCTCTTGAACTAAACGAGCTAAATCAACATCCGTTTTCAAGAGTCCTTTCAGTGTCCTCCCTATTAATGACATCATCAAATAACTTAGTGTATAACTTACACTTGTTGGAGATGTTTCCATAAAATTGTGAATCTCGTCTATCAATTTATCACGAGATAAATTGTCAAATGGAAAGTGGAAGAGCTAATCTTCACCATCCACATACTCAGACCTCTCCCATCTACCACTATGTCCGACAACAATACGTTGACAAACCATCTGCAAATCAACAATAAAGAGTAATTAAAGTAATTTAAAAAATAAATAATATTGTGAGAATATTGTCACAGAAGTACAGAATTTGTGACAATATTGCCACGGTTCAAGTGATTTTGTGACAATATTTGAGTTTTTTTTAAATATTGACACGAAAAACGGACAATTCGTGAGAATATATTGTCACGAAAGAATTTAATTCGTGACAATATTTTCGAGAGAATATTATAGTCATGAGAAATGAAATTCATGACAATATTGTCACGAATTCATGTCATTTCGTGACAATATTGTCACGAAATTACCCGAACTGTGACAATATTGTCATGAAAATGCTGAATATCTGAAAAATTATGCGACGTTGATAATCGTCACAAAACATCCAAATCTACAAATTCACGCTAATCTACCACAAAATATCCAAATCTACAACAATATATGCATATATGATCTTTAAAAATTACAAAAATAAAGATCTTATAACTTTAATCACTATTAAACACAAATATTAGGAAATTAACATAAATTACGGATAAATTGCTTAAAATTTTAAAAGGACCGTTAACCCGACTAATTCGAACAATTTAACAGTTAGAAATATAAAAAAATTCACCTCAAATTTCTTGGATATGTGTTGTTGTTTCTCCAATAAAATTATGTAATTTTTCGTCCAACTTAAAAAATGGTGTGCTTTCTTTTTTTTTGTTTAATATGGGTTGTAGATTAAATGCATGCAGCTGCAACCCAACTACCCAAATTTAATCTCCACTTCCAAATGAGACAAAAAAGGGCATATAAGACTTTTACATCACTTTTTGAATAGAAAAGAATGAGGTATGAACCTTAAATAGAAAAGAATTTGCTATTCTTTTTTTTAATGCGTTGTCCGGAGTTAACAACGGTTAATTTAACCGTTGTCCATTATGATAAAGACAACGGGTATTGACAGTTGTCTATCAGCGTGCGCTGATAGACAACACCTCTATTAACAACGGTCAATTTCTCTATAGACAACGGGTAATACCCGTTGTCTATTATCTTTTTTCTAGTAGTGCCTATATATTATGGTTAAAATATTTATTCTAATGATTGAAATTACTTGAAGATGAATTTTCCATGAACAATGCATTACAAAAACTCATGCTTTTTTTTTCTGTATAGAAAAGTAAAAAAAAAAAATATGTAAGTAAAAGAACAATTATTTTTATTATCAAATAATTTAAATGGTAGAAAAACAACTTAAAAAACATATACAATTATTATCTTAGAAAACTTTTGATTTCTGATAACATTACTAACGTACCTTGACAGATAATTTGCAGACAATTGGTTTCTTGCGAGTTTCTTTTGTTTTTCCCTTTCAATATTCAAGTGGTGCTATTCAATATTGTTGTTGATTTATTTATACATATAAATAATGGTAGAGTTGTATTACAAAAAGAATGTAGAATTGTATTAGAAGAAATATTGTATGGTAGGATAGAGTCAATTAAGATAACGTTTAAATTACACATGTAATTAATTTAGGGCAAATGTTCATTTTGATCCTATAACCATTTATGTAGGAACGCTTTGATCCCTATTTATCTTTTTGGTTCAAAATGATCCTATAACTATTTTAAAGGTTTAATTTGGTCCCTATTTTGATCCTTCAACTATTTTAACACACACTTTTCTCACATAATTAGATTATTTCACACATTAATACACACTTTTTACACACATATGGATTGAACACGAAATTTCAACCATTTAAAAAAGAAAAATCCTCATGTGGATTGAACATGAAATTTTCTCCATTTTCACAAAGAATCCTCCACTATTTTATGTTTGTATAGAAAATCTTAATTATTTTATTTAGCATAACGCAAATAATTATTTTTGTATGTTTTTAGTTGTTTTTTATTTTTGTATGTTTTTTTATTTTATCATATTTTTATGTTTTCATTTATTAATAATATTTATAGATACTTAGATTATTTCATACATTAACACACACTTTTTACATGAATTAAATGAAATTATTTGAATAATATGAATCATTATTATATAATAAAATAAAAAAAACAACTAAAAATCATACAAATACAATTATTTACGTTATGCTAAATAAACTAATTAAGAATTTTCTATACAAACATAAAATAGTGGAGGATTTTTGTGAAAATGTAGAAAATTTCATGTTTAATCCATATAAGAATTTTTTGTGAAAATGGTGGAAATTTCGTGTTCAATCCATATGTGTGTGAAAAGTGTGTGTTAAAATAGTTGGAAGATCAAAATAAGGACCAAATTAAACCTTTAAAATAGTTATAAGATCATTTTGAACCAAAAAGATAAATAGGGATCAAAGCGCTCCTACACAAATAGTTATAGGATCAAAATGAACCTTTGCCCAATTAATTTATTGAAGTCCAATGGAGTAAGGTTTACATTACGGAAAGTTAATTAATACGGAAAGTTTAATGTTGCAAAGTCAATCATATAGATTAGTTAGAATATAAATATAATAATAAAATATTAGAAATATAAGATGATTACATTATTATACTTACATAAAATTTAAAATAGAGTTATAATAGATAAAGTCAAAATTAAATAATAATTACATTATCACCCTTAAAATAAAATATAAAAAGAAGGTTCAAATAGATAAATCTAAAATTGTAAGATAATACACTTTTTATATCAGTACAAATATCTAATCATCATTGTACTATCGTTGAGGCATTTTATCGATCAACTAGTGCGCGATAACAAACATTGAAAGAGGTATTATCCACTGAAGATGTAAAATGGCTGAAATATATTTGTTCAGATATGAATTCGTGCAATTGCTTAAACTTGAAGAAGAATCCGAGCGTAGGAGTTGGAATAAATCTTGTGCAAGTTGTCTTCCGTTTTCTCGTAAATTCTACGAATGCCGTCGGTGCCTTGAACTGATTTTGATATTAATCTTCTCTTTTTTTTGGATGTCGAGGGTAACCCGCAGTCGCTACCGTGGTGCGCACTGGGTAAACCCCGTCCCTGTGTAATAGCCTACAAATCTACACAGGGGAGGTAAACCACACTTGGCAAGCCAGGTGTGACAGACTCACACCTAGTGGTGTTGGTGGTGGGTCAAACTTGAGACCTTTGACCTCAAGAAACACCACTTCTCTGTTTATACGGCTGAATGGGTGGAGAATATAATGTATGTGTGTAGACGTAGACGTAGTTAATACCAATTTTAGGAGGTGTTTGTTAATAGAATCGATGATCCTTTTGGATCATCTAATCTATTACTTAGGTCTATTAATTAATTTTTATTGGTTCCACTCTCTCCATCCTCTTCTCGTCTGCATTCTTGTCATCTCCAAAGTCATCTTGGCCTTAGTTTTGTATTCAACATGCCATTCGCATCAATATCCAAGCCCACATTGATTTTACCAAACTCTATATTACAACAGCGCAAGTAGGCCCCTCCGGAAAGTAGATGAGGTAGAATTTTTTTTTTTATTAAACTATGGCATTCTATAGAGAGCAAACTAAATGAATTATTTTAAATATAGGGGGGTAAAATAAGTAATCAACAAAGAACAAGTCATTCATTATCAAAGGAATAATACAAAAAGTTGTAGCTTTTTTGCATATTATCTCCATTCATTCAATCAACTTGTTAAATCTTGGGGCCTGCACTGCTACCACCACCACCCCTATACTTTTAAACCTTACTAAGAACTAAACATGAGAAACAAAGAACGGTATTATCGGCTGCAAGTCTGCAACATGCAAGGTTAACATAATCATAATTAAGCTACGATAAGAAGATCGAGATTGAAATCAATGATCACATCCCAAACTTGAGTCTTCCGAAAAAGGGGGAAAAAAAACAGAGAAGCAAAAAACCATTAATTGTTGCAGAAAGTGTACCAATGCAACCAACACAATCCTGTTGGGGCAATTAATTCAGCCAGAATGTCAGCACCCTAACACATTTCAGCCACAATTGTTCTTCATCTTGTCTTGGAATTCATCAGCCTCTGCAAGTTGGTATGAGTAACCATTGTTGGGCAGACTAGATCTTCTTCTTGTCGAGTGGTGGGAGCACCACCATCAATCCTGATAAATCTTAGCGATAATCGGGTGGCAAATGCCTTTGAGCTCCTTCATCTTGTCTTGGAATTCATCAACCTCTGCAAGTTGGTGTGAGTCCAACCATTATATAGCACAGTCGATAGCATCCTCGATCTTCTTCTTGTCATCAGCTGGGAGCTTCGCTGCAATCTCGTCATCTTTGATGGTGTTCCTCATGTTGTAGGCACAGTTCTGCAAGGCATACTTTGCCCCAGTCTTCTTCATATGCTCCTCATCTTCCGACTTGAACTTCTCGGCCTCCTGCATTATCTTCTCAATTTCTTCATTGGACAGCCTGCCCTTATCATTGTTGATGGCGATCTTGCTCTTTTGCCCGGTTGTCTCGTCTTCAGCTGACACGCTCAAGATGCCGTCCGCATCAATGTCAAAACACACATTGATCCGAGGAACTCCTCTCAGCGCTGGTGGTATGCATGTGAGCTCGAATTTCCCCAGCAGATTGTTGTCTCTTGTTCTGCTTCTCTCGCCCTCATACACCTGAATCAACACACTATCCTGATTGTCTGAGTATGTGGAGAAAATCTGCTCCTCTTTTGCTGGAATATTTGTATTCCTCGGTATCAAAACACTCATTACATCTCCAGCAGTTTCAACACCAAGTGACAACGGAGTAACATCCAAAACAAGAAGATTCTGCAGAGTCTCAATGTTGCACTCACCGCTTAACATTGCAGCTTGTACAGCAGGACCATAAGCTACAGCTTCGTCTGGATCAATGCTCTTACAAAGCTCTTTGCCGTTGAAAAACTCCTGCAATAGCTGCTGGACCTTGGGAATTCTAGATGAGCCGCCCACGAGCACTACCTCATGGACGCTGCTCTTATCCATGTTTGCATCCCTCAAGCATGTCTCAACCAGCTCCATACACTTCCTGAATAAGTCTATGTTCATTTCCTCAAATTTAGCACGACTAATACTCAAATAGAAATCAACAAACAACTCAATCTCAATTTTGGTCTCAGCAGTGGAGGAAAGAGTCCTCTTGGCCCTCTCACAAGCACTCCTCAGTCTCCTCAGAGCTCTCGGGTTCCCACTGATATCCTTGTTAGGTTTCTTCCGCTTGAATTCCTTAATGAAGTGATTCACCATCCTCTTGTCAAAGTCTCCGCCTCCAAGATGAGTATCACCGGAAATAGCCTTCACATCGAAAATGTCTTCATCAATCGTGATTAGAGAGACATCACAAGTGCCACCACCAAGATCGAATATGAGCACATTCTTTTCCCCTCCGTACCCTTAATTTTTTCCAGACCATAAGCGATAGCAGCAGCAGTAGGCTCATTGATGATCCTCATAACATTAAGGCCAGCAATAAGTCCAGCATCCTTAGTGGCCTGTCGCTGAGAGTCGTTGAAATAAGCAGGCACAGTTACCACAGCATTCTTGACAGTGGATCCAAGATATGCCTGGGCAATCTCCTTCATTTTGGTGAGCACCATTGAGGAGATCTCCTCAGCTGAAAACTGCTTCTCCTCCCCTTTGTAACTTACTACAATCATAGGCTTCTGACCGGGGCCTTCAGGAATGACCTTGAATGGCCTCATTTTCACGTCACTCTGGACCGACGAGTCACTAAATCTGAGACCGATCAGCCTCTTTGCATCTGCAACACCAAGTATTTGAAACTGCATAAATGCTTACATACTCAAAAAATAAGAAATACAGTACTAATCAAGAGTTTGTTCAATATTTTGAATCATATTCAACAAAAACTATTAAAGCGAGCGCAAATTAAATCGAAGCAACACAGCCCCCGAATCTACAGAGAGCATCATGCGCCATGGCAAAAAAGAATGAAAAACCATGAAAGTAAACTGATAGCAGAGTAAACTAACTGACCGAAAACAGTGTTGATAAGATTCATGTCGACTTGATCGGAGACGCTCGGAGCCGGTGAACGCGACATAAGACGGCGTCGTACGGTTGCCCTGATCATTGGGTATAATCTCAACACCGTGGTGCTGCCACACTCCCACGCACGAATAAGTTGTGCCCAAATCGATCCCAATCGCCGCTCCTTCGCCCTTTCCCGCCATCGATACCCACAAACAACGCAAAGAAATAGCAGATAATGCGAATGGCTGTGTAGACCGTCAGAATATCCAATTCACAAGCTTTATTTATTTTTATTTTTTTTGTTGAAGGTAAACGCAGCCGCTACCGAGGTACGCAACCTGCAAATCAAGGGGAGGTAAATCACACTTGGCAAGTCAGGACAGGCTCACATCTAGTGATGTTGGTGAGATTCGAACTTGAGACCTTTGGCTTCAAGATATCACCACTCCACCACTAGGCCATGCCTAAGGGGACACCACCACTAGGCCATTCCCAAGGGGACAATTAGTCTGGTTAAGTTATGCTATCCAAGGATGAAAATATCGCGAAATATCGCGGATATTGACATTTGCGATACGGATATTGGGGGAATATCTTTTTTCCCGAGTATCGACGAGATATCGCAAAATATCGCAAGATATCACAATTTTTTTAATATTTCTATAATATATTTTGATTTTTATTTAATACTATATATTTTTGTGATCTATTTCAGGTCTTCAATGTAATTATTTGAGTTGCAATATTCTTTGCTTTATAAAGACATTTACTTTGCAAAAAAATATAAGAGAAAGAAGACCGGGAAATCAACGGATGTCTTAGAAAGAAAAGTGAGATGCACATGCACCGATTTTATTTTTTCATTTTTTCAGTTAGAGGACATGATGGACAAATCACTAAAATTTTTCTCTCCCACACGAAATTGAAATCTAAGATTGAATATAAATTATTTGCCAAATCTTCATTCTATGAATATGAGTGACACTGATCATAGTGATATGTCCCAAGATTCATATGCTTCTTACACATATGGGAGTTCACAAATTGATTGAACTACTCAAAATGTGTGTCAACAAAATAATTGGGTCAGTGGACATTATCCAATTCATGGTGAAGCTGTTGGAAGAAATTAAGAAACATATCAAGTGCATGTGCATAATTATATCCATAATTACTCAAACGTGATAAGTTGGTACCAATATTGTTTAGAACAAGATGACATTCCATCTAATATATTTGAATCTCATAGATCCTCATTTTGGTATTAATTGTACTTTATAATGTTTATTTAGTCATTTTATATTGCATTATGTATTATTTTGTCAAATGTATTATCTCAGACGGTATTTATATAATGTATTATTTATATATTTGCTTTCAAAATACAATTCTATCAAAAAAAATTTAGTGGAATATGTGCATAATAATATGTCATAATAGTTCCTAAAATTTCATGCTAAATTTCCAAGATTTTAATATGATTTCCGTCATTTTTTTCAATTTTCTGCGATATCGATATATTCGTCGATATATCCGTAAAATTGAAGTTGCGATATATGTTGCGATAGCGATATTTTCATCCTTGATGCCATCTAGTATCTAGTGTAATCTTTTATTTTGTTAGTAAATATGGAATCCGGATATTTAAAACTCCACCAAATGGACATGTTATTTGACTAATTATAATTCATATTCCGTACTTAGATCTGTTATAAATATACCACAAGTTGACTAATGTAGTTGTCCATTTGTACCTTGTACCCATTTTAAGAAAAAGTTGACTCATTTTTTACAAATTCAAAATTGATTTAAAAATCTCTACAAATATATTTATGGATTATGAAATATTTTCCCTAATCAAAATTAAAAATTCAAACTAATCTCTAATAAAAATCAATATATTTTATTAAATAATATATTGTTGAATTAATTTTTATTATCATTTTATTTTAAAATTTTAAAACACATATATTCAAATTTATTAGAATTTTTGTTTTAAATTTTGATTAGGAAAGGTGTCTTCATAATCTATGAATATATTAATTTGTAGAGATTTTTAAATCAATTTGAAAATTTTAAAAAATACAACTCAACTTTTTTCATATTGCTACAAGTGTAAAATCATATTAAACAATAATCAAAATTTTAATTGATTACTAATCATATGTTTAAAATATAAATTATTTATATCGCCGACTAATACTATACGTGTGCCAAACATCATTAAACCAAATAAATATAACAGAAGGGAATGGGAAGAGATTAAAAGATGTGGCATTAATATTCCTACCGGTTTCCGAGAGCATCTAATCAACGTTTAGTTGCCCATAATTAATTACTTAGTTATGCTTTTGATGTTAATTAATTCCACAGTTGATCTTGGATCAATCGGTTCATATTCTTCTCGACCGAATGCTTTGTATTGTAAGTTTGTAACAAATGAAGCTACTCTTTTAAACCCCTTCTCAAAAAACCAAAAAGGGCGAATAATTTGAAAATCAACTTAAATAATTTATTATTATTATTATTATTATTTCATAGTTTTTTTATATTATTTAATTATTTTTAAAAAATTGAAAATATATATTAAAATAAAATTAAAAATAAGGCATGCGTAGTAAATATTAGCTACTATACTTTATTCAATAAAAAAAACTTAAAGTACACAAAAATATTTCTTTTATAAAATAAAAATAAATAATATTTCATTTTGTTCTTCATTCCAAAGATATATCAAAATAATAAGTATTATCATTCCATTTCTAATGTAACACCCCGTATTTTTGGATTATAGTTAAAAGTTTTCTAAATTTATTTAGAAGGCTACAAAAAATTATTGGAGCTAAAATAAAGTAAAATAGATAAAAGACGCGACTTTAGATTTTATTTAAGATTGAAAAAAAAAAATAATAGTTGGAATATTTTTTACGCGTGGTCAATAATGATATTCGTGAAAATAAAACGACTTGAGAATTTCAATGATACTTTTAAAATTTTAATTATAGGTCAAACGAACTCCTGACAATATTTTTGGTAAAATAAATAGTAATTTTTATTTAATTTAAAAAGAAATCTTTTCTCATTTTATTATCAAATGATATTTTCGACATACCATTTTGAATTGATTTAATAAGAAATAACCCAATGAACCTCCCGATATTTTTAGATTTATAATGCGAGATTAATTGAACTCACGATGAAATAAAATAATTTTTAATCGAGTCCAAAAAAAAAAAAAAAAAGAAGAAGAGAGAGAGAAAGAAAGTGATAAGAGGGGAGAGAGAGAATTGAGCGAGAGATAGAATAGAGAGAGAGAAGAGAAATCCGAGAAAGAGAGAGAGAAGAGAGAGAGGAGGGAGTTGCCGCTGCAGTTGACGACCACCACCTGCCGCCGAAGTCGCCGGAGCAGCCGCAACCTGCCGGAAAATGGCGACGTTGTTTCCACGTTGCGCGGTCATTGTATCGGTCCATTTCTCGTCCTTTTTAGCCCAAATTTTAATATGTCGTGTATTTAAATGTGTTCTACGTTTCGTATGTTGAACGCGTTCCCGTCCGACGGCCGGAAACCGGCGAAATCGCCGGAAAAACTGAAATTTAATAAAAACGCCGATCAGTCATGTTTTTTTCCATTTTGACCCGTTTCTGGTCGTCAAATCAAAAATGTTTCTTCTCGAAAGTTGCTCGAAATAATATTTCCTATATACCCGTCGAATTTTGTAATTTTTGGACGAGTTTTAAAAAATCTCGATTATTTAATTTATACAGTTATTTTTGTACCGAGAGCATGTGTTATTGAAAAATTCTAAAACTCTCAAACTATAGTCTTAGCATATATAGGATGGTCCTTGAATATTTTCGTAATTTTTGAACGGTTAAAAAGTGCCGTGGCACAAATCTGAAAAATTGATTAAAATAGCAAGTTTTGGAAAGAGACCTCTATCAAGTCGGTTGATCCCAGTAAATCAAGAATAATATTTTAGAATTTATTTCCTTCTGCGTTAAATGCATACGAGCTCTCTAGAGTTGTGTGATATATTTTTGAAAAGAATAGAATTAAATAATAGCTCGAATTATAGTAGATTAATTCCCGAAAATATAGCGATTATTCTAAGTCGAAGATCTACCCTTGTAGGACCTGCAGAGCCTGCTAGGATTAATGAAACCATTTTTGAAGTTATTGTGCCACCATGTGCTCGTCATTCAGGTGGGCTATATTTTTCTCAAATTATGTTCAGCTAATAAGCTCAACTGTTTATTAACTGTAAAGCATGAATATCTGTATCAAAATGTTTTAGCTCACTTTTCGTGTTCGCCAGTATCCTACGAAAACATTGAGTGCTTAACTAGACTCGAGTTCGGATCCTTAAAGCTTTGGGACCGTATACACTATCCTTTATTAGACAGCTGGGCTGGAGGACGTGTATATAAGTTAAGACACTGTAGGAAAGGACAGTTGAGATAGAGCGTGCAAGTAAGGTTAAAAGAAGCTTTGTATACATGGAATGCTTTTGAGATTTGAAACATTTCCATTGTTATACTTGTGTGGATACGATATTCATATTTATAAAATGATTGTGAACAGTTTATCAAAATTTCCCACTGGGTACGCTAGTACTCAGCCAAAATCTTTTCTAAAATATTTTCAGGTTGAGAGGCAGGCTGGAAGATGATGGAGCTGAGGCCAAGGGCTGGCTTTTTGTTATATGCTTGCTCTTTTTGTGTTGTTCAGAAATCTTAGATACTCTAAATCAATTAAGTACTTGAAATAATTTACTAAGATGCTCCACGCTTGTTCCGTTCACTCTGATACAGCTTGTCTTCATTGGTTTAAGGCATGTTATGATTTTTGCATATTCCTATGATGCTCCTTTACAATTATTTGGTGGGATAAGTTCCCTTTGATGATTGATATATTATTCAGGTTCTTTTTAAACGCATTAGTGTGTGGTTCTATTATAATTACAGAGGTTATGCTGCCCAAATTTCTGGGAAATATAACCTATTCTTGTTCCAAAGTTATTTCATTTAATTATCTTTATGCAACAACCCCCTTCCCCCAGTAGCGCATCGGTCCCTTGTCACTATTCTCTCGGGATCGGGACGTTACAGATTGGTATCAGAGCAGGTTTGCAACTCTGTAGACCTGCAGCATTATTCTTTGTATTCAAAATTATATCTATTCTCTTCCACTATTTGTTCAACAGCCCTCAGCACGTCATCTACACCGCCTTCAACAAAAGGTACTCATGTATTTTAAAATTGACGCACATGAGAGTGCAGTTTATCACGCTAAATATTTTTCCAGGTTTCACGGTCAGATATCGTGATTCATTTATGAAAGCTATTTTTAGGTTTCATGATAAAAAAATCGTGATTCGTTCTATTCAGGTTTCATGACCATAGATCATGATTCAAAAGCTATTTTCAGGTTTCATGATGAAATATCATGATTCTATTACCAGGTTTCATGATGAGAGATCATGATTCTATTACCAGGTTTCATGATAAGAGGTCATGATTCTTATATTATCAGGTTTCATGGTGAGAGGTCATGATTCGTATATTTTAAGGTTTCACGATTTAATATCATGATTCATTTGTTGAAAAAAATGTTTTCAGGTTTCATTATCCATTATCGTGAATAATTTTGAAAATATTTTACATGTTTCATGATTATATTTCATAATTTAACATTTGGTTAAGAATTATTTTCAGGTTTCACGACAAGAGGTGGTGATTCATTTACAAGAGAGAGAGGTTTCACTATAAAGTATTGTGATTCAAACTTATATTAAGGTTTCACGATAAGAGTTCGTGATTCATCTAAAGTTATTCAAAGATGCTAAGACATTTGGATTTTGGTTTTGACCAAAGGATGGAAATAATTGAAAGAGGATAGAATTACCTTAAGTGATGAGAATGAGTTTTGAATGGATTCTAGATTGATCATAGCAAAGATAGTAGCTTTAACTTTGGATTGAATGTTAAGATATCATGTTGTTCTTGAGAATTTAGGTTAACTAAGTGGCTTTCTAGAGATAGGTAGATTGGATTTTAAGTTGATGATTGTTAAGATTCTTGTGAAACATAGATTGATTAAGTGCTTTTCCACGTTCAAGATTATGAGCTCACATGGATTGGTTCCACTAAATGTGTCAATTTGTTATGATGTGAAATTTCAAAAGAATGCGTTACGTCATGTTTGGATTTGGATTAAATCCTACATGAAAGAGGGTTCACGGTAAGACCGTGGTTCGTCTATGATTTAATAGGATGTCTGGGACATCTGAATTCCGGTTCAACCGAGAATCTGATGAGTATTATGAAGAGCGGATTGATTCGGAAAGATGGGAACGATTATGTAGTGTCTTGTAGACTTGAACGTAGGAAGAACTTAGAATGGATAGGTGTATTCTTTTAGATGGCTTAAGTTATATGGATTTTTAGGAAATGAGGCTCGCACGTATCTGTATTTAAAGAGCGTGTTGGGAGAACTTTGAATGTCTACGAAGAATTGCGATAGAAAGATCCGTTCCCGCTACTCCTGTCTCTATACATTTGTGATCGAGGAGCAAGGACAAGTTCGAGACTGCATGTCTTAAGTTCCGGGTGACGTATACGATGATCGAGATAATATGCTTTGATTCAAGTGGATCGATATCTATTTTCTATCTCTCTTCTCGACTCAAAGAATGGTGTTAAAGAAAATTTGAAGAAAGTTGTAGAGAAGAACGTATGAAGAGTTATGCGCATCAAGTTAAAGTGGACCAAGACAAAGTATACGTCTTAGTAATATTTACGACTCGAGAGAAACAGTCTTTTTGCTAGGATTAATGAAGTAGCGTATATGATGGCCTTCCCACCCAACCTCAATGATGTGTGTTCCACGCCTTGATGCTGAAGAAGTACGTGTTTGATCTTAAACCACGTGACCAGAAAAGAAGATATGATGCTAAATAATGATTTAGAGAATACGACGAAAGGCTTCAGGCCATTCTTGATTGAAAGGCTCCAGGTCTGAAGAATAAAGTGATCAGCTTAACGAAGGTACCACGAAACTGCCATGGATAAGAAGAAGCAAGGTGAGAGTTGGAGTCAGAATTGCTCAAGAACTATCCCGACACTCCATTTCAAGATTAGTAAATTTCGGGACGAAATTTTTTTTAAGGAGGGTAGGATGTAACACCCTATATTTTTGGATTATAGTTAAAAGTTTTCTAAATTTATTTAGAAGGCTACAAAAAATTATTGGAGCTAAAATAAAGTAAAATAGATAAAAGACACGACTTTAGATTTTATTTAAGATTGAAAAAAAAAATAATAGTTGGAATATTTTTTACGCGTGGTCAATAATGATATTCGTGAAAATAAAACGACCTGAGAATTTCAATGATACTTTTAAAATTTTAATTAGAGGTCAAACGAACTCCTGACAATATTTTTGGTAAAATAAATAGTAATTTTTATTTAATTTAAAAAGAAATCTTTTCTCGTTTTATTATCAAATGATATTTTCGACATACCATTTTGAATTGATTTAATAAGAAATAACCCAATGAACCTCCCGATATTTTTAGATTTATAATGCGAGATTAATTGAATTCACGATGAAATAAAATAATTTTTAATCGAGTCCAAAAAAAAAAAAAAAAAGAAGAAGAGAGAGAGAAAGAAAGTGATAAGAGGGGAGAGAGAGAATTGAGCGAGAGATAGAGTAAAGAGAGAGAAGAGAAATCCGAGAAAGAGAGAGAGAAGAGAGAGAGGAGGGAGTTGCCGCTGCAGCTGACGACCACCACCTGCCGCTGCCACCGCCGGAGCGCCGCCGAAGTCGCCGGAGATGCTGCTGGAGCAGCCGCAACCTGCCGGAAAATGGCGACGTTGTTTCCACGTTGCGCGGTCATCGTATCGGTCCATTTCTCGTTCTTTTTAGTCCAAATTTTAATATGTCGTGTATTTAAATGTGTTCTACGTTTCGTATGTTGAACGCGTTCCCGTCCGACGGCCGGAAACCGGCGAAATCGCCGGAAAAACTGAAATTTAATAAAAACGCCGATCAGTCACGTTTTTTTTCATTTTGACCCGTTTCTGGTCGTCAAATCAAAAATGTTTCTTCTCGAAAGTTGCTCGAAATAATATTTCCTATATACCCGTCGAATTTTGTAATTTTTGGATGAGTTTTGAAAAATCTCGATTATTTAATTTATACAGTTATTTTTGTACCGGGAGCATGTGTTATTGAAAAATTCTAAAACTCTCAAACTATAGTCTTAGCATATATAGGATGGTCCTTGAATATTTTCGTAATTTTTGAACGGTTAAAAAGTGCCGTGGCGCAAATCTGAAAAATTGTTTAAAATGGCAAGTTTTGGAAAGAGACCTCTATCAAGTCGGTTGATCCCAGTAAATCAAGAATAATATTTTAGAATTTATTTCCTTCTGCGTTAAATGCATACGAGCTCTCTAGAGTCGTGTGATATATTTTTGAAAAGAATAGAATTAAATAATAGCTCGAATTATAGTAGATTAATTCCCGAAAATATAGTGATTATTCTAAGTCGAAGATCGACCCTTGTAGGACCTGCAGAGCCTGCTAGGATTAATGAAACCATTTTTGAAGTTATTGTGCCACCATGTGCTCGTCATCCAGGTGGGCTATATTTTTCTCAAATTATGTTCAGCTAATAAGCTCAACTGTTTATCAACTGTAAAGCATGAATATCTGTATCAAAATGTTTTAGCTCACTTTTCGTGTTCGCCAGTATCCTACGAAAACATTGAGTGCTTAACTAGACTTGAGTTCGGATCCTTAAAGCTTTGGGACCGTATACACTATCCTTTATTAGACAGCTGGGCTGGAGGACGTGTATATAAATTAAGACACTGTAGGAAGGGACAGTTGAGATAGAGCGTGCAAGTAAGGTTAAAAGAAGCTTTGTATACATGGAATGCTTTTGAGATTTGAAACATTTTCATTGTTATACTTGTGTGGATACGATATTCATATTTATAAAATGATTGTGAACAGTTTATCAAAATTTTCCATTGGGTACGCTAGTACTCAGCCCAAATCTTTTCTAAAATATTTTCAGGTTGAGAGGCAGGCTGGAAGATGATGGAGCTGAGGCCAAGGGCTGACTTTTTGTTATATGCTTGCTCTTTTTATGTTGTTCAGAAATCTTAGATACTCTAAATCAATTAAGTACTTGAAATAATTTACTAAGATGCTCCACGCTTGTTCCGTTCACTCTGATACAACTTGTCTTCATTGGTTTAAGGCATGTTATGATTTTTGCATATTCCTATGATGCTCCTTTACAGTTATTTGGTGGGATAAGTTCCCTTTGATGATTGATATATTATTCAGGTTCTTTTTAAACGCATTAGTGCGTGGTTCTATTACAATTACAGAGGTTATGCTGCCCAAATTTCTGGGAAATATAACCTATTCTTGTTCCAAAATTATTTCATTTAATTATCTTTATGCAATAACCCCCTTCCCCCTTCCCCCAATAGCGCATCGGTCCCTTGTCACTATTCTCTCGGGATCGGGGCGTTACATCTAAGTTTATTCTATTCAATCCAATATTCCTTCGTGCCAATCACCCACTAATCCAGTTTTAAGTTGGTGTAGTCCAGTTAATTTTTTGGCTTTTGTTTTTTGCCATTATATTTTTTCTAGGGATGCTGATCCCCGCAATGAAGTGTTTTTGTCATTAATATAGTTTCCTTATCTTGAATTGGCCATTTATTTTTTACTGAAAATTAAAAAAATGTTATTACTTTTTTAATTAATTAATAGAAGCTGTCGCATTAATTTAATATTTGAAAAAATATGTATGATTTCTCGATTCCGACTTCATATACGATATACCTGTCACAAAATTTTTAAAGAGATATTGTTAACTCCAACATTAATTAGTGCATATCCTATTATAACCCCAAAACTAAAAAAATTGGCCCACTAAACTAATTAGGGGAGAACTAACCATGTAAATGTATAAATTAAATATAAACAAAACTAAATAGTGATTAGGAAATAAAAATAAGATATAAGAATAGGGAGTTATTTGAATAATTTGAAGTGTAAATGTTTCAAATATTCTTATGACACACTTGTCTCCACACTCCAATCAATGTATAAATGTATTTTTTTTTACATTTTTTAATAACTACACAATAAATGCACACACATCTAACATATAAAAAAGAAAGATTTCATGTAATTTACAATAAATGGATCAAAATGTGCAACGATTTATTTTTTAAGACTAACGTTAACATAGTTGAATGCATAATGTTATAATATTTTAAAATTAATGTTATGCATTATTAAATGCGTAACGATACACCGAATGAGTGTGAAACTAATATTATAGTTATGCTTAACGTTTTACATAGAATTATGGTATTAACATAAAAAAATAGCATAACGATTATTTAAAAAATAGCATAACAATAACATAAAAAGGGCATAACGATAGTCATTCAAATACCATAAACACTAGGATAATGTTTACATAATAAGGGCATAACGATTGTCATAACGATACCATAAACACTAGCATAACGTTTACATAATAAGGGCATAACAATACTTAAACTACACATGCTTTATGGGCATAACAATAACAATATAAAATCAGCATTATGGGCATAATTAACGATGGTCATCTATATATGAGCATAACGATAATGAAAGAAACTGATTTTTTGTATGATAATTTTCTGTCTCTTAAAATACAATAAAATACCTATCGGTATGCATTTAATCAACAAATGTTACCCCAGATCTGGAAATAAATCATAAAAATTTCAAAAATAGCATGGTTTTAAGCATCCCTAACATTCTAATCTAACTTTAACCCACAAAATATTATCATTAACCATAACGAAAGCATACGGCTAACCTCTCCCGATCCAAACGGATTCCTCTGTGCATTTTCCATTATCGACGAACTGATTATGACTATCAAAAAGGGTAGTTAGACGATAGACGATGGACGATGGACGAGAGAGAGAGAGAGAGAGAGAGAGAGAGAGAGAGAGAGAGATTTCAATCTTAACTGTCAAGTTTCTCGCAAATTTCACGTCTAGATTACTTCACGGTTTTCCAACGACAACTCTACTTGTGTTGAGAGATAAACAGAGAGGACGACAATGGAGAGAGAGAGAGAGAGAGAGAGAGAGGTTGATGTTGCTTGTATTGTTGAGAGAGAGAGAAGGCGCGGGGGGGGGGGGGGACATATGAGATTCTTCCCAAAAGTCCACTTGTTTAATAATTTTGGAGTTGAATACAAAAAAAGGTAAGCTTTTCAGAATATCTTATTTAAATTGGTTTTTTGTGATCCATTACAAAGTAAGGGGTACAGAATAAAGTATACATTGTCCAAATTTCTCCCATCTATTAAATCTTGCCCAACTACCCACTTTTTAATTTAAAATTGTCTATTTAAACTTTTCTCCCGAACTAACATGCGAGAATGAAATCAGGTGAAAATGCAATGAACTTAGCAATGAAATGATATTGAGAATTGAATTGAATGAATACTGATATTCTTAATTATGGTTGGTATCCACGAAGAATAAGATATGAATGAAATTTATATGGGTGATTTAATTTTATTATCACAATTTATAATTTGTTAATAAAATACATGAATTTACTTAAATTTATTTTTGAATAACAAAATTACCTTTCAGGAAATACCATTAATTTTAAAAATATGTATTATTCAATATGCAACTTTAGCCCTCTTAACATTTGTGAAAAATTGAGTACCATTAACTAATTTTTTTTTTTTGAATTATTATAGAATTTGACGAATCATGAATAAATTATTAATATATTGTTTAAAAAATCATAAATTTCTCACATTTAATTTTGTTTCTTATTTATCATTATTTTTTAAATATTTTTTAAGAAAAAATCATACGATTTTTTTTACATAAGATTGATGATTTTGAGTTTTTATATGATCCGAGTTGAATAAAATATATAATTAAAAAAAATAATTCGGGTATCACTAGGTATAAAGTAAAGTATCATTATGTGTGAAGTATCACTAACTAACTGTGAAGTGAAGTATCATATTATACTCCACTTCCGAGTTAATGATACTTCATCTCATACATGGCCGGCTAAATGGGTGTGCGAAGTGTGATATGGTACAGGGCCCAAAAATTTACAGGGCACAAAAAAGAAATAATGTATTTTACTAATAAATAAAAATATTAAATATCTCATCCATATCTCTCTATCTTCCCTATTAAGTGGAAGTTGTATGGGGATGTCAACAAAATAAATAAAGTAGTTTGATTTTTTTCTTTTTTTGTCGAAAGGGTAAATTGCATTTTAATACCTACATCTTGTGTTCTTTTTTAAGATTAACGAAACAGTACCCACTTGTTTTTAAAAAAAAATATACAAATGTAATTTCTAATCAATTTTACGAACCAAAAATTGTACGTGATTTATTGTAATTTTTTTTATTGGATATTTTTTTTACGCAGTTAAGGCAAGATAAATGTTAAGAGTTGCAAATTTTTTTAAAAGGTCGGTTCTATTTTATTAATTTTGAAAATGTTGGCTATTTTGAAAAAGTGCCCAAAATATAGGCATCAAAATATAATTTTACCTTGTCAAAATATAATTGTAATATGTTGATATTTTGAAATTTATTACTAAAATTAAAATTAAGTATTTTTTTTAATATTATAGGCCCAAATTTTAAAATGAGCACAGGGGCCTCTAAATATTTGAGACGGCCCTGATCTCATAATTAATGATACTTCACATGTAACACCCCGTATTTTTAGATTATAGTTAAAAGTTTTCTAAATTTATTTAGAAGATTATAAAAAAATTATTGGAGCTCAAATAAAGTAAAATAGATAAAAGACGCGACTTTAGGTATTATTTAAGATTGAAAAAAAATATATAGTTGGAATATTTTTGACGCGTGGTCTATAATGATTTTCGTAGAAATAGAACGACCTGAGAATTTCAATGATACTTTTAAAATTTTAATTAGAGGTCAAACGAACTTCTGACAATATTTTTGGTAAAATAAATAATAATTTTTATTCAATTTAAAAATGAATCTTTTCTCGTTTTATTATCAAATGATATTTTCGGCATATTATTTTGAATTGATTTAATAGGAAATAATCCAATGAACCTCCCGTTATTTTTAGATTTATATTGCGAGATTAAAATTAATATTATCTTTATTTTTATTTATTCTTCAAAGTTATCCTCAAAATTTAACTTTATCTTTATTATTAAAATATTATTATTCCTAAAGTTTATCCAAATTATTAGTATATTACAAATATCCTAAAATATCTATATATACACCCCCCCCAAAACTTTTAATCATTTCCCCCACTTGTGAATTGCTTCTGCCGTAAGAATCAAAAAGAAAAGAAGAAAGAAAGAGAAAGGAAGAGAGAGTGAGAAGGGGAGAGAGAGAAGTGAGAGCCGTGAGAGAGATAGATGCGAGAGAGAGAATAGAGGGCCGAGAGAGAGAGAGGATTGCGGCTGCTGTCGCCACCGTACCATCACCACCCTTCTGCCGCTGTCGACATCACCGGAGCACCACCGCCGTCGCCAGAGCTGCAGCCATGTCGCCGGAAAATGGCGACGTTGTTTCCACATCGCGCGGCTATCGTATCGGTTCATTTCTCGTTCTTTTTAGCCCAAATTTTAATATGTCGTGTATTTAAATGTGTACTACATTTCGCATGTTGAACTCGTTCTCATCCGACGGTCGGAAACCGGCGAAATCGCCGGAAAGCAGAAAATTCAAACGTCGCCGATCAGTCACGTTTTCCCCCATTTTGACCCGTTTCGGATCGTCAAATCGAAAAAGTTTATTCACGAAAGTTGCTCGAAATAATATTTCCTATATGTCTGTCGAATTTCGTAATTTTTGGATGAGTTTTGAAAAATCTCAATTATTTAATTTAAGCAGTTATTTTTGAACCGGGAGCATGTGTTATGGAAAAATTCTAAAACTCTCAAACTATAGTCTTGGCATATATAGGATGGTCCTTGAATATTTTCGTAATTTTTGAACAGTTAAAAAGTGTCGTGGCACAAATCTGATAAAAATCGATTAAAATGACAAGTTTTGAAAAGAGACCTCTGTCAAATCGGTTGGTCCCAATAAATCAAGAATAATATTTTGGAATTTATTTCCTTCTTTGTTGGAATTATTCGAGGTTTCTAGAGTCGCGCAATCTATTTCTGAAGAGAATATAATTAAATAATAGCTTGAATTTCAGTAGATTAATTCTCGAAAATATAGAGATTATTCTGAGTTGAATATCGACCCTTGTAGGACCTGCAGAGCCTGCTAGGATTAATGAAATCATTTTTGAAGTTATTGTGCCACCATATGCTCGTCATCCAGGTGGGCTATATTTTTCTCAAATTTATGTTCAGCTATTAAGCTCAACTGTTTATCAATCGTATAGCATGAATATCTGTATAAAAATGATTTAGCTCACTGTTCGCGTTCGCTAGTATCTTACGAAAATATTGAGTGCTTAACTAGACTCGAGTTCGGATCCTTAAAGCTTTGGGACCGTATACACTATCCTTTATTAGACAGCTGGGCTGGAGGACGTGTATATAAGTTAAGACACTGTAGGAAGGGACAGTTGAGATAGAGCGTGCAAGTAAGGTGAAAAGAAGCTTTGTATACATGGAATGCTTTTGAGATTTAAAACATTTCCATTGTTATACTTGTGTGGATACGATATTCATATTTATAAAATGTTTGTGAACTGTTTATCAAAATCTGCCCACTGGGTACGTTAGTACTCAGCCCAAATCTTTTCTAAATATTTTCAGGTTGAGAGGCAGGCCGGAAGATGATGGAGCTGGGGCGAGGGCTTACTTGTTGTTATATGCTTGCTCTTTTTGTGTTGTTCAGAAATCTTAAATACTTAATATCAATTAAGTGCTTGCAAATAATTTTACTTGAATTGTGCTCCGCGCTTGTTCCGTTCACTCTGATACAGCTTGTCTTCAATTGTTTGAAGCATGTTATGATTTCAGCATTTTGCTATAATGTTCCTTTATAATTGTTGACGAGATAAGTTCCCTTTGATGATTGGTATTTTATTTAGGTTCTTTCTAAACGCCTTAGTGCGTGGTTCTATTACAGTTACAGAGGTTATGCTGCCCAAATGTTTGGGGCACTAACCTTATTCCTTCTGAACACTCTCGTGGGTGGTTCTATTTCAGTTACAAAGGTTATGTTGCCCAAATGTAGCTATTTCATTTAATTATCTTTATGCAACAACTCCTTCCCCCAGTAGCGCACCGGTCCCTTGTCACTATTCTCTCGGGATCGGGGCGTTACATCACATGACATTTAATGATACTTCACTAGATATATATTTAATGATACTTCACTTAATAGTTAATGATATTTTGCTAAATTTATATCTAATGATAATTCACTTCATAGTTAATGATACTTCATTTCATAGCTAATGATATTTCACATCAGAGTGAATGATACTTCACCAGATATATATATATAATGATACTTCACTTAATAGTGAATGGTATTTCGCCAAATTTATATCTAATGATACTTCACTTCATATTTAATGATACTTTACCAGATATATATCTAATGATACTTCACTTAATAGTTAATGATATTTCGCCAAATTTATATCTAATGATACTTCACTTTACAGTTAGTGATACTTTACACATAGTGATACTTTACTTTATACCTAGTGATATCTGAGTGGCCGCGCGTGAGCGGGGGCGTGAAGCTCATGCGCTTGACTATTTTTGCCGGTTTGGACATGTTTGTGGAAAGTTATTTTGGGCGGGTTTGGATCCTATTGAACCTGTCTAATTACGCAAGAGACCGTAATTAGACGGTCTCATAAATTTTTTTGTCTTAAAACATTGTTTAGTCATCTATTATGGGGTGGATGTTTTGGTATTTCATGGAGATTTCGGTGCTCGAAGAATATATTTTTTACTTCGGTTGGTTTGATTTTTATTTTTTTAAGAATTTTAATTTGTGCTTTTTAAATCAAAGTAATTAATATAACTGAACCTAACTGAACCATAATTCTTTTGTTTGTTTGGTTTGGTTTTCAATATAACCAAATGTGAATTTTTTTTCTAAACAATTATATCTAAAGAAAAATAATATTGGAACTCAATAAATAACAAACAATATAATAAATAAATAGTAATAAAAATATCCCTAATTCAATTGGTACATGGTCAACTCATCACAAGTCACAATTACATCTAACTAATAGTTCAATACACACATTTTTTGCAAATCTTTTACTTAGAATTAAGTTGAAGCACTCTTGCATTTAACCCTAATTCACTAATGAGCGTATAATTTTATTTTTATTTTTATTTTTTTAATTTATGTGTAATATTAGAAATATAGATTATAAAATATAAATAAACTCAATGTAATTTATATAATTTGGTTAGTTCGATTTTAATTAAATAATTCTAAATACTTCTAGATATTTTATTGGAGTTAATAATTAATATTTAATAATATTATAACTTAGATAAACTAGACAAAGTCAAACGAGGAGAGATGCATCATAAATTTTTAATACAAGAGAATTGCTCGAGCAAACAAAGTTAATAATAACATATAAAACAATTATTCTTTATTGAAAAATAAAAAATTATATGAAATCAATATAATATCATATCCTTATAAATTAAAAATCAAACTACAAATATCAATTTTATGTATATTCATTGACACGTGTATAATAATAATATAGTACGCAAAGACGACAAATAAAATGAATTCATATAGTTAAACTTAATGTCTATTTTTAATAATTACTACTTAATGATAAATTTGAGATGAATTTTCGCCTCAAATTAAAAATATTTTTCCATCTCTTTGATTTTATTTTTTAAGCATTATTAATTATAATTTTTCTATAATGTATATAATGCATAAAAATATGTAATATGTCCGTAAAAATATACCCATGACATTAATTTTTTTTACTAGATTCTTAAAATATCAATATTATATACATATATTCATTGATACATGCATAAATAGTAAACAATATACAAAGAAAGAAAAATAAAATGAATATATAGTAAATCTTTAAAAATATAATTAAAATTAAAGAAATTAAAAAATATATATATAAGTTAACATTTACATTATAAAAATAATGTGTATTTGAAAGAAGTAAGAAAAAATATATTAAATAAATGAAGTAAAGATCATATTAATCTTTTAATATAATGCCGCAAAAAAATGATAATTAAGTAATAATTATTATATTTAAAAAAAATCTACCATTAAAATTAAAAAACATAGTTATAAAAATTATTAATCTGATTATTTAATATAGGAATAAAAAATTCAATGTCGTTAACATGAGCAACACCGACCTTTTTATTCTAATTATTGATTCAGTGCATATAAACATCGTTAATTTAATTATGTTGTTAATTATGACGTCGTTAACATGAGCAACAATGACCTTTTTAAAGACAGATCAAGTCACTTAAACATGTTCACTATAAAAAAATGTGATTTAATGACGGATTTAGCAACGAAATATAATTCGGCGCTAAAATATCAACAAATTAATGACGGATTAACGATGAATTTTTCCGTCTCTAGCTTAACGACGGAAAAAATCATCACTAAACGTCGAATTTTATATTTAGCGACACCCTTTTTTTATTTTTAACGATAGAATTTTTCCATCGCTAATCCGTAGCTTTTTTTCTTTTGAAGATTGAATTTTGCGATGGTTTAGCGATTGATGAAATTCGTTGCTAATTTTTTTTCATTGCTAATTATGCTGTTAAAATGGCTAACAACAAGATTTTTAACGATGAACTCGATCCGTTATTAATCCATCATTAAACCCTTTTAATGACAGATTTTTGAGATGTAACTAGCGATAGAATTTTACATCGCTAAAATGCGATTTTTTTTGTAGTGTAAGAAATATAATTTGAAATCTACTAAATTACATATCCATGAGTTCCAAAAGAAAATGACTAAATAGATGTATTAATTATGATTTCATCATTGATTACATATTATATTTAAGTAGGACTTATTTTGAATTGTTGTGATGCACTATCTATATAATATATAATAACAATACCGCATCTATAAATAAAAGTTTTTTAGTTTTCCGCCCATTTTCACAATTCATAAATGGAAATGTGTTAATATATATTATTTAATTTATTATTTTTATTTAAAAACCGTGAATATATTAATATATTGCAAATCTAAATCTTTAATCATATCATATCATATTTAGAGTAATATATAATTACTCTAAATCTTCGATCATATCTCATTAATTATATAGTTCTATAATTATATACCCACATATTATAGGTTGTCTACTTAATTATAGAAAAATATGTTTTAATTTCGGAAAGTCGATCAATAAATTCCAATAATATATATTTTCCATTCCTAATGACAATTGGACCGATTTTAGCCCATCCAATTTTTTTTTTTCCGAAGTAAGTCTCTATTTATTGGTGGTGTCATTACAAAACTATTCTTACTTTAATTTCTAATTACAAAGTTCTGAACACTGTAATATTCACAACAAGTTTTAAACATTTGGCTAATTTTTTTTTCTTTTGAATTTGTATTCATATTGTTGGCTCCTTGATTTTTGTTATTATTATTTTTAGGAAGATTCTATTATTATTGTTATCATATAGTATTTAGGTAAAGAAATACGTAATGATTCTAATAAATATGTTTTTGATGGTAGGATATAAATTGAAGAAAAATCGAAATTGGTTTGTCTTACCGCATCAAGCACCCAACATCACATAAATGAATCAATGGTTTCATTCACAATATTCAATTATACAAAGGTTGGTACATATATTTTATTTTTTAAATCATAAAAAGATCATAGTACCTCCATTATATATAAACATATATACATGCATGTATACATTGCTTTATTTTTCTTGAAAATTGCTAATTTTCTTCTCGTGTGTTCACACACACACACACACACACACACACACATATCGCTTTAATTTTGTGCTTTTAAAACTTTTTATGCGTTTTTGTCATCTACACGTTGTTGTCATTTTATATTGTGAAATCTAAGTGGCATTAATAATTCCATTAGCCACAACTTCTGTAATATAATTAATGTGTAATGTTAGCTTGATGTTAATCTGAGAAAGTTATTAATTAATTATTCATATTGTTTTTTAGTCATTTTTTTATTGGTGTAAATTAAAAACTGATTTTTTTTTCAGTTATTTTTTGTCATGATTAGTTTTATTTTTATTTTATTGGTTATACTAATTTATTTAAACTAAGTTATCCATGCAATTGTTTACATCGAAGAATTCTTCAAAATATATATTTTATGCACTGCTTCATTCTTTTAGAGGTGTTTGGGTAATAGATTTATTTATTTTTTCTATTTTTGATTTATGGCCAGGGGAATCGGATCCATGCTACAATTGATGTTTACGACTACAACCTATTATGTTATTTCATAGTGTTGTATTTTAGGATGTGGAAGTGTAATTGTTCTTGATTCAATTTCTATTATTTCGATTACTATGCAATTGAAATGTTTTTCATTTAATAAACTATGATAATTTAGCCTGTTATATGTATTATAATACTTTTAGAAATAATTTGGTGTTATTATTTTATCTGATAGCTATGTTAGACTCCAGAAACATAAAATATATCTTTTTACAATTTATATACCTATTGATGGACACATTAAATTACCTCTTGAAATAAATCTATATTTAATTATTACAATTTTTTAGTGTGTAATTAGTTATGGATAAATCATCATTTATGTCCCAAACTATTTTCATTTTCTCAAATCTATCACAAATTAATACTTTTATCAATTAAATATCTAAACTATTGAAAAATTAATCAAATCTATCCCCGAAATTTTTTTTCGGACAAAAAATGACCTTATGTTGCTAAATACTCGGGTCTTCTTTTGTGTTGTAGCCAAATCAATCATATCTATAATATAATATTTTTATTCTGTTTTTTTTAACACATTTTAGACCCGATTTTGGTCGAAAAATGTATCCGGCGACATATTTGATATTTTTAATAGTTTATGTATTTAATTGATAAAAGTGTTAGTTTGTGATAAATTTGAGAAAATAGAAATAATTTGGAATGTAAATGATGGTTTACCCATTAGTTTTAGATATTTTGACATTACATTCAATCAATTAACAAACATACATTTTATTGTGCATCATATCAACGTTAAGACCGCAATATTGTATATTTTACAGCATTTATTCATTTATCTTTATTATTTTTAACTCACAACCATTTTCCTCCATTGTGATATTGTGTCTCTATCGTATTTATCCCACTATATTATTTGAAATTAAAACAACATATAATATTTTTTAAAAAATATTTTTTATGGTTATCAAGTCTAATAACTTCTAAATAAACTGTATATAAATCGAGCACCAAAAAGGAGAAAACAGTTCACCAAACAAACCAAAACTAACACCTATGATCAATTTAGGATCTTAAAAATCACGTATTTTTATTTCTTTTTTATTTTTTAATAATTTATTTACTAAATTTAATAGATAATTAATACATGAATTTTCAATGAAAATTAATAAAAAAAAATGAAAAATAAAAAGAAACCAAAATTCATAATTTTGAGGTCCTAGATTAACAATTATCATCTCTCTCTGGAGTGATAAGTTTCATCTTTGAGTCCTGATTTGACAGTTTACCAATCTTTCAAGTCCCGAATTGATAATTCTTTTTTTTTTTTTTCATTATTCATTTAATTTATTTGAACATGTTGTTTCACTACCATTTGAGTCTCCACGTGTTTGTTATTACATTTTACATCATTCTATAATAAAAATCACATCCAATTATTCAATTTTATAACCATCAAAACACGCACATGCATGTTTGAATTTATATATTATATTTATTTTGATTTTATTCATATACATTGTTATTTAGATCTATTAACTACTAATTATTTTTTCAATTGAATTGGAAATTTTGCAACTTGATTTGGATGCACAGAGGGTCAAAGGCACTGACATATACTCCCATAAATCATTTTCATTAGAGTAAACGACAAGTTGTACCTGTGAATTACACTATTTTTAATTTTCATAATGCACCCTAAAGAATGACACTCCACGCCCTCCAATTAGTCTTTATTGTAAGTTGCACTCTCATAAAGCTAAAACCGTTAATATCATAACAAATTCAAATAAATGTGTTTTTTAATCAAAGAATAAATAAATATATTAACATGAATAATTCAATAAATTGAGTAAAATTACTCCAAACATATATAGACTAAAACTGATCAAATAATAAATATACTAAAGAAATGATATATAAAAATGTAAGCCCCTTATATTTTATGGTATCAAGCACAAAGTGTTATATTTTTTTAATATTTACTCAAATCACATAATAATAAAGAATGCGTTTATATAGAAAAAAATAGAATTAAAATATAATATATATTTTAACCATTTATCACTATGTTATATTTTCAACATATTTTATAGTTTTATTTATTATTTTTTATATTTTTTTAGCTAGGTAACGATTTTTTTATAAATCATAAAATGATTATTCCAATTTATTTTTTTACTTATAAATCCTACTCTAATAAATATTAAATCATATTTTCTATTTTATTTTTAAATTTATACATTCAAACTTGTGATCACTTTGTACCTTTTTATAAGAAATATAAATTATGAAGTATTTTCCATCCATGGTACATGGCACACTTAGGAATAAATCATAATACATTAGTAGCAACACAGAGAGAATATATATGTAAATATTAAAAACAAAAGTTTGGTTGGTAGGGTTAATAGGTGGATTATATTATAAAATTCAGGAATATTGAGTTTGTTTGGTAGATAAACATTGGACTATTTATTTAAATTAAAATTGATAGAAATTTATGCAATTTTCAATAAAAAAAATGCTAATTATATGGAGAGTGTGAAATGTTATATTTTTTTTATTTTTTATTTTGTTTTAGATACATTATACGGAATGAGTGTAAGCCGAGGGTGCAGTTGTGCAAAAATACATTCAATAAATCAATAAGGGATGAGATATATTGCTTATATTTCTGTATATTATTCTATTATTAATTATTGTAATCTCTTTATGTAACGCCCCAATTTCACTTTAATAGAAAAATGCACGTTATCCATGCTTTTCATTAATAAAAAACTTTTCTTGAAATACAACAGAAGTTTCTAAACATAACTCGACATTTATTACATAAAATAAAGTCAAAAATAAATTAAATTTTTAATCATGCTTGATCACTTGACCACCATCATCACATCTTGCCCGCTACGCAAGACGACACCTGAAAAGATAAGTAGTTTTGGGGTGAGTACTACTGACTCAGTGGGGAGTGTCCAATTATCCAAATTATATATATCAAACAGAATAATATGCAAATCATAAACTTGTGTTCAGTCCGTAGACCAAATCATGTAGCCCGGAGACTCTGCGTGATAGCTCGAAAGCTTTGCATGATAGCCCGAAGGCTCTGCGTGTATAGCCAGAAGGCTCTGCGTGATAACCCGCAGGCTCTTGTTATGCTGTGACATCACATATATTCAATAAAAACATATAGAAAGGATAATAGGGACAAAATCAACATAAAACCCCACCTTGACCTTGACCTTGATATTAACCAATTAAGTCCTGCGCGCCTTACTTATAAATTAATGATCTTAAATTAATAAAATGCATGACGTGATGCAATTAAACTATGCATGAATTTAAAGTATGATGCATGCTCTAAAACAATAATCATATATATAGTGACATAATCCTTTTAATCCCATTTATTTATCCATCTAACTACGTAAAATAATACATACATGCACCTATATAAATATATATATATATATATATATATATATACACACACACGAACAAACATATATTACATATATATATATATCAACACATACATATATTATATATATCCACCACACGCTCACACATATTTTATCCATCAATCATACACAACACATACATACATATTATATATAAATCACGTACAATTACCACACAAAACCATATATATATTTATATATATATATACATACATATATAAAGTGAGCATGTGAAAGTGGCGTGTGCAGTGTATGTGTGTGTGTCAGAAGGTACACAACATTAAGTATTATATATATATATACATATTGTTTTGTGTGTGCGCCATATATATAGACATGGGTATGCAACAACTTTCTTTCTCTTTCTTCTCTTACACAGTGTATACAATTTGGTTTCTTTTCCTCCTATACTGTACTGCCGAGAATAGAGAACATACACTAACAGAGGAGTATCAACAGTAAAATAAAATAAAAATATGCGGATACCTCTAGGAAAACCGAAACTGAGAGAGAGAAACTTGAAGGTGATCTGAATGTGAATAATAATAGAGAGGTAGAGTTCTCTATTTATACTAGTATGGTTAGGATTTCATAGAGGAGTTTGATAGAATAAGGATTCTCTCTCGTGGTTATCTTCTACTTGGAGGAGAAGAAAAGAAATAAATAATAATAATAATAATAATAATAATAATAATAATAAAGATTTGGGCTTTCTTTCTATTGGGTCTTGAATTTAAAGTAGTTGGCTGGGCAAAATAAAATGCAATAAATTAGGCACTCTAATTAAAATTAAATGCATGCTCATGCTATGAAATTTACTATATACTAAAATGAATTCATGCTTATAAATTACTTAGGCGCGACTTAATAGACTTAATCATTTAATATCACACATATAAAATATTTTTACGAAAAAAATAAATAGAAATTTAAATATATTAGAAAACTAGGTCGCTACACTTTATATTAGGATTATGTTTATCTCATTAGTTCACTGTACTCTAAAGATCCCATGTACTCTGCATATATATTCATTGGCTAATATAGTAAATGGTATGCAATTACCTATCAATTCATATTCTTATATAAATAGCTTCTGGATGATCAATTAATATGTGTTTTAGTGTAACGTTGGGTTTAATAATGAAGACCTGATAAAAGTCAATTGTATTTATTCATGTATTCATACATCGCTAACATATTTCACAAAACTCGAAGTTATGAGTTATGAGTGTCTTTGTTGTATTTGATATTGATTAGACTGTAATCATTTATTGCTCCATTGCTTACATATTTCAAAATTATTGTTTAAGCCTCTCTCTACATATATTTATTTATACAAGGTTCTAAATATTTATTTATAATATTATATTCATTCATCTACCAGATTCAAGGGATGTGTTCATTGACAAAATATGTTCTCCTTTTTTTAGGAGTAGTCAATAGAAAACCACAACACAAAACTTCATCTTCTTTGTTGAAGAAGCTCATTCTCAGACATGGCCACTCTATGCTTTTTTATTTATTTATTTGGGGGAAGATAAACAATGTATATCTAGACCATGAAAAAAATTCTATAATGCGTATGGATGTAATACATATGACCACAAATCATTTAACGTATGGCATATAAAGTTCACAACTGTTTCTCAATTCTTTTGTGAAGTGTGAATCCATATGCTACATGTTAAAGAATTAGTGTATGTCTATATTACATCCACACGGATGGAAGTCCACGTCCATTTGATGCATAAGTACATGTTCATAATCCATTCTATTCAATTATTACATTTGTATAAATTATTTATTATAAATTTTTTATATATATCTCCCTGTGCATCGCACGAGTGTAATACTAGTTTAATTTATACTTCTTACAAGTCAGTTACTCACATAATAAAGGAAATGACAAAGAAAATTTAAATAATCGGACTTGCCATTAACACAAATTAAACTTCATCAACGTGTCACAATTAAGGAAAAGACAAAGTGAATTAAAATTTAAAAAATCAGACTTGCCATTAATACAAATTAAATTTCATCAATGTTTTTGATCCTCTAGTCCCAACTTTGTGTACCAATTGTGTGCCAACATTAAAATCATATATTGTTAATAATGTTTGTTGTAAAAATAAAATTTATCATATTATAAGTAATTATAATTAATATTTAGTACTAAAAATTTAATTTTTAAAAAGTTATATACCTTAAGTTTGGAATAATCGACCCCAAAAATCATTATATTAACTAAAAAATAAAAATTAAATATTAAAAAATAATTATAAACCCTAAATAAAATTGTAAAATTATACTAAACCTAGATAAATTAAAATTGAAGAAAAAAATGAAAGAAGAAGTAATGATTTTAAGGTTTGGTACACGATTGACACACACAAATTGGGACTAGAGGCTCCTTGGGGATGGCCTAGTGGTGGAGTGGTGTCTCAAGTTCGACCCACCACCAACACCACTAGATGTGAGCCTGTCACACCTGGCTTGCCAAGTGTGGTTTACCTCCCCTGTGTAGGTTTGCAGGCTATTACACAGGGGCGGGGTTTACCCAGTGCGCACCACGGTAGCGGCTGCGGGTTACCCTCGACATCCAAAAAAAAAAAATTGAGACTAGAAGATCTCAAGTGAATTTGGAGAGTCATATCACCCAATTATAATATATTTAGTAGAATTCCAACATTGATAAGTGTTAATTATTAATATCTATTATGATAGATAAAACACTGTACATATAAACTCAGGCAAAATAAAATAACATAAATAGAATAAGTTAACAAGACAATTGATTTTCAAAATATTTTTCTTTCTTTTTTTCTTTTAATGTTGAAGATGCTAATTAAAATATTATATATTGGAAGATTTATAAATTTTAAAACTCAAAAATTAATTAAAAAAAGAGCATACTATATCGTGTTTTAAAGAGCGGAAAATATTAAGAACACGTGCAACGCACGTTGTCTCTGCTAGTGATTATAAAAAAGAGAAAATAAATAAAAAAATTATTTTTGCCGTGTTTTGCGCATTAAGAAATTAAAATTTTTTATTTGAAAATAAAAACAAATAACAACTATAGTTTCTTATAGTCTTAGAGATGAAATGAATTGCATTTATTTCTGTTGAATCGGAGATCGTGAAATAAATAAATCCACTACTACAAAGTAGTAACTCTTATGTTTCATCCCTTATTTATAATTTACATTTATTCAATTATCACTTATTTATATTTTAGTTTGATTAGTTTAGGTGGTTTATACAGTTAGGACTGTTTAGATTATTAAAGTTTTTTTCTTTATAAGTTGTTGTAAAATTTACAGATGGATTGAAACGCTATAAAATTATTATTTCTTCGGACCGTTCTTCTTGCTCAAAAATGTATTTGTAAACTTACTTTCTTGAAAGACAAAATTAGAATTCATACTCACGAAGAGCCATAATGTTATAATGTGATGCGTGTTGATGAAAATCGAAATACCACGACTGTCTGAATGCGACATATACTCTATATCCGTCCTATCAAATAACACAAACATTAATTAGTAAATGAGTAGTAACCACAATTTTTAGTTACGTTATGCTCGATATTAAAATTTCCTTTTCAAATTTGATATCGATCGAAATCGAGCTTTTAAAACTTACTTAAAACATTAATATAGAAACAAAGAAAGGTATTATCGGCTGCATCATAAGTGAGCGTTGTAAGTTTATCGATATCACAAGTCAAGAAGATGCGAGAACACAATTAATTATATATATTTTCTTGAAATCAACAATCACATCCCTAATTTGAGTCTTCCGTATTACAGAAAAAAAAAAAAAAGGTACAGAAGCCAAAACCATAATTAAAATAGTTTCAGAAAAAGTAAAACCCACACAATCCTTCTAATCTCTCGATCAATCTAGCTGCTTCTTCAATCTCGAGGATTCAACAACTGCTGCCACCTGCCGAGTGATCGTTGTCTTGCATTCCGGCCATGCCAGCAGCCTAATACATCTTGGCGATAATGGGGTCACAAATGCCTTGGAGCTCCTTCATCTTGTGTTGGAATTCCTCACAAGGCTGTGCGAGAAGTAGGTTAGAGTCCAACCATTGCAAAACAGACTCGATAGCAGCCTCGATCCTTCTCTTGTTGGATAGTGAGAGCTTGGCTGCAATCTCCTCATCTTCGATCATGTTCCTAATGACGTAGGCATAGTTGTTCAATGCTTTCATCGCTGCAGCCTTCTTCATATGCTCCTCATCTTCCCTCTTGTACTTCTCCGCCTCCTGCAACATCTTCTCAACCTCCTCCTTGGACAGCCTGCCCTTATCATTGGTGATGACGATCTTTTTCTTCTGCCCAGTCCCCTTGTCTTCGGCTGACACCTTCAAGATTCCGTTCGCATCAATGTCGAAGCACACTTTGATTTCAGGATCACATCTGGGCGCTGGTGGGATTGTGAGTCTGAACTGCCCTAGCAGATTGTTGTCGGTTGATCTGCTTCTTTGGCCCTCGTACACTTTAATCAATACAGCTGTCTGATTGTCGTAGAATGTTGTGACACTTTTCTCCATCTTAGTTGGGATAGTTGTATTCCTCGGTATAACTACCCTCATTACATCTCCAGCAATATGAATACCGAGTGACAGCGGAGTTACATCCTTAAGTATCAGATTCTGCAGGTTCTCAATAATAGTGCATTCACCACTCAAGATCGCAGCTTGTGCAGCTGCACCATAAGCTACAGCTTCGTCTGGATTAATGCTCTTGCACAGCATTTTGCCGTTGAAAAAGTCCTGTAATAGCTGCTGGACCTTTGGAATCCTAGACGAGCCTCCCACGAGCACTACCTCATGGACACTGCTCTTATCCATGTTCGCATCCCTCAAGCATGTCTTAACAATCTCCATACACCTCCTGAATAAGTCCATGTTCATTTCCTCAAATTTAGCACGAGTAATAGGCAAATAGAAATCAACAAACGAGTCAATCTCAATTTTGGTCTCAGCAGTGGAGGAAAGAGTCCTCTTTGCCCTTTCACAAGCACTCTTCAGTCTCCTAAGAGCTCTCGGGTTCCCACTGATATCCTTGTTACGCTTCTTCCGCTTGAACTCCTTAACAAAGTGATTCACCATCCTGTTATCGAAGTCCTCACCTCCAAGGTGAGTATCACCAGCAGTAGCCTTCACATCGAAAAGGCCCTCATCAATCGTTACTAGAGAGACATCAAACGTACCACCACCCAGGTCGAAAATCAGCACATTCTTTTCCCCAGAGCTCATACCCTTAATTTTATCGAGACCATAAGCGATAGCAGCAGCAGTAGGCTCATTGATGATCCTCATAACATTAAGGCCAGCAATGAGTCCAGCATCTTTGGTTGACTGTCGCTGAGAGTCATTGAAATAAGCAGGCACAGTCACCACAACATTCTTCACAGTGGATCCAAGATATACCTCCGCAATCTCCTTCATCTTGGTGAGCACCATTGAAGAGATCTGCTCAGGTGCAAACTGCTTCTCCTCCCCTTTGTAACTTACTACAATCATAGGCTTCTCACCGGGGCCTGCAGGAATGACTTTGAATGGCCACATTTTCATGTCACTCTGGACCGATGGCTCACTAAATCTGCGACCGATCAACCTCTTTGCATCTGCAACGCAACAAATTAAGCAACAATAAGTACTAGCTATCTGAAACTACATTAAAGATGCTCACTTCCAAGTTCCATCACTCGAAAATAACAAATACTCTAATCAAGAGTTTGTTTCAATAATTGGATCATATTCACTATTCAACCAAAATTATTAAAGCACGCGCAAATAGAAGTAACACAGGCGATTGAAACTCTATGATCAAACCCTTGCATTAGTAAGGATGTAATTACAGTAGATAACCGAATCTACTACGTACGAGCATCGACCACCATGCACATGGCAAAACCATGAAAGTGGACACCAAAAAACCAAGAGATAAAAGTGGTGGATGGGCAACAAATCAAATAATAGAAGAATAAATATACTGACCAAAAACAGTGTTGATAGGATTCATGTCGACTTGATTCCTGGCGGCGTCTCCGATGAGACGGTCGGTGGCGGTGAAGGCCACATAAGACGGCGTCGTGCGGTTGCCCTGATCATTGGCAATAATCTCAACGCGGCCGTGCTGCCACACTCCCATGCACGAATAAGTTGTCCCCAAATCGATCCCGATTGCCGCTCCTTCGCCCTTTCCCGCCATAGATAAGTAGTCAACAAACACAAAATGAATTCGAATGGTTGTGGAGACCGTCAGAGATTGTGCCGCCAACTAGATTGACTCACAAGCTTTAATAGTGACGTTAGTTAAGTTATGCTATATATATACCACAATCATTTATTTTTGTTAGTAATTATGGAATCGATCGTAATTATATTAATTATGGCCAAATAAATATAGAATTAAGCAGAGAATGGGAAGAGATTAAAAGACGGACGTTGTGTCGTCGAGACCTTCTCCATCTACAAAGCAAATGCATGCGTACCATTATTCCTACCGGCCGGATTCCCATCGAGAGCATCTAATCGACATTTACTTTTCTCACCCATAATCAATAAGCTAGTTACGTTTTTTATGTTAATTCCATATATAAGTTGGCTCGCGCGGTTCATATTCTTCTAAATTAAAGCATTCAATTGTATTCTCTAGTATAATTTACTCAATTTCATAGTTTTTTTTCCCTCTTAGTTTCTTCCAAATCTATCTCTGATTCAGTTGTATCTAAGTCAAATTCTCAATCATTAATGTATGCTGCACTAACTTAATTATCTGAATTTAGTTATAGAAAAATTAGTTGTAAAATTCTTAAGTTTTAAGTTCGTTTTTTGCCATGCTTTTTTTTTTTGCCCAGTTTTTCTTGGGATGCCGACCGCAATAAAGTATTTTTGTCATTAATATTTTTTCCTCATCTTAAATTGGCCATTTTTTTGGCTGAAAATTAAAAACAGATATTATTTTTTAATTAATTAATCGAGACTGTTGACATTTATTTAATATTTTAGAAAATATATATGACTTCTCGATTCCGACTCTTCATATCCCAGTGTCGCAAAATTTTCAGGGAGTCGTTGGTATGGGTATGAGGATCCAAAAAAAAAAGACTTGGACATCCAAAAAAAAAAATGCTTCTCATGGCAACCATTTAAATTTCCCAAAAATTATTGATGATTCTTCAGCTCCAACTATTGGAAGGAACCATTTAAAACAAAAATAATGAAAAACTGAAAAAGAACTTTCGGTAAAAAAAAAAAAGAAAAGAAAAAAGAAAAGTGATAATGGGGTAGAAGGATTCATCAAATAATTTAATTTAAAATTGTACAGATTCTACAAAATCACATGAACACACACTTATTTTAAAAAAATTTGCTTGAACAAAAAAAAATAATCGTGAAATTTGTGCCTAAAATTTTCACTATAACAAGTTTGCCGGAATTTGGGTAGAAGTTAAGCCGGCCTTGCCAAAGTCCAATGATGAATATACGGAAAATAAAGGAGACCATAAAATTTATAGTGTTTGGTTTGCCTATTAGTATTTTGATTTATTAATTTTTGAAACAATTGTATTTAATTCTTATTTATAAAAAATGTGTTTTTGAATTATTAATTTTTGAAACAATTGTATTTAATTCTTATGTGTAAAAAATGTGTGTTAGTGCGTGAAATGATCCAAGTGTGTGAGGAATGAGTATGTTTTCACAGGTGTTATTGACTTCCACCTGTTAAAACGAGGAAAAAAAAAAAATTGAGACCTTTAAAATAGTTAATGTATCAATCTGGACAAAAAATGTACACATGAACTAATTAAAGAGGGTTTTTGGACTTAGTTTAGAGAGGAAAAGAGCAAATTTGTGTAAAGGAAAGCTTTTTTTTTTTTTCATTCATTCATATCGCATATATATATACACCAAAAGGGAGAATTCTACCTTACCCTTAAGGGTACTATCCAATTGCTCCAATAAACCAATTGTGACATTCTCAAGTGTCACAATAGACCTATTGTGACACTTGGATAGTACCATTAAGGTCATGATTGGTGTGGTGGAATGAAATCACCATTCCTATCTCCATTACTATTTCAACGGTTGGTACAATTTTATGATCATGAATCGTCATTCCATTAGGAATACACATTACCATAACCATGGGATTAATCATTCCTCACCTACCCCATGAGATTAGTCATTCCTAGTCGTTAATAATTTTTATTTTTTTATTTTTTTTATTTTGAACAATGTTATGCTTGCTTATTTTTTATTTTGACAAATAAAATCCCATATCCTTATAAAATTATTTTTTAAAAAATATGATAAAGTTAATATTTTTTCTAAAAAAATTAAAAATAATAAATTATATAAAAACTCAAAATCATCAATCTTTTATAAAAAAACATGGTACGATTTTTTCTTAACAAATAATTAAAAAAATGATGATAAATAATGAAAAAAATAAATGTGAGAAATTTAGGATTTTTTTTAAAAAGCATATTAATAATTAATTCATGATTCGTAAAATTCTATAATAATTCAAAAAAATCTAATATTATAGATTTTTTTATATAAAATTTAAAAACACTAATTAAATATTAACTAAATACTTACTAGAATGATGCTCAATTTTTCACAAATGTTAATAAGGCTAAAATTTCATATTGAATAATAAATTTTTTAAAAATTAATGATATTTCCTGAAGGGTAATTTTGTTATTCAAAAATAAATTTAAGCAAATTCATGTATTTTATTAATAAGGGTTAATTGCTGTAAAAATTGATGAGATTTTTCTTTCACAACGATTTAACCAACACAAGCTTTAATTAACCAAATCTCAATTATGCAAGTGAACATACGGAGCATAGGAGACCGGGTCGAACACGGAGAATTAATTGCCTAAATGAGTCTACAAGTACCATCACATCGAACATTTTCACTAGTCAAACCATTCGGAATTTGGTTGGAGAATTAACTAGTAAAACAAGATTTACAATAATAAACAAAGATAGCAATACAAGAGGAATAAAAGAGAGTAAAAACCTAATAAAGATCACAATGAGGAAAAAATGGCTCTAGGGCATTGTTCATTAGTGAAAACTTGTTCATTAAACAATGGATTTATGCATAATCTCCCCAAACAACAATTGATACCAAATTTAGTCGAAGCCCTCTCTCGAGCAACTAAGACCTTTCAATTAAACTCAATTCCCCTATCTCTAGGGCTAAATTGTAATTTAATCTAATCAAGCACAATCAATCAACAAACATCAATTAAACATTAATCTCTCGATCTAATGCAAAATTGAAACCATAAATCATTTACCCATGCACAATTGATTCTCTCGAACTCGATTATACACCAAATTCTATCCTAAGATGGCCAATCAAAGAATAGAAGCAAATAAACCATGATTTATGAGAAAGAAGGGGAAGATTAAGCAATAACCCATGTTTAATTTACAAACCCATCACCAAATCACAACACCCTAGATGCCTAGAAATTTAGCTATCCATAATCACAATAGAGAAAAACATCACATAAAAGAAAAACATAAGAGAGGAGGAGAAAAAACCCAAAAACTTGAATATAGATCTTCAAAAACTTCTTGAATCTTCCATACACCAAGCTCCAAGCTCTCACACTCTTTCTTACTCTAAAATTGGCAAAATATCAATGTCTACCCTAGAATTTCGAACTAAGGATGGCTTTTATACTATGATGGCAAAAATGGGGCAAAAATCCGGATATTCCCGAGAACAAGACACAGGGCGCGACACGGGGCCTGTCGCGCCTCATGGCTCGTGCCGTGTGGAGTGAGGCGCGACCCGAGTTGGCCCATTCCTGGGTCGCGCCGCGTTGCAGGCCATTGAAAACATGCTGCGGACGTCGAGCTACGGGTCGCGCCCCAGGCCCCGGGTCGCGCCGCGTTGCAGGCCGTGCCCGGTCTCCCAGCTTCGACTCGGTCTTCGTGCTCTCTCGCCCGTCCGATCCAGCTTTCGGGTCCCTTCCGATGCGCACTTCGATCCTCGAGTCCCGGGTTGCTCATTTTAAACCTGTTTTCTAAATTAAAGGTGTTAGCAACACTTATTCTAAATAACAACTAATATTACCCTAATTGATTACTAAACATACTAAAACATGATAAAAACATATGAAATAATGCTCGGATTAGGACTAAAATACGAGAATGTTAACTCCCCCAAACTTGAACTCTTGTTTGTCCTCAAACAAGCATTTGGAAAGAACAAGGAAAGATCAAGACAAGAAGGAAACACATAACCACTAATGCCTCAGCTTTTTAATCAACAATCCTCATGCAAAGAACAAGATCAAAGCTTCATATCATAAGAGTAACAATCATGAGAAAAATGACCACTCATACTTGAAGAGCAATTTTTTATCACAACGATCCTCACACATGGAGATAAGGGACAAATTTTCACTCAATATCAAGTAATAAAAGCATACCATCATAAGCTTGCAAAATAACTCAACATGATTCACCAATGTGCTCTAAACAAGAATCACATAGGTCTTTAGGGTTGTAGCGTTTGGCTCTTTGGACGGGTAGGGAAATTTTTAGGTAGGAGTGACTTCAAGTCCTTTCCCACATCCTACTAGCATTCCAAACCTAGTAAAACTAAAAGTTTTCTTCTACCCATGTCACACAAAATGAGCAAGCTTAAGCAAAAGACGGATGATCCTTAGCCTCTTCTTTTTCTTCTAATTCATTCCCCCTAAGACATTGGTTCACACATTCTTCCACAAGGAACTAAAGTCGGCATTAAATTCATTTTTTTTTTCAATTCAATTCAACATCACGACTCTAATGATTCTCATTTTTTTTCATTTCAAGGGGAAGGCTTTGAACTTCACATTTCTAGGCTTTAAAACATGTTTCACAATTTTTTTTTCTTTCTATCCGAATTTTGCTACCCACGATTTTTTTTTGAAATAACAATTCCTTCATTCCTTAAATTCCCTCTACCCCGGGCTATTCAACAAATATCAATCACCAAAGGTTCAACGGGGCTAACAAGGATAAATTTCAAAGGAATGAATAAATAAGGCTCAAAATTTTTGAAAAAAACCGCCTTAGGTCATCTTCAAGTTCTAAGCACATATAGAATACATGAAAGTTATGAAGCAAGTTCTAGAGATGCAAATATCATTGACGAATCATACATGAAAGAACAAAATAGGCCCAAATCTCACAAGTGGCTGGAGATTAAGCCAAATTTCCACGATTTTTAACTCGAATGATACTTCGGCTTAACACTCTTCTCATGCATGCATTTTTCAACATTTTTGCACAATCACATATAAAAAAAAAATCATCATAGGCCTGGCATGATTTCCATATCTACATTTCCCTGTTTCCGTCACCAAATTAAGCAAGACAAACACAAGCTCAAACAGGGAAACAAATTATCACACACGATTTAAGCCTAATCCAAGCATTTACTATTACAGACCCAAATATATAGAATAGAAATGATCCTAGAAATCAAATAAATCCATACAAACCAACATAACATACTAAATCCAAATATCAAATCCTAATAACAGTCATCTCAAATATCCAGATAAATTAAAATAAAGATAGATAGAGGGCGATTATCGGTCACCACTTCATACCCCCTCCCCCAAACTTGTTTCATTCCAAAGGAAGGACAAGTTTGAGTGAAAAGATAGTGGGACCGAAATCGAGGGGCAGACTCTGTCACTCATCAGCAGGAGGGCGGCGTGGAGTGGAGTCCGATGGCGGCTGATATGGTGGATACGGGTACGGAGGGTAGGGGTACGGAGGGTAGTGCTGATATGGTGGCATCTGTGGTGGTCGCTGATGCGATGCTCCCTGTCCAATCCACTGGCCCATCATGCTCTCCATGCTTGACTGGAAAGTAGTGAAGCTTCCCTGCAGGCCCTGAATCTCAGCACTAATACCAGTAAAACGAGTCCCGATCTCCTCCTCCAAACCTGTGAAGCGAGCATCAAAACTCTCCTGCATCCCTGTCAAACGAGTATCAATATCGGACCACCATTCTCCAAATCGGGAATTCATGTCCACCCGCATAGTGCCCATGTTAGCCGTCATGTCATTCATTAGATTCTCCAGAGTACCAAAGCGATCATCCTGAACATCTTCCCTAGTTCTGCGGCTTCCTCTCGGCTGAGCATGTGACGTGGACCCGCCATCATCATCCGTCCTCGGTGTCCTCTATGGTGTGCCTCCAGATGTGGTAATCAATGCGAGATGGGCCGGTGTATCCATCATCCAATTCTCCTTTTCATCAAAAGTGGAGACATTTGTCAAGGCTAGATTCGGAAGCGGGAATTGACGCTTGTTAGTCAGGAGGAAATCAAATGGGGCGGATGCGGAGTTGACAAACTTAGCGTTCCGGAGATGCTCCATGTTGAGGGCTCGAGATCCGGGGCAAGATTGATAGTTGGACAAGTCGATGTCCAATATGGCTGCAATTAGGGTAATCAAGTCCCCCACACAAATAGTACCCGTCTTGGAGTTTGTTTGTCTCTGACATTGCACGAGGAAATGTGTGGCAAAGTTCACCGGGATAGCATTAAGCATACACCATAAGATATAGAGCTCCTGTGTCCGAAGTCCACTATTCTCTTGGCGGGCAAGCACAGTAGAAGATAGAAGCTTCTGCATATACCGGAAGACAGGATTGGGCAAATGGGAGGCCTTGGTCTTGCTAGAATCATACTGTAGACTATTTGGGTTTGCCTCCACCACACTGTCATGGAAATCATTGAATCGGAAGGATGTGTGAGGGTGGAAGGTCCCATTAGTTGGAGTTTGAAACATCGTGTTGAGGCGCTCCACAGTGAACCTCCAGTCTTGATTCCCAAGTCGGAATATGCAAGAAACAGGCCCTCGGGATGGAGTGTGTTTCACCTTTAGGGTGAAGAGAAACTCACGGACAAGCACGGGGTACGTTTTCCAATCATTCTCCCCCAAGACATGCATCCAACCAATGCGTCGTAAGAGCCCGACCACACTCTCATGAATCCCCAATTTTCTTGTTGTGTTGGCATCCAGAAATCGAGTAGCAGCAACTTGAAAACCCCTAGCCAAATTTAACCACCTCTTCCTATGTTCATACTCCTCCAAGTAGACATTCACCATAGCGAGGTCGTTGTCCCCCATATTAAGAGGGGGCACGAGGGCACGATTGTTGTTAGGCTCGGCATCCTCTTGTTCCTCTTCTTCCTCATCCTCAAGTTCTTCATCATCCTCTTGTTCCTCTTCTTCGAATATGTTGAGCACCTTCTCTTCTTGGAACTCATCTTCATCCATGAGCCGTCTTCGGGCTCCCCCCGTTTGTCGTCCCCTACGAGTTAGCACCATTCTTGCAGGGGGAGCGTCGGCTTGAGTACCTTCCAAAACAAAATGAAACGTGATGTTAAATGGTTTTAAGAAAGATATGGGACACACGGACGTATCAAAAACTAAGAACTTAACATTTGAATCTCAAACCTCATGCAAACACACCCTTCCAAAAAAAAACCAATCATACAAAATGTCCTCATACACTACCTCATCCAATCATCCATTGAAACAATATGGTAAAGCAAGTTGACAAAATATTTGCAAATGGGGCATAAAAACAAAGCACACTCATGTTTGATTCAAAGATAGTCATGAAGTATAGAACAACCCCCAAATATAAGTCCAACTTTGCTAATTATTATGGGTTAATTGCCTTAAAAATCATAAACTTTGAGCTTAGTTGCAAATTTAACACGAACTTTAAAAGTATGCAATTAAAACACGAACTTTCAATTTGTATGTTATTCAACATCCCCAAATTTTTATAAAATAAATTGATCTCCAATCCAATATACAATTTGATGGTCTCTTCGAGCCCATTATGACTCGGCCATCAATTTTTTAAAATGACATCAAAGTGGCCTTAATTGTATGTTGGATTGGAGGTCAATTTATGTTATAAAAATCTGGGGATGCTGAATAACACATAAATTGAAAGTTGGTGTTTTAATTGCCTACTTTTAAAATTCATGTTAAATTTGCAATTAAACTCAAAGTTCATGATTTTTAAGGCAATTAACTCAATTATTATCATAAAAATTCCATCCAAGCAAAACATGTTATGTCAAGCATATTGGAACAAGAAATTAGCCCATGTAAGTAATAAGTCTAAAAAATGACTACCCAAATTCCACAACATACATATCTTTCCAAATGATATACATAAGAATTCTTAAGAATCATGGAATTGCATAGATCGGAGATAAGAGGGCCAAAATTTCTCATCCACATGATTTTCCCCAATTTTTTTTGACCTTAGAACCCTAGAATTGGGTAGGAATGAAAAATTTCCACTATACTTCCAGAGACATGTAAATTGAGAGCATACCCAAGGTTCTTAAGCTAGGAATTCCAAAATAGAAGCAAGAAACTTGAAATCAAACCATTCAAAACCAAGTTACCATGATTAACCCCCCCATTGGAGAGTTTGAAAATTATGCTTACCACCATGAAGAAAAGAAAGAGCATAAGGAGAAAATTCATACCTTGAGGAGTTTGAGCTTTGGAATGGAGAAGATTAGAAGCTACAGACGTGTAGGAGTGTGTGAGGGTGGAGAGGTGGGAGTGAAGTGTGAGAAATGAAGTGAAAGGGGAGAAGGAAGGGTTTAAAACCCGTAGCAGACTGGCGCGACCCGGGCCGTACCGAGCGCCGGGTCGGGTCGTGCCTCCTCACCGTGACTCAGGCTGGGTCGTGCGGCTCGGGCCGCGTTGCAGGTTAGTGTTTTTCGGCTGCGGACGCAGGACCAGCCACTCGCATTTCCGGCTCCGGGTCGCGCTGCATTGCAGGCGCCCTTGGCAAGTTGGCTCGTTCCGGCCCTTATCGACACTTCATTCCCACTTAAGTTGCTCCTATGCTCAAAAACACCAAAACCAAGAAAACAACACTACAAAAGAACACACAAAACCACAACTACAATGTACACTGAACACAAGATAATCTATGAACAATAAAAAGAAATATGCAAAGAAAGACACACAAAAAGGCAAGAAAATGTAAATAAAAAGCATTGGGGTGCCTCCCAATAAGCGCTAAGTTTAACGTCGCTAGCTCGACGTAGTACCAAAACATCTAGGCGTCGTTGAGGTAGCAAACAAACACCACTTCTTTCTCCTCTGGCTTGTAAAACTTTTTAACCCGATGCCCATTCACCACGAACAAGCTTCCATCCTTGCCTTTGAGTTCAATTGCCCCGCCATAAAAAATTCGGGCTATGGTAAATGGACCACTCCATTTGGTCTTAAGTTTTCCGGGAAATAGCTTGAATCTCGAATTGAACAAAAGAACTTCATCTCCCGGCGTGAGGTCTTTTTATCTCAAGAGCTTGTCATGGTAAACTTTAGCTCTCATCTTGTAAATAGCCGAATTTTCAAAAGCCTTCATCCGGAATTCCTCTAATTCATTCAATTTGAAGATTCGCTCTCCAACGGATGACACGGGATCAAGGTTCAACTTCTTGGTGGCCCAAAACGCTTTATGCGAAAGCTCAACGGGCAAATGACAAGATTTTCCGAAAACGAGTTGATAGGGAGACATTCCTAGCGGGGTCTTGTAAGCCGTGCGATAAGCCTATAATGCTTCATCCAAAAGTGAAGACCAATCTTTTCCATTCGTGCGGACTACCTTTTGAAGTATTTGCTTTACTTCCCGGTTTGCCAACTCGGCTTGACCGTTGGCTTGAGGATGATAAGGTGTCGTTATCTTATGCTTAACTCCATGTCTAGCAAGCAATGCTTCCATCCATTTGTTGCAAAAGTGTGAGCCACCATCGCTCACAATAGCTCTAGGGGCTCCATACCTTGTCAAAACATTCTTTTTGAGAAATTTGAGAACAACTTTTGCATCATTTGTCTTTGTTGGAGTGGCTTTAATCCATCGTGACATATAGTCTACGGCTAGCAAGATGTACAAATTTCCTTCGGATGCAACAAACGGTCCCATGAAGTCTATTCCCCACACATCGAAAAGCTCAACTTCAATGGTATTTTTCATGGGCATTTCATCCTTCTTAGATATAGAACCCATACGTTGGCATTTATCATAACTCCTAACAAACTCTCTTGCATCCTTGAAAATGCTTGGCCAAAAAAATCCACTTTGGTAAATCTTTCTAGCCGTCCGGTTGGCTCCAAAATGTCCCCCACTCAATCCCGCATGGCATGCTTCTAGTATGTGTCCCCATTCCTCTTCGGGCACACACCTCCTCAAAACTAGATCCGCACATCTTCTAAACAAAAACGGTTCATCCCACACAAAGAATCTCAGATCATGGAAATTTTTTTTCTTTTGATATCCTTCTAACTCTTTAGGTGCAATTCCCGCCACCAAGTAATTCACTATATCCGCAAATCATGGCACCTTCATCGTACCCACAACGAGGATCCTTTCAACTGGGAAGCAATCATCGATCTCCATTTTATCATCTTGATTTTCTTTGGTATGCTCCAAACGAGATAAGTGGTCGGCCACCACATTCTCGCACCCCTTTCGATCTCTAATTTCCACATCGAATTCTTGTAGGAGAAGAATCCACCGTATAAGTCAGGGCTTGGCATCCTTCTTGGCGAAGAGATGCCTCAACGCGGCGTGATCCTTGTGGACAATTGTTCGGGCCCCAATAAGATAGGGCCGGAACTTGTCAAAAACATATACAACCGCCAACAACTCCCTTTCGGTGGTTGTGTAATTGATTTGTGCCGGGTCCAAAGTTTTGCTTCCATAGTAGATCACCCGGAACAACTTCTCTCTCCTTTGCCCTAAAGCGGCTCCCACGGCTACCTCACTCGCATCACACATGAGCTCAAAGGGTTCACTCCAATCCGGGGCAATGAGGACTGGGGCTGTCATTAGGGCCTTCTTCAGCGTCTCAAATGCCTGCACACATTCGCCATCAAAAACAAAATCATTAGATTTTTCAAGCAATTTACACAAGGGTTTAGAGATCTTTGAAAAATCCTTAATAAAACGCCGATAGAACCCGGCATGACTAAGGAAACTCCGGACACCCTTTTCATTGGTGGGGGGTGGAAGCTTCTCAATGGCAACTATTTTGGCTCGATCCACCTCTAACCCTGCAGCAGACACCTTGTGGCCAAGGACTACTCCGTCTCTTACCATGAAGTGGCATTTTTCCCAGTTCAAAACAAGGTTAGTATCTTCACAACGCTGCAAAACTCGGGTTAGGTTGTTCAAGCAATCATCAAAAGAGTTCCTAAAAACCGAAAAATCATCCATGAAAACCTCCATTATCTTTTCAATCAAATCATGAAAGATTAACATCATGCACCTTTGGAAAGTAGCGAGCGCATTACACAATCCAAATGACATTCTTCTAAAAGCAAAAATTCCATAAGGGCATGTGAAAACGGATTTATGTTGGTCCTCGGGTGCAATTAAAATTTGGTTATATCCGGAATACCCATCTAAAAAACAATAAAACTCATACCCGGCCAACCTATCAAGCATTTGGTCAATGAAAGGTAATGGAAAGTGATCCTTTCTAGTGGCCGCATTTAATGCACGGTAATCAATACACACTCGCCACCCGTTCACAAGCCTAGTAGCTATCAATTCATTGCTTTCATCCTTCACTACGGTCATTCCTCCCTTTTTTGCTACCACTTGGGTGGGACTCACCCACTCACTATCAGAAATAACATAAACTATACCCGCATCAAGCCATTTAAGAACTTCCTTCCTAACCACTTCTTGCATAATGGGATTCAATCGGCGTTGGGGTTGGACACGAGGTTGGTAATCTTCTTCTAACAAAATTCTATGCATACAAATTGTGGGACTAATCCCCTTCAAATCCCCAATGGACCACCCTAACGCGGATTTATGCTTCCTCAAAACTCTAAGTAACTTATCAAGCTCACATGAAGATAACAAGGAAGACACAATTACGGGATATGTTTCATTTGGACCCAAGTAAGCATACCTCAAATGGCTCGGGAGTGGTTTCAATTCTTCCTTCTTGTCTTTCTCTTCACCTCCTTCCTTTTTCAAAGCCTCCTTTTTGCCATCCCTTAATGGTAAAAAATGATTTCCTCATCTTGGGATTTCTTGTAGGGAATCAAGAGCAAATGCACAATCCAAAATGTCGGTGTTATCATCAAAAGCATCAAAAGAGGAAGAGGAGTATAGAGATGCAAACAAAATGATTTCCATGGGATCTTGAGAGATGTAGCGCTCTATCATTGTCTCTTCAACACATTCTTCTACAATCTTCATCACCTTACAATCTTCCATTCTCATGGATTCTTCATTATCATCATGAAACTTCATAGCATTAAAAATTGAAAATGTACTGCTTTCATCATTCAAGCGGAGCGTGAGCTCCCCTTTTGACACATCAATTAGTGCCTTCCCCGTTGCCAAGAACGGTCTTCCCAAAATAAGTAGAACATTCTTATCCTCCTTCATATCTAAGACAACAAAATCCACGGGGAAAATGGAGTCATTCACCTTCACAAGGACATCCTCCACAACTCCTCTTAGATAAGTCAAGGACCTATCCGCCATTTGCAAGCATATCGTTGTCGGCTTGATTTCCCCAACATTAAGCTTCAAGAAGAACGACAACGGCATAAGATTTATACTTGCACCCAAATCACAAAGGGCTTTCTTCTCATGGAAATCTCCAATGGTGACAGTGATGTTGAAACTCCCGGGATCCTTCATCTTGGCGGGAAGTTTCTTTTGAATCAAGGCACTACAATTTTCCGTCAAACTCATAGTCTCAAAGTTGCCCAATTTCCTCTTTCTCGTCACTACGTCTTTGAGAAATTTGGCATAGCTTGGCATTTGTTGAAGGGCCTCCACAAGAGGGAGGTTGATTTGAATCCTTCGGAATATGTCAAGAAATTTGGAGAATTGCTCTTCATTTTTGGACTTTTGAAGTCTTTGAGGGTAAGGTATGTTTGCATGTGATCCATCTACCTTCTTTGGTGGAGGTCTTACCTTTCCTTCAATGGATTCATCTTTCTTGACATTCATTTCCTCTCCTACCACTTCTTCTTCTTTCCCTTCGTCAGTGGTTGTCTCATCATCTTGTGTTGGCATTTCCGGGCCCTTATATGTGGTTCCACTCCGTAAGGCAATGGCTTTGCAATCCTTTGGGTTTACCGTTGTATTGGCGGGAAAGTGTCCCGGTTGATGTTGTCCTCCTACTGCGGTAGCTAGTTACCCCATTTGCTTCTCAAGCATTTTCAATTGGGTATTTACCGCCGCTTGGTTGCTCTCAAGTTTCTCAAATCTTGTTTAGGATTCACCCATATACTTGTCGGTCTTGTTCAGTAGAGTCATGAGAAGTTCTTCCATTTTTGGTTTCTTTTCATCATTGATGACCCCATTTGTAACTGAAAATCCAGAAGGTGGTTGGAGGTGATTGTTCGGGTTTGAGTAAGAGAGATTCGGATGTGGTGGTTTAGGATGGTATTGGTTTCCACCTTGCCCTTGTAATCCTCCAAAGTGAGGCTTAAAACCTTGATTGAAGGGCCTTTGGTAACCCCCATAGTTACCTTGACCAACAAAGCTCGCTTCCTCCATGTTAGGCATGATCGAAGGCTCCAATCTTGGTGATGCCATTGCGTTCAAAGTGGTCATCTGAGCGGCTAGAAGGGCTATGGCATCATTGTTTGTGGTTTCCACTTTTTTCAAGATTTGTACATTTTCCCGCTCCCCCAGCCATTGATAGGCGTTGGAGGCCATCTCCTCGATGATTGTGACTGCTTCTTCGGGTCCTCAGTTTAATAACGATCCTCCGGCCGACGCATCAAGAATACTTCTAACACTGGACTTGCAACCGCCATAAAAAATTCACACTTGATGATCCGTGCCAAAACCGTGCCCCGGACATTTGCGAAGCATCTCTCTAAACCGCTCCCAAGCTTCACACAATGACTCTTCATCCCTTTGCTTGAATTGAGTTATCTCTCCCTTTAACTTCAATGTCTTTCCAGGAAGAAAGAATTTCTGAAGGAATTTAGAAAGCAAGTCACTCCATGAGGTGAATGAACCGGGTGGTTGGTTCAACCACCATGTTCGTGCTTTGTCCCGCAGTGAGAAATAGAATAGCTTCAAACGGATTGCATCCTCGAGCACCCCGTTAATCTTGACCATTCGGGCGATCTCCAAAAATTGGTGGATATGTTCGTGTGGATCTTCAAGTGCCGTTCCACCAAACTGGTTTTGGGACACCATAGCCATTAGTGCCGGTTTCAATTCGAAGTTGTTGGCTTGTATAGCCGGCCCGTTGACAACCCCCTCATTAAACATTGGTTGAAACAAGTTTCTAATCGGGGCTTCCTCAACTCGAGTCCTAGCTTCCTCTTGAGCCCGAAGTTGTCCTCTCATCTCCTCAAGTTCTCTTTGCATTTGAAGAATCAACGGGTCTTGGATGGGAGGTGGAGGTGGTGGATTATCCGCCATTCTATGTCTGCGTCTTCTTCTAGCGTTGTTATGACGGCTCGTGGCTTCAATCTCGGTATCTAACTCGAGCAACGGGTCACCATGTGCCCTTGTATGCATACACTACCTGTGAACAACTTAAAGTAAGTTTGAAGTTCAAAATTTAAATAACACGTTTAATCTATCAAAATGATTCTTGAAACGATATTGCATATACTCAAATAAACAAAAAGATTCCCCGGCAACGGCGCCAAAACTTGATGAGATTTTTCTTTCACAACGATTTAACCAACACAAGCTTTAATTAACCAAATCTCAATTATGCAAGTGAACATACGGAGCATAGGAGACCGGGTCGAACACGGGGAATTAATTGCCTAAATGAGTCTACAAGTACCATCACATCGAACATTTTCACTAGTCAAATCATTCGGAATTTGGTTGGAGAATTAACTAGTAAAACAAGATTCACAATAATAAACAAAGATAGCAACACAAGAGGAATAAAAGAGAGTAAAAACCTAATAAAGATCACAATGAGGAAAAAATGGCTCTAGGGCATTGTTCATTAGTGAAAACTTGTTCATTAAACAATGGATTTATGCATAATCTCCCCAAACAACAATTGATACCAAATTTAGTCGAAGCCCTCTCTCGAGCAACTAAGACCTTTCAATTAAACTCAATTCCCCTATCTCTAGGGCTAAATTGTAATTTAATCTAATCAAGCACAATCAATCAACAAACATCAATTAAACATTAATCTCTCGATCTAATGCAAAATTGAAACCATAAATCATTTACCCATGCACAATTGATTCTCTCGAACTCGATTATACACCAAATTCTATCCTAAGATGGCCAATCAAAGAATAGAAGCAAATAAACCATGATTTATGAGAAAGAAGGGGAATATTAAGCAATAACCCATGTTTAATTTACAAACCCATCACCAAATCACAACACCCTAGATGCCTAGAAATTTAGCTATCCATAATCACAATAGAGAAAAACATCACATAAAAGAAAAACATAAGAGAGGAGGAGAAAAAACCCAAAAACTTGAATATAGATCTTCAAAAACTTCTTGAATCTTCCATACACCAAGCTCCAAGCTCTCACACTCTTTCTTACTCTAAAATTGGCAAAATATCAATGTCTACCCTAGAATTTCGAACTAAGGATGGCTTTTATACTATGATGGCAAAAATGGGGTAAAAATCCGGATATTCCTGAAAACAAGACACAGGGCGCGACACGGGGCCGGTCGCGCCTCATGACTCGCGCCGTGTGGAGTGAGGCGCGACCCGAGTTGGCCCATTCCTGGGTCGCGCCGCGTTGCAGGCCATTGAAAACATGCTGCGGACGTCGAGCCACGGGTCGCGCCCCAGGCCCCGGGTCGCGCCGCGTTGCAGGCTGTGCCTGGTCTCCCGGCTTCGACTCGGTCTTCGTGCTCTCTCGCCCGTTCGATCCAGCTTTCGGGTCCCTTCCGATGCGCACTTCGATCCTCGAGTCCCGGGTTGCTCATTTTAAACCTGTTTTCTAAATTAAAGGTGTTAGCAACACTTATTCTAAATAACAACTAATATTACCCTAATTGATTACTAAACATACTAAAACATGATAAAAACATATGAAATAATGCTCGGATTAGGACTAAAATACGAGCATGTCAAAAATCACCAACTTCATGTATTGTTGTAAATTTAACACAAATTTAAAATTAGGCAATTATAACATCAATTTTTGATTTGAATGTTATTTCACATCCCTCAAATTTTCCGGCCATTAAAATCTGATGTGTCTAATTTAAATATGATGTGTCTACCGGACTTTCCACGTAATGATCCACGTGGAAATTATATTTTATTTTAATAAATCTATAAATTAAAATGTTGCCATTCACCATTCATTCTAAAGATCTGGTTTAGGGTAACTCATTCCAAAAAATCATCAAATACGCTTCAGTGTATAGATTTGGCATATGTTAAGGACTGTGATGTATGGATCACGAAGTCTAAGCCTCTACCTTAATTTCCTCACTATGGAGTTCACTTTTTGCTTCAGACATTTCCTCAAACACCTTCCCTGCTTGACACATCATGTCTTCATTGGTTGAAGAATTGGAAGAATCCTCCTCCATAGTAGCATCAAAATTACCTACCCCAACTCTCACTCTTCATCTCATCCGGCCACACCTCCTTCATCACTGCCACCCATCAGCCTTGCTCCGCCGTCTCTGCCATCTCCTCCACCCTAAAAGCACTAAATTCTGCAACACTGAATCTAACTTCCAATCTTCCAATCTTCCGCTCCTGCCCATTTGCGGAGATAGTCAATACATAATTCAAAATATTATCACGAACTCTCAAAGTTAAGAAATAGTGAGAATCTTCGAGCAAACTTAGAGATTTTGGATTTTATTTTGCCTATATGGTTTGATTTGGGGATTAGGCTAAATTAGGGCTAAATTTCATGTCCAAATTTGACATGTCATATTTAAATCGGATATATCAGATTTTAATGACCGGAAAATTTGAGGGATGTGAAATAACATTCAAATCAAAAGTTGATGTTATAATTGCCTACTTTTAAAGTTCATGTTAAATTTGCAACAATACATAAAGTTGGTGATTTTTACAGTAATTAACCTTATTAATAATTATAAATTGTGATTCCATTTCATTCCAATCATCATTCAATTGCTAAGTTCATTTCATTCTCACCTGATTCTATTCTGACATACCAATCAACCCCTAAGGGTAGGGTAGAACTCCCCCACCAAAAGCTACATAGCAGGTTACAACTTCCTATAAATTAAGGAGGCTTGTTTGTCAAACTTTTAAGTTCCACCACACAATTCTACCTTCTACATACTTCTACTAATTTCTGAAGCCTTTTTCCATAATACAAAATATAAAATATCAAAATATAATATTAAAATACTAACCTAACGGTACATGCATCAAAGCTTGATGATCAACACTCATCATTGATGCAGGTGCTGTTAGTCACTCTCATCATCTCCCTTATCATTTCAAACTTTCCTTTTTGCAATGTCTTAGTAAATATATCAGCTAGTTGATCTCCAGTTTGACAATGCAGCAACTTCACTTCTCCTTCCTTCTATGCTTCCTTGAGAGCATCATATTTCACTTTGATATGCTTAGTTCTCCCATGGTAAACACGATTCTTGACCATAGCAATTGCCGATTTGTTGTCACACAAAATTTATGTTGCATTGTCTTGTTAAAGATTCAAGTTCTCCAAAAATCTTCCTCATACATAAAGCTTGGTTAACTACATCAAAAACAACAATTTATTCGACTTCCAAAGTTGACTAAGCAACTGTATTTTGCTTCTTTGAACTCCAACACAATGCCTGAACCAAGTTAGAGTGCTCATGTCATTCATTAATCCAACCCAATCACTCTCAGTGAAATCAAGCAGTTTGGTGACTGAACTCCTTCGATAAAGGATGCCAAAATATCAGGAGTTCTTTAAGATTCTTAAGTTTTAAGTTAGTTTTTTGGCATGCCTCTTTTTTTGCCCAATTTTTCCTGGGTTGCTAACCACAATAAAGTATTTTTGTCATTAATATTTTTTTCCTTATCTTCAATTGCCCATTTTTTTGGCTGAAAAAAATATTATTAATCGAGGCAATTGACATTAATTTAATATTTGAAAAGAATATGTCTTTTCGATTACGACTCTTCATATGTCAGTGTCGAATTTTTTTGAGATAATGTTGACTCCGATACTCCACGGTAAATTCTAATGTGTGGTGCCTGTCAAGAACTCAGCTTAACAAATAGATTTTGTTAGATTAAGATTGCATGAACACTCAAGAACAAGAAGAAACAGAAATGAAGAACGCAAGAATTTAAGTGGTTCGATGTTTAAAGATCTACGTCCACTATCAAAAGAAGTCGTTTATCTTTGTATTAATCTCCACTAATTACACACACTCAAGCTTACAGATTTTGTCTTCTCAATCTAATGCTAGAATACACACAAGATTTTACTTCAAGAAATGATTTGAAGCTCTCTCTTTTCTCTCGACTTTTCTCTACTACTAACTGCATGAATCCAAAGGGTATTAATATAGAAAACCTTAACCTAACAGCAGCAGTTGAAAAGGCTTGGCAATTAACTGCCCATAATTGAAAAACTAACTCTTATCAACTTGAATAACCAAAGCTAGTAATCTGCTACTCTCTCACTCCCATGCACTGCACCATGCACCAAGACTTGATTAATTTAAGAGCAATAACGGCTCCATGCACCACAGTGCCTGTAATACATCCCCTATTTCTGTAGCCGACATGTGTCCCTGTGCCCATTAATTTTGGTTTTACACCCTATTTTTACTTTGTCCAATAACAAAAATTTCGGCCAGCCGAAAAAATCTATTGTGACACTTCAACTACTATATTATGACACTTCAACTATTTATTGTGACAATCTGATACCGAATTTTTTTAATCGACCAACCGATAAAGATTAGAAATAGTAAAAATTGGTTGGATATAATAAGAGAATGTATTAATTTCACGATACTCCTATAACGCCAAAACTGAACAAAAAATGGCCCACTTACTAAACTGAAAAAAAGGACTTATGAGGATCCAAAAAAAGGACTTAGACATCCGAAAACATAAAATGCTTCTCATGGCAACCAATTTTTCAAAAAATATTTAAATCTTCCAAAAAAACTATTGATGACTATTCAGCTCCAAGCTCCCAACTATTGAAAGAAACCATTTTTAAAAAAAAATAATGAAAATTTGAAAAAAGAACTTACGGCAAAAAAAAAAAAGAAGAAGAAAAAAAACTGATAATAGGATAGAAGGATTCATCAAAGAATTTAATTTAAAATTGTACACGTTCTACAAAATCACATGAACACACATGTACTCATTAAAAAAAACATTTGCTTGAATAGAAAACAAATCGTGAAATTCGTGCCTATATTTTTCATTGACAGGTTTGCCGGAATGCCTGAGTATTTTGAATTACTAATTTTGAAATAATTATGTTTAATTTATACATGTAAAAAAAAGTATGTTAATGTGTGAAATAATCCAAGTGTGTTTTAACACTTATTATTGACTTTCATTTGTTAAAAAAAAATCAAGTTGAAACCTTTATAATAGTTAATGTATCAATTTGGACAAAAGAGATAAAACAAAACTATAGATAAAGGGAGAAAATGTACATTTTCCCTATATAAAATATCACTTGGATAGTATGGAATTTACTGAAAATTCTATAACACGTGCGTATATAGTACGTACATACACTCATTAATTCTTTAACATGTAGCACATGGACTCACACTCCCAAAAAAATTGAAAATGTGCCATATGTTAAATGATTTATGAGTATCGGGATTCCACGTGTCCCATGCTACTCGGGTCAAAGCGTAAACTAGTGATGCATTCGGCTACTGGACTTTCGCCATCTAGATTGCAGACTTGCCGCATTCAGACTGCTTCGCTTAACAGCACGACATTTGTATTGCTCTCCCACAATCCCGTTTTCACAGTTTAGGCCGCTCGCATTTCGCTCGTCGCTACTATGGAAATCACTTTTGCTTTCTTTTCCTCTGGCTACTAAGATTTTTTAGTTAGCCAGGTTGTCTCTTGCCTGCCCCATGGATTCAGTCGCGGTTCGAAAGGACTCCCATACGCATTATATAATTTTCCTGAATTTACCCACCGCAAAGGATCTGTATCCCTCAATTTCATAATAATTTATTTTATTTTATTTTATTTTATTAGAATTTCTTCATATTCTATCTCTGATTCAGTACTTGCATAGAGTCAACATTGGGGAAAATATATTCTCAATACTATTCTAATGTGCAAGTTTATTTTCATAAAATACCATTTATTTATGTATAACTATCGCACTATATTATATTATAATTAATCATATTGATGACACATTGAAAACAAAATTATATTATATAATAAATTAAACCTACGTAACAGAAGAATATAAAATCCGAAGTTAATCGAATCCGGCCACTGCGAAAAATTTACAAGACATTAATTAAAATTAAAGCTAGATAAAAAGAAAAGGATGTGGAATAACCATACAGTTTCTCATACCGGAAAACAGGCCAATAATTTTGATTTTTTTTAGTAATAGCTTTGTTTCATCTCTCACGAAATGAAATCCTCTATCCCACTTTTCTCTGAGTAAAGATCCTCTAATCCTACTTGTGTGTGTCAACCGTGTGCCACCATTAAAATTATATATTATTAATAATGTTTTTTATAAAAATAAAATTTATTTTATCATAACTAATCATAATTAATATTTATTGTAAAAAAAATTATATACCCTAAGTTTGGAATAATCAACCCCAAAAATCAATTATATTAACTAAAAAATAAAAATTAAATATTAAAAAATAATTATAAACCCTAATTGGGTGAAATAAACCCTAAATAATAATGTAAAATTATACTAAATCAAAAGAAATTAAAATTGAAGAAAAAAATAAAAGAAAAAGTAATAATTTTGAGGTGTGGCACATGGTTGACAAACACAAGTTGAGACTAGAGGATCTCAAGTGCTTTTCTCTATCCTATTTGGTGTCCCATTTTGATTTTTGTTTGATTTTCATCATTTTTTTTTCTTCAATTTCAATTTGTCATGGCTTAGTTTGATTTTATAATTATTATTTAGGGTTCATTCCACCCAATTAGGGTTTATATTTATTTTTTAATATTTATTTCTTTTTTTTAGTTAATATAATTGATTAGTATAGTTGATTATTCCAAAAGTATGATATATACTTTTTAGAAATTTTATTTTTTAGCAATAAATGTTGCTTATGATTTGTAATTACTATAATAAAATTTATTTTTGTAATAAACATTTTGAAAATATTAAATTTAATAATGGAACACAATAGTGGGACATGAAAAGTGGACTATAGGATTTTATCCGTTCACATCTTTCACTTGAATAAATCGAAATTAATATGAGAATTAAGTTGAATTATCAAACAATTACACACGAGAAACAAAGAAAGGATTTCATCGACTGCATCAGCTAGCAGTGCAAGCCTATTGATGTCATAAGCAAAGAAGATCGTGAACACCAATAACCGTCTCTCACATCCCAAACTTAGTCTTCCTGAACAGAAAGAAAACAGCAACAAAAACCATAAACTGTTGCAGAACAAGTAAATAAAACCGAGACAAACAAAAAACATCAACAATCTACTAGCTATTTATATTCCCTTAATCTACTTCTTCAATCTTTTGGGGGCCCTGTCATCTAGCATTCCTCCCATATCATCACCACCAGCACCCTGATACATCATGTCGACAATCGGGTTGTAGATTCTCTCATGCTCCTTCATCTTGTCTTCGAATTCATCAACCTTGATAGCATCATCATCGATCTTCTTCTTGTCGTCTGCAATTTTATCATCTTTGATCGTAGTTGCATTCATATGCTCCTCATCTTCCGACTTACACTTCTCGGCCTCCTGCACTATTTTCTCAATTTCTTCCTTGGACAGCCTGCCTTTATTATTGGTGATGATGATCTTGTTCTTCTGCCCAGTCATTTGGTCTTCTGCTGACACGTTCAAGATTCCATTCACATCAATGTCAAAGCAAACACTGATCTGAGGAACTCCTTTGGGTGCTGGTGGGATGCCTGAGAGCTCGAATTTCCATAGCAGATTGTTGTCTCTTGTCCTGGTCCTTTCGCCCTCATACACCTGAACCAGTACACCGGGCTGATTGTCGGAGTATGTGGAGAATACCTGCTCCTTCTTTGTTGGAATTGTTGTATTCCTCGGTATCAATACAGTCATCACACCTCCAGCAGTCTCAAGACCGAGCGACAGCGGAGTAACATCCAAAAGAACCAGATCCTGCACCTTCTCATTGCCTTCATCACCACTCAAGATCGCAGCTTGTACAGCAGCCCCGTATGCAACAGCTTCGTCGGCCTTAATGCTCTTGCACAGCTCTTTGCCATTGAAGAAGTCCTGTAATAGCTGCTGGACCTTTGGAATCCTAGTCGAACCACCCACGAGCACAATATCATCAACGCTGCTCTTATCCATCTTTGCATCCTTCAAACATTTCTCAACTAGCTCCATACACTTGCTGAATAAGTCCATGTTTAGTTCCTCAAATTTAGCTCGAGTAATACTAAAATTGAAATAAATGAATGAGTCGATCTCAATTTTGGTCTCAGCAGTGGAGGAAAGATTCCTCTTTGCCCTTTCACAAGCACTCCTCACTCTCCTCATAGCTCTCAGGTTCCCACTGATATCCTTGTTATGATTCTTCCGCTTGAACTCCTGAACGAAGTGATTCACCATCCTGTTGTCGAAGTCCACGCCTCCAAGGTGAGTATCACCAGCAATAGCCTTCACATCGAAAATGCCCTCATCAATCGTTACTAAAGAGACATCAAACGTACCACCACCAAGGTCGAAAATCAGCACATTCGTTTCCCCAGAGCTTGTACCTTTAATCTTATCGAGACCATAAGCGATAGCTGCAGCAGTAGGCTCATTGATGATCCTCATAATATTAAGGCCAGCAATGAGTCCAGCATCCTTGGTTGCCTGTCGCTGAGAGTCGTTGAAATAAGCAGGCACGGTCACCACAGCATTCTTGACAGTGGATCCAAGATATGCCTGGGCAATCTCCTTCATCTTGGTGAGCACCATTGAGGAGATCTCCTCAGCTGAAAACTGCTTCTCCTCTCCTTTGTAGCTTACTACAATCATAGGCTTCTCATTGGGGCCTTCAGGAATGACGTTGAATGGCCACAGTTTAACGTCACTCTGAACCGTTGGGTCACTAAATCTGCGACCGATCAACCTCTTTGCATCTGCAACACAACAGATTAAGCAAAGATAAATAACGAAAGCAAACACTTTCCCCAGTTGTATATTTAATCCAAATTAATGTCTCTCGTTAATCGCTAATAAGTAATAACATATCTTCAGTGTTTGTTCATGAGTTATTGGAACATATTCAACCAAAATTATTAACGCAAGTGCACATAGAAGCAAACCGATCGAGTTACAGCAGATAACCGAATCCTACGAACAGATAAAGTGTTCGACAACAAATGAAACTAACTGACCGAAAACAGTATTGATAGCATTCATGTCGACTTGATTCCTGGCGGCCTCTCCGATGAGACGGTCGGCGCCGGTGAAAGCCACATAAGAAGGCGTCGTACGATTTCCCTGATCATTGGGTATAATTTCAACGCGGCCGTGGTGGCATACTCCCACGCACGAATAAGTCGTCCCCAAATCGATACCGATCGCTGCTCCTTCACCCTTTCCCGCCATAGATAAGTCGTCAACAAACAAAGGATGAATTTCAAACGACCAAAGATATAGCAAAAAAATTTAAGTGATATTGTTCACTCCAACACTAGTGCATATCCGGAAGGATATCTATTCCTAAATCGGCCCACTAAACGAACTAAAATTACTCCCAACTAATTGTTGATATGTAATTCTTAATCTTCGGAGCATATTGATTGTGTCTCATTTCTCCAAACAGATTCCCTTACCCAAAAAAGGGAAAATAAAAATCTTTATTCTAAACTTTGTTGTTCAATTAATATGGGAATTAACTTGGAATATCAAATACTCATGAATGAACACAATTCACCCGTCCAAATAAAGAACACTAAGACAATGTTTGGTAGTCTGGATAAAGACATATTAGTATAGGTATCCAGCAAGAACCGTGTGTTTGGTAGCCATTATTCGTTCACGCGAGGTCCGGTCTTAACGCAAGGCTCGGGGTGTAATTTACTGATTCGGCTGGATAATGTATCCGACGCCCCCCTCGGATACAGTTTCTGACGTAGCAATCTTAGTATATATGCCTTTATCTAGGCTACCAAACATTGCCAATTTACTCATTCCAGAACTTAGTCTACCAAATAAAACAATGTACCAAACACATGTGTGAAACAATCTTAGTATATTTATCTTAATAATCAAACACACAATTAAAATAGCTAATACGCAATTATCTTTCAAAGCAATCCAGATTTTATTAATGTAAGTATATCCGTACTAGTATACCAAACATTGCCTAACTTAATATTAGTGGGATTTTGATCCCGTATTCAAGCGGGTGAAATCGTCTCTTTGCACTGCGCATGCCTAGGGATGGGGAAACATACCGTCATACAGTCATATCGTACTTACCGTACAGAAAAAAATACATGAATACCGAACTTTAAGGTATACTGATATTTTCGGTAAGGTATGATACCATATCGAGATTTTTTGGTAAGGTAAAGGTATAGAATTTTAAAAATCGAGGTATACCGGCGTATACTGATACCGACGGTATACCGAGTTTTTTAGGTATATACTGTTGGAACGGTATATACCGTTGGTACGGTATATACCGTTGTACCGGTATATACCTTTGATGCCGTATATATTGTTATAACGGTATATTTGTGATATTATATAAATATATGTATGTATGTGTGAATTATAGATACTTGAACTTGATATATATATATATATATATAATACTTAGTAAATATGATATATATATATATATGTAAATATCTAGTAAATTTACAATATCTAACACTTATAATTAATCTTATGTTATACTTAATGCATAGTAATGATAACTAAATATGACCTTAATTAATACTTAGTAAATAATTCTTATGATTTCTAAGTAAATGATTTAAAATTTGTAATATAAAGTAAGTTTATAATATTTTATATAATTTATATTAATTATAAAAACATGATTGATATATAATACTTAGTAAATATGTTATACATTTATAAATATCTAGTAAATTTATAATACCAAATTAAACACTTATAATTAATCTTATGTTATACTTAATGTATAGTAATTCTAAATATGTTCTTAATTAATACTTAGTAAATAATTCTTACGATTTCTAAGTAAATGGTTTGAAATTTGTAATATATAGTGAGTTTATAATATTTTATACGATTTATATTAATTATAAAAACATGATTGATATATAATACTTAGTAAATATGTTATACATTTATAAATATCTAATAAATTTACAATATCAAACACTTATAATTAATCTTATGTTATACTTAATGTATAGTAATTCTAAATATGTTCTTAATTAATATTTAGTAAATAATTCTTACGATTTTTAAGTAAACGATTTGAAATTTGTAATATATAGTAAGTTTATAATATTTGTACAATTTATATTAATTATAAAAACGTGATTGATATATAATACTTAGTAAATATGTTATACATTTATAAATATCTAGTAAATTTACAATATCAAACACATATAATTAATCTTATGTTATACTTAATGTATAGCAATTCTAAATGTTCTTAATTAATACTTAGAAATAATTCTTACGATTTCTAAGCATATGTTTTGTTTTATTAGAATTTAAATATGGTGGCATGAGAAGATTTATTTTATTTTGTTGAATTTTGATCGTTATTAGGGGTGTTTCATATATTTAATAAATATATGAGATATATCGTAAGATAGTAGGATAAGGTATACCGATGTCGGTAAGGTATACTGATATTGGTAAGGTATACCGGCGTCAGTAAGGTATACCGAAATAAAGGTACGGTAAAGATATGCCATTTTTTCATACCGAACTTAAGGAATACCGTTGAAAGGTATACCGAATATTAAGGTAAGGTAACGGTATGGATTTTCTCCATACCGTACAAGTAAGGTAAGGTAAAGGTATGGTGAAAAAAGTAAGGTATACCTTACCGTCCCACCCGCACGCCTGGAGAGAAGGCAAAAAATGGATTATTTGTGGTGACGTCATTTTTACATTAGAAAAGAAAAAAGATTCAGTAAATTTCGTCATTGAGACGCTGTGTCTTTTATCCTAAACTAGTATTTCTCTCATACGTTATGCGAATTGAAATCTGGATATATTAATATTTAAATTTTTTAATGTGATGACATGTCATTCACAAAATAAAATATTATGGGTCTAAAATGTATTAAAAAAATACATATGTATGACTACACAATAATCATTAATGATATCATATAGTTGGTTATATATCCTGATAATTACATATTTAACATTTGAAATTATAAAATCACGCATCTATACATATAAAATCAAGTGGAGAATTTTGACAAAAAATAAAAATAAATAAATAAATACAAAACAACCAAATAAATTCTCAATTTTAATACCATTTGTACTAAAAATCTAAATTAAATAATAATAATAATAATAATAATAATAATAATAATAATAATAATAATAATAATAATAATAATAATAACCACCTTTAATTAGATCTCCAATTTGTAGCATTGCATTTATGGAAATTTCATTTAAATATACAACTTTCTAATTTGATTTGATCATTGTAAGTTGGAGAGAGGATAAATTAGATTCTTTCCTTACATAATATGAATTAATCTTTTAATTTGATAATCTTATGTGGAAAATGAGCTATTTTATGTATATATATTATGGGCTTTACAAAATTAATGGGATCACTTTTATTTTCAGAACTTGAAGTTGATGCAAAAGAAAAAGTCCCTATCTCGGATTCTTAAAAAAAATAAAACTCAGTACAATAATATGCATGGTCATATGTATATTGTTTAATTTTGAAATACTTTGATAATTGATTGATTCGAGAGTCTCGTTTCTTATTTATAAAAGATTTAAATGATTATAAATTAAAAGACAAGAGAAGAAGATGAAGAGGTTCTCCGTGTTAAAAAATAACTGAAGATGTAATAAAATTAAGGGAAATTTACACTTTGATGCCTACATTTTGGATTTTTTTAAAAAATGACCCACTTTATTACTATTAGCAAAACAGTACCCATTTTTTAAAAAATTTTACAAATCTGACCTCGATCAAATTTCTAGCCTAGAATATCTATCTGACATGCCCAACAAATTTATTTTATTAATTTTAGTTCATAATTGACATGGAATATTCAGGTAATATTTTTTACTGGAGCAAAAAAGCCACGCAAGAATTCTGGCATGCCACATAGATATTCTAGGCTGGAAATTTGATCGAGATCAGATTTGTAAAAATTTTGAAAAAGTGGGTATTGTTTTGCTAATAGTAATAAAGTGGGTCATTTTTTTAAAAGTGTTCAAAATGTAGGTATCAAAATGTAAATTTTCTTATAATTAATTAGAGATGAAGAGGTGCCTTGCTTCCAAAAAAAATAAATTAGAAGAGATGAAAAGGTGTGTAATAAAGAAATTTAAAAAATTATAAAAGAGATTAAGTTTTATAAAATATTAAATGTTGTGGTGTTATGTGTCATACGATTTTGCATAGCATTAAAAAAAAAAATCATAACACACAAAAATGAGACAACAGCATTAAATGAAATCGCAAACTAAGAGATGTTGTGGTTTGTGCTTGTTGAAAAAAATAATTAGAAGAGATGAAAAGGTGAAAAGAAGGGTGGTAAAAAAAAAAAACAATAAAAGAGATAAAGATAAAAAATAAAAATATAAAGAATTAAAAAATAAATGTTTTTTTGTACTATTATAGCACAAAATTTTACAGAATTAAAAAAAAAAAAGTCAACAAAAGATGGGGCGGCAAAGAATCCTCCTAAGTGTCTGTTGTCATTTGTATTATATTTGGTATTGCATAACTAAGTTTTCTTTAATTTATTTTTTAATTTTTTAATATATTTTAATTGGAGAAGAATGAACCCTAAATATAAAATTTAAATTAAAATAAATTATAATAAATTAAAAAATTAAAAATTTTTATTTTTTTTTTGAAAAAAATATTAAATAGTTGTAACTGGTGATCCTATTTCCATAAATGCAGCTAAAATTCATAAACTGTATAAAATGGCGCCAACGGGTTTCGAACCTTTACTGCAAAGTACATCAAGAGTTTTGGACAAAAACAAAAACCAAAAAAACACATGCAAGTTTTTGAAAATTTTCGGTCAGTTTTTATTACAAATTCAGCTTTTGCTTTAATATATATGAATTATATATAGATAGAGATAATAGATTCGATCCCTTGCTAGAGTAAGTTAATTGGGATAAGGATCAAATAGGCCACTAAATTAATTTGGGGTTTCAATTGACCCACTGTAACTTTTTTTAGCTCAATTGAGCCACCGGGTTTTTAAAATCGTGTCAATTGAGTCATTGTATGACGGAGCCCTAACGGAGGACGTTAACTCGGCTCGAAACAGTGTTTTCTTTAAGTTGATACCCGACCCGTTTCAGCCCTCTTCCTTACCCAAATTCCTCAACCAAAAAACCCGCTGAGTTCATCTGTCTTCAACCTGTGCCGCTCTACAAACCCAGCTCCGATTGCTCTTGCCCAGATCTCCGGCATCTCCGCCACAAACCAGTCGCCGGCGATTATCATTTCTCCTCTCGCCCGACCCGGTTTAACCCAAAATCAAATACCCATCTCCCTCACCCGATCTCTCGTCCCTGCTACCGAACTAGTCGACGGGAACAATCCGTCTTTCAATTCCGGCGCTGGTGAGGCCTCTACCATGTGCTCTTGACCTCCGCCAACCTCCATTTCACCGGAATTCTCCCTTCCCGTCACTCAAAGCCTCTGTCATATACCTGCAATATCTCTCCCTCCGTCGGCCATTCCTGCGACTTGCAGGACCTCTTCCAGTCACCTTCCACCGCTCCTGATACCTCCGGCAGGCCCCCCTCACCTTCCTCTTGGTCCTGCAATTCAATCTCCCCCCTCAACCCTCCATGTATGAAAAATTTTGGACGAATTCAGATTGGGTTTTGAAGTATTTTTTTGGTTTTTGGATTTTGCTTGGCTTTTTTTGTTTGAATTTGGTTGTTGTGGATGAATCGGAAAGATTGTGTGTAGACGGAGGTGGGGAGTTGGGTGCTGTAGGAGCTGTAATAATGGGGGAAGTTTGTTCATCACTTGAGGCAGTGTCGGCCGGCAGGGGAGTGACGGGAATTGTAGATCCGGCTGGCAGAATAGCCAAGGGGACAGCGGCGATGGCATTTGAACTGGGGGATGACAGAAAAGGTGGCGGCAGAAGCTGGGTGGCCGACGGTGGAGATTCTGGGCAAAGAATAGTCGTCGGAATCTGGGCAGGCGGCGGATGCGCCGCCATAATGGCTGGAGATGACGCCAAGAACAACAATGATGATTAACGGACAAAAATTAAAAACGAAAAAATGAAACAGTGGCTAGGGTTATGGGTTAGGGTGGGTCGGGCTATAGGTTAGGGTAAAAACTTAAAGAAAACGACGTCGTTTCGAGCCGAGTTAACATCCTCTGTTAGGGCTCCGTCATACAATAGCTCAATTGATACGATTTTAAAAGCGTGGTGGCCCAATTGAGCTAAAAAAAATTACAGTGGGTCAATTGAGCCCCCAAATTAGTTTAGTGGCCTATTTAGCCTTTATCCCAAGTTAATTCAATATTTCAAGTGACGGTTTTTATGTATTCATATATTATGATTTATGGTGATGATATGATGCTCATATTTATTTTCAAATTCAACATATTATCTTACAAAACTCTTATGACACGCCAGAATATATATAGAGATAGTAGATCAAATAAGAACCAAGTCCTAGTCGTAAAAATAAGGTTATCTGCAAAAAAAATGTCATGCGGCCTAGATCAAAAACAACACAAAGTGACATTTTATAATTTAAGAATTATTTTAATGAGGTTGGATAGTTTTGTAATTTAGTAAATCTAATTAAAATACTGTGTTTTTTTCTCTTTCTCATTCTCTATCTCCACTCTTCATCATTTCTTCTTCTCCGCTTCTTTGATTTCAACGTACAATAGACAAAGCCACGGAGAAAAAGAGAAGAATATCACCCAGATCGAATTCAAATTGAAGATCACCTAGATCGAATTCAAAGTAATATCTGTTCTTCCTCATTAACAATTTGTTCTATCTCTTGTGTGTTTGCTCTATCTTTCTCGATCTTTTGTCATTTTGTGTGTGCATGTCTTCTTCTTCTTCTTCTTCTTCTTCTATATATATATATATATATATATTAGTGTTTCAGAATTTGTGTGTTATGCAGTCGATTAAGTTGATATTTTCAACTTTCATGATTAATAGATATTTTCAGTTCCTTGTATTATTGTTGTTGTATGTGAGTGTCTAAAACATATTATTAGAGGTTCATAATTTATTTTTTTGTTTATTGATTTTATGCAGATTGTGTTTTTTGCATTACCATACACATGTTATTTGTTAGAATTTGTTAGCATTACAGTATGTCTCATTAGCATTATAAAATGAATTATTAACATTATAAAAACAGTATGCAAGCATTATAAAAATAACTTGTTATTGGAATATTGACATGATGAACGATTTATTAACATTACTATGATTAGTTTTAGCATTACCACTGTTTTTACATTTTAATTTTTATCTTATTTAATCTGCAAATTGTGTTGGTACCACTGTAGAGATTTCTTTTGAGTTGTCTAAATTCTATATACCTGATTGAGAAGCATCTTTGAAGCAACATCCACATGAAAAGGAACATTTTAGAAGAAAACATCTACTTCTAATCATATTCTAAAGACATCACAATCAATGTTGAAGACCTTTACATGCAAGATGATGATGATGATGATGAATGAAACAATTATTATATGTATCAAAATTTTAACTTTTTGAACAATTGTCACTTTTTTTAGAATTGTCGTAATACTTCTCAATTGACATTATTATTTCAATAGCACGCTATTGAAATATTAATATATGACAAATCTATGTGTTTTTGTTAAAAGTGAATTCTTTTGATGATCTACTTTAGTCGTATATGATATGATATGTTATGATAATATTTTCATTTAAAAATTCGACTGCTAAAGTTTGCATATGTTAATGCTAACCATAAAGCTAATGATAAAGTGAGCAATGATAAAGCTAATACTACCAAATGATAATGTTAATCGTGGTTGATTTATAATATTCCTGGTAAATTTTTCTGCTAATGCTAAAATGAGCAATGATAAAGCTAATACTACTAAATGATAATGTTAATACAAAAAAATTATAACATCATTATTTATGGTTGATTTATAGTGTTCCTGACAAGTTTTTATATTAATGCTAACATTAGTCATGGTAATGCTAAAATGAGTTATGATAATGATAAAACTGATGAACAATAATACTAATAATACAAAATGTATAGTTAAATCAGACAATGCCAATATCGTTGTTCATGGACTGGATTTTACATGTTCCTAGAAGTTTTCTGGTGCTAATAAAACAAAACGAAACTACCAATTCATTATGAAAAATGTTAAAGAAGTCTCATAACGGTAGCATCATCATTGTTAATGTTAGCACATCAATGCTTATATTAGCATCGTGATTCTATCTTTGTTAGCACGCGCTCGAAAAATCTGTTTTATTTTAATTTGACCTTGATATTGATAAAATTACGAAGATGCCATCACGTTCATTTTATTTACAGCTATGCCATCTTTTTTTTTTTTTATCAAATCTAGACCATCAAATTTTAAAATTGAAGGGTGTAGATTGATTCTTAATTCTCATACCAGAATTGATTTTCTCTAAAACCACTCCCTATATATAAAAATAATTACAGAAGAAACATTTTTTAGTTCTCACATCAATAAAATAACACTTTAAACTTGTTATAAACTAGAGAGAGACGAGAGAGAATATCAATTGTTTGTATTCAATATGAGGACCAAATGCCTCTATATATAATAGTACAAGGGATAGGGTTTTAGAGTTAGTAAGTTGGTCATCACTCATATCATATATATTTATTAGATATATTTACAACACTTCCCCTTGAGTGACCAATCTCTAAAACAAATATTGCCTCATTAAAACCTTGCTAGAAAAACCCAGTGGGAAAAAATCTAGTCGAAGGAAAAAGAGTACAATTGCTCCCCCTGATCTTGAGATCACTGTAGATCTTTGAGTCGGTGCATGCCGATCTTATGCACCAACTTTCTGAATGTTGATGTTGGCAATGCCTTTGTGAATAAGTCCGCCAAATTATCACTTGAGCGAATTTGTTGAACGTTCATATCGCCACTCTTTTGGAGATCGTGTGTGTAGAATAACTTGGGAGAAATGTGCTTCGTTCTATCACCTTTGATATATTCTTCCTTGAGTTGCGCAATACAAGCAACATTGTCTTCATACAAAACAGTTGGAGTGATTTTTGATGAAGCTAATCCGCACGACTCTTGGATGTGACTTGTCATATTTCTCAACCATACACATTCTCGACTTGTTTCATGGATTGCAATGATTTCAGAATGATTTGAGGATGTTGCAGTCAAGGTTTGCTTCACAGACTTTCATGATATAGCAGTTCTACCATATGTGAAAATATAGCCAGTTTGTGACTTGGCTTGATGTGGATCGGATAAAAATCCTGCATCCGAATACCCTACCAGAGAAGAATCGGAATTTTCTGAATAATATAATCCAAGGTCTATGGTACCCTTCAGATAACGTAGAATGTTCTTAACACCATTCCAATGTCTCAAAGTGGGTGCAGCGCTATATCTTGCGAGAAGATTTACAGAAAAGGCTATATCTAGTCTAGTATAATTAACCAGATAAGTTAATGCTCCAATTGCACTTGGATATGGTACTTCATGACCAAGTATCGTTTCACCATCTTCAATAGGTCGGAATGGATTTTTCTCCTTATCAAGAGATCTAACGACCATTGGTGATGCTAATGGATGTGCATTATCCATGTAAAAGCGTTTTAACACTTTTCCTGTATATGTGGATTGGTGAATAAACGTTCCTCCTCGGAAACGTTCAATTTGCAAATCAAGACAAAATTTTGTCTTTCCCAAATCTTTCATCTCAAATTATTTCTTCAAATATTCAGTAGTTTTATTGAGCTCTTCAGGAGTCCCAATTAAATTCAAATCATCGACATAAACTGCTATAATTGCAAATCCACTTTCGGTTTTCTTTATGAAAACACAAGGGCAGATATCATCATTCTTGTATCATTCTTTTAACAGATATTCGCTTAATCTATTATACCACATATGGCCAGACTGTTTCAGCCCGTACAACGATTTTTTGCAGTTTAATCGAAAACATACTTTTGGGTTTTGACTTTAATGCTTCAGGCATTTTAAATCCTTTAGGGATTTTCATATATATGTCATTATCTAATGACCCATATAGATAGGCAGTTACTACATCCATAAGGCGCATAGCAAGCCTTTGTGACACAGCCAGACTAATCAGAAATCTTAAAGTAATTGCATCCATTACTGGAGAGTATGTTTCCTCATAATCAATTCCTGGTCTTTGAGAGAAACTTTGCGCTACGAGTCTTGCTCTATATCTCGTAACTTCATTTTTCTCATTTATCTTTCTAATGAATATCCATCTATATCCAACAGGGGTTTCAGATTCTGGAGTTAGGACTATAGGTCTAAATACTTTCCGGTTATCACAGGAATTTAATTCCATTTCCATAGCTCTTTTTTACATTGGCCAATCATTTCTCTGTTTACATTCTGTAACAGATTTTGGTTCAGGATCCTCATTTAAAATTTGATGAGCTATATGAAAGGTGAATATATCATCTACAATGATATGTTCTCTCTCCAGTATTTGATTGGAAGATAAATAATTTATTCAGATCTCATGATTTTCAGTTACTTGTAATTCTTCAGGAATTACATCACTTTCATTTGATTGATTAATCATTTTCGTCATTGTTTGGTTTCCATCTTGCCCCTTTCTTTTCCTAGGCACATAATCTTTGGAACCAACCGGTCGACCACGTTCTTGACGAATTTTAGACTCATTTGCTGCCAAAGCTATTTGTCCTTCAAGGACATCAATTTTGGCTGGAGTATTTGCAGCATGTATGTGAGATTGTGTCACTTTTCTTTATCTACAAAAGCATCAGAAAGTTGGTTTGCAATCTTTTGCAAATGAATAATCTTTTCAACTTCTTGTTCACATTAATTAGTTCGAGAATCAAAATGTGACAAGCTTTTCTCATTCCAAGATATTTCCTTGTGCTTTTCTGGATGTAGATTTGTTCCACCTAATGTTGGAAATGTCATTTCATCAAAATGACAATCTGCAAAACGTGCAGTAAATAAATCACCCGTTAAAGGTTCAATATACCTTATAATCGAAGGTGAATCAAATCCAACATATATCCCAAGCCTTCGTTGGGGACCCATTTTTATTCATTGTGGGGGTGCAATTGGGACTTGAACCGCACAACCAAAAGTTCATAAGTGAGAAACATCTGGTTCTCGACCAAAAATAATTTGCATTGAGGAGTATTCATGGTTGGCCGATGGTCTAATACGAACTAATGTTGCCGCATATAATATGACATGACCCCAAACAGTAGTTGGGAGTTTTGACTTCATAAGTAACGGTCTAGCAAACGATTCTGCTAAACCATTTTGAGTATGGACATGAGCGACTGAATGTTCAATCTCAATTTCAATAGTCATACAATAGTTTTCAAGTGCTTGAGACGTAAACTCACTAGCATTATCAAGACGAATTCTTTTAATTGAATTGTCTAGGAGTTGAGCTCGTAATTTTATAATTTGAGCAAGTAGTCTAGCAAATGCTGCATTTCTAGTAGAAAGTAAGTATACATTTGACCATCTAGAAGAAGCATCAATCAATACCATAAAATATCGAAAATGGCCACATGGTGGATGTATAGGTCCACAAATATCTCCTTGAATTCTCTCTAAGAAAGATGGAGATTCAATTTTAACCTTCGTATATGAAGGTCTAATAACTAACTTGCCTTGCGCACAAGCCTCACATGGGAATTCATTTGTCATAAGAATCTTTTGATTATTCATGTTGTGCCCATATGAATTATTGATTATTCGACGCATCGTAGTTGCTCCAGAATGTCCAAGCCTATCATGACAAAGCATAAAGCTTTTTGTGTCATTGAACTTCGGGTTCATGGCATGGTTTGTCTCAATTGCCTTTATGAATGTGTAATACATCCCAGAAGGTAGTGTTAATAATTTTTCTTTTGTTCGCTTATGGCCGGATACAAAAGAATTTATGCAGAGATATTCTTTTCCACCTTCTGATATAGTCTCGATATGGTATCCATTATAGCGGATATCTTTGAAACTTAGTAAGTTTCTTTTGGACTTACTAGAATACAGGGCATTTTCAATATCTAATTTAGTATCATTTGGTAAAATGATACAAGCTCTTCCGGAGCCTTTAATGATGTTTGATGCACCTGATATTGTGTTAACATTATCCTCACCTGATATTTTCTTAAGAAAATATTTCTTATTTTGAAAATGATACAAGCTCTTCCGGAGCCTTCAATGATGTAAAAAAAATGTACCTTCTAAGATCGATGGACTTCTAGAATTGAAGGAGATGGTTAAACAATCGTGCTGATAACGTGTTATAAACTAGAGAGAGACGAGAGAGAATATCAATTGTATGTATTCAATATGAGGACCAAATGCCTCTATATATAATAGTACAAGGGATAGGGTTTTAGAGTTAGTAACTTGGTCATCACTCATATCATATATATCTATTAGATATATTTACAACAAAACTATTATTTTTATATATACTTGAAAAAAAAGCACTATCCATAATGGTGGTCTGGAATTTACCCCCACAGAGAATCAATATCCCTAAATTTCATAGTAATTTAATTTTTTTATTGTTTGCGTTAAAAATGATGAATTTTAGGTATATTATTGTAAATTTAATATGAATTTTAAAATGTGCATCAATTTTGAATTTGAGAATTCGGCATCCCCAATTTCTTATAAATTTAATTGACATTCTATTCAACTAACAAATTGTTTATCTTTACAATGCCGTTTTAAATACTTTATTATTATTATTATTATTTCGTAATTTTTTTAAGAGAAAATGGTTAATCGGGACCCTAAACTATATGTCAAGGTTTAAGTAGGACATTGTTTTAATTTTTGGTCCAAATAGTCGCTCAAACTTTTAAATTAGCTCAATGAGGACCTTTCTTAACCCCTCAAAATAAAATATGTAACATCTGTCAATTTTGCCATCAAACACTGATTGAGTCCAAATTTACACTTATAATTTCCGGTTTATGCTTACTAGACACTACTTAGGACCACACCCGCAATTGGACGGGGTCAATTGTAGAAGTAACAAGCTTAATCCGAGTCGATCTCTCAAGGAAGACTTAATGTGAAAGAACTATCTAAAGACTACACATGCTTTCAAGTAAACAACTAAAATAAAATCTAAACATTCTAACAAGGGGGTTTGATGATGATTTAAGCTAGGAATTTTAAAGTAGACAATCAAATAAGACAAGTGAACGCAAATGCACAAATTAAATTAAGATTAGAGGAAATAAGTTGGATTAAGGTATTAGGGTGTAGATTCTCTCAATGGTTTTATCACTATGCTTTATTCAAGTTGATAATGCTACTCTCACAAATACGATAGACCCTTCCAATTAGTTTAACTTCAATTACTGTCACCGTTTATCCGTTAAACCTCTCTTAGCTATATCGTACAAGTAAGATTAACATGTTAGGCTTAGGAACCCCATCCACCTAACGTCGAAGGAACCAATTTCCAGATTTAGATTCACAATCAAGACTCCTCTAAATCCTATCAATGTTCAAGTAGTGATCAAGTACCTAAACATGAAAAAGCACGATTCCAACAACAACAATCAACAAGAACAAGCATAAATCAAAACCACATCGATTCTCTACCCCCTAATAGTAAGATTAGCCCATAACCATGCTCAAAATACCACAAATATCATAAAAGGATGTCATCTCATAACAAAATGAAAATAGCATATGCTTCTACAATATTCAATATCTTCCACAAGTTTGGGACAAACCCTTACAAATCATCCAAGAACTAGAAAGAAAATACCACAATGGAAACCTCCAAACGAGCTTAGCTTCCGCGGATAGCTCGTTATCGACTTCTTCTTGCCTCTTCTTCCTCTTCCTTAATTTGCTTTCCTTTTTGTCTTCCTCTTCTCCTCCTCTCTTGAATGGGAGTGGTGATGGTGAATAATGGTGAGAAAATGGTGTGTAGAGATTTAGTGTGTGTAGAAAGAATGGAGAGAAATGAAGAGAATTGAGAGAATGGAGTGGATGGAGTGGTGAGAGAATTGATGAATGGAATGGTAGTGAATCCCCCAAAATCTCTATTCATAAGAGAGAGAAAGAGAGAAGAGATCGATGGTGGTAAGATGATGGTGATGGAGCATTAAATGAGAGGGATTTTGGGGAAGATTTTGTGGAAGGAAAGTCCAAAGCTAAGTTTAGGTGAATTAATCCATATTCCCTATTGCTTAGTATAGCTACCAAAAGTCTTCACAAATTAAAATATCCAAATTAAGATAGGGGTGGAAATGGAGTGGAATTGTCCAAAGCAGAGGAGGAAATCACTGTGGTGAAGAAAAGAAAATTGATCGGAAGGAGGAGCACCACGCGCCCGCGGGGGCTGGCAACACACCGTGCGCGCCGGCGCACACCCACGCGGGCGCGGGGAGCGTCCTCGCCGAGAGCTGCAGCGCGCGGCGGCGGACTTGGCGTGGCCGCGGGAGTAGGCTGGGTCACTCTTTTCACCTTTTCCTCGAGTGCGACCCAGTGCAATTGTACTCGCTTCGAAATTTCTTCATGTGAAACCAATTCAACTCCTATTTTCTTATTTTTCCTTAGTCTTTTAATTCTTTCATCCACAACTCCAATCTTCATTTTTGACTTTTCCTGCTTGCCACCAAAATGCCGTAAAACACCTGCTTTTGTGATCAAAAGCTCAAGTTTTGCAATACTTGGCATAATCCACCATTCGAGCAATAAACACAAACAAACACATAAAAATCAATACATAACGAAATAAAAATCAACACAATAAATTATTAAACATAACAAAACTATTATAATAAAACGGTATAAATAGACACTAAACAACTCCCCCACACTTAGCTCTTTGTTTGTCCTCAAGCAAATAAGAAATTAAAAATATAAAGCAAGAAGGAAATATTCGCAAAGCGATCATGTACTCGACAATTTGCATGGTTCCCACAACAACATTCATTATCCAAAAAGGTGAACACAATATCCAATCAAGTGAATTGCTTGTCTTCTCAAGTGTAGGAAAAATACGTTAGCCCATATTCAATTAAAATACATCCCCACAAATCACATCCATATTTATTAGGATAATACATAAAGCGACAAAGGGGATTGCAAACACAGGACAAGGGTCATTAGGCCAAACCATCGAGCATAACCGAGCTTCCTAATGTGGGTTTCCATACTCATCATGCAAAACGTGAACGGATTGACAAACACATGAGAGGAGTAGAATCCGGAATGCAATCCTATCTATTTAAACAATTCATGGGGGTATGGATCAAAAATCACAAGGTAAAACCATAGGGAGGGAATCCCTAGTGTCCTTGTGTGGTTTCTCATACTCATAGTCGAATAAATCAACTAGAGGAGTATAGATCCTTATTTTCCCTTTTTTATTTTGATTTTTATTTATTATATTATTTTTTTTATCATAAATACAAGAATAAATGATTAAGGGGAGTAGTTTTCAAGAACAGGGCCACGCATGTTTCCTATTCTTTCAAGGGCAAGACCCTTCAACGTCAATCATCAAATTGTGATCACATTCAAAAATAATTCATGTTTAAGAGTGAAACCACTAAACAAATCATTCATTCATGATCAATTTGAAAATAATTCCTTGAAGGCTCATATCAAAAGTTTTCAAATTTGACAATCGGGCAAATAAGATACTAAGTGGGAGAATCACAACATACCTAGATAACTTATAACTTAAAACAACATAATCAACATCATAATTTATAACAAAAACTTCACAACAAAAACTTCACAAAACCAACGAAATCCACAATTAAAGCATAAAATAACCCACTCACGACTACTCCCCCATACTTGAGGCATGCATTGTCCTCAATGTATTAAAATGAATAGCCAATAAGAGTAAAGGGAAGAGAAGACATCACAATGCGTAGAAGACCGGCAACAGGTGCGGGTTTCTATAAAACAACATGACAAATACGACCAACGAACAACAGAAGGAGTAAACGGAAAACAATAAAATACGCACACGAACACAGAAATACACAAGAGAAAGAAAATGAATACGTCACTACTCTGGTGGTGGAGAAGGTGGTGAATGAAAAGACTGACGAGGTGGCATCGGGCAGGCGGCGGAGGCGAGGGTCCATGCATTCCAACTTTGCTCCAAGGATGTCATCCGCTCCTCATGCGTGTCCATGCGAGTGTAGAGGCCCCTAACATCTTGGCGCACTGCGCCTATCTCCTCATGGATGGTCTGAAAGGAGGCGTCAATACGCTGTTGGTTTTGAAGCATGTGAGTGATGTGGTCCTGCATGTGTTCCCTCATCGAGTCTAAGACTTGATGTTGAAATTGGCCCATGGTGTTGGTGAGCGACTGCTGAAACGTCTGCTAAAACTGACCCATAGACGTGTTGAAGTATCCCTGGAAGGAGCTCCAGTCAGGATTTGGTATTTGGTATCCGTAAGGTGGGGGGTGCTGGTAGTGGTACTGCCCCGCTGCATCTTGGTGTGCTTCTCCGCCTTGCTCGTCTTCTTCATCGGCATCCTCATTGCCCGCTTCATCGGGCTCATCCGATAGATCGCATTGTTGTGCAGACGAAGTGCCAGCACCTCTAGTAAGTTGCATGGTGCCCTGTTGTGCAAGCCGCAACTTTTCAACGCAATTCCTTTTGGCGTGAGGGCGGACCTGGTGCTCATCATAAATAAGTTGAGCCCGATTGAGCTCATCTTTGTCAATGTTGTACTGAGCAATTCGTGTTTGGCCATTAGGTGCTGGGCCATTCTCTTCAAGCTCTCCAAGTTTAACAGCTAAGGCGGAAATGAAGGCACAGAAAGAGGGGTGTTGGATGTCTCGCTGACGCATACCCTTGATGGCTGACCAAAGGAAGGTAGAAGGGCAAACTTTCTTCTTCTTCTTGGCACACCACAAAAAATAAACCTCTGTTGAATTCACTTTGTCGGTCTGCTCTTTCCCACTGACATTGTAGGCCAAAAATTTCTGCACCATGGATAATGCAGGATCCTGGATATATTTGCTCGGTGTTCCCTTGGGGTCCCAATTGTGAAAACCTGAGATCTCATACCAAGCCTTTGCAATATTGAAATCCGATGGCCGTTCTTTTATCCCCTTGAATGCAAAACCAAAATAGTCTTTCATATTGGATAAGGTGACCTCGTATCTGTTCTCCAACATTCTAAAAGAAATTTTCCTCTACTCCCGTTCGTCATACTCAAACGATACCAAAAATTCAAGACACAAATTATCATAAGCTTCAAATTTCATTTTTGCAAACGTCTCCAAGCTCAAAGACTTAAGATATTTGGTCACTTTTTCTTCCAGCCCCAAAGATTGCATCAACCTCCAATCAATATATCGTGGAGAAGTAATATCAAATTTTTGGAAGGTTGTGAAACGTTTACCTTCTTCTGGGGAGATGAGAAGGAAGGGGGCTCCGAATTGGTGTGCAAGGTTCTCCACTTCTCTTATGGCACTGGAGCCTTCCTCTCTTGATGCAGAAGAAAGAGATTTTTTCTTGGGGGGCATGAAGATGAGAGCTTGAGGCAAGATGGAAAGATGCAGCAAAAGAAGATACGCGGCGGCGGGTTTGAGCGCGGCGGTGAGCACGGTAATTGAAAAGTTGGAGCAGAATTTGGTAGATTTGTGGAGTTTCTGTGGAATTTTTGCAGCAAGAGTAGGAGCTTGGGGGGCGTTGCGGCGCAGGTGTGAAGAAATAGGGCTCCAGAATCTGGGCCCTTTTAAGGAGTGAGCTGGGCAAAGGAGGGACCGTGATCGCGGGCCGTTGCGCGGCCGCGGGGGTGATTCGGCGCTGGGCCGAGGAGCCTTGCATGCGGCGGCGGGCTATGCGCGGCGGCGCGCGGACTTGGTAAAATTCCTCCCCTGTTTTTAAGTATGACTCCCCTGCTCCTATAAGACCATTCAACATCAACAAAAATTGCACATCTTAAAAAAAATGTTAAACAGCGGATAAAATGACAAAGCTAAACATAAAAATAAAATCATGGGTTGCCTCCCATGCAGCGCTCATTTTAATGTCTCGAGCTAGACGAAGTTTTTGGATAATTCAATCGGAACTGACAAGCTTCAATTCCTCCTCATCGGCTTCGTGCAAAAACCCTTCATAGTATGGCTTGACTCAGTGGCCGTTCACTTGGAACGTAACGTTTGTTACCGGATTTTTCAGTGTGACCACTCCGTAGGGAAACACTTCTTCAATGATAAACGGTCCGCTCCAACGTGATTTGAGTTTCCCGGGGAAAAGCCGCAATCTAGTGTTGAAAATGAGAACTTTCATGCCCGGCGTGAGCTCTTTCTTGACAATTCGCCTATCATGTAGCCTCTTCACTTTGTCTTTGTAAATCTTGGCGTTGTCATAGACTTCGTTTCTCAATTCGTCGAGCTCGGACAATTGCAAGGCTCGCTCATCTCCTGCACTTGTTAGGTCACAATTCACCGCTTTTATAGAACAATAGGCTCGGTGCTCGATCTCAACGGGGAGATGGCATGTTTTTCCATAAACGAGGCGGTATGGGCCCATCCCTAGGATGGTTTTGTAAGCCGTCCGATACGTCCAAAGAGCATCTGTTAGCCTTTGTGACCAATCCTTCCTCGTCACATTCACGGTCTTCTTCAATATATTTTGAATTTGTTTGTTGCTCGTCTCCACTTGACCGGAAGTTTGAGGATGATATGGAGCTGCCACCTTGTGAGTCACTCCATTTTTCTTCATCAATTTGACAAAAAGCTTGTTGGTGAAATGAGTTCCACCGTCACTTATGATTGCTCTAGGGAATCCAAACCTACTCAAAATATGCTCCTGCACGAACTTGACAACCACATTAGCGTCACAAGACCTAGTGGATATTGCTTCAACCCACTTTGAGACATAGTCAACCGCTAACAGGATATACTCGAAACCAAAAGAGTTAGGGAATGGTCCCATAAAATCAATACCCCAAACATCAAAAATTTCAACAACAAGATTGATATTTAAAGGCATTTCATTTATTCTCCCAATATTACCAAGTTGTTGGCATTTATCACATGAAATGGAGTAAGCGTGAGCATCTTTAAAAATTGAATGCCAATACAAACCGGATTGTAGGATCTTTCTAGCCGTCTTTTGCCCTCCAAAATGACCACCACAATGAGATGAGTGGCAAAAGGCTAGAACATCGGTTTGCTCCTTTTTCAGAACACATCTTCGAATTATCTCGTCTTTTCCCAAATGGAAAAGGTATGGATCGTCCCAGAAGTAATACCTACACATTGCCAAAAATCTTTTCTTCTCTTGAAAAGAAAGGTTAGGCCGTATTTTATCACAAGTAAGATAATTGACAATATCGGCATACCAAGGAGAGGAATTAAGCTCAAGAGCATGCTCATATGGAAATGTATCACAATCAACTCCTTTTTCATGCAACAAATTGAAATTTTCATCAACGGGGAGGCGAGATAAATGGTCCGCTACCACGTTTTCACACCCCTTCCTATCCTTAATCTCAACATCAAATTCTTGCACAAGCAAAATCCACCTAATGAGTCTAGGTTTAGCTTGTGGTTTGGTCAACAAATGCCTTAAAGCCGCATGATCACTATGCACAATTACTTTAGATCCTAAGATGTAGGATCTAAATTTATCCAATGAAAATACAACGGCAAGCAATTCTTTTTCGGTTGTGGTGTAATTTACTTGAGTACTATGCAAGGTAAGGCTAGCATAGTAAATTACACAAAGAATTTTATCAATACGTTGACCCAAAACGGCGCCAACGGCGGAATTTGATGCATCACACATTATCTCAAATGGTAAAGACCAATCAGGGAGGATAACAATGGGTGCGGTGATCAATTTCTTCTTAAGAGTATGAAAAGCATGCAAGCATTTATCATCAAACTCAAAAGGGACATCTTGAGAAAGCAAATGACATAGAGGTTGGCTAATTTTTGAGAAGTCTTTAATAAACCTACGGTAAAAACCGGCATGGCCTAGAAAGCTTCTAATTCCTTTCACATTAATGGGTGGAGGTAGTTTTTCAATCACGTCCACCTTAGTCTTGTCTACACTCATTTCTTCTTTAGACACAACATGCCCTAGGACCATGCCACTAGTAACCATAAAATGACTCTTTTCCCAACTAAGAGTAAGGCTACTCTCTATGCATCTCTTCAAAACAAGTTCTAACTTCCCTAAACAATCGGAAAATAAAGATCCAAAGACCGAAAAGTCATCCATGAATACCTCAATGAAGTCTCCAATCATTTCGGAGAAGATAGAGAACATACACTTTTGGAAAGTGTCCGGTGCATTGCATAGTCCAAACGGCATTCTCCGACACGCAAATGTGCCAAACGAACACGTAAATGCGGTCTTGGCTTGGTCCTCCGGCGCTATGGCCACCTGAAAATAACCTGATAAACCGTCAAGAAAGTAATAAAAACTATGCCCGGCAAGTTTATCAAGTATTTGATCAATGAAAGGAAGGGAAAATGGTCTTTTCTAGTGGCGGCATTGAGCTTTCGGTAGTCAATGCACATTCTCCACCAGGTGGTGGTTCGAGTAGCCACATGTTCTCCTTTGTCGTTCTCAATGACCGTTATTCCTCCTTTCTTTGGCACCACATGGACCGGGCTCACCCATTCACTATCGGCTATGGGATAGATGATCCCTTCCGCTAGGAGCTTAAGAATCTCCTTCTTTACGACTTCCATTAGCACGGGGTTGAGCCTCCTTTGCCCTTCACGAACCGGCTTCGCCCCTTCCTCAAGAATTATGCGATGCATACACGTGGAGGGACTAATGTCTTTGATGTCGGAAAGACTCCATCCAATGACTTGCTTGTTCCTCCTTAGTACGGCTACTAAGAGGTCTTCTTCATCATTTTCTAGCCCAGAAAAGATGATCACGGGCTTCTTCTCTTCATCGTCAAGAAAGACGTATTTGAGATGAGATGGGAGCTCCTTGAGCTCAAGCTCAGGAGTAGGCTTCACTTCCTCTTCGGTTGAGGCCATGACTTCCATGAGACTCACGCCTTCTCCTAGCAAGATCTTCATCTCCTCGGCATTCAACTCGTCTCCCCACACTTGAGATAGGCTTCATCCATAGCAAGTTCCTCGGACAAGGTTTCACTTCTCCAAGGAGCACCTATTTCCTGCAAGAAAACCTCCTCGGCCAAGACATCAATAACATCTATGTAAGAACAATTTTTCTCGAATGAGGAGACGGAAATAGCCTTGTTTTCATGTACGGAAAAAGAAACCATTTCTCCTAACACCGACATTTTTAAGGTTCCATTTTTAACATCAATCAAGGTGTTTGTTGTAGCTATAAAAGGTCTACCTAGGAGAAGAGTGTGTTCTTTACCCGTTTCTTTCACATCACCCACATCCAAAACAACAAAATCAACGGGTATGATCAATCCACCAACCTTAACTAGAATGTCCTCTATTATTCCCCTAGGATATCTCACGGACCTATCCGCCAATTGAAGACACATTCTAGTTGGTTTCAATTCACCTAACTCTAATTGTTTATAAATAGAGTAAGGCATCAAATTAATTCCGGCTCCTAAATCTAGCATACCACATGCTTCTTTACCATTTCCCAAAGCAATTGTAAGAGTAAAACTACCTGGATCACGGAGCTTGGGTGGTAGTTGATGTTGTAGGATTGCACTAGCCACTTCGGATACCTCTATCTTCTCATCCTCTCCAAATTTCATCTTTTTTGAAGCAAGTTCCTTGAAGAACTTGACATAGGCCGGCACATTTCGGATGACATCAAGGAGTGAAAGATTGACATTCACCTTGGATAGGAGTTTGTAGAACTCTTGGAATTGAGTGTCTTGCTTCTCATTCCTTAACCGGCTTGGAAATGGAATTGGAGGGTTGTAAGGATTGGTAGCCTTGTGGAGTATGGGCTTCTTCACTTCTTCACTTTGCATTTCGGGCTCCTTTTGTTGTTGAGGAGCCTCCTCTTCTTTTTCAACCTCTTTAGTTGGGCTTGACTCTCTCACCTTGTTATCGATTACCTTGCCTCTTCTAAGCACAGTAATGGCTTGAGCTTGCTCCGGTTGGCTTGGCAATTTATCCGGATTAGCTTGCTTGGCCAATTCTGCAACGGTCCCGGCTATTTTCCCAACTTGGGTCTCGATTCTCTTCACGGAAGCCTCAACAAATTCAAATCTTTGTTGGGTGGCTTAAATAAAGGATTGCAAGGTGTCTTGCAATGTCGGCCTAGGCAGTTGATTGGGTTGGGCCGGATATTGTTGCGGCCTCGGATAAGGTGGAGCTTGGCCACCTCCGGCTTGTTGAGGTGGAGGCGGTTTTTGTGGTGGTTGAAGTGGTTGTTGAGGTTGCTTCCAAGAGAAATTCGGATGATTTCTCCACCCCGGATTGTATGATTGAGAGTAAGGGTTGTAAGGTTGGCGTGGTTGGAAGCATTGGAGAGCATTCACTTGCTCTTGAAGAGAATGGAAATGAGCCTCTTCGCTTAATTCTGGCTCAATCGACTTTTGACACAAGTTGGCCCCATGACCATACTCTCCACAAATCTCACATGTCTCAATGGTCATCACTTGTTGGGGTGGCCTCTCGGAAGTTCTAAGCATCTCTAATTGCCTTGTCAATTCGGCAAGTTGTTTCATCACATCATAATTAGGGTTGGCTTCATTGATGGAAGCTCTCTTCCCCCTAGCACTCTATTGTTGAGAAGTAGTGGTCATGGTCTCATAGATGTTTGAGACTTCTTCGGCGATCCGTCCTCCAATGTCTCCTCCCGATGCATTATCTACCATATATTGGAAGTTTTGTGAGAGTCCGTCATAGAAGAATTGGTTGAGCAACTTGGGTGCGAGATGGTGGTGAGGGCATTGTTGTTGGAGACCTCGAAATCGATCTCAAGCTTCATGAAACGATTCACCCGGAGATTGGGTAAAAGTAACAATTTGAGCTCTCAAGTCTTGGGTCTTTTGATTGGAATAGTACTTGGCCATGAACTTCTCGTAGACGGCATTCCAATTGGCCAATGAATTGGCCGGAAGAGACATGAACCATGTCTTGGCTCGATCCTTCAAGGTGTAAGGAAAATACCTCATCTTCAATTGATCTTCGTTCAAACCTTGTAAAGGAAAGGTTTGAACGACGGCATAGAAATCCCGGATGAAGTTCAAAGCATCTTCGGCCGGCATCCCGTAGAATGAGGGAAGTTGGCTAAAATGGATGTTCTTCAACTCGTAGTTCCTTGCGGCTTCACCAATAACTATACAAGAAGTCGACGCCCCAATCACGGGACGAGCAAAATCTCTCATGTTCCTAGCCGCATTGGCATTGGCATTGACATTGGCATTGTCGGGGTTGTTGAAATGGTTAGCTTCTATCTCTCTTTCCCACTTGAACACGTCAAATCTCCTCGGTCGATGGATGTTGTCAAACATGGGAGCTAGTCTCCGATTGAGGCTTCGCCTCCCTAGCATATACAGACACAAACAAAATAGAGATCAAACGTACCTTGCGGAAAGAGGGGTGAGACCAAACAATCAACACAAGAAAATAAAAACAAAACAACAACAACACAAACACGACACTTAAACAAGATTACTTTCACAAATTCAAACAAATAACACAAAAGCAAATATAGCACCAATAAGACAATTCTTAAAAGCCTTCCCCGGCAACGGCGCCAAAATTTGATTGAGTCCAAATTTACACTTATAATTTCTAGTTTAGGCTTACTAGACACTACTTAGGATCATACCCGCAATTGGACGGGGTCAATTGTAGAAGTAACAAGCTTAACCCGAGTCGATCTCTCAAGGAAGACTTAATGTGAAAGAACTATCTAAAGACTACAAATGCTTTCAAGTAAACAACTAAAATAAAATCTAAACATTCTAACAAGGGGGTTTGATGATGATTTAAGCTAGGAATTTTAAAGTAGACAATCAAATATGACAAGTGAACGCAAATGCACAAATTAAATTAAGATTAGAGGAAATAAGTTGGATTAAGGTATTAGGGTGTAGATTCTCTCAATGGTTTTATCACTATGCTTTATTCAAGTTGATAATGCTACTCTCACAAATACGATAGACCCTTCCAATTAGTTTAACTTTAATTACTGTCACCGTTTATCCGTTAAACCTCTCTTAGCTATATCGTACAAGCAAGATTAACATGTTAGGCTTAGGAAGATTAGCAAGATTTTGGGGAAGATTTTGTGGAAGGAAAGTCCAAAGCTAAGTTTAGGTGAATTAATCCCTATTCCCTATTGCTTAGTATAGCTACCAAAAGTCTTCACAAATTAAAATATCCAACTTAAGATAGGGGTGGAAATGGAGTGGAATTGTCCAGAGCAGAGGAGGAAATCACAGTGGTGAAGAAAAAGAAAATTGATCGGAAGGAGGAGCACCACGCGCCCGCAGGGGAGCGTGAGCCCGCGGGGGCTGGCAACACACCGTGCGTGTCGGCGCACACCCACACGAGCGCGGGAGCGTCCTCGCCGAGAGCTGCAGTGCGCGGCGGCGGACTTGGCGCGGCCGCGAGAGTAGGCTGGGTCACTCCTTTCGCCTTTTCCTCGAGTGCGACCTAGTGCAATTGTACTCGCTTCGGAATTTCTTCAAGTACAACCAATTCAACTCCTATTTTCTTATTTTTCCTCAGTCTTTTAATTCTTTCATCCACAACTCCAATCTTCATTTTCGACTTTTCCTGCTTGCCACCAAAATGCCGTAAAACACCTGCTTTTGTGATCAAAAGCTCAAGTTTTGCAATACTTGGCATAATCCACCATTAGAGCAATAAACACAAATAAACACATAAAAATCAACGCAATAAATTATTAAACATAACAAAACTATTATAATAAAACGGTATAAATAGACACTAAACAAACACCTCAACTGCTCTTTTACTCTTATGCACCCTCCTCCAATTGCTCCCTTCATGCTTCTTCATCTCTTTCCAATTCCAATAGTTGCGGTGAGCCAATATCTAGCCTCTCCTCTACACCGAAAGTCATGAAGGCGAGACGCATTATCCCTCGATCTCATCATTGGGGGGAGAATGAGAGGATCTCGTATTCCACAACGCCCATATAAGGTGTGCAGGGGCGTAAGCTTAATGCTTCTTTACACAAATATCCTTTGCCAGTGCTTGACCGTTGTTCGATGATTCCGTGGATTCTTGATTGCAAGTGTGATAGAGAAGCCCAATGCAAAAGAGTTGGAGGCTGCTGTTGTTGAGCATAAACAAGTTAAATGTGGTTTTGGCAGATGGTGAATTGATAGAGTTGGCTCAAATTAGACATAATCCATATAATTAGGACGGGGGTACTAATTGTAACTTAGTTTCATCTTTCACTTGAATAGATCGAAATTAATATGAGAATTAATTTGTATTATCAAACAATTACGCATGAGAAACATAGAAAGGTTTTCAGCTACTGCATCGGCAGTGCAAGCATGCTGATATCATAAGCAAAGAAGATCGCGTACACCAAAAACTGTTTCTCACATCCCAAACTTTTAGTCTTTCTAGACAGAAAAAAAGAAAAAAGAAAAAGCAGAAACAAAAACTATAAACTGTTGCAGAACAAGTAAAGCCCAGACAACCTGCCAATCAACCTAATTCTCTTAATCTACTTCTTCAATCTTGGGGCCACCAGCACCACCGTTGCCACCCATTGAGGGGCCATCATCTTGCATTCCTCCCATATCAGCACCACCGGCACCCTGATACATCTTGGCGATAATAGGGTTGCAAATGCCTTCGAGCTCCTTCATTTTGTCTTCAAATTCATCAGCCTCTGCAAGCTGGTTCGAGTCCAACCATACTACAGCAGCCTCGATAGCATCCTCAATCTTCTTCTTATCGTCCGCTGGAAGTTTGGCTGCAATCTTCTCATCTTTGATTGTGTTCCTCATATTGTAAGCGTAGTTCTCCAATGCATTTTTGGCCTCGACCTTTTTCTTATGCTCCTCATCTTCCGACTTATACTTCTCAGCCTCCTGCACCATTTTCTCAATTTCTTCCTTGGACAGCCTGCCTTTATCATTGGTGATGGTGATCTTGTTCTTCTGCCCAGTCGTCTTGTCTTCTGCTGACACGTTCAAGATTCCATTCGCATCAATGTCGAAACACACATTGATTTGAGGAACTCCTCTGGGTGCCGGTGGGATGCCTGAGAGCTCGAACTTCCCTAGCAAATTATTGTCTCTTGTCCTGGTCCTTTCACCCTCATACACCTGAATCAGCACACCAGGCTGATTGTCGGAGTATGTGGAGAATATCTGCTCCTTCTTTGTTGGTACTGTTGTATTCCTCGGTATCAATACTGTCATCACACCTCCAGCAGTTTCAAGACCAAGAGACAACGGAGTAACATCCAAAAGAAGCAGATCCTGCACCTTCTCGTTGCCTTCACCACTCAAGATCGCAGCTTGTACAGCAGCACCATATGCAACAGCTTCATCAGGGTTAATGCTCTTGCAAAGCTCTTTGCCGTTAAAGAAGTCTTGCAACAGCTGCTGGACCTTTGGAATCCTAGTCGAGCCACCAACGAGCACAACATCATGGACGCTGTTCTTATCCATCTTTGCATCCCTCAAGCATTTCTCAACTGGCTCCATACATTTCCTGAATAAGTCCATGTTTAGTTCCTCAAATCTAGCACGAGTAATAGTTGAATAGAAATCAATCCCTTCAAACAACGAATCAATCTCAATTGTAGTTTGTGCAGTCGATGAAAGGGTCCTCTTTGCCCTTTCACAAGCAGTCCTCAATCTTCTGAGAGCCCTCGGATTCCCACTAATATCCTTTTTATTCTTCCGCTTGAACTCCTGGACAAAGTGATTCACCATTCTGTTATCGAAGTCCTCACCTCCAAGATGAGTATCACCAGCAGTAGCCTTCACCTCAAAAATTCCCTCCTCGATCGTTAGTAGAGACACATCAAATGTACCACCTCCAAGGTCGAAAATAAGCACATTCTTTTCCCCAGAGCTAGTAGCTTTCTTATCCAGACCATATGCGATAGCTGCAGCCGTAGGCTCATTGATGATCCTCATAACATTGAGGCCGGAAATTACTCCAGCATCCTTGGTTGCCTGTCGCTGAGAGTCGTTGAAGTAAGCAGGCACAGTGACGACAGCATTCTTGACAGTGGATCCAAGATATGCCTCAGCGATCTCCTTCATTTTGTTGAGAACCATTGAGGATATCTCCTCAGCTGAAAAATGTTTCTCTTCCCCTTTGTAGTTTACGACGATCATAGGTTTGTCACCGGGGCCAGGAATGACCTTGAATGGCCAGTGTTTCATGTCACTCTGAACCGATGAGTCACTGAATCTGCGACCAATCAACCTCTTCGCATCTGCAACACAAAACAAGCAACAACAAGTAAGTATTTGAAACTGACGAAGGCGGAAATTTCCTTACAGTCCAACATTCAATAATAATGGAATTACAGATTCTCCAATTGTTTATTCATCCCGAATCATTATGAGAACAAGGTTCAATTAGATTGACGACACTTGTAAATCGCTAATTCACTGAAACAGTACTCGTTTAGTGTTGGTGAATTCCAACCGATCAACTAAGACCGGTTTGAATACGAATATACTAAAGCACAAAATAAGAGGGGTAACACAAGCTAAACTATATAACCAAAATCTTAAAGAAACGTATTATTACAGCAGATAATCAAATCTACAGAGTGCACACACAATGGCAGAAAAGAAAGCAAAACCCTAAACATCAACAGATAAAACAGCTCGGCAACAAATCAAATAATAGAGGAGTAAACTCACCGAAAACAGTGTTGACAGGATTCATGGCGACTTGATTCTTCGCCGCGTCTCCGATGAGACGCTCAGTGTCGGTGAACGCCACATAAGACGGCGTCGTGCGGTTGCCCTGATCATTGGCGATAATCTCAACGCGGTCGTGCTGCCACACTCCCACGCACGAATAAGTCGTCCCCAAATCTATTCCGATCGCCGGACCTTCGCCCTTTCCCGCCATTGACAGTACCGATAACAACAATAAACAGTGCTACCACAGAAAAGAAAAAAATTCAAAGGATCTACGAAAATGCAGAGAATTCGAAAGATGATTGTGGAAATATGGTGTGAATGTATTAACAGATCTGATTGGACGGAGGGAGATGACAGGAGCGGGTGATAAAATAGTGGAGAGTTGAGAAGCCTGGAAAGTTCTTGCATTTTCTCCTTCAATTGTGGTCGTCGACGTCGGAGGACTCTAGTTTCTTCTTTCCTCTTCTTGTCTGTTCTAGAGATTTCTTAGCTTTCTATAAAATTAAAGGTGCCGCTTTTGTCACGAGGAGAATTAATTTTCCTTTTTTTTTTTTTTTTTATTCCAATTTCCCATTTTATTAATCTCTATGACTACCCATTATGGTAGAATTTTTCTCAAATAAAATACAAATTAATTTGGATGCAAAAATGTAGGAAGGAAATGAGAATGCGATAACCTTAAAGATATTTTAAATTTTTTATTTTATTTAATATCATATAAGTTTTATTTTATGAATATTTGTGAAAAAAAATTGAGTATCATCTCAGGAACTACTTCATTGCTAATTAGTAAGTTTTGTATATTTTATGATTTTTTATAATATTAATAATATACTTTTAAATTATTATAAAATTATATGGATTATGTCTAAGTTATTAACTCACTCTTGAAAAAATAATAAATTTCTCATATTTAAATACTTTATATTAGTTTTTTTTTTCAAACTTCCTTTTAAAAGTTTTTTCTAAGTTCATGAGCATTCCGAATCATTTTTTTTAATAATTAATGATTTTTGAGTTTTTTTTATAAATTTGTATGTTTTGTTTTATTTTAAGTTTTCTTGAAAAAAAAATGTATAATGCTTGTCAATTTTATGTTTTATTTACTGTAATATTTTTTATATCCATGTAAATTAGAATTGTATGAATTAATACAAAGTAAGAGATATTTAGTTTGTCATAGTTGTAGAGGCCTCATTTTTGTATAGGCCCAAAGACCAAGCCCATGATCATTCGAGGTCGAGAGATCAAGGAATCGGTAGCAGAGGTTAAGGGGGTTGGAGGTCTAGGAAAGAAATCGAGGCCAAATAGATTTTCAAAATAAAGGACCAGGTCAAAGACCCGTTGAAGATAAGGGAAACTCCGTCAAAACCCTAAAAGAGATAAGAAAGATCCTCCGGAAATCGGGATTAAGTTGAGGATCCCCTATATAGGACGGTTCAAATGTTAACACCTTCCCCCTTTAAAAACTAGGATCCTATCTAAACCACTCATTTATTTGATCTAACGGTCAAAATTCAATTGAAGATTTCAGGATTTAATTGCAAAACAACCATCCCTTTGATTTTTGCTGGATTTGATAGGGGTAAAATAGTACAAAATAACATCCCATAATCCCACACCCCTAATATTTAGGAATAATTATGGCATGAAATTACCACAGATATGGATACTCTTCAACTACTTGCACACGCCGCTTCAACCACAAATTATATGTAAACCTAAAAAACAAGAGTAGCAAAAGCATTAATCCATCAGATGCAAAAAAATGAGAAATGGGATTCATCGTAACATTAGGAATCGCCTTCAAAGGCTTAAAGGTAGTAGAATGGTATTTCATAGACAAATTTGTGACTATGTTCAGTTTTTTAATTTTTGTGCCATATGAAATGTATATAAATTCGTTTCCTAAAAATTAAGTTTCCTAATTTTGTTTATATTGTGATTTATATACGTGGTTTGGTTAGATTGATTTTGTGTAGTTTGTGATTGGAGTCTAATGTGTTGTTTTGTTGAATAATAATGTTAGTAAATATAAGAATTTATATTAGAAAGAAGTGGAATTGTATGTAGGTTTATATATAAAATGTATTTTATATATGTATATGCCTCTTAATGTTTGGCATTAAAGAAATTCATTAATTTTTAATCATGTTAGCGTGTTATTTAAATAGCATTAGCAATATAATACATTGATAGTAGCAAATTCATTGTGCAAATATACAATATGTGATGGTGAGTTTTCGCAATAGTCTTAACGTAGTAGTAATATTTTTTTATATTAGCTAATTATGAAAATCATATTAGCTTGTCATGAATAGAAAATTAGCAATTAAATTGTATAAAAATAGCAAATTTACGAAGCTAATATAATATTTGTGGTAGTGTGTTGCTATTAAGTAACTGCATATTTTAATATACATACTAACAAATAATACAAACCATATTAACATATTTATATTTGCACATTGATTTAATTCATGTATTGTTTACATAGTATCAATTTTCTTATGAAATTACAATAATTTATGAAATGTTGTTGATTCCAAATTAATACTAACATATTAGATTACTAATGTTAGCAAATATAAAATAGTACAAATAGATTACTATTTTCAAAAGAAATTATTTCATTAATTTTTAACTATAATAGTGTATTATTTAAATAAAATTAGCAATATAATAAATTAATATTAGCAAACTCATTGTGCAAATATACAATATGTGATGGTGGGTTTTCGCATTAGTTTTAAATGTAGTAGTAGTAGTAATTTGGTTGTATATTAGCTAATTATTATAAATAACGTTAACATATTTATAATGTTATTGATTGTAGAATTGGCATTACAAAAATTATTATGCAAGTGAAGTAACGAATTAATAATATTTTAAAATATTGTGCCAATTATATATATTACCAACTATTTGCTAATTGTTGTGCTAATATGATATATACAATTTGCTAATATCTCATATTATCACAAAAATAATTATTTTACATGAATCAAACCCAACAAAATACCAAAAAAAAAAACTAAATATGACAGTAAATTACAACATAATTTAATAAACAGGGGCAAGTTTATAACATGTCATATATGATACATATACATTACACACATGCTAATATCATAGTAATGTTGTGCTAATTTAATCGATACAAATTGCTAACATCTCACGTCTACTACCATAAAAAATAAAATAAAATGTAATAAACATATTACACTCACTTAGGCAATGTTTGGTATACTGGTATGAATATATCCACATTAATAAAATCTGGATTGTTTTGAAAGATAATTACGTATTAGCTATTTTAATTGTGTGTTTGGTTATTAAGATAAATATACTAAGATTGTTTCACACATCTGTTTGGTACATTATTTTATTTGGTAGACTAACTTCTAGAATGAGTAAATTAGTTTAGGCAATGTTTGGTAGCCTAGATTAAGGCATATATATTAAGATTGCTACGCCAGAAACTGTAACCGAGGGGGCGTCAGATACATTGTCCAACCGAATTACTAAATTACACCCTGGGCCTCGCGTTAGGACCGAGCCTCGTGTAAACGAGCAATGGCTACCAAACACACGGTTCTTACTGGATACCTTTACTAATATGCCTTTATCCAGGCTATCAAACATTGCCTTAGTGTTTAATTACACGAATCAAACCCAATAAAAAAAAAGCCGAATCAATTCCAACAAAAAAGAGACATTAATTAAACTGAATAAGATGGTAACAACAGTAAATTACTTTTGAAGAATTATATAGATCTTCAATAGCATACAAAAAATAACTATTTTTTGAGGTTTACGGAAAAAAAAAATATTTGTTGAAAAATAATAAATTGAACCTGGATAAGAAAATGAAAACAATGGACACACAAATACACGATTGATCAATTGTTAGTTTAATTAGAATAAGGACAAAAATATAAGATACTGCATCAAGATTGAAAAATCCACAAAATAGGGGATTTGATATTCTACAAACATTTAAATTACTACTATACCCTCAACTTAATACATTTATAAAAAAATTTGCAATTTTAACCCCATTTATTTCAAATCAATCTTGACCATAAAGATTAAATGAATGAGTGACTGAGATTAGATCCTAATTTCTACATGAGGAGGGGGTGAACATTTGAACCAAAACCTATATATATATATATATATATATATATATATATATATATATCATTCGATGAAGAAGAGGCATAGACACACACGTATACTCGAACAATACATACGCACAATCAAGCAACGTATTACAATCACTTTGCAATTACGAAATTCAACTCCGAAAGATCACTTTTATTGCTTTATTCAATTCTTTATTTTTCCTAGTTTCGATTCTGACTTGAGCGTCGGATTCCGTTCGATCGCTAACCCCCCAACGGTCATTCGGCTTCACACGTTTCTTTATCATGTAGGTCGCCGGAGCCCGAACTCGAAGTACGATTAACCGTAGAGTTTTTGACCTCTACAGTTTGGCGCCCACTGTGGGGCTCCGATTGATCACTTCAAGATGACTAACAACAGTCGAAAGGATGCAGTAACCGTCCCTCAGAAAGCCCGAAAAGACGGCGTGACGCGACCCCTTCACCGGAAGGCGACGATGACATCACACGACTTCTGCGTTCAATCCAGCATCAATTAGACACCACCACGGTTGAACTCACGGCGTTCCACACGGAAAACTCAGCCTTAAAGGCTAAAGTAGAAGCTATCACGTAGCCAAACTATTTTCCTAACGGATCTCCTTGAACTCAAGCACCCCGCTCCCACGAACTTGAATGTCCAACGAACTTCGAGAACGGGTACTTCTAAACTCAACCCATGAGTTCGCTAACCAATCTACTGCAGGAACAAGCAAGGAACCTGTACTCAAAGGCAAGGGGAAGGATGATCTCCCCCTAGGACCCCCACCTGGGTTCGAAGACTATGATCTCAATCCAGAATCCGAGATCGAAAAAATTCAGAGGTTGGATGATATACTAACTCGGATTCATGGGGTCCTTGCTCCCATTTGAAAGACTGCACCAACAAGCTTCGCAGATTCTCATTTACTGATGAAATCAGCCTCGTAGAGATGCCCCCAAAGTTTACCTTCCCTAGCATGAAGTTATTCGACGGTGCATCCGACCCCGACGACCGTGTCGTCCAGTACAAGCAAAGGATGTTCACTACCACGATACCTCAGCATGCCAGAGAGGCCAGCATGTGCAAAAGCTTTGGATCCAGTCTCGTTGGCCTAGCACTTCAATGGTTCACCAACCTTCCCAACTCAACGATCTCTTCATTCGCTCAACTCAACAATCTCTTCGTCGAACAGTTCGCAAGCAATCGTAAGATTGAAAAATGTGCCGATGACCTCTACACGATCGTATAAAGACCAAAAGATCCCCTATGAAGCTTCGTGGAAAGATTCAATAGAGAAAAAGTGTCGATTCCTAACGGCAATGTCGACACCGCAATTTCAGCCTTCAGGAAAGATCTTAAAAGAAACTCAGACCTCTACAAAGAATTGACAAAATATCCGTGTAAGACAATGGAAGACGTTCTTGCCAAAGCATGGGCCCAAATTAAATGGGAGGAAGATGAAGCAAACTCATCCAAGCCTCGTACCAGGAATGAACACCCAAAGAAAGAACAGAGGAGCAACGGGACAGAAAGATACAGAATGGACCCTTATCCGCGGAACCCCAGATTCGATCCGCGAAATAGACGAGCTCAGAAACCTCAGATCGATAGAAGACTTCTCGAATACAGCCTTTGCATATCACCATCAGAGGCAGTTCATGCCCTCAAAAGACTTGGACATAATGTGAAATGGCCTATAAAAATAAAAGCACCAGATAACGAGCGTGACGGAGCAAGTTCTGTGAGTTCCACAATGATCATGGCCACAAAACTGACGAATGCATCACTCTCAGACTCGAAGTCATCGAGCTCTTGAAGCAAGGACATCTCACCGACCTTTTAACCCCCAAAGGAAAAGAGAACTGATCACGAAGAGAGAATCATAAAGAAGCACAGCCGTCTGAACCCCCAAGAATCAATCGTACTTTGAACTGTATAACTGGAGGTTCGGAAGTGAGCGGAATCTCACAATCCTCGGCAAAGAGACACTGCCGCTCGATCAAATACAACAGAAACATCTCCAGAGAAGCAAAGCAAGATGATTTCATCACCCTTAACTTCATCAACAGAGAAGCATCTGAACTCTCACACCCACACCACGACGCACTAGTTATCTCTATATTAATTTCCAGATGTTTGATTAAGCACCTTCTCATTGACAATGGGAGCTCCTCTAACATAATCTTCTTGAGTACTTTGAAAGAAATGTAGGTAAAAGAAATTGAAATCATCAAAAGGTCAACCACTCTGATCGGCTTCAGTGGGGAACACAAAGCCACGATGGGAGAAATCAAACTTCCCACCTATAATGAGGGGATGAATATCTTCACCAAATTCCAAGTAATTGACGCCCCCTCAGCTTATAATGTCATAATGGGAAGACCCTGGATCCATAAACTCCAAGCGGTACCATCAACCTATCACCAACTTATGAAGTTCCCTACCCCTTGGAAAGTTCGTGAAGTTAGGGGTGAACAAATGACGGCATGAGAATGCTACGTCTCCACTTTCACACATAAAGGAGCAATGGAAGTCAATCAAATCGAAGCAGGGTCGTCCTCAATAGGTGTCGGAAATCGTAGCTACGAAGAACCTGAGGTAGAAGACCTCGACGAAGTACAAATACACCCTGATTTTCCTGACCATAAGGTGCCGATCGGGTCGAGGTTGACTGCAGAAATATGGGAACAGCTGATAAGATTCCTCATCGAACATCATGACTGCTTCACATGGTCATTCGAAGAAATGACAGGTATCGGCCCTTCGATTATAATGCATAAATTACAGGTCGACTCGGACAAGACCTCAATAAACCAAAAAAGACGAAAATTTGCCTCTGAGCGAAATAAGATCATGGATGAAGATGTCAATAAATTGCTCAAGAACAGACACATAAGAGAAGTGCAATACCCTGAAATGGCTAGCCAACGTCATGGTAGTAAAGAAAAAGAATGGAAAGAACAGACTCTGCATAGACTTCACTGACCTCAACCAAGCCTGCCCCAAGGATTCATTCTCCCTACCTCATATAGACGCGTTAGACGAGGCAACGACAAGGCATGCGTTGATGAGTTTCATAGATGCCTTTGTTGGATATAGCCAGATCCCTATGTATCCAGAAGAGCAAGAGAAGACCGCGTTTATCACTCATCGAGGTATGTTTTGTTATAAAGTAATGCCCTTCGGACTAAAAAATACAGGTGCAACGTACCAAAGGCTAGTGAATCGAATGTTCGAAGAACTGATAGGAGACACCATAGAAGTATACATCGATGACATGCTTATGAAGTCTCCTAGAGCTCGAGATCACGTCGACCACCTCCCTCGAACTTTCAAGGTCCTTCGATGCTACAATATGAAGCTGAATCCCGCAAAATGCGCATTCGGAGTGACCTCGGGAAAATTTCTAGGATACCTCGTTACAAAGAGAGGTATAGAAGCTGACCCTAGTCAGATCAGGGCTGTTGGAAACATACAACAACCTCGGAATATTAATGAGGTACAAAAGCTAATTGGACGATTCGCAGCCCTCAGCCGCTTCATCTCAAAATACTCAGAAAAAAGTCACGTCTTTTTCAAGACACTACGCAAGAACAAAAGCTTCGAATAGACTACCGAATGCTTAAAAGCCTTAGAGGACTTGAAAGAATATCTGGTGAGCCCCTTGTTACTATCGAAGCCCCGTGACGGAGAGGTACTTTTAATATATTTATCTGTTTCCACTAACTCTGTTAGCGCATTTTTAGTCAGAGAAGACGAAAGGAGACAACACCCAGTCTACTACGCCAGTTGATCACTACTAGATGCCGAGACCAGATACCCACAATTAGAGAAACTAGCATTGACTCTCATCATGATATTAAGAAAAATGAAGCCCTATTTCCAAAGTCATTCTATCAAAGTGGTCACGGAATTCCCGCTTAGAACAGTACTAAGAAAACCAGACCTCGCAGGAAGGCTCTCCAAGTGGGCCGTCGAGCTCAAAGAGTATGACCTTCACTACGTCCCCCAAACCTCGATAAAATCACAAGTACTCTCAGACTTCATCGCTGACTTTTCCTACGAAGTTCAAACCGGAGCAGAAGGTGAATCGATGAACGTCGAAGAAAAAGAAATTCAAAGTTCTGGACCCTTCAAGTTGATGGCTCCAGCACTTCGAAGGGGAGTGGTCTGGGCATGGTTCTGACAAGCCCAACAGGCGAAAGCACAGAGCGTTCAATCTGGTGCGGATTCAAAGCGACCAACAACGAAGCCGAGTACGAAGCCCTCATCCTCGGATTAAACTTAGCTAGTGACATCGGAGCCAGAATGATTTGAGTCTAAAACGACTCCCAGTTAATAATAAATCAATTCGAAGGAGAATTCTAAGCAAAAGACTCAAGAATGATCGCCTATCTGGCCATAGCAAAAGAAACAGTTGCAAAATTCGAAAAGATCGAAGCCCAACACATCACGAGAGAAGACAACAGACACGCCGATGCCCTAGCCAATTTGAGATCGGCAATCGAAACAATTAAAACAAAAAACATCCCAGTCATATACGCAAAATGGCTCACCGTGTGGAAAGAGGACGGCCCCAAAATCCTACCAATCGAGAATAACACAAACTGGATGACCCCGCTCAGCAAGTATATAACAGAAAATAAACTCACTGAAGGCAAGACGGATCAAACTAAGGCACCAAAGTTCACCATGATCTCCGGGTCCTTATACAGAAAATCTTTCTCCAGACCTTACTTAAAATGTGTCCGCCCCATACAGGCTAAATATATCCTAACCGAACTCCACAAAGGCGAGTGCATAAACCACTCGGTATACAGAAGCTTGGCCAATCAAGCTCTAACATCAGGATTTGCCGACCATGAGGATAGATGTAAAGAACTAAGCCAAGACATGCGATCAATGTCAGAGGTTTGCACAAATAAACCACATACCTCTAGAGCCCCTGCACACAGCGACAATCCCTTGGCCATTCATGAAATGGGGGATGGACATCGTAGGTCCACTACCAAAAGGCGAAAACCAGAAATGCTATATTTTGGTGCTAACAGATTACTTCATCAAGTGGGTCGAGGTCGAAGCCTTCGCACATGTCAGAGACACAGAGGTATAAATTTCTTATGAAAATATATCTTATGCTGGTTAGGAGTCCCAAAAGAGATCGTGACAGACAACGATTCCTAGTTCATAAGTACAAAATTCCAGGATTTCTGCAAAGAATGGAACATCAAGCTCTCATTTTCCACCCCGAGGTACCCCGCAACAAACGGTCAAGCAGAAGCCACGAGCAAGACAATCCTGAATACCCTAAAGAAAAGGTTGTCTGAACACAAAAGTCAACGGGTCCAGCAGCTCCCGGGAATTTTGTGGTCTTACCGAACGACCTCGAGAACAAGCCCGAGAAAAACCCCATTTGTTCTGACGTACGGGTCAGAGGCGGTGCTGCCTGCAGAAGTTGAGATCGGCACCGCCAGGACGGAATGGTCCAATAAATCAAACAACAAAGAGCTCGAGATGAATCTTGATTCGATTATTGAGCTTCGAGACCGGGCAGCAATGAGGATAACCGCATACCAATAGATGATAAGCCAATATTTCGACAAAAAACACAAGGATACAGACCTTTCAAATCGGGGATTGGGTACTTAGAAAGGTGTTCCAAAATATAAAAGAAAGTGGAGTCGGAAAATTGGCACCAAATTGGGAAGGTCTCTACCAGGTCAAAAAGGTCATCGGAAACGGAGCTTACAAACTCCGAACTAAAGAAGGCCGATCCATAGCCAATAGCTGGAACATGCTACACTTAAAACAATATCATTTCTAATACTCTTGAACTCATTTTTATCATTTAGTTTAATATATTTTTAAGTTTCGTTTACTGACTTGAGCGTCGGAGTAACTAATAGAACCCCAAACACGGGGGTCCCAACCCTCAAGAATATAACAGGGTTCCGACCTCAAGAACCTTGAGCTCGAATTCGAGAATGAGCTGAATTTCCAAAGTCAACCGTGAGGATCTCGACACTCAAAATAATAAACTCAAGTACAGGGCAACCCTTGAACCCCGACTTTGACTTCGAGAGGTACTTCATAAACTCGCATTATTTATCTTGTCTAATCTCAATTCTTTAGGAATTCCAATCCATGGAACTCACCTCACATCAAAGCGTCAGAAAAAGGCAAAGCATGCAACACAAAGACTTATAAAACAGCAAAATCAAACCAAAAGGCAAATCGGATTGAAAAGAAACATTAAAGATGTTTGTCCATGCCATATTCGTCTTCACGTAAGACGAATAAAAAAAATATATACATAATATTGTCTGAAGAAAGAAAAATTACTTGAAAAAAGTTCGACTGCAACAGATCGCGCAGCCGCCTCATCTCCAGCCTTAGCAGTATCCTCGACAGCAATATCGCCCTCTGTTCGAACCACGACCTCGATGATGACCTCGGCTTCATGGTCCTCCGCTTGAGCCTCAGCCTCCTCTTTGGCCTCTAGGAAAGACAGGTCGAGATCCGACATCTTCACCCTGATGGCCTCGACCACTGCAGCCCCTCATTCCTGGTAGAAGGCCTCCTTATAAAGGTCGAACTTGACAGAGTCGACCCATGCATTGAAATCTGGGGCCTCATCGGTCGACATCCCAGCCCTAAACGAGGCCTCGAGCTCCTTCACCTTCGCCTCGGAGATAGCCAGACTCGACAGTAAATCCCCCTTCTCCTGCTCCGTCCTAGCTTGCAGGTCGAGGTTCTTCTCTAATTGCACTTGGGCGCCTACCGCCGTGGCCCGTACCGCATTCCTCTCAACCCTCAAATCAGACTCTCTGGCCGCCATATCCCACCTCTCCTCGGCGATCTTCTCCAGCTCCTCAGATAACTCAGAGACCCTCTTCTCGAGGCCTTCTGTATAGCTGGAGATGCGCTCCCTCAGAAAAAACTGGCTATAGAGGACCTGAAGTCAAAAACCAAGGAGTTAGTAAAAAAAGGGTAAAAATAGAAGTTATGTGGAATTTTTACCCGCGCCATCCGGTCAAAGGATAGGTAGGTCTGCTGCTCGAGGCTCTCATTCTCATAGTCCTTAGGGATGCTCTGACCAGTAATGGACTTCTGGATGTCCATTATGAAGGGCTTCAGTGAGACCCCCCGAGAGCCCGAGTCGGCAGAGGCCTTGCGCAAAGCGTGGGTAGCTTCCTGACGCGCGGTCGTTTCGTGCTCAAAAATAATTTATAACTCCTGTGCCCACAGCGAGCGTAGCCAGCTAATGAGTATGGGTCGATCCCACAGAGAGCTATTGTGATTCCACCTTCAAGTAACTAATCATAAAAGGGGGGTTTGGTTTGCTGTCACTACTGGAAATTAAATCTGCAATAGAAAGTAAAGAAAATATCAAATAACAAAGGTTCTGACATTTGAACTTAAATTTGGTTTAAATATATATATATCAACTCGCTCATGGGCACAACAATTTTCATACATGATAAATCACCTACTTATGGAGACCGAATTCCTTTCTGCATCTCCTCATTCATCCTTTCATTATAGACTTAAAAGCGATTCCTCGTCATTTAAATCCCTAATCGGTCACCCACCCCCCGGTTCCCCAAAGAGATGTAAGCGAACACACAGCAGTGTGTCCTAGACGAACCTAGATCTGTTGTGTTTACCGATTCCTCGTGTGCCCACAACAACCCATTGATTCCCTTATTACTATATGAACCAACACACAATCACGATTCGTCAATTCAATTAATAGTGGTGTGCCCTCTTTACCTAACGAGTGATCAGCCACATTGGGCATTTCAGGTACACACTCACATGGAACAAGGCACAAGAATCAACAGAAACCTATCATGCATTACTATGCCAATTTTGGCCTCACGAGTCCAGATTTATATTCAAACCATTTTCATTGTTCAAACACCATAAATAAGTGTCTAGCCAAGCATGCTAGACATAATTGAAATTGTAAAAATGAAAGACATAATTGTAAAGGAAACTTACTGAATTTAATACGCAAAAATAATCAACATAAATGTTGAGTTTTAAGACATAATTCTACGTCCCAAAGGCTTAAGGCCAATGGATTGTTTCTTGCTGCAAAGCAGCGTACGAAAATGAAAGTGCAGGAAAGTAAAAGTGTGGCAGTTGTTTCTGACTTCCAAAACTTGTGTTTTCAGAAATTAAAATAGCTTAAATAGTTACATTTCCGAATTAGAGATCCCCCAACAAGCTGGGGTCTTCACTGGATTTCCGGAACTGGCGTGCTCTCTCTAATCTGACTGGATAAGCATAAGTTGACCAAATCCCTATTTTTTAGGGATTGGGCTTATCACTTCTTTGCAACACCTCCAAGAGTCTAGTCTTCCTCCAACTCTTCTTCGGATAATGTAGATATCTTTTTCGTCTCTCTCCTCCAACTAAATCCGGGTTTCTCGCAATCGCCTCAGCCCAGCCCATCATTGTCAAGTCTGCACGAGCAAAGTGGGCACGACATCATACAGTCAGTCTCATCCATCTCTGATATGCCCATTCCGCCACCCGAATGTTGGATGAGTGTTGAAAGAAGTCCCCTGTGCCTCTAACTGAATATTTAGCTTGGATTTTGCTTGAATAACTAGGCATAAAATGCCCCTTTCGCCAGACTTGACCTCCGCAATGCCCTATGACCTCATCCTGGTTCTTTTTTACTCAAAACACACTAAAAATGACATTTATAACGAACAAAATGGCCATAAAAAGACGAAATAAATGGACTTATCACACCCACACACTTTATACATGATTGTCCTCAAGCATGGGATGCAACGCATCCAGAAAAAAAAAAGAAAAGAAAGGCAAAAAGAACAGACTCAGAACAAAGCATACAAACTGTTAGTCAACGTAGGCACATCACAATTAATATTCCAACAAAACTGCAAAGTATCAGCATACCAAAAAAATAGGTCAAAATGAGTTCAGCGTGGTAATCCTCACAACTCTTTTCACTCAGTGTTTAGGCTCAGTGTATACACTCAAATCAATGCAATTATGTACTTAGTTGTCCCATAGGCTTGCTAAAGTTCTATTATCAGACTCCAGAAATCACAAATGCATAAGTATCAATAGGGCTTTTTAGGCAACAGTGGGCATTTCATGTAGGTAGGGTTTTATTTCTGTACAGGCCCTTCATTTTTTTCTAAATCACTACCCTGATGTGCCATGTTCAGACAACAAATATTATTTACTTTTGGGCATTATGAACACTTAAGACTAGGGGAATTTATTTTTCTTCTTTTTTTTTCTTTTTCTTTTATCATCATTTTTTTTCTTTTTTTTTCTTTTTCTTATTCCCCTATCTTTTATGGCCTTTTCCCAAGTATCCCCCCAATAATTCTGTCTTTCCCATTTTTTCTTTTTTCAGGCTCTTGTAATGCCCTGGCTATATAATTTACCATCCCGAACAAAAAAACTGCCAGGGCATTTTATAGGCTCAATGGGCTGCAAAGGCTGTATCATTGGTGGGTAAGATTTTCTTTTCAGTGGCTCAGCAAAAAAAATGGCCTATGTCATCTACTTATGCATCAACAGTTCCCAAGCATCAAACAGAACAATAGCAAGTTCTAGAATTTCTAAGCACACAATTGTTCACACATGAAGTAAAGAAAGCTGTGAAATGGGCATACAGCGTTAGGCTCAAATCTTCCCAGGGCATGCTAAACTCTTTCGTCATCCCTATCTTATGCGGACATGCTGAATTCTGATATAAAGCAGTTTAAGTTTGAAAATATCAAATGCAATGGCCACATAGACTTCATAGGAAGCATGCTTGACTCAACTAGCCACCTACACACTTTGCATCTTGCAAAGTGTTAAAACAGACTCAACAGAAACAACAAAAATACGAAAACAAACAAAACTGGAATGCCCTCACCCACACACTTTGCACTAGGTAAAGTGGGTGAACAAGGGTGACACACAAACAACAAAAACAAAAACAGAAAAAATAAAAACTAAACTAAAAGAAGAAAAGAACTAGGATTCAATCGGATGAGGGCGTTGGGTATGAAAACCCAACGTGCTTAAAGTAGGCTTTCAGGGTTGTCTCAATGCCGTCTAGCTTCTCTTCTGTCTGGGACTGGGCATTCTCCAATACTTCCAACTTTTTTATAATCACAGTAACTGGATGCTTCCCTTGATGTGCTCTTCCTGCTGGTGGCTTCCTGGATGTACTTGCAATCATCAAAAGGATTGAGGGGTCTACCCTCGGCACATAGAAAACAGGTTTTTCTTCTTCATCATCCACCACATCCTATATTCTCTTCAAACAAGCAATATCAAAGAATTCCATGGGGAGGGAGGTTAAATCAGTGGTGCTCAAATCCAACAACCTAGACCTAACAACAATTTGGGTGATCAGCTGGGCACATGAAATTCTATGCTTAGGATGCGTTTTAATCTCCCCGAAGTGCGCGATGGCCACAGAGTCAAAATTGATTTTAATTTTTTTAACCATGCACCAGAGAATGAAAAGCTCCTAATTAGTTATTAAATTTGAGCTATCTTTCCTACCAAAGAAACTGTAGGCAAGCACCCTGTGGCAGAATCTCAAAGCCACATTGTTCAAACAATAGCCTTTTGTGGCTCCACTTTGATAGGTGGAGCCATCCCCAACCTCAGCCCATTTTGCCTCGACTCCCTCAGCGGAGTCGGGTACAACAGTTATTGCATCCTCATATTCCTCCTTCTGGAGGCCTAAATATGACACGATGCCCAACATCATGTTCAGATCATCAGCAGACATGGAGAAATTTTTACCCAGAATTTTAAAATTCATAATCCTAGTAGACGTAGCAGGCTTATTCACAGCTTTTATTTTCAGACTATTAACAAAATCACGCGAAAGTGCAGGAAAAATAACACATTCCATATCCAAGAAAAACTCCCAACCAATTGCAGTAAAGAAATCCCTTACCTCCTGCTCTATCCCAAGAGCTACAAGCGACTCAGCATGGACTTCTTTCGAATTTATAATGCCCCGGACCAGTGGCGGGCCACTTCCTGGCTTACTCGGAGTGGGGCTCTCTATCCCTCTGCCCTTTTTAGGCTCAGGGTGTAGTGTGCCCTCTGTAGCTTTTCTTTTCTTCGAAGAGGGCTCCCCAGCTAGCTTGGCCCCTGCTTTCATGGCCACCGCTTTTCCCACCCTCTGCTTGGGTGGTGAGTCCTCTGAGGGCTCATCTTCGAGCATCTGCACCTGAGATGGCTCACTCTGCTGCTGCTGCTGCTGCTCTTGGTGTTCTGAAATCTCCTCTTCAGTTTCATGTTGTTGGGAATCGGTGGGCTGCTCAGTTGGTTGCTCCAGAATGGGCTCTCCGACCTTTCTTTTTTCCTTTCGCTTTCTCCAATGCCCGTTTCTTTATCTCTACAGGTCTTTCTTCTTGGATTTGCTCATCTGCGGGATGTGTTTCCTCTTCATCCAACTCATTCACAAAATCATCTAGGGCTTCATCGTCGCCCTCTTCTTCCTCATTCTCCTCTTTCTCTACAACTTCTTTAGATGGCGGAGGAGTCAGAACCCTAGCCGGTTTTTTCGCCTTTTTAGAGGCTATTTTGGCAGGCTCTTGTATGGGCTCCGTGGCCATTTCTTCTTCTTGTGTTCCACCAATAGTGGTGTCATCTTCAGCATGTTCCTCTTGTGATGGTGTAGCAGAGCTTACTTTAGCTACATGCTTTTTTTTCCGGCGGAGTCTCTTTTGCCGGTTTGCTCGAGGTGGCCGCGGCAGGTGCAACTTTCTCCTTAGGCTTTACAGCCTTCTTTTTCACCACTTTGGCTGGGGTGGGCTCTGCAGAGGTGACTGGGGTGTCGAACTCCAGTTTGCCTTTTACTCCAGCTTTAGGCACCATCTTTTTCCCATGTGTGTTCACCATTGTTGAAGTTTGAGATTTGCAGAGAGATGCTGTAGGGTTTTGAGAGGGATAAGAGAAAAGCTTCGATTTTTTTTTCGAAAAGAATGAAAGTGAGAGTTTAGATTTTATGGGGTTGGCTTTTTATTAATGTGTATTACTGTTCCTGATGTGACCGTGACTCTTTGGATTTCAAAGGATTTATTTGAATCAGCGTGCTCACATCAATGGATAAGCCTTATCCCCTAAAAAATCGGAACAAACTTTATCTCTTCAAAATGCTCCTCTTCAGAATTCCTATTTTTCTGGGATTCATCTTTATCTCTTTTTTCTCTCTCTTTATCCTAACATGTAGATCACATACTTATCCAAAAACAAGCGTAAAATTACCCTTAATCTAGGTTAATTAACTGGAAACTTTATTTAATCAAAAATAAAAACAAATTAAAGCAATTAAAAACCTGGGTTGCCTCCTAGTAGCGCCACAGTTTTTCTCATGGGCACAACAAAGTCCCTGCTCAGGTGTAAATGGGCTCCCCAAGCCAGACCACTCTAGCATCCTGATCAGAATGCCCTAAGTATGGTTTGAGACGGTGGCCATTTACTTTGAATTGTCCTCCAGTTTCGGGATTTTTAAGCTCAACTGCCCTATTGGGGCATTCCGCATAGACTTTAAATGGACCAACCCACTTGATCCTCAAACTTCCGCCCATTAATTTGAACCTTGAATGGTACAAAAGCACTTGCTGTCCTGGGAAGAATCTCTTTCTTCTAATTACTTGATCATGAAGCCTTTTCATTTTTTCCTTGTAGAGCACAACATTATCATAGGCCTCCATTCTCATTTCTTCCATCTCTTGAATCTGAAATTTTCTGAAATGCCCAGCTGCATCTTTGTCCATGTTCAGCTTCTGAAGTGCCCATCGTGCATTGTGTTCTAGCTCTACTGGCAGATGGCAACACTTCCCAAATAGCAATCGGTATGGAGACATCCCAATTGGAGTCTTGAATGCAGTCTGATATGCCCACAGAGCATCATCCAGGTGGGCACTCTAGTCCTTCCGACTTGGATTCAATACCTTTCTAAGGATGGCTTTAATTTCTCGATTTGAGACTTCAGCTTGGCCATTTCCTTGTGGATGATAGGTTGTTGTGACTCTATGGTTCACCCCATACTTTTTCAATAGCATTTCCATCGTTTGGCTGTAAAAATAGGTCCCTTGATCACTGATGATGGACTTGGGCACACCAAACCAGCTAAAAATGCGGGATTTCACAAATGCGGCTACTACCCTTGCATCATTGGTAGGAGTGGCATTTGCCTCCACCCATTTAGACACATAATCAACTGTCAGGATAATGTAATGGTTCCCTTTGGAATTTGCAAGGGGTCCCATGAAATCCATTTCCCAAACATCGAAAATTTCCACTGGCATGATGGACGTCATGGGCATTTCATTCCTTCTAGTGATGTTCCAGATTCTCTGGCACTGATCACACCTTTTGCAAACATCATGGGCATCCTTGAAAATTATGGGCCAAAAGAACCCACAATCCAGTACTCTTCTCACTGTTCGGTTTGGTCCGAAATGCCTCCGCAAGCATAATTGTGACAATGCTTCAAAATCTCCTTAATTTCATAGTCTGGGACACATCTTCTTATGATTTGATCTGCACACCTCCTCCATAGAATAGGGTTATCCCAGGCATAGAACTTGCTCTCTTGCCTCAGTTTATTCTTCTGGTACCATGAGTACCCAATTGGCAGCTCTTCTGACTCCAAAAAGTTCACTATATCTGCATACTAGGGCTCAAGTGTGCCTCGTGCTGAGTACAGATGCTCATCAGGTAAATGATCTGTAATGGGCATCTCATCACCCTTTTCATTCAGTACTCGGCTCAGATGATCAGCTACCAAGTTCTGTGCCCCACTCTTATCCTTTATTTCGACATCAAATTCCTGTAAGAGCAGGATCCATCTGATTAGTCTTGGCTTTGTCTCCTTCTTGGCCATCAAGTGCCTCAAGGTACCATGATCTGTGTAAATAATACTTTTTGCTCCCAAGAGATAAGACCGAAACTTCTCGAATGCAAACACTACTGCCAATAGCTCTTTTTCAGTAGCGGTGTAATTACACTGTGCCCCGTTCAGAGTTTTGGAGGCATAGTAAATTACATGGCTTTCTTTTCCTCTCTTCTGACCCAGTATAGCGCCCACAGCGTATCCACTGGCGTCACACATAATCTCAAAAGGCATTCCCCAATCTGGTGGTTGAATGACTGGTGCCGTGACCAGTTGCTTCTTCAAAAAATTGAATGTTTTTTTACATTCCTCATCAAATTCAAAGGGAACATCTTGCTGCAATAAGTGAGTAATAGATTGGGCAATTTTTGCAAAATCTTTGATAAACCTCCTGTAAAATCCAGCGTGCCCCAGGAATCCTCTCACTTGCTTCACCGAAGTAGGATATAGCAATTTTTCAATTATGTCTACTTTGGCTTTATCGACCTCAATGCCCCTCTGTGAAATCATATGGCCTAGAACAATGCCATCTCTGACCATAAAATGGCATTTTTCGTAGTTCAGTACTAGGCATTTATCCACACACCGTTGCAACACCTTTTCTAGATTGTCTAAACATCGATCAAAGCAGCTTCCATACACCGTGAAGTCGTCCATGAATACTTCAATGCAGTTCTCGAGCAAATCAGAGAATATGCTCATCATATCTCGCTGAAATGTGCTAGGAGCATTGCAGAGGCCAAAGGGCATTCTGCGATAAGCAAATGTGCCGAATGGGCACGTGAATGTTGTTTTCTCCTGGTCCTCTTGACTTACTGCAATTTACATGTATCCTGAGTACCCATCCAAGAAACAAAAGAACTTGTTTCCTGCGAGTCTCTCCAGCATTTGGTTAATGAACGGAAGTGGAAAATGATCCTTCCGCATGACCGTGTTCAGCTTCCGGTAGTCTATGCAAACTCTCCAGCCAGTTTGCAGTCGTGTGGGCACAAGCTCTCCTTTTTCATTTTTCACAACTTGAATGCCCGACTTCTTGGGCACAACATGGATTGGACTGACCCACTTGCTATCTGAAATAGGGTATATAATGTCGTGGTCCAGTAGCTTTATAATCTCTTTTAGCACCACATCCTTCATCACTGGATTGAGCTTTCTTTGTGGATCACGAACGGGCTTTGCATCATCTTCCAATAGAATCTTATGCATGCAAACCGCTGGGCTAATACCTTTTATATCTGCCAAAGTCCATCCGAGTGCCTCCTTGTACAGTCTCAACAATCTCAAAAGGCGGTCCTCATCAGCTTGATTCAACCCTGCACTTATGATTACAGGGAGAGTCTCCTTATCCCCTAAATAGGCATACTTCAAATGCCTTGGTAATGCCTTTAGTTCCAGCGTGGGCGCTCTAACAATAAAAGGCATCATCATGTCATCATTTTTCCGAATGGGCACACCATAGTCTACATATCCGTATGGCATTTCTTCCAATGAGTACAACATCATAATTCCTTCCTTGATGTTATTGTTTTCCTCCATGGCATCTTGGTCAGTTAGTCCATCCCACAATGCTCATTCCAATGGATCTCTATTGCTCACCATGGATAGGGTGGATCGACTCGGATGGCGGAAGGTATTCACAAAACTGCAATTCTCTGTATCTGGGGGGTGCTTTAATGCTTCAAATATGTTGAATGTCACTGTCTCTCCATCAAACTCACACGTTAGTGTGTCCTTGTCCACATCAATCTTAGTCTGAGCTGTCTTCATGAAAGGTCTTCCCAGCAATAACACTGAAGAATTTGAAGTCGATGTGCCCATATCAAGCACATAAAAATCTGTTGGGAAAATAAGCTAATCCACTTTGACCAATACATCTTCAATAAAGCCTTCTAGATATACATTAGACCTGTCAGCAAGCTGAATGACCACACGGGTCTCCTTCAAAGGTCCAATCTTCAATTCTTTGAACACCAACAAGGGTATTATATTTATTGATGCCCCCAAATCCAACATAGCATTTTCCATTTTCTTATTCCATATGATGCAAGGAATCATGAACATCCCTGGATCATCACATTTCTTGGGTAGCTTCCTCTGTATCACAGCCGATACATTTTTCCCAACTAAGAACCTTGCACTGTCATTGAATCACACCTTTCTGGTGCAAAGCTCCTTCAGAAACCGAGCATACTGCAGTACTAGTTTGATTGCCTCAATCAGTGGAATATTGATTTCCACTTTGCTGAATACCTTTAGCATTTCCCTGGTTTCTTCTTCTTTTCTATTTTGTGACAATCTCCCTGGAAAGGGATGCTTCCGTTTTACTGGAGTGGGCACTTTAACAGGCTGCCTCACTTCTGGAATGGGCACAGTATCCTCCTATTCAGTTTCTTGTGCCTCGTCCTCCGTGGGAATTTTTTCCACTTCTTCTTCCAAAGGTGCATCATCCTTCTCTTCTACTGGTCTGTCCATCTCTAGAAGTTCTTTTCCACTCCTTAGAGTAACTGTATTCACCTGTTCTCTTGGATTTTCCACCTGGGAAGACAGCTTCCCATTTTTCTCTTCCATCTTGTGCATGGCTTGAGCTAGCTGATTGATTTGCTTGCTCATGTGCGAGAGACCAACTCGAGTCTCTTGCTTAAATTTCTCATTTTCCTCAGCCATGGTATACACAAAATCCTCCAACTTGTGCTTTCTCTTTTCTTCTGGTGGCTGTAATGGGCGTGCAGGATGCCCATCCTCTGGCCTTCTCCACCTGAAATTTTCATGGTCTCTCCAGCCAGGATTATAAGTCTGGGAATGGGGATCATATCTTCTGGAATGCCCATTCTGGCCACCTATAACGTTTACTTCTTCCACTTCATCTTGTAAAGTAGGGCATTCATCAGTGAAATGAGATATGCTTTTGCATACTCCACAAGGTCTGGGCTTCTTTGTCATGCTTACACCGGATAAGATTTTTTCGATCTTGTCGCACAATCTATCAATCCTACTGTCCTGGTCCGGTGCCCTTTCTGATTCGTTTACAACCCGAATGCCCTCTCTACCGAAGTCTCGGTTATCTTCAGCTATTTCAGTAAGAATTTTGAATGCATCGACAGGCTGCTTGTTCAAAATAGATCCTCCACATGAGGCATTCACAATCGTCCTCTCATGTGGTCTCAATCCTCCAACAAAGTACTGAATCAAGTCATGTTCAGTAATCTGCTGTTGTGGGCATTTGTCCAGCATCGCCTGGAACCTTCCCCAGTAGTCATAGAAACTTTCGTTAGTTCCCATCTTCAGGCTCCCTATCCTTCTTCTCATCTCTTGCACTCTGGATGCTGAGAAATATCTCTCCAAAAACTTATGCTGAAGTTGTCTCCAAGTGGCCACAGCGCCAGTCGGCAGTGTGTACGGCCAGTCCCATACCCCATCTTGAAGAGTAAAAGGAAACGAGACCAACTGTGCATACTCCTCTCATCGATGGTCGGATGGTTGAGTTTGGCAAACCATCTCAAAGTCTTGCAAGTGTCTTTGTGGATCTTCTTCGGGCATTCCGTGAAACTTTGGCAAGATCTGGATGAAGTTTGCATGAATATCTCAGTTCTGAGTCACAGCTGGGAGTGTAATGCCCATCGGGCGTAGATTCATGTTGGTCGGGAAAACCAACAGCCTTAGAGTCTTGTTATCATCCGCATTACCATTTGCGGCATTTCCATTTACGGCCATGTTGATGTTGTGGCCGTTATCAAACTGTCATTCCTCCTCGTGTCCTTCGTATCCTTGATCTTCTTGATCTTTGGGTGGTGGTGTAGGCTCATGAGATCTGTTTGCGGCTCGGCGTGCCCTCTTCACTGCTACTCTGTTTTTCCTCGAAGTCTTTTCTATCTCCGGATCGTACAATAGAGTCTCCTCTGAAGAGCCCCTGAGCATCAACTCTTAGGCTCACCAATTGTGGAAGATAAAATCACTAGAAACAAGCTCCCCGGCAACGGCGCCAATTTTGATGCGCGGTCATTTTGCGCTCAAAAATAATTTATAACTCCTGTGCCCACAGCAAGTGTAGCCAGCTAATGAGTACAGGTCGATCCCACAGAGAGCTGTTGTGATTCCACCTTCAAGTAACCAATCATAAAATGGGGGTTTGGTTTGTTGTCACTACTGGAAATTAAATCTGCAATAGAAAGTAAAGAAAATATCAAATAACAAAGGTTCTGGCATTTGAACTTGAATTTGGTTTAAATATATATCAACTCGTTCATGGGCATAACGATTTTCATACATGATAAATCACCTACTTATGGAGACCGAATTCCTCTCTGCATATCCTCATTCATCCTTTCATTATAGACTTAAAAGCGATTCATCGTCAATTAAATCTCTAATCAGTCACCCACCCCCCGGTTCCCTAAAGAGATGTAAGCGAATAGACAGTAGTGTGCCCTAGACGAACCCAGATCTGTTGTGTTTACCGATTCCTCGTGTGCCCATAACAACCCATTGATTCCCTTATTACTATATGAACCAACACACAGTCACGATTCGCTAATTCAATTAATAGTGGTGTGCCCTTTTTACCTAATGAGTGATTAGCCACATTGGGCATTTCAGGTACACCCTCACATGGAATAAGGCACAAGAATCAACAGAAACCTATCATGCATTACTATAAGCATTTTGGCCTCACGAGTCCAGATTTATATTCAAACCATTTTCATTATTCAAACACCAGAAATAAGTGTCTAGCCAAGCATGCTAGACATAATTGAAATTGCAGAAACGAAAGACATAATTGTAAAGGAAACTTACTGAATTTAATACGCAAAAATACTCAACATAAATGTTGAGTTTGAAAATGTAATCCTACGTCCTAAAGGCTTAAGGCCAATTGATTGTTTCTTGCTGCAAAGCAGCGTACGAAAATGAAAGTGCAGAAAAGTAAAAGTGTAGCAATTGTTTCTGACTGCCAAAGCTTGTGTTTCCAGAAATTAAAATAGCTTAAATAGTTACATTTCCAAATTAGAGATCCCCTAACAAGCTGGGGTCTTCACTGGATTTCCAGAACTGGCGTGCCCTCTCTGATCTGACTGGATAAGCATAAGTTGACCAAATCTCTATTTTTTAGGGATTGGGCTTATCTCTTCTTTTCAACGCCTCCAAGAGTCTTGTCTTCCTCCAACTCTTCTTCGGATAATGTAGCTATCTTTTTCGTCTCTCTCCTCCAACTAAATCCAGGTTTCTCGCAATCGCCTCAGCCCAGCCCATTGTTGTCAAGTCTGCACGAGCAAAGTGGGCACGGCATCTGTTGGGTCCAAATTTACACTTATAATTTTCGGTTTATGCTCACTAGACACTACTTAGGACCACACCCGCAATTGGACGGGGTCAATTGTAGGAGCAACGAGCTTAACCCGAGTCGATCTCTCAAGGAAGACTTTATGAGAAAGAACTATCTATAGGCTACACGTGCTTTCGACAAAACAACTAAAATGCAATCTAAACATTCTAATCAAGAGATTTTGGAGATTTAAACTAGGAATTAAATGAACAATCAACAAAACAAACAATAACAATTTAAATGCAAGAAAATGGAAATAAAGATTAGAGTAATTAAGTTGATTAAGGTATTAGGGTGTAGATTCTCTCACTGGTTGATTACTATGCTTTATTTAAGTTGATAATGCAAATCTCACAAGTATGGTAGACCCATCCAATTAGTTTAACGTCTATTAAAGTCACGGATATCCGTTAAACCTCTCTTACCTATACCATACAAAATGAGACGAACATACTAGGTTTAGGAACCCATGCACCTAGCATCAAAGGAATTAAATCCGGATTTAGGTTCACAATCAAGAAATCCCCTAAATCCTACCAATGCTCAAGTGATGATCAAGCACCTAAACATAAATAAGAACAATTCCAACAACAACAACCAACATAAACAAGCATAGATCACAACCAAATCGATCATCTACCCCCTAATAGGGAGATTAGCCACTAAACATGCTCAAAACAACATAAACATCATAGAAGAACTCCATTTCATAAATCAAATGTAAATGAAAACAACTTCTATAATATTAAATGTCCTTCAAGAGTTTGGAACAAATCCCACAAAAACATCCAAGTAATACAAGAAAATGCACAATAAACCTCATCCGGGCTTAGCTTCCACGTGAGCTCATCGTTGGTCTTCTCGTTCCTTTTCTCTCCTTCTTGGCTTGGTTTCCTTTCTCTCCTCTTTCTCCTCTTCTCTTTAGTGGAAAATGGTGGTGAAATGATGGTGAAAAATGGTGTAGAGAGTATGGAAGGGTGAAGAAAATGGTGAAGGTAGTGTAGAGAAACTGGAGGATGGTGGGGTGAAGAAGATGAAGTGTTGAATGGTGAGGATCAATGTGAATCCAAAAAGAGAAGTGTTTTTGAATGATTGATGATGTCCCCCTTTTGGATCCCCAAAATCCAATTCAAAAGAGAGAGAGAGAGAGAGAGAGAGAGAGAGAGAGAGAGAGAGAGAGAGGAGATAGTAAGGGAGAGAGAGAGGCAATGGTGAGATGATTGATGAGAGGGGAGAGGAAAGGTGGTGGTAAGGTGATGGTGATGGACATTAACTGTGAGAGATTTGGGAGGAGGATTTTGTGGAGAGAAAGTCCACAAAGCTAGGGTTAGGCTCTAAAAATACTTACTTCCCTAGTATTAGATTAGATTGACCCCAAGCTCAAAGATCCCCATGCAAAAAGAATGGATGGTGAAGGGCATTCATTTTGGTCCAAGATGCCAAGAGGGAAAGGGAAAATAAGTGCCAACAAGGCGCTGATCGAGAGGGGAAACGCCAGCCCGCGCGCCTGCGGGGTTCAAGAATGTCGCGCGCTCGCGGGGCTCCCGCGCCCGCGGGGTGCTTGCGCAGAGAGCACCCTCGCGCGGTCGCGGGACTCGCGCGGTCGCGGGACTCGCGCAGCCGCGGGGTCTTGGGCGCCTGAAGTTGCACGACCGTGGGGAGAGCGCGGTCGCGGGGTTCACTTTTCATACGGGTTAATCTTTTCCGGCCAATCTTCACTCCACGCTACCTTAGTACCTAAAAAACGAGATTTTCCGAACAAAAGCTCAAGTTTTTTCAAAACTTGGCATAATTCACCATAGAAGCAACCAGTGAAGAAATTCACATGAAAACACGAAATAAATGAGAACAAGAAATTAGAAAATAACTTATAGAATATGCAAAATTATGCAATAAAACGACACAAATAAATACTAAACAACTCCCCCACACTCAGTTCTTTGACAAATTGCATGGTTCCCACAAAAACGATCATTATCCAAGAATGTGAACACAACATCCAATCAAGTGAATAGCTTGTTCTCTCAAGTCTAAGAAAAATACGATAGCTCAATTTTTTATTAAGTTACTTCCCCACAAATCGAAATCAAATTTATTAAGAACGAACTACCAAAAACACGAGGGATTGCAACATAGGACAAGAGTCATTAGGTAAAATCATCGAGATAAAACGAGCTTCCCAATGTGGTTTCCCATACTCATCATGCATATGCAAAAAGGTTGACAAACACACGAGAGGAGTAGAATCCGGAGTGCAATCCCCTTTATTTAAATAAATAAATAGGGATATGGATCAAAATTCACAAGGTGAAAATCATAAGGAGGAAATCCCTAGTTTCCTTGTGTGGTTTCCCATACTCATAATCGCATAAATCAACTAGAGGAGTAGAGATTCTTATTTTTCCCTTTTCTTTTCTCTTTTATATATATATATATATATTTTATTATTATTAATTTTTTTTCATAATAAGGATACATGATTAAAGGGAGTAATTTTCATGAAAAATACTAGGTATGCTTCCCAAACTTTTGAGAACAAAATCTTTCAACATCAATCATCAATTATGCGATCGCATTCAAAGATAAATAATGTTTACGAGTGAAACCACGAACAATTCACAGCTTATGATCGACTCGAAGATAAATCCTTGAAGATTCATATTTAAAATTGTTTGAATTTTGACGGTCGGACAAAACAAAACAAGAACTAAGCAGGAGAATTACCACATACCTATATAACTAGAATAACAACCTTAATAACAAAATCAACACAATCAACATAATAAATTAAAACAAAAACATCACATGAACAATCACAATCCACATCATAACATAACATAATAAGCACGACTCCCCCACACTTAAAACATGCATTGTCCTCAATGTATGAAACACAATGCAATAGGAGTCTAAGGGAGAGGAAAAACATCAAAAGGTGTAGAAGACCGGCAACAGGCGCTGGTTCCTACAAACGTACGACAAATACAACGAACGACAAACAAAAGAGTAAACGAGACACAATAAAACACACACACGAACACGAGAAAACATGAAAGAAACACAAAAACAACTTCACTGTGGTGGTGGCTCATAAGGTGGCTGTGGAGGCTGCGGGTAAGGATAGGAGAGCGTCCAATTGTTCCAGCTTTGCTCGAGAGTCGTCATCCTCTCATCGTGGCTGTCAAGGCGGCCAAAGACACTCTGCCTCAAATCCCCCATATCCTGGTGAAGGGACCCCAGCTCATGGCGAAACTCGCCCATTGAGGTATCAAATCTCTCCTGAAACTGCCCCATAGTCTGACTGAAAGTCTGCTGGAACTGGCCCATGGATGTATCCAAATGCTGGCGAAAGTGGCCCATAGAGTCCGTAAAAGACTGCTGGAAGCTCTACTGAAACTGGCCCATAGAGGTATCAAAGTGGTCCTGGAAGGACCTCCAATCAGTCGGATACCCATGTGTAGGCATCATCGAGGGATAAGGCTGCGGCTGGAATTGGGCTCGGCCCTCTTGCTCGTTATCCTCTCCTCCTTGGTCTTCTCCTTCTCCTTCTTCATTCTCTCCTCCGTCCTGATCTTTCTCATTCGCTCCTCCTCCTTGCTCGGCCTCATCATCATCATCATCATCGCCCCGAGGGGCTGAAGAAGAACCGACTTCTCTATCACGTCGAAGGGCCGCAATCTGAGCATTCATAAAGTTCGAGACACAGGGCCGCTGAGTGTGAGGAACCAGTCTTCTGTTATCCAAGACAATCTGAGCTCGCTTGAGCTCTTCCATAGTGATCATGAGATCTCGGATCTTGCTTTGCCCGTCAGGGAGAGGACCATGGTCGGGAATCAAACCAAGTTTCACAGCCAAAGCCGTGATAAATGCACAAAAGGAGGGATGCATTTTTGTGCGCCTCGTCATCTGCTGAATTGCATTCCAAATGAAATAGGACGGGCAGATCTTTGTGTTGTGAAGGGCGCACCAAAGAAGATACACCTCAGTGGCGTTGACTTTGTTGGCTTGCTCCTTGCCTGAAATGGAGTATGCAAGGAACTTGTGCATGATTGCAAGTGCAGGGTCCCTAATGAAGCCGGTTGGTTTTCCTTGCGAATCCCAGTTGTTGAACCATGTGAGCTCGTGCCAGGTGGTAGCAGTGTCGAAGTCAACAGGCTTATCACGTGGCCCAGTTGTCGAAAACCCGAAATATGCTTTCATTCTGGCCAAAGTTACTTCAAATTCCTCTCCAAGTATACGGAAGCTAATCTTCGAATTCACATTATCAAGCTTGAAGGTAACTAAAAACTCAAGGCACAGTGGTTTAATGCCGACATACTTCATTTTAGCAAATTTATCCAACGTGAGCACTTTCAAATATTTCTCCACTTTATTATCCATTTTCAGCAACTTCAACAAATTCCAATCCAGATAACGCGGATTAGTAATTTCAAATTCATCGAAGTTTTGGAAATGGTTACCTTCAGCGTGTGTGCGTACAAGGAATGGGCACTCGTAAAACTCTTGGAGATTTTCTTGTTCTTCCGCTTGGTGAGAAGAGGACGGATTCTTGGTCCGAGGAGGCATGGCGGAGGGAGGAGCACGACTGGAGTCGGGAAGAAAACGGCGAGAGAGAGGCGCGGGACAGGGGGCGCGCGACCGCGGTAGGAGCGTGAGCGTGGGGCGCGCGGCCGCAGGAACGCGCGTGGTCGCGGGACCTCGATGGCGGAAGAGCGCGGCCGCGGGGAGCGCGCGGTCGTGGGAGCTTGCGGGGCTGGAGAAAGTTCTGACGCGACGGGGCGAACGGCGGCGGTGAGCGGAGGAGTGGCTGGGAGCGGCGAGCGGAGGGGAAGCTTGGAGGAAATTGTGCGCGGGCGCGGGGCTTCGACGCGGTCGCGGTGACGAATGTGGTGACGTGAATGTGTGACGTGAGGTTGGGAATTTGGGATTATTTAGTTGGTTGGGATCTGGAATTTGCTGGGATTTGGTGGTGGAAGAGGAGGGGATATTGGGATCCATGGAGTGGGGTAAGGAGCCCAAAAGCGGCGCAAGGAATGGGAGAAATTAGGGTTCAAACGGGTGGTCCCCTTTTAAAGGGGATGGACTGCGCGACTGCTGGGGACAGCGCGGCCGCAGGGTGTGCCGGGCTCGCGCGCCCGCGGGGATCCATTTCTGCCAATTTTCCTCGCGCGCCCACGGAGGTCGCACGCTCGGGGATTCGCTCCGCCGAGAGGTATGTCGCGCGTCCGCGGGGAGAGCGCGGTCGCCGGCTTCCTGCCGTGAGAAGGGTCGCGCGATCGCGGGACATTCCTTAGCCATTTTTCCGCAATTGCTTCCTTTGCTTTAGTTCTCCTCAACCTGCTCACAAACGTCAAAAATGCCAAACACACAAACACAAAATAGATTAATTAACATAATTAAAAATAAGAAAATCATGGGTTGCCTTACATGCAGCGCTCATTTTAATGTCTCGAGCTAGACGAAGTTTTTGGAGCATTCACTCGGAATTGACAAGTTTCAATTCCTCCACATCGGCTTCATGCAAAAACCTTTCATAGTATGGCTTGACTCGATGGCCGTTCACTTGGAACGTAACATTCGTCACCGGATTCTTCAATGTGACCACTCCGTAGGGGAACACTTCTTCAATGATAAATGGGCCGCTCCAACGTGATTTGAGTTTCCCGGGGAAAAGCCGCAATCTAGTGTTGAAAAGGAGAACCTTCATGCCCGGTATGTGCTCTTTCTTGACAATTCGCCTATCATGTAGTCTCTTCAATTTATCTTTGTAAATCTTGGCGTTGTCATATGCTTCGTTTCTCAATTCGTTGAGCTCGGACAATTGCAAGGCTCGCTCCTTTCCCGCACTTTCAAGATCACAATTCACCGCCTTTATAGCCCAATAAGCTCGGTGCTCGATCTCAACGGGGAGATGACATGCTTTGCCATATACAAGGTGGTATGGGCTCATTCCTAGAATTGTTTTGTAGGCCGTCCGGTATGCCCAAAGAGCATCCGGTAGCCTTTGTGACCAATCCTTCCTCGTCACATTCACGGTCTTCTTCAAGATGTTTTGAATTTATTTATTGCTCGTCTCAACTTGACCGGAAGTTTGAGGATGATATGGAGTCGCCACCTTGTGAGTCACTCCATTTTTCTTTAGCAATCTTGCAAAAAGCTTGTTGGTGAAATGAGTTCCTCCGTCACTTATAATCGCCCTAGGGAATCCAAACCTACTCAATATATGTTCCTGCATGAACTTGACAACCACATTAGCGTCACAAGACCTAGTGGGGATTGCTTCAACCCACTTTGACACATAATCGACCACTAAGAGGATATACTCGAAGACAAATGAGTTAGGGAATGGTCCCATAAAATCAATCCCCCAAACATCGAAAATTTCAACAACAAGATTGACATTTAGAGGCATTTCATTTCTCCTCCCAATATTACCAAGTCTTTGGCATTTATCACATGAAATGGAGTAAGCATGAGCATCATTAAAAATTGAAGGCCAATACAAACCGGATTGTAAGATCTTTCTAGCCGTCTTTTATCCTCCAAAATGGCCACCACAATAAGATGAATGGCAAAAGGCTAGAACATCGGTTTGCTCCTCTTCCGGGACGCATCTTCGAATGATCTCATCTTCTCCCAAATGGAAAAGGTATGGATCGTCCCAAAAGTAACACCTACACAGTGCCAAAAATCTTTTCTTCTCTTGAAAAGAGAGGTTAGGTCTCAATTTATCACAAGCAAGATAATTGACAATATCGGCATACCAAGGAGAGGAATTAAGCTCAAGAGCATGCTCATATGGAAATGTATCACAATCAACTCCTTTTTCGTGCAACAAATTGAAATTTTCATCAACGGGGAGGCGGGATAAATGGTCCGCTACCACGTTTTCACACCCCTTCCTATCCTTAATCTCAACATCAAATTCTTGCACAAGCAAGATCCACCTAATGAGTCTAGGTTTAGCTTGTGGTTTGGTCAACAAATGCCTTAAAGCCGCATGGTCACTATGCACGATTACCTTAGAACCTAAGATGTAGGATCTAAATTTATCCAAAGAAAAGACAACGGCAAGCAATTTTTTTTCGGTTGTGGTATAATTTACTTGAGCACTATTCAAGGTGAGGCTAGTATAGTAAATTACACGAAGAATTTTATCAATACGTTGACCTAAAACGGCGCCAACGGCGGAATTTGATGCATCACACATGATCTCAAATGGTAAGGACCAATCAGGGGGAACAACAATTGGTGCGGTGATCAATTTCTCCTTAAGAGTATTAAAAGCATGCAAGCATTTTTCATCAAACTCAAAAGGAACATCTTGAGCAAGTAAATGGCATAGAGGTTGGCTAATTTTCGAGAAGTCTTTAATAAACCTACGGTAAAAACCGGCATGGCCTAGAAAGATTCTAATTCCTTTCACATTAACGGGTGGAGGCAATTTTTCAATCACATCTACCTTAGCCTTGTCTACACTCATTCCTTCTTTAGACACAACATGACCAAGCACTATGCCACTAGTAACCATGAAATGACTCTTTTCCCAACTAAGAGTTAGGCTACTTTCTAGGCACCGTTTCAAGACAAGTTCCAATTTCTCTAAACAATCGGAAAATGAGGATCCAAAAACCGAAAAGTCATCCATGAATACCTCAATGAAGTCTCCAATCATTTCGGAGAAAATGGAGAACATACACCTTTGGAAAGTGCCCGGTGCATTGTATAGTCCAAATGGCATCCTTCGACACGCAAACGTACTAAACGGGCATGTGAATGCGGTCTTGGCTTGGTCCTCCGGCGCTATGGCCACCTGAAAATAACCCGATAAACCGTCAAGAAAACAATAAAAACTATGACCCGCTAGTTTATCAAGTATTTGATCAATGAAAGGAAGGGAAAAATGGTCTTTTCTTGTGGCGGCATTGAGCTTTCGGTAGTCAATGCACATTCTCCACCCGGTGGTGGTTCGAGTAGCCACATGTTCGCCCTTGTCGTTCTCAATGACCGTTATCCCTCCTTTCTTCGGCACCACATGGACCGGGCTCACCCATTCACTATCGGCTATGAGATAAATGATCCCTTCCGCTAGGAGCTTAAGAATCTCCTTCTTTACGACTTCCATTAGCACGGGGTTGAGCCTCCTTTGCCCTTCACGAACTGGCTTAGCCCCTTCTTCAAGAATGATGCGATGCATACACGTAGAGGGGCTAATGCCTTTGATGTCGGAAAGACTCCATCCAATGGCCTGCTTGTTCCTCTTTAGTACGGCTACTAAGAGGTCCTATTCATCTTTTTCTAGCCCGGAAAAGATGATCACGGGCTTCTTCTCTTCATCGTCGAGGTAAACATATTTGAGATGAGACGGGAGCTCCTTGAGCTCGAGCTCGGGAGTGGGCTTCACTTCCTCTTCGGTTGAGGCCATGACTTGCATTAGACTCATGCCTTCTTCGAGCAAGGTCTCCATCTCGTCGGCATTCCACTCATCTCCCCCACACTTGAGGTAGGCTTCGTCCATAGCAAGCTCCTCGGACGAGGTTTCACTTCTCCACGGAGCACCTATTTCCTGCAAGAAAACCTCCTCGGCCAAGACATCAATAGCATCTATGTAAGAACAATTTTCTTCAAATGAGGAGACGAGAATAGCCTTATTTTCATGTACGGAAAAAGACACCGTTTCTCCTAACACAGACATTTTTAATGTTCCATTTTTAACATCAATCAAAGTGTTAGTTGTAGCCATAAAAGGTCTACCTAGGAGAAGCGTGTGTTCTTTACCCATTTCCTTAACATCTCCCACATCCAAAACAACAAAATCAACCGGTATTATCAAACCACCAACCTTAACTAGAATGTCCTCTTTTATTCCCCTAGGATATCTCACAGACCTATCCACTAATTGTAGACACATTCTAGTTGGTTTCAATTCTCCTAACTCTAATTGTTTATAAATAGAGTAAGGCATCAAATTAATTCCGGCTCCTAGATCTAGCATACCACATGCTTCTTTGCCATTTCCTAAAGCAATTTTGAGAGTAAAACTACCTGGATCACGGAGCTTTGGTGGGAGTTGATGTTGTAGGATTGCACTTGCCACTTCAGACACTTCAATCTTCTCGTCCTCCACAAACCTCCTCTTCTTGGAAGCTAGTTCCTTGAAGAACTTGACATAGACCGGCACATTTCGAATAATATCAAGGAGTGGAAGGTTGACATTCACCTTTGAAAGGAGCTTGTAAAACTCTTGGAATTGAGTGTCTTGCTTCTCATTCCTCAACCGGCTTGGAAATGGAATTGGAGGATTGTAGGGATTGGAAGCCTTGTGGAGAGTGGGCTTCTTCACTTCTTCACTCTTCTTTTCGGGCTCTTTGTGTTGTTGTTGAGGAGCCTCATCTTCTTTTTCAACCTCCTCGGTTGGACTCGGTTCTCCAACCTTATTATCGATCACTTTTCCTTCTCGAAGAATGGTAATGGCTTGAGCTTGCTCCGGTTGGCTTGGAAACTTGCCCGGCTTGGCTTGCTTGGCCAATTCTCCAATGGTCCCGGCTATTTGCCCCACTTGGGTCTCAATCCTTTTCACGGAAGCCTCAACGGATTCAAATCTTTGTTGTGTGGCTTGAATGAAGGATTGCAATGTGTCTTGCAATGTCGGCCTAGGCGGTTGGTTTGGTTGGGCTGGATATTGTTGCGGCCTTGGATAAGGTGGAGCTTGGCCACCTCCGGCTTGTTGAGGTGGAGGCGGTTGTTATGGTGGTAGAGGAGGTTGTTGAGGTTGTTTCCAAGAGAAATTAGGATGATTTCTCCACCCCGGATTGTATGTTTGAGAGTAGGGATTGTATTGTTGGCGCGGTTGGAAACCTTGGAGAGCATGCACTTGCTCTTAAAGAGCATGGAAATGAGCCTCTTCACTTGTCTCCGGCTCAATCGATCTTTGGCACACATTGGCTCTATGGCCATACTCTCCACAAATCCTGCAAGTCTCAACGGTCATCACTTGTTGGGGTGGTCTCTCGGACGTTCGAAGCATCTCTACTTGCCTTGTCAACTCGGCAAGTTGCTTCGTCACATCATAACTAGGGTTGGCTTCATTGATGGAAGCTCTCTTCCCCCTAGCACTCTTTTGTTGGGAAGTCGTGGCCATCGTCTCATATATGTTTGAGACTTCTTCAGCGGTCTGGCCTCCAATGTCTCCTCCCGATGCATTGTCCACCATATATTGGAAATTTTGAGAAAGCCCGTCATAGAAGAATTGGTTGAGCAACTCAGGTGCGAGATGGTGGTGTGGGCATTGTTGTTGGAGACCTCGAAATCGATCCCAAGCTTCGTGAAATGATTCACCCGGAGATTGGGTAAAAGTAACAATTTGAGCTCTCAAGTCTTGGGTCTTTTGATTGGAGTAGTACTTGGCCATGAACTTCTCATAGACGGCGTTCCAATTGGCCAATGAGTTGGCCGGTAGTAACATAAACCACGTCTTGGCTCGATCTTTCAAGGTGTAAGGGAAACACCTCATCTTCAATTGATCTTCGTTCAAACCTTGTAGAGGAAAGGTTTGAACAACGGAATAGAACTCCCGGATGAAGTTCAAAGCATCTTCGACCGGCATCCCGTAGAATGAGGGAAGTTGGCTAAAGTGGATGTTCTTCAACTCATAGTTCCTTGCGGCTTCACCAAGAACTATGCAAGAAGTCGACGCCCCAATCACAGGACGAGCAAAGTCTCTCATGTTCCTAGCCGCATTGGCATTGGCATTGGCGTTGTCGGGATTTATTGGGTGATTGGGATCCATCTCTCCTTCTCACTCGAATATATTGAATCTCCTTGGTCGGTGAATGTTGTCAAACACGGGGGCTAATCTCCGGTTGAGACTTCGTCTCCTTAGCATACACAACCAAAAACCAAAGAGGATCACACGTAACTTACGGAAAAAGGGGGGGTGAGACTAAACAATCAACACAAGAAAATAAAAACAAAAACAACAACACAAATACGACACTTAAACAAGATCACTTTCGCAAATACAAACAAATAAAACACAAGCAAATATAGCACCAAAAAGACAATTCTTAAAAGCCTTCCCCGGCAACGGCGCCAAAATTTGTTGGGTCCAAATTTACACTTATAATTTCCGGTTTATGCTCACTAGACACTACTTAGGACCACACCCGCAATTGGACGGGGTCAATTATAGGAGCGACGAGCTTAACCCAAGTCGATCTCTCAAGGAAGACTTTATGAGAAAGAACTATCTATAGGCTACACGTGCTTTCGACAAAACAACTAAAATGCAATCTAAACATTCTAATCAAGAGATTTTGGAGATTTAAACTAGGAATTAAATGAACAATCAACAAAACAAACAATAACAATTTAAATGCAAGAAAATGGAAATGAAGATTAGAGGAATTAAGTTGATTAAGGTATTATGGTGTAGATTCTCTCACTGGTTGATTACTATGCTTTATTTAAGTTGATAATGCAAATCTCACAAGTATGGTAGACCCATCCAATTAGTTTAACGTCTATTAAAGTCACGGATATCCGTTAAACCTCTCTTACCTATACCATACAAAATGAGACGAACATACTAGGTTTAGGAACCCATGCACCTAGCATCGAAGGAATTAAATCCGGATTTAGGTTCACAATCAAGAAATCCCCTAAATCCTACCAATGCTCAAGTGATGATCAAGCACCTAAACATAAATAAGAACAATTCCAACAACAACAACCAACATAAACAAGCATAGATCACAACCAAATCGATCCTCTACCCCCTAATAGGGAGATTAGCCACTAAACATGCTCAAAACAACATAAACATCATAGAAGAACTCCATTTCATAAATCAAATGTAAATGAAAACAACTTCTATAATATTAAATGTCCTTCAAGAGTTTGGAACAAATCCCACAAAAACATCCAAGTAATACAAGAAAATGCACAATAAACCTCCTCCGGGCTTAGCTTCCACGTGAGCTCATCGTTGGTCTTCTCGTTCCTTTTCTCTCCTCCTTGGCTTGGTTTCCTTGCTCTCCTCTTCTCTTTAGTGGAAAATGGTGGTGAAATGATGGTGAAAAATGGTGTAGAGAGTATGGAAGGGTGAAGAAAATGGTGAAGGTAGTGTAGAGAAAATGGAGGATGGTGGGGTGAAGAAGATGAAGTGTTGAATGGTGAGGATCAATGTGAATCCAAAAAGAGAAGTGTTTTTGAATGATTGATGATGTCCCCCTTTTTGATCCCCAAAATCCAATTCAAAAGAGAGAGAAAGAGAGAGAGAAGGGAGAGAGAGAGGCAATGGTGAGATGATTGATGAGAGGAGAGAGGAAAGGTGGTGGTAAGGTAATGGTGATGGACATTAAATGTGAGAGATTTGGGAGGAGGATTTTGTGGAGAGAAAGTCCACAAAGCTAGGGTTAGGCTCTAAAAATACCTACTTCTCTAGTATTAGATTAGATTGACCCCAAGCTCAAAGATCCCCATGCAAAAAGAATGGATGGTGAAGGGCATTCATTTTGGTCCAAGATGCCAAGAGGGAAAGGGAAAACAAGTGCCAACAAGGCGCTGATCGAGAGGGGAAACGCCAGCCCGCGCGGCGTCTTGCGCCCGCGGGGTTCAAGAATGTCGCGCGCTCGCGGGGCTCCCGCGCCCGCGGGGGTGCCTGCGCCGAGAGCACCCTCGCGCGGTCGCGGGACTCGCGCGGCCGCGGGGTCTTGGGCGCCTGAAGTTGCGCGGCCGTGGGGAGAGCGCGGTCGCAGGATTCACTTTTCATACGGGTTAATCTTTTCCGGCCAATCTTCGCTCCACGCTACCTTAGTACCTAAAAAACGAGATTTTCCGAACAAAAGCTCAAGTTTTTTCAAAACTTGGCATAATCCACCATAGAAGCAACCAGTGAAGAAATTCACACGAAAACACGAAATAAACGAGAACAAGAAATTAGAAAATAACTTATAGAATATGCAAAATTATGCAATAAAACGACACAAATAAATACTAAACAGCATCATACAGTCAGCCTCATCCATCTCTGATATGCCCATTCCGCCACCCGAATGTTGGATGAGTGTTGAAAGAAGTCCCCTGTGCCTCTGACTGAATATTTAGCTTGGATTTTGCTTGAATAACTAGGCATAAAATGCCCATTTCGCCAGACTTGATCTCCGCAATGCCCTATGACCTCATCCTGGTTCGTTTTTACTCAAAACACACTAAAAAGGACATTTATAACGAACAAAATGCCCATAAAAACACGAAATAAATGGACTTATCACTTCCGCATCGAAAACTTCGGTAGGAGCTGGAGGTTGCAAGACGACAGTAAGGGCAGAAGCGTTGCCCTTTAATTTTTTAGATGGCAGTAGAGTCAGAGGCCTACCTCTGAAGGCTTCTTGACACCCGAAAGTGAAGACCCCTCTCTCCTGGCAGCCGCCAGAGCCTTGACCTTTGCGTCTAAGGGCTTGATTTTGAGTTTGCCCATCTTGTCAAGCAAGACTCGACCGTTGCGAACCTTCTCGAATTCTCGAAGTTCCTCGGAAAGGATAAAGGCTTCCTCCATATGGGTGGCTTCACTTTCAGTAGGCTCACGATGTGGAGGAAAGCCTGCACGAGCAAGAAAATTCATAAGTTCTGAATAGAGGAGGTAACATAAGAATTCGGTTCGAGAACCCACGAGCATCGTAGAACTCAGCAGGAACAATCACATCAGCAGAAGTCCGGATAGGCATGAAGACAAACTTCGGTTTCCAATCATCAGAAGAAGAAGGCAGCTTTGTTATCAGAGAGGACCGATCCCCCACCCACTTCGTGAAATAATAAAAACCTGGCTGCCCAACGTTGGCCACCAGTCTGTATGCCGCGTGCCACTCTCCGACGCTGGGCTCAGGAAAGCTTAGCTCCTCCAATAGATAATACATGCCCATAATGTGAAACCACCCTATTGGGGTGATTTGGGCAAGGGCTATGCCGTAGAAGTGGGCAATCATTGCAAAGAATGGATGAATGGGGAGCCCGATCCCCTTTTCAGTGACCAGTGTGTAGAAAGCAGTAAATCCGGCGGAGGTCGATGAGCTCGTTCGACAGGACAAGGGATTGAACCTCGACCCCAACGCCCGAAATCGGCGGCGAGGTTAGCATTTTCAAAAGCTCATCGCTCACCTTCGGAGCAATCTCAAAGGCCTTGAACCTCTCTCCTACAACCTTAACCTCACGAATTTGTAACTTTCACCCATCCGGCAAGTTGCCTCTCACCGCCGCAGCCTGGCGTTTACTTATCACCGCTCGGCCGACCAAGCGGGGGACAATGGTCGATGGCTATCTGTCTTTTCCCTTTCTCGTGACCTTGACAATCACAGGAGAGTCAGAACTACCAGACCGTTCCAATCTAGAAAAATGTTCTTCTTCTCCGCCGCCGTAACTTTTCCCTTCCTCCCCAGCGTTAGAATCCTCACTCGCACTCATTGTAATCAAATATCCAGAAATACAACAGATAATGCAAACCCAAAATTGAGCCAAGAACCCAGAATATCATCGCCCGCCTAAAGTTCCGAAACCCAGATAATCAACAGTACAACCTAGATAATCAACAATATCACCCAGAAATCTAAACCCTAGAAATCCTAAGAGATATCACAGATTTTCCAGAAATCCAAAAAACACCAAAAAATACTTCTAAATATCCCTGAAATATTCTTAAAACCCTACGAGAAACGCTAAACCCATATATCCATGACATGAAAAATTTAAGAAAGAGAACGAGACGAGAGGATAACCTGGAAATTGTGAATCGGGTAAAGTCCGAGAAACCGGTAATGTTCATATCAAAACCTTCAAGTAAGTCTATAACGCGAGAAAGGCAGAGACGGTTAATGAAAAATACGGAGTAGAACCTTTTATGAGAGATTTACGCAACAGATAGGATTTTTTGTGAAAGAGTTTGGTTTGAAGTAAAAAACTTTTGAGAATCTGAAGAAATGAATTTACGCAACAGATTGTATTTTTTTTTGCAAATCTAACATTTAATCAATTTACGACCTGAAAATCGTACATAATTAATTGTATTTTAATATTCTTATTTCTCCAGCCACACATAGACAAATCCTTCCAGTAAAGAAATATTAAAATACAATCAATTACGTATGATTTTCGTACCGTAAAATTGATAGAATGTTAGAATTGTAAAATTTTTGAAAAAGTTAGTACTATTTTATAAAAAATTGATCATTATTTTAAAATATGCCTGGAATATAAATATGAAAATGTAATTTACCCGATTTAAAATATATAAATTAAATTTTGCATCGATGTTATTTCCCACAAGATTTTAAAATTGTACTTCTAATAATATAAATTTAACAAGTTTTGCCATTACAAAATCATTCACATTTTCAACAATCAATATATATATTAAAGGGTAAATTACACTTTGATACCTGAACTTTCAACTTTTTAACAAAAAATATCTCGACTTTTAAATATTTTACACTTTGATACCTGGCCTTGTAAACTTTTATTAAATCTATTATATGGTCAACTATCCGGTACCATATAGCTTATAAAGACCGTCAGAAAACTAATGTGAATTTTTTTTAATTCCACTTCAGACACAAAAATAATAAAAAATAATAAAATTTATATTTTTGAAGCATGAATCACTATATTTTAAACTTACATTTTTTAAGTTGCGATCATAATATTTTTGAAGTCGGGATTATGATTGAAGTTGCTATCAAGTTTTTATTTTAGTTGAACAAAAATTATTTTGGTGTATTATGATATCGAACATTTCAACATATTTATTTATGATTTTAGTTTATGACTATCAAATTCATTGTATATTTTCATCTTCTCGTCAATATTAGCGTGTTCTTATTATATTTTCAAACGGAAATGATTATTGATGTTATAGGAAGAAGATGATATCGAATCACAAATAAAAAAATAAATAAAAAATATTTTTTGTTTAATTTTCAATCGATCATGATTATTTTTTATTTAGTTTCTTATAGATTGTCAACAGGAAATATTGACTTCACAATTGGGGGAAAATGATTAAAAATGCATATAGAAATTTTAGTTCTTAATTTACTTTTTTATCTGATGTGGTATTATAAAAATTCACATAAAATTTTCGACAGTCCACATAAATTATAGGATACTGAATAATTTACCCTAGATAGATTTGATAAAAGTTTACTGTAGCTGAACACCAAAAATGGTGGAATGGTACGTATTTCATTGAAACCAATGATCACCTACCAAACTCAGAGTATTCTTCTACAGAAAAAAAGGAAACAGAAACAAAATACATAAAAAAATAAACCCACAAATCAATCTAGTTGTTCAATCTTGGGAGCTGCACCAGCACCCCAATACATCTTGGCGATAATGGGGTCGCAGATGCTCTGTAGCTTCTTCATCTTGTCTTGGAATTCACGAGCCTCAGCAACTTGGTTTGAGTCCAACCACTGTATGGCAGACTCGATAGCAGCCTCCATCTTCTTCTGGGCTGCAATCTTTCCTTGTTTGATGGAGTTCCTCATGTCATAGGCGTAGTTCATCAAAGCATTCTTCGCCTCAACTCTCTTATGCTCCTCCTCTTCCCACCTATACTTGTCAGCCTCCTCCACCATCCTCTCAATCTCTTCCTTAGACAGCCTTCCCTTGTCGTTGATGATGCTGATCTCATTCTTCCCCCCAGTGATCCTATCTTCCGCTGACACCTTCAAGATGCTATTTGCATCAATGTCGAAGCACACTTTGATTTTAGGATCACCTCTGGGTGCAGGAGGAATTCCTTCGAGCACAAATTCCCCTAGCAGATTGTTCTCGCTTGCTCTACTTCTTTCGCCCTCGTACACTTTAAACAATATTCTGGTCTGATTGTCGTAGACTGTGGTGAAACCACCCTCCATCTTTGTTGGGATACTTGTATTCCTCGGTATCACGACACTCATTACATCTCCAAAACATCCAATACCGAGTGACAAAGGAGTAACATCCATAAGAACCAGATCCTGCACCTTCTCATTGCATTCACCACTCAATATTGCAGCTTGTACAGCAGCACCATAAGCTACAGCCTCATCGGGATTAATGCTCTTGCAAAGCTCTTTGCCGTTGAACAACTCCTGCAATAGTTTCTGGACCTTGGGAATCCTAGACGACCCACCCACGAGCACAACCTCATCCACCCAGCTCTTATCCGTTTTTGCATCACTCAAGCATGTCTCAACCGGCTCCATACACTTCCTAAATAAGTCCATGTTAATTTCCTCAAATTTAGCACGACTAATGCTCAAATAGACATCAATCCCATCAACCAATGACTCAATCTCAATTTTGGTCTGAGCAGTGGAGGAAAGAGCCCTCTTTGCCCTTTCACAAGCACTCTTCAATCTCCTAAGAGCTCTAGGGTTTCCACTAATGTCCTTCTTATGGTTCTTCAGCTTCAGCTCCTGAACAAAGTGATTCACCATCCTGTTGTCGAAGTCCTCGCCTCCAAGGTGAGTATCACCAGCAATAGCCTTCACATCGAAAATGCCCTCCTTAATAGTCACTAGAGACACATCAAACGTCCCACCACCAAGGTCGAAAATGAGCACATTCTTTGCCCCAGAAGAGGTCGTACCTTTTCTATCCAGACCAAATGCAATAGCTGCAGCAGTAGGCTCATTGATGATCCTCATAACATTAAGGCCAGCGATGAGGCCAGCATCCTTGGTGGCCTGGCGCTGAGAGTCGTTGAAATAAGCAGGCACAGTTACCACAGCATTCTTGACAGTGGATCCAAGATATACCTCCGCAATCTCTTTCATTTTGGTGAGCACCATTGAAGAGATCTGCTCAGCTGCAAACTGTTTCTCCTCCCCTTTGTAGGTTGCTGTGATCATAGGCTTGTCACCGGGGCCAGGAATGACCTTGAATGGCCAGAGTATAATGTCACTCTGAACCGATAGGTCATTAAATCTGCGACCGATCAACCTCTTTGCATCTGCAACGCAGATTAAGTATTTGAAAATAAACAAGACGGAGATACTGCAATACTCGAAAACAATGAAACACATTCCTCAATTGTTTATTTCTACCCAAACCAAACTTAGAAATAGAGGATGAATGTCCCTCGTTAGTGACTCGCTAATCAATTCAAACACTACACATCTTCAGTGTTGGTTAGTTTAATTGCAAGTTAACCTATTTACTAAAACCCTCCCTACGTTTTGAATACAACAAATACACAAAACAAGCGTTCAGTTATTGGACCATATTCAACCAAAACTATTAAAGCAAGCACAAGTATAATCGATTCTATATACAGAGAGCGCATGACAAAAAAGAATGCAAAACCAATAGTAAAAAAGGGATAAAAAGAAATCATAGAAGTAGAAGAGTAAATTAAGTGACCGAAAACAGTGTTGATAGGATTCATGTCGACTTGATTCTTGGCGGCATCTCCGATGAGACGCTCTGCACCGGTGAAGGCCACATAAGACGGCGTCGTACGATTGCCCTGATCATTGGCTATAATCTCAACACGGTTGTGCTGCCACACTCCCACGCACGAGTAAGTAGTCCCCAAATCGATCCCAATAGCCAATCCTTCGCCTTTTCCAGCCATTGATACCCACAACAACAAGTCAACAACAACAAACTAAAAAAAGTTCAAACGTTTAAGGAAATAGCAGAGAATTCGTATGGTTGTGGAAACCGTTGGAATATGTGTCGCCAAGTTGTATTAACTCACAAGCTTTCGTATTTATGATTACCTTAAATTATGCTTTGATTTGGAATTTGATACAATCTCATTTTATATGTATCATATGGAAATCTCTTATCTAGTTATCTTTTTAGTAACTAAATCTAGATATGTACTTGCCAAGGCATCAACCCCCTCCCACACAGATTTTTCTGTTATATATATGTTTCACTATTAATATGTCGTTTAATTATTATAATTACGATTTAAAATTTTTAAATTTTGAATTTTTTGTTGATGAATGCTGAATATGAATGATCTATTAAGTTATAATTGGTTTTTATTTTTTTTTATAATAATTATAATTAAAATTTTAAATTTGATAATGAAACATCAAAACTGTAATATGAAGTTCAAATTGAACTCTACTTAATCTAAAAAAAATACAAAAATAGACACGAAAAAGAACACGACTAGCTATGATAACGTAAGTTTACACACTTGAGATTTTCTTTTACACTCTATGTGTTACACTCCATGATGCACTTTCAAATTATGTGATTTATTTTAATTTTAAGATTTTTTTAGGGTTCACCCCCACATAATTAGGGTTTATAATTATTTTTTAGTATTTAATCTTCAATTTTTAATTTTCAATTCATTATTATGGTTGATTAATTCAAGATTAAACTATATAATTTTTTAATTCATTTTTTTGTTGATAAACGTTGACTGACTATGATTATTTATTTTAGAATTAATTTTTATTTTATAATAAATATTATTAAAATCATAAATAAAATAGTGAAACATGAAGTGAAACACAGAGAAGTGTAACAGGAAATTTGAACCCAAATTTATATGCTAAATACCATTATATCATATGTATTGATAATTCAATTTTTGTGAATGAAAAATGTTATTAACTAGGTAAGATTTATAACTTCATATCATATATTTCAGTTCATATATATCATTAAAATCAAATCAATTTTGAACACCTTAAAACTGCTAATTATAAATAATATTTCATCATTTATAAATTCGCGTCATTTTTCTTATTTGTAAAACCATTGATTAATTATAAGTTTTCAAACATATAATTATTAATTTTTATATATAATATTTCTTGCATTGTATTATAAATTTTTTAAACGCGAAATTAGATGTTGATTGGATCAATTGTATCTAATTATTAAAAAAAGGGATAAGGGCCAAATTGGCCACTGAACTTATTGGGGGGCTTAATTGGGTCACTACAACTTTTTTGGACTCAATTGGGCCACCGCGATGTTAAAATTGGCTCAATTGGGCCACCGCGTAACGGAGCCCGTTGGCTCCGTTAAATTTTGGCTAAACGACGTCGTTTTGTTCATTTTTTGACCCGACCCACACTATTAATCCAAAAATCCGACCCAAGCTTCTAAATCCACAAAATATAAAAAAATTGGGGATTTCTTGATTCCTAATTTCTGCAATTCTGGTTCTTAGGGAAATCCCCAAAATCAAAAAATCCATAAATCCCCCCACCATCCCAAATCACCAGCGCTGTAAGAAAAGAATGAGGGTTTAGAGAGAGGAAATTGGGATTTTCTTCAAGGGTGGTTGCCCTCTCTCTTTACCCACTGATTTCTCTGCATAAAAAATCCAACAACCCTTTCAGCTGCAATTAACAATAACCTTCAATAAGTAATGACCCATCGTCGCCAAGAAAATTCTCTCTCTCTAATATGTGTGTGTGTGTGTGTGAAGGGGTTGTCATGATGATAATTATTGATTCTTCTGAGCTAATGGATCGGGCAATAGGAATGAGAGACCCTTATCTTGGCGGGGCGACCCAGACGGCGTCTGTTTATGAGATGCAACCGGTGTTTCTGCAGCCATGACTTGGTTGTTCAATCCTCTTCTGCCGCATCACTACCGTACATCTGAGCCTCATCTTCACTTCACCTCATTTTTTTTATTGTTGATTTCTTTAATTTTATATTTTCATTTATCATGCTCGTAACATCTGATTTGGGATGGTGGGGGGATTTGTGGAATTTTTGATTTTGGGGATTTTCCTAAGAACCCTAATTACAGAATTAGGAATCAAGAAATTCCCAAATTTTCGATATTTTGTGGATTTTAGAAGTTTGGGTCGGATTTTTGGATTGAGAGTGGGTCGGGGTATGGGTTAGCATTGGGTCAGGTCAAAAAATGAACAAAACGATGTCGTTTTGGCAAAACTTAACGGAGCCCTAACGGGCTCCGTTACGCGATGGCCCAATTGAGCCCAAAAAAGTTGTAGTGACCCAATTGAGCCCCCAAATAAGTTCAATGGCCAATTTGGCCCTTATCCCTTAAAAAAATCAAATGTTGAGCCTTGAAAAAAATTAAGGCATATCAAAAATAAAATTACTCACTCCGTCCCAACCTATTTCTATTTTTGGGGTCTTTGATCCCAATTATATAGTCTGATTATTATAAGTATTATTAATTTTTTTATGGTAATGTACAAATACATCATTGTTAGGTCTTGGAAATTAAAAAAAAATAACCACTTGCTTTTTTTTAAATCTTAAATGAGGACAATATTGGAAAATTAGCTTTGATATCTTATTTTCATAAATATTTTTAACTGAGATGGAGGGAGCGTTAAAAAAATTGAAGGTTTGATAAAGATGAACAAAAATTATAAATTATATATTTTATTTTTGCATTTGTTAATTGAGTTCAAAATTCTTCATTAATCTAAAATATCAAACTAATCAACCATCACACCAAAATCACTATTACCATTTTATAAAAAAAATACTATTTCATAGACTACAATAAAAATCTTGAAGCTCATTTTAATTTTTATTCAAACTTCTAACATTTATATATATATATATATATATCAATAAATAAATATTAAAAATCTCAATGAATAAACAACTGAGTACAATTGTACAAACAACCTGTATTAGATACATGAATCATTAAAGTGAGTATGTATATTAACTACATTAACTAATTGAAGTTAGTATATTAGTTATGGGGAATTCTACCATACCTGTTGGGGTACTATTCCAACCACTAATACACTATAATAATTTTTTTATTATTCATCTAATACAATTTTATTATTTTTTAAAGGGATAAGGGTTAAATAGGCCCCTGTACTTATTTGGGGGGAACAAATAGACCATCGAACTATTTTTTGTCTCGATTGAGCCCCTGAACTTTTATTGGGGGCTCAATCAAGCCCCTCCGTCACACATCTCACAAACGGCCGTTAGTGAGGAATCAAAACGACGTCGTTTTGAGTTTGCCAAAAAAAAAAGGAATTGAATTTTCAGTTTTGGGGTCGTGGGTTTTCGGCCAAATTCCGGGCGATTGACGAGCTATTTTCATCAATTGGTTAAGGGGAAATTTCGACCTCGTAGAGACGAGCGTTTTGATATGTGAATCGATGGATATGAGCAATAGAACACGATGAATTTTGCCGACAAAAGAAGGTGTTTGCCACAGTTCGACGCAGCCGACCACGTTGGTTTCTCGGCCCAAATGCCGCGATTACAGAGCCGTTCATGGTCGATTAATGGCTGGGCTTTGTTGTACTCGTTGAGAGGAACATTTTGGTATATGGGTTGACGCCCGATTCCGGCCGACGGCGGCTATTTTCGCCGGACAAATGAGGGCAGGCGCGCTGTTCGCGCGCATGAACAGCAACAGCAGGGGAATCTTGTAAACGTGATTCCCGCCACTCTGGAGGTCATATTGAGACGTGCGACCTACTGTTGAAAAGCCCATTGAGTGTAAAACGTATTGGGCATGCGTTTCTGGGCAATTGATTGTCGATTCATATCGAAATTAGGCGAGAATAGTCGCTGGTCTGTATGGATCGCTCGGGAGAGTAATTTTTTTTTTTTGGACAAACTCAAAACGATGTCGTTTTGATTCCTCACTAACGGCCGTTTGTGAGGTGTGTGACGGAGGGACTTGATTGAGCCCTCAATAAAAGTTCAGGGGCTCAATCGAGACAAAAAATAGTTCGATGGCCTATTTGTTCCCCCCAAATAAGTACAGGGGCCTATTTGGCCCTTAACCCTTTTTTAAATAGTATATTAGTAGTTGGGATACTACCCCAACCACCAAGATAAAATTTCCCATTAGTTACATTAATTGAATATTATATATTTTTTTATGGACAACGTTTGTTAGATTTGATGGCAACATTCATGGTTAGATTTTGTGTTTGTTAGTTTTGCTCTTCTAAAATGTGTTGTACCTATTCATGATTGGTTTGTTGGTTATTATTTTTCAATTAGTTCTTGTTCCCTTAAAAAATGAGTAGCATGTAGCACGACAGGGCTGTAAATGAACCAAATAGTTCGTGATACACTTAACAATCGATTCGAAAAAAGCTCGATTGAAACTCGATTATTTAATAAGCGAATCGAACTCGAATTTTTTTCCGAGCTCGACAAAATAAACAAGCCGAACTCGAACCTAAGGGTATTCGGCTCGCTATGTTCGCGAATAGTTTGAATTCGTCTATAATCGAGCCCGTTCGCGAACGTGCTCACGAACACGTTCACGAACTTCTATTAATGAATATGTTCACGAACCCTTAATCGATACGAATCACGAACATGTTCGCGAACATGATCACAAATCAATTCGCGAACCTATAATCGAACCCTAATCGAGCTTGTATTAAAAAAAGTTAAAAATATTGATTTTTTGTTGTCATCAAGGATGGAACTCTTGTCAAAATAAATACACAAATAACTAACATCACCCTTAACCACTAGGCTAGATCACAATTTTATAAATTTAAAATCTTTTTTTTATAAACTCGATCAATATACATTTATCATTATTTAAGCATAATATATTAATGTATATTCTCAACATATTATATATATATATACACCTAGTATCACTCAATACTCGATAAAAATAATAAATTGTGTTTAATAACTTTGTTCGCTCATTTAATATGTTTACTATTATTACCTTATTATTCATGATTCATGAAGTGCAAAAGATTACATTTTCTATTAATATGATTCATATTTACCGAAATTTAGTTAGATTTATGATTAAATTTTCTATTATGAAAAAATTTACTAATTTGAATATCAATATATAATCTCAACAAAAAATTATATAAATCAAAGTACAAAACATAATATAAATATATATTAATATATATTCTCAACACAATATATATACACACACACACATTTATACATCTAATCTAATATCACTTGATAATTGATAAAACTAAATAAATAATAGTTTGTAACTATGATATAGTTGTTAGTCAAAGAAAATTAAACAACATACCAACATTAACTTTATTAACTCTGTTAATATGTTTACTACTTATTAGTTATTGCTAGTTTATTAGTTATTGATTCGTGAATTACTATAATTCGACCAAGAATAATGGAATATACAAAAATTAAGATTATCATAAATAAATAAATTATATTTACCAAGATTGAGTCTGACTTATGATTAAATTAACTAATTTGTATATTAATATATATCTTTTTACATTTTTTTTATTATTTATAAAATTTTGTATTTATGTGTTTTTATTTTAAAGGATAAAGAGAGCGACATCAAGGAGGTTAATGTTACTTAGGATGATATCGACTATCGAGATCATGGGTAAATGTTTATTTATATTAATTACGTTATTTTAAGTCACATTTTCCTCTAATTTGGATATTTTGATTAACTTTTGTATGGTGCTTGGAAATGAAGAACATAGATCAATTTTGGTGGAATGCACCTCGTACTCTTCTTTTGAACTATTAATTATCAAACTTTTACCGAACTTATTGTGAACTTTTATCGAACTATTTGTGTAACGAACTCTCGAGCTTTTAGCGAACTGTTTGTCGAACTTTTATCGAGTCGATCTCGAGCCGAACTCGAATCAAACTCGAATAATTTTTTTTAATCGAATCGAATTCGAACAGGAAATCAAAGCTCGAGTCGAATTCGAACGCGATCCCAATATAAATAAACGAATCCGAATTCGAACTTCAAGATATTCGACTCGATTTGGTTCGTTTACAGCCTTCTGCACGTTTATGATTAGTGAAATGAGATCCTTTATTGTATTTTTTTTTTGTATTGCATTAGTTTTTAATACACACTAGATTTTTTTAATTTATATTTTTAAAAAAATTAATTTCAATTTCTTATGATTTAATTTATTTTAAAAAAATGCCCTCCTTAATACTCTCTTTTATATAATGCCCAAACCAACCTATTTTTTGCTTGAAATTACCTATATAAAATTTTAACCTTTTCAACATCTCCGTGTGATTTAGCACTTATTTCACTTTGTAATTTGTAAAAACAAAAATTTTCAATACAAATATACCTGTACCAGTATCATTTCGCTCGTATCATCTAATTCATAAAAAAAGTGCATTTAACTGGAAATTGAATATAAACCATGCGCAACTTTGTGACATGAATGAGCCATCTTACACTTCATAAATGAAAATATTCAATGTGTATATCTGTGGCTAGAGCTATAATTTAGTTGAGCTAACTCGGAAACTATTGGAGATTGAACTTGACAAAAACTCGATATCCCAACTCGTGAGTCACTATCAAACTCGACAATACTCGATACGAAAGTTCCCAAGTCAGTTCGATATATATAAACTCGCAAACTAATTTTTAATATTATTTTACTAATAGTTTTAAATTAAATGATTTCATTTATGTAATCTTTAATATTTATAATCTGAACAAATATTCGGAGAACAATTTACTCATTATCATAGGAATGTAAAACATAAATGCTGCTCGACATCTAGTCTAGAAGTAAATAACTTAAAACATTTGCATTACAAGATAATTTCAGAATATATTGCAATGTATATATAACTGGTGAAAAGCCTTGAATAAATGTTATCACAGCTGCACAAATTATGATCAACATACACATGATCATTCATACGAGAAATTTGAGTCTTCTTCGACAGAAAAAGGAAACAGAAACAAAATCCATTAAGAAATAAATTAAACACACATATGAGATCAATCTAGTTGTTCAATCTTGGGGCCTGCACCAGCACCCCAATACATCTTGGCAATAATAGGGTTGCAGATGGTCTGGAGCTTCTTCATCTGGTCTTGAAATTCATGAGCCTCTGCAACTTGGTTTGAGTCCAACCACTGTATGGCAGATTCGATGGCTCCTTCCATCTTCTTCCTGTCATCTGCTGCTGCAATCTTTTCATCTTTGATGGAGTTCCTCATGTTGTAAGTGTAGTTCTTCAAAGCATTCCTGGCCTGAATCTTCTTATGCTCCTCCTCTTCCCACTTGTACTTGTCAGCCTCCTGCACCATCCTCTCAATCTCTTACTTGGAGAGCCTTCCCTTGTCATTGGTGATGGTGATCTCATTCTTCTGCCCACTCGCCTTGTCTTGGGCCGACACGTTCAAGATGCCATCCGCATCAATGTCAAAGCACACTTTGATTTTAGGAACACCTCTGGGCGCAGGTGAAATGCCTGCCAGCACGAATTTCCCTAGCAGATTGTTGTCGCTTGCTGTGCTTCTTTCACCCTCACGCACTAAAATATCCACACTGGTCAGATTGTCGTAGGCTGTGGAGAAATTATTACCCTCCTCCTTTGTTGGGATAGCTGTATTCCTCGGTATCAATACACTCATTATATCTCCAAAACATTCAATACCCAGTGACAAAGGAGTAACATCCATAAGAAGCAGATCCTGAAGCTTCGCATTGCCTTGGCCACTCAGCATTGCAGCTTGTACTGCAGCGCCATATGCTACAGCCTCTTCGGGGTTAATGCTCTTGCAAAGCTCTTTGCCGTTGAACAACTCCTGCAATAACTGCTGGACCTTGGGAATTCTAGACGACCCACCCACGAGCACAACATCATCAACCCAGCTCTTATCCATATTTGCATCCATCAAGCATGTCTCCACTGGCTCCATGCACTTCTTGAATAAGTCCATGTTAATTTCCTCAAATTTAGCACGACTAATACTCAAATACACATCAATCCCGTCAACCAACGACTCAATCTCAATTTTGGCCTCAGCAGTGAAGGAAAGAGCCCTCTTTGCCCTTTCACAAGCACTCCTCAATCTTCTAAGAGCTCTCGGGTTCCTACTAATATCCTTTTTATGCTTCTTCAGCTTCAGCTCCTGAACAAAGTGATTCACCATCCTGTTGTCCAAGTCCTCACCTCCAAGGTGAGTATCACCAGCAATAGCCTTCACATCAAAAATGCCCTCCTTAATACTCACTAGAGACACATCAAAAGTACCGCCACCAAGGTCGAAAATCAGCACATTCTTTGCCCCGGAGCTCGTACCTTTTCTATCTAGACCAAATGCGATAGCTGCAGCGGTAGGCTCATTGATGATCCTCATAACATTAAGGCCAGCAATGAGTTCGGCATCCTTGGTTGCCTGTCGCTGAGAATCATTGAAATATGCAGGCACGGTCACGACAGCATTCTTCACAGTGGATCCAAGATATACCTCTGCAATCTCCTTCATCTTGGTGAGCACCATTGCGGAGATCTGCTCAGCTGCAAACCGTTTCTCCTCCCCTTTGTAGGTTACTGCGATCATAGGCTTGTCACCGAGGCCAGGAATGACCTTGAATGGCCAGAGTACAATGTCACTCTGAACCGACTGGTCGTCAAATCTGCGACCAATCAATCTCTTTGCATCTGCAACACAACAGATTTTAAGTATTTCAAACTAAACAAGACCGGAACACTGCAAAGACACAACAGTTGAAAACAATGAAACACATTCCTCAATTGTTTATTTCATCCCAAACCAAACTTTAACTAGAACTAGATGATGAATGTCAATCGTTAATCCATTCAAACACCACAGCTTCAGTGTTGGTGAGTGTAATTTCAATCAATTCATTAGAACCCTACATTTTGAATGCAACTAACACACAAATCAAGCGTGTATTCAGTTATTGGATCATATCCAACCAAAACTATAACAGAGAGCGCAATGCAAAACCAAAAGTCAACAAATCATAGAAGAGTAAACTGACTGAAAACAGTGTTGATAGGATTCATGTCGACTTGATTCTTAGCGGCGTCTCCGATGAGACGCTCTGCACCGGTGAAGGCCACATAAGACGGCGTCGTGCGGTTGCCCTGATCATTCGCTATAATCTCAACGCGGTTGTGCTGCCACACTCCCACGCATGAATACGTAGTTCCCAAATCGATCCCAATCGCCGCTCCTTCGACTTTTCCAGCCATAGATACCCACACCACAACAAGCACACAAAAGTTGAAACGTTTAAAGAAATAGCAGTGGAAACCGCTGGAAATTGGAATATGTGTCGCCTAGTTTAGTATTTATGATTACCTTAAGTAATGCTCTGATTAGGAATTTGATACGATCTCATATCATATATATGTATCACATGCTAATCTCTTATCTTTGAAATTAAGGATCACTACTTGCTCCTTTCGCCTTTCTCTGACCCTTTGCTGCCGAGGCATCAATTTATATGTTATGTTTCCCAATTAAATTTATTAATTTGTATTTCATTTTTTCTGTAATTACGATTTTAAATTTTCAAACTTTGATATTTTTTTTTCTCTTTTGCTAGATAAATGTTGAATATGGATGGTCCACTAAGTTATAATTAATTTTTATTTTTATAATGATTATTATTGAAATCATAAATTTAATAGTGAAATATTAAATATATAAGATGAAATTTGAATTGAACTCGACCTAATCTAAAATGAAAATACAAAAACAGACACGAAAAAGGACACGTCTAGGTACGATATTGTAAGTTTATATGCCAAGTACCATTATATCTAACATATATTGATAATTCAATTTTTGTAAATACCAAATGTTATTATTTCATTAAAATCAAATGAAGTTTATTTTGAGCACCTTAAAACTGCTAATTATAAATAATATTTCATCATTTATAAATTCGCGTCATTTTTCTTATTTGTAAAACCGTTGATTAATTATATGTTTTCAAATTAGTATTTAATGTAATTATTAATTATAGTATATAATAAAGTTTAGAAATAGTATGCATGATTTATGAGAGAGAGTTTTGTGGCAACATCCAAACACATTATTATGGGGGTGTTTGGTATCCATATACGTATATCAGTATGGGTATCAAAATGACCCATACCCATACCATGTGTTTGGTATATTAGTATATGGATATCAAATTGATATCTTTGATATACTCATATCCCCACTTTTAGCATATCTCATATACCAATATTTGCACCGGTATAACTCATATCTCATCCGGAAAAACCTGTTTCTCTTTTTCTCCTCCTCTCCCAAATTCCATAGCCCGTTCCGCCAAATTACCCTTTTTTTCTAGGTGAAAAATCTCATCTTTGTCGATTTGGAGAGAGCCCTTTTCACTTCATAGGTGAGTGCAATTTTCTTACTTGATCTTATTTTGGGGGGTTTTGGATTTTGATTTGGATTGACAGTCAAATTTACAATTTTCGTTCTTTTTTTTGTTTTTGTTTTGGGGCATTTGATTTCTCTGTAGAATAAAGCGTGGCAATGGCGTTTTCGATTTTTCTATGTTTTGTGTAGGCGATAATGCAGTTAAATATGTGATTGAAACTAATGAAGTTTATTCTCCCAAAAAATCTATGAAATTGATGTAGTGTTCTTACATATTGTCTCCAGTTGCATTTGGTAATGAAATTGTGTGAATCTCTGATGCTCTATGATTCTGTTTTCAACTGTGAATTCCAAGAACTCTTTTTTATCTCGATCTATTAGTGTTTCCTGCGCCTAGTAGTCAGAATCTTAGGATTATGCCTAGCTGTAAATCAAATATTATCTATGGCAGCCTTACTTTTAGGTGAGGAGAGAGAGAGTTGCATCTGTTCCTATGATGTTTTGGTTAGCAGCAGAAAACTATTTCTTAATTGATCAAATATTATCTATTGTTGTCTTTGCCTTTGTTTTTTTAGAAATTAATTATTTATAATTGTTGTCTTTGTTTCTCTTTTTTTTAGTAATTAATTATGTGATTATGAATGTTTTGTGTGTAGTTTGATTGTTGATAATGGATCTATATAGATCCATTCAGAATTAGATGACATTCATATATTTGCTTTTCTGCATGCAGAAATTTACAGTCATTTGGAAGCTAATTGATATGCTCCTGACTAATGCTGAGTAAAGTTTCTTGCAGTTGAATAATCGATCTCCTATTGATTTTCTTGTGCTGCAGGTTTTGTCAGCCCTTAATCTATATAGATTTATACTGATTACAGAATCAACAGGACAAACATGTATTCATCTTTGATGATGAATTTCAGTTATTTTTCTCCATTAGTGCTTGATTGAGATGGTGATACAGGGAATTTGAACAGTAGCGGAATACTATCAAAGGATAAATTGAAGAAAGCATATAAGGAATGGCTTCTCCTGTTGTGTGCATTGGTGGCCGGAGCAGTGGCAGAAAGTAAGAAAGATTATGAAAAAGTGGCATGTGAAGTAATGTGCGATCTCAACCCTGTGAAGTTGGTTCTGTACCGCTGCATAGAACTCGTTGAAGAGAAGCTAAAACATTTGTAACTTAGTTATAGGAAACACACTTTTGTCTTTCAAGTGAATGACAAACCTAATTTTGATGAACTCCATTTTTAGGGTGATTTGTTTCCTACCGAGTCTTTGATAAATGGGGCAACAAATGAATTCTACTTTGTTTTGTTCTTTTGAGATGAATGGGGCAACATTCTCTGGGAGCTTATGGTCTCTATGGTAGCTCTTAATTGACGCTCAATGTTGGTTGCAATTTTGACAAAAATCAATGCTAACATGTATATATATATATATATATATATATAGTAAAAGTAATTTTGCTCGGTTAGTTTGCATGCTATAAAGTTAAAAGTTAACTTTATTTTTTTAAAATTAAGATTTGATATCTCATATCAGAAAAGTTCATTCCAAAGATACCAAACAGATCCTTAGGGTTCGAACCCCTCAATACCACAGGTTGGGTGTGTGAATAAAAAAAAAAAAAACACAGACCCTTATATTTTCGTAGGTAGAATATGAAAAATAATAAATTTAGAAGACGTAAAGATCTGATGGTTTGGGGTTGGAGACAAATAAAATAAAATAAAATAAAAATGTCATGAGCGGCGACACCACGATAGAAACGCCCTTGCAAACACCGCATTGCAAACGGTCTCCACCTCTTTCATCTTCCCCGCAAACGCATCATCTCCAGCAAGCTGATTCGCATCCAACCACTGCAAAGCTGACTCAACCACATCCTCGATCACCTTCTTCTCCGCCTGCCGGAGTTTCCCCGCAATCTTCTGATCCCCGATCGTGTTCTTCATCTCATACGCATAATTCTCTAATCTGTTCTTTGCCTCCACTTTCTTCGCATGCTCCCATTCCTCACGCCTCAATTTCTCACCTTCTCTCACCATTCTCTCAATCTCATCCCTCCTCTCACCGGGATTAATCGCATTAATCCTCTTGCCTGTCATCTTGTCCTCCACCGCCACATTCAAGAATCCTCTCGCATCGATGTCGAAGCGAACATTGATTTCAGCAACGCCACTCGACGCCGGCAGAATTCCGGTGACCTCGAATTTCCCTAGAAGATTGTTGTCTTTCGTAAAAGCTCTCTCGCCCTCGTACACATGGATCAATAATTCCGTCTGGCCGTCGAAATCGGTCGAGAAAATCTGCTCCCTCACCGTGGGTATGCATGTATTCCTTGGAACCACTACATTCATAACACCTCCAGCAGCCTCAAATCCAAGCGAAAACGGCGTAACATCGAGAGGAAGCAGATCCTGTACCTTCTCATCGCCTTCGCCGCTTAAGATGGCGGCTTGTACGGCGGCGCCGTAGGCCACGGCTTCGTCGGGATTAAGACTCTTGCAGAGCTCCTTTCCGTTGAAAAACTCCTGCAACAGCTGCTGCACTTTCGGAATCCTCGTGGAGCCGCCGACCAGCACAACCTCATCGACGCTGCTCTTCTCCATCTTTGCATCCCTCAAGCACATCTCCACCAGCACCATACACGATCTCAGCAAATCGGCGATTAGTTCCTCGAATCTTGCACGAGTAATGCTCGTGTAGAAATCGATACCATCAAACAACGCATCGATCTCAATGGTAGTCCGAGTAGTCGAAGAAAGGGATCTCTTCACCTTTTCACAAGCCGCTGTGAGTCGCCTAAGAGCTCTGTGATTCCGACTAATATCCACGTTATGCTTCCTCTTGAACTCCTCCACGAAGTTGCTCACCATTCTGTTGTCGAAATCCTCTCCTCCGAGGTGAGCGTCGCCGGCAGTAGCCTTCACTTCGAAAATGCCTTCCTCAATCGTGACGAGAGACGCATCAAACGTGCCGCCGCCGAGGTCGAAAACAAGCACATTCCTTTCGCCGGAGCTGCTGCCTTTTCTGTCAAATCCGTATGCAATGGCGGCGGAAGTGGGCTCGTTGATGAGTTTCATTACATTGAGCCCGGCGATGAGTCCGGCATCTATAGTGGCCTGTCTCTGAGAGTCGTTGAAATGAGCAGGCACCGTCACCACTGCATTCTTCACCGTCGATCCGAGATACGCCTCTGCGATCTCCTTCATTTTGGCGAGCACCATGGCTGAGATCTCCTCAGCCGCAAACAGTTTCTCCGCGCCTTTGTATGTTACGACAATGGAGGGCTTGTCGGAATCGGCGGCGGCGATGACCTTGAATGGCCAGAGTCTCGTGTCGCTCTGAACAGATGGGTCGCTGAATCGACGGCCGATCAACCGCTTTGCATCTGTCATTTGTCAACACAGATCAAAACACCACTTCAAAAAATCCAAATCTATAATATATATATATATATGTATATATGTGGTGAAGCATCGGAACTAACCAAAAACAGTGTTGATGGGGTTCCTAGCGGCCTGATTGATGGCGGCGTCACCAGTGAGACGGCGGGTGTCGGAGAAAGCGACGTAAGACGGCGTGGTGCGGTTGCCCTGGTCATTAGCTATGATCTCAACACGGTGGTGCTGCCACACTCCAACGCATGAATAAGTAGTTCCGAGATCAATGCCGATGGCCGGCCCATCGCCTTTCCTCGCCATTACTAAACACCGGAGATTGGAGGAAGGAAAGAGGTGGGAATTTAATGGGTATAAATTTAAATATAAATAGTAAAGAGTTGACGACTACTTCTTTCTTTTATTATTATTCCTACGTTTAGGTGGGAGAGTTGACTTTATTTTATTTTATTTTATTTTTTTCGCTTTGTTTTTTTGTCTCCGTTGGCAAATCTTCACTCTTCTTTCGTCTGTTCTCTCTCATTTGACCATCTCTCTCTAGGGAAACTTCACTGCTCTTTCTTATACAATTAGTCAAACTTTTCAGCTCCCATTAAATTAAAAAGGGGTAGCTTTAATTAATCAATTTGTAGTTACTTTTTAATTCATTTTCGTTTCAAATAAACACAACTAATTATTTATAACAATTGTTTTAAATGTGGTAATTAATAACATACATCATATAAATGAAGGTAAAAATTTGTATGCACTAGGTGTATATAAGCTTATATCAGATGGTCAACGCATTTGACGGGGTCAAACACCGGTCAACCCGCAAAAAAAAAAATGGTAAAGTAGGTGATACTTTTTAAGGATACAAATGATACTATTTGAATTTTGAGTGATACTTTTTAGTATTACGGTTGATACTGATTTTGAGGATTTTTATTTATCTATTTATTTTGGCCTATACTTTTTAAAGATACATGTGATACTTTTGGGTTTTTGAGTGATACTTTTTTATATTACAATTGATACTGGTTTTGAGTTGACCGAGTCAACGCGCGTTTTCCGGCGTTGACCGGTCAACGCGTTGTCTAGCAAACCATTTGTTTGAATACGTGGGCGGGAAGGCCTGGATGAATTTCAGACGACATGGGCCGTGGTGCTGGTCAGGCCCAATTCTGTAATTGTTGAATACGCATGTCCTAGCCCAAATAAATTGGTTTTCGAGTTACTTCGATTTTGGGCCTTTGATAAAGTTTACTTACTTTACCCGTACTACAGGAGTGATGGCGTAATATAATTTACAGATATGTATCCATTTCATTGTTCAATTTTAAAATATATTATTTTACACAATGCAATTTTCATTAATCTATACAAATAAACAGTGGTTTAATTGAAAATATTGGGTTCATCTATTATAACATTATTTAAACAAAATTAACGATAAATGCATTGCCCATGTGGTTATGTTAATTTTTTTTAATTTGAGAGGTTATATGCAGGTTGCACATAGTTTTGTTTATGTTGAATTAACATATCGTGGATATGGAATACCTGTATAATATATAATAATAAAACCGTGACCGCAATTACAAAATCTTTATTTTCCCGGCCAATTCAAATTTCGAGTAATGGAAATAATAATATTAATTAATAAATATTGTTTTTCTATATGACCAAATTTATTGGTTGGGATTCATTATCCTAAACTAGGAAGAATCCATAATTATATAGATTATATCTCCAAAACACTTGTTCAAAATAATATACCCCTAATATAAATTATATATACTAATATATTGCTAAGTGAAAATCAATATACACAAAGTATTATACATCCATAAAATTCGTGAATATACTACTTCTCAAAATGAAAACTGCTAAATTTTTCCGATAATTATATTGGTATTTAGAATACATTGTTTATTTTAATTTATATGAAAAATATATATATGTGTGTGTGTGTGTGTGTGTGTGTGTGTTTGTGAATTACTCAAATTACACATCTATCAACACACAATAATTATGTTTATTAGGTATGTTCTAATACGATATAATTAGATAGGGGTAATTATGCTTATTATATAATATGTAAAGTTTTTAATAATGATGGCATGGAAATTGAAATTTATTTAATTTTACGAGCACCTTTACCATCTCTTGACAATTAACAGGAAATTATTTTAGAAATGATTGTACTATATCAATTTTCACATTCTTAACATTCACACAAATATGTAGAAGACATCCATAACTACAACTGTAGTGCTCGTGTATGCTTATATTTTGTATCCCTTTTATTTTATTGATGTACGTAACATATATTATAACTACAACTAAAGCTTTTTGTTTGTTTTTCTTTTTACAACTACGACTGAAGCTTAATGGCTCATTTCTTCAATTTGATGGATTATGGATATACACTTAGCCAAAGGAAAAAAAATATAGAATGTATGTGGCACAACTATGAGCCCAGTAATCTTTATTTTTATATATAGTTTGCATATAAACATATTTGTTGTGTGAAATTATTTATATGTTTGTTTAATAAACATTATCATTGTTTCAGTATAGATGCATGTTTAAAGTCTCACAAGAGCCACCTATGGTTGTCTTCTAATGAAATTTGAGATTGCATTCATCTTAGAATATTTGCAATTTTGTATATTTGGCACATCAACAAGTAATGTCTATCATCTTAGAACCTACAATATTGCCCTCCATGCTGAATCAGGATAGTTGGAACAAACAATCTAGAACATTGGGCGATGATGGATGAGAATGAAGAGTGTGGTAGGTGTTGCAATGGGAATGAATGGATGAATAATCTAAAATGTTTTATTTCATAATTTTTAGGGGTTTATTTTTTTTTTATATTTTGTTGCGATTTATAAGAAAATTAAAATAATGATTTATTTTTCTTTACTCTTGAATAATGACTCTTTCTTCAATTCATCCAAATGTTGTTAACCATGGATGTTATTCTTTGTTTACTAATCACTGATATTATTAATATATCCCATCATATACTTATAAGATATATTTTTGTTTATTATTATATCATAATATCTAGGATTGTGTATATATACTGGCTACATACAATGTCTAAAAGAACAGTATAAATTTTAATGCATGAGTAAATAAAAAAAAAAGTATGTAATATTAAATGTAAGATACCATATTTAAATTTATGAGATTAAATGTGTATCCGTGCATGAGACGAGACGGGGGAAATACTAGTGATATATAAAAGGAGAAATTAGATACCATCCGTTAGTCTCTTGGAAGTAATGCTTAGGAGTCAAGACCTAGACAACTCACTATAAATAAAGTTAACTAAGGTTGTTTATATTATACGTAGAACTGCATAAGGATACTCCCTAAAAGTCATAAATCTAAAATAATATAAGTTGATAATATTTCCATTAATAGACTTGCAAAGATCCCACTCAAAGATAAAAATAAAAAAAATAAAACACAGGTCCAATTTTTATTTTTTATTTTTACTTCATAATATGTTGTGCCCAACAACATACACAGTTATCTTCGTAGGGGGTGTAAAATATAATTTTGGAACGATCGCCGTTTAGATGACTGATTCGGATTGATTAACAAATTCAGTGTTGCCCAATAATTTGAATCAAATATATGGCTTATACATGCGCCATTTGAATTTGAGATATCCAAATCATAAGCATAAAGTTCATACATCTTAATAAATAAATTCTCGCATAAAAAAATGGTATTTGCTCACTCACAAATTGCTCCCTCAACACATCAAAAATTACAACCAAGATTGACACAGAATCAACATTTAAGAGCTAAATGAATTTCTTTTCTGGCGATGGGGCAATACAAATTGACGCAGAAACATATAGTGTTGCTTTATGCTGTATCGCGGCTTGATCAAAAATCGAGAAACTGGTTAGTTCGTTCTTTGCTGTTGGTAGGGGTCGTCAAATAAAGAAAGAAAATTCACTGGATCAAACAAGACCCCTCTGTTTGAAAACCTCAAGCATTGCAGTGCCTATCTTTGCAGGCGATTCGACTACAGTAACCCCTGCTTCTCTTAGGGTTTTGATTTTATCTTGTGCAGTACCCTTGCCTCCTGATACAATAGCTGCATATTCAACATGAACTTCGTCAATCAAAAGTGTTACGGTAGCAACTTAAATAGAGAACAGGCGCAAAATAATAAAGCTGCTGAAAAGCCACTCACTCCGGCCATTCTTTTCTATTGTTAGAATGAAACCTAGAAGTTGACAAGCCACTTCTATTCGGGCCTTCTTATAGAAGTGTTTTATGATTTAAATTATATAGTTATATGATCCTTTTTTCTTTCTTATCTACTCAAAACATTCAAGAGGTTGAGCTCCATAGCCATAGATCAAGCCACGAGCTCAATAAGAAAAGTCAAGCCCTGCCTTGATACTACTCACTCAAAAGAAACGAAATTGTTGAGGTTCAAATACTGGAAAAATATATCTTTCCTCAATGACTTTGTTTGAAAGGTAATAGAAAAGACAAAAAAGATATCAGCCAAAATGAATGTCAACAAGGCACTGAACCAAGAAAAAAAACAGAAACGAGACAGCCCTTAAATTGCCAATTCAGTGACCAAAAGAAAGGAACACCAAGAAGGCTACTAAAAATCCTTACCTGAATGCTCTACTTTTGAATTTATTAGGATTTAGGAGTATTATTTAAGGGTGATATTCAAAGTGCAAATTTTTTTAAAAGCCGAGAATTAGTTCAATAGTAAAAATTGAGTGTCGGGAAAAAGAAGTAGAAGTTGGAGGTTGGCTCCTTCAAGATTCTAGATTCTCTTTTTTGGGTCTAGAGAAACAAAAGCAGAAGCCCCATTTCCAGTACCGGTATTTTCAGAAAACCACACAATTGATTTTTTTAAGCATCTGCAAACACTCGCTTAATAGATTAGAAGTTTATGGAATAGAATACCTCCTGCATGCCCCATTCTTCTACCAGGTGGAGCAGTGAGTCCAGCAATAAACGCAACAACTGGCTTTTCAGTACCACTTTCCTGTAAAAAAAATAAAAATGCAGAGCAAGTGAATTCAGGTTACCAGTGACCAAGATAAATTAACTAATTATTAGTCTATACTTATCCATAAATACAAGGTTGAAGCAAAGGCATGTAAAAAAGAAATCATGTAATACAGAACTACTAGTCAACTAATGATATGCATTATGCAATATTCTTATCTAGTATAAAAGTGAGTCTTTACAACCTACTACAAGTTGTATAGACTATAGAGGAACCCAGACTTTATAACATTTCAAACATGTAGAATGTGTAAGTAAAAAAAAAAAACCTCATTCAGGTCCTGTTATTGATAAAAACAATAGCTTCGTTTGACATTTTTTCCATCAGTTCAAAGCACCACATACTGACAACATTCATTCCATAAGAAAGATTGATATACTTAAGGAAACACAGCATCAACAAAATGAAATTTCAAATTCAAGCACATTGATCCAAACAGACACGTGCACAATCTTTCTTTCTAACACTCATATTCACATCTGTCATTAGCTATGAATCATATTACCAACATATCACCTCCATAACCAAACTCTACAACCATCAAATACAGTTTAAATGGCTTGTATGGATAGTTCCAACAAGGAATGACCCAAACTGATCATTTCCTTTGGATTGCACAAGACAAAAATTATTACAAGAATCTATGAATTGCCGTACAAAGAAACTAGTGAAGTAGAGGCCAAGAGGCCAAAGGGAATTCTCTTTCTTTAAGTATTTCCTAAGTTGCTGGCAGTAACCAGTTCAAACTGATAGGGGCAAGAGCAATCGGTGCCTTTTTTAAGAACAATCTGAAATTTTATTGATGCCTTCTTAATCATTCCGTCTTTGGGTTTAGATTAAAAGGAAGGTGCTTGATCTTCTCTATCACCACCATTAGTTAAGATTCACTTGCTCACATATTAGCACTGCAGCAATAATGGCATGCTTCGGGATTTCAAAACAAAAAATGAAAGAGAGAAAGAAAATGGGTCGGATGTTTGCAAATGTCTTAAAATATGCTTAAAAACAAAAATACATATTTATAGGGACTTTGGATTGGTCTGGACTGGTTGGTCACAAAAGCTTGAATTAGGCTTACTTTGTGAGGAAATGGGGCTCAAAAGAAGCTTCTCTAACAACTCAAAACAGCAAATAAGAAAAATTCATCTTGAGAGCATCATAATGAGGAACAAACTTCGCAAGCTTTACATAAAAATAAACAAATAAACAATGACGATAAAATCAACTAAAATTTAAACGTGAAGCATTGCTAGACCCTTTCCAGGGTAAATTTTCCAGATTCTGATAACTAACAAATCTCTATAGCCTAATGCAACAACCATCCAGTCGATTCATGCGTACTTTTTATTTTCTCGAAGAAGTCCCTAACCTTTATAAGGGCAGCAGCATCCTCCTCTGCAGTGCCACCTATCTCACCAATAAGAACGATACCTGAAATGTCAAATAAATATAAGTAAATAATAGCATTCACTTGTCAGCAATTTTGATGTAGTCAGAAAAGCTTATGAATTCCCTTAAATTAATATGTAAGAAAAGGAATTGCGATAAAATAAGTAATGATCATAATGTTTTGCATCAGATTGCTAATAACGAATGCAAGTTGAGCTCAAATTTTACTCTCATCCATGGAGAAGGTGGGGTGGCACATGAATAAGAATCTACTATAGCGTTACCTTCTGTCTGAGGATCCACAAGAAACTTTTGTAAGCAATCAACAAAATTTGTTCCATTGAAAGGATCGCCACCAATTCCCACACATGTTGACTGCCCAAGGCCAACAGCAGTTGTTTGGAAAACCTATAGAGAGTATAATGAACAGTCAGTGACAGTTTAAAGAAATATGTGCTACAAGCAGACAAATCATGCCCATTGAAAGGATCAATGCAGGCTATGCAGCCCAATAAATAAGAATCATACCATCAATTGATTATTATGACAGTCTATCTAAAAACTCAATATGTTAGGTAAAGCAGTTCTTTCTCCGGTGGAGAAAAACTGGTGCCATATGAATGAAGTTCTTGAACAAAGAAAAAACGGTAATTGAAGAATAGGCAAGAGACTGGGAATACACTAGTAATATAACTTCTGGTTTTTATGCAACTTGGACGGTTCTCATTTCCACAGCGATCTTCGCTTCGGACCAGACTAATATTGGATATGAGTCATATGACATTTGCATTTCTGTATATTGCTACGATCAATCATTACTTAGCCTCCCAGCAGCAACTATATCTATTTCTAAAATCAAATATCAATAACCATATGCAGTTCCTTCACAGTTGGTTGAAAATGAAAGTGAGGGAATGCTATGAGAATGAGATAAGTAAGGAATTAAGAATAATTATATCAATTACACTTAAGGAGATTCCAGAACTACAATATCAGAGAAGGATAATGACAGTCTTCTTAACCTAAGACATAATGGCTGCATATCTTGTCAACTTACAGGATTTACATGTAAAGGGGGCTGCTCATTGAGAAATTGTGACTCGACAAATCATTTAGTTTGGATACATAAAGGCAACATATAATAAATGAATATGATTAATTATGATTTTTTTTAAAAGGGCCACTTTCTTAGTAGAGACATGAAAATTAAAAAACAAGAGTAAGTGAGTAACTGATACTTAAAATAATACACAGTACATGTTTGAACGCATCTCACCGCTTCATAAGTCAATGTACCAGATCGGGAAACAATTCCAATACGTCCCGGTTTATGAATATATCCAGGCATAATTCCAATTTTGCATTCCCCAGGCTTGATAATGCCGGGACAATTTGGACCAATGAGGCGAGTTTTTGACTGCTTGTTTAAAGCAGCCTTCACACGAACCTGCAACCAAGCAAACAGAACTCTTAAAGTGCAAGAAAACTTATCTAAATGCCGAGTGTCCAAGAGCTGCATGCATTGGACTAAGTCATGATAACCCCACAGGAACACAATGCATGAGCGACTTTGTGTAACTTTAAAGTATTCCATCTAAGAACTAAATAATTTAAAACAACTGTATAACAAGATTATTCCAGAATATATGCATTTATATAGCAAGTGAAAAGCCTTCAATAATTATTATAAACCAACTAATTACACTTAAAATATATGATGATCGTGACATGGTTTTTGGATTCATGCAACGACATAAAATATCAGGAATTGGAAGTTGGAACTGCCTGCAGATTTATCAATATTAGTTATCTTTATTCACTGATGGAAGGAAAAAGAAGTGCAGATAAATGGATGAAGGTACCATGTCATGCTGAGGTATTCCCTCCGTGATGCATACAACCAAATCTAATTCAGCCTCCATTGCCTCCAAAATTGCTTTAGCCGCGAAAGGTGGAGGGACATAAATCACTGATGCATTAGCTTTTGTTTCAGCTTTTGCCTCTGCCACAGAGTTGAAAACAGGGAGTCCCAAATGCTCGGTGCCACCCTTTTTTGGGGTAACTCCTCCAACCTACAAATGCAAAAAATAAATAAATAAATTATTACCATATGAGAATAACACAGCTCATTTAAACACACTGCGTCTCCAATACATTTCACCCCATATCAACAGCAAATTTATACTTGATTACATAACCCTAAATGTCAATTATTATCATAATTGTGAAACCAATTTCAATCCGGTTCCCATTTAATAAAAGGTTTCCCAATGGACAATCTCACAAAAATCCACACGCAGAACTGGTGAGTGGTGAAGCCCAACACAAAAAGGGAAAAAAAAAATACAATTCATTAGTCATGAGAAATCTGTTCGCAGGAAATTGCAGAAAATGGCCTGAAAATACCATTTTGGTGCCGTACTCTATGGCCTGCTCAGTGTGGAAGGTGCCGTTCTTTCCGGTGATACCCTGGCAGATAACGCGGGTGTTTTTGTCGACGAAGACGGCGGGAGGAGGAGGCGGCGATCCAAAATTGCGGTGTTGGTGAAGCTGCTTAGGGCAAAGCAGCCGCGAGGACAGGCTGCCGATCAGTCTGGTGGCTTGGCGCGCCATAGATTCGATTCTCTCTCTCACTCAGTCCCCCGATTTATGTGTGGGATCCAATCAATCAATATGCGCAGCAGTAGACAATCCCGATTGTCAGGGTTTCGACAGCGGCTCAATAATTAAACAAGTTGTGATACTCTCAGTTAACTCCTAATCTCCTCACAAAATTTTTTAAAAAATAAATAAATAAATAAAATAATAATAATAATAATAATAATAAGAAGAAGAAGAAGAAGAAGAAGAAGAAGAAATTCAGTATAATTAGGGTTCTTAAACGAATCGACCCAATCAAACGGAAAAATAAACGCACGCACTTCGCACTGGCTACGAAATTTTATTGACTCAGATACTTGGAAAAATCGATGCTACACCCCCTTCCATTGCATACCTCTCTTACGATTTTGCCACGTGTAAAGTGGACTCCTCAGAAGTCAACAATTGCTCCTTTGTTCGGTCTATTGAAGCGGCTCCGGTTCGAGCGATATTTCAGTGGTTGAAGTCGAACCGCTGGACGGACGTTTCTCTCCGTGAAGGCCTTGGTCAAAATTTGCAGCAAGACTGTCGTTGGATTTAATTTTATTTTCTTCGATAGGGTTTAGGGTTTGGTAGATCGTGAGTTCTCTTTCATATTCAGAATAGAGGGTCTCCGTCCCGTAAAGATTTATCACTCCTCACATATCTGAATCAAGTAGGAATTATATGGAAAAACTCGCAATTACTCTCTGTAATCACCGGCGGAGATCTCACCCAGCGCTGGCTTAGCGAATGAACGGCATCCAGCAACATTGGTTTGATTCAGGCGGAATTAAGTGTCGCAGTAGGTTAATTCCTGTTATTGCAGAGTTAATTTCCTCATACGATTTTGATTTTTCAACCATAGAGGGCTGAGTATGCGGCGGAGGATCTGTCGCCACTCTCTGCAACTCAATCCAAGGTCTGGGCCGTGGGTTTGACATCACCTCTGACATCAGGTTGCTCTACTATAAGACTACCACCATCGGTGACACCCGACTGGGTGTCACCATATAGGACAAAGTCATTTATTAAAAAAAAAATACCAAAATGTCATCAATTGGGGTGAACGGTTGGCTGGCCGACTTCAATGGCAGTGTCATGACACTGCACACGTGGCACCCTCTGATTGGGTGCCACTTTATTTTTATATATATATTAATAATTTAAAATTTTAATAATTTATAAAATTAAAAAAAAACAATATTGATGGTTTTTTTCTCTATAAAATGGAGTCAATTTTTTTCTCTTTTTACAAACAACTATCCTCTCTTTTTTTTCACATAGCTTATTTGATTTGGAAAATTCTCAATCTCACATTTCTTCTTCATCTTAAATTATGGATCCAAATCACCCAAATTATTATCATGATTCCCAAAATTTTTCAAATTTTGGAACTTACTTTCCTCCACAAAATTTTCCAAATTCGGTAGATCAACAAAGTTCTCAATATTATCAAAATTCTCAATTTCCACCAAACCTCACTCAAATTCCATCCTCTGAAGAACTTCCCACCACACAAAATATCTCTCGCAATTTCTTTGGGAATGTTCAACCCTCAAACCAAAATCAGAAAGGAGCAAAAAATGTAAGTTGGTCCGTGAAAGAAGATGTAACCCTTATGTCATCTTACATCAACGTTAGCACAGACGGCGTGCGCGGAAATAATCAAAAGAAGCCCGCTTTGTGGTCACGTGTGCATAAATTGTATCATGAAAGTCAAGCTGAAAATCCCAACGAGCTCAACCCAAGAAATATCGAATCAATGAAAGGTCGTTGGAAACGACTTAGTGAAAATGCTGGCAAGTGGGTTGCTGCTTTGGAAGAAGCATATCGGAGAAAAAGAAGTGGAATGAGCCAAAAGGATATTGAGATGGAAGCTCATGCAATTTATGAAACAAGTGGCAACAAGTTTCAAGACTTGGTTGTTTATAATGATGTTATGAGTAAACATCCAAGGTGGGCTGCATCGGTTCACGATGCAACACGACTTCGTCCTGAAGATGACTATGAAGAAAGTGGTGGTAGCAATAAAAGATCGAGGACTTCTGTAGATGAGGAGTATGAAATTCCTTCAAATCCAGAAACTCCAACTACTGGAGGTTCGACTGTTTCTCGTCCAACAGGTCGAGATAAGTCGAAAAAGAAAGGAAAAGGTAAGGTAAAAGAATCTGAATCTGAAGTTGCTGCAAAACTTCGTGCATTGAGGCTCAGCAGAGCCGAAGAAAATGAGTTAATTGCTAAGAAACTCAAATTCGAGAGCCAAAAGCTACAAATCATGTCCTTGAAGATGGATAAAAAATTGTTGAACACATTACTAGGGAGAGATAACTTATCTCCAGAAGAAGAAGTTTTGAAACGTCAACTAATTTCTCGTTTATTTGGGCAAAATTAGATTAATGTAATTGTAATTGTGAGATGTCCTTTCCTCATATTACATTAATGTGTGTTGTAATTGTGGGGTTCATCTTACCCACATTTAATTAATGTATGTTGTAATTGTGAGTCGTCTTTTTCCTCACATCTAATTAATGTATTTTATATTTCTCTAGTACTCTTATTTATTTTCCTACAAATACACATGCATATGTCTCAATCACCTGCAATAATCACATGCATGCACCTGTCCTTGAACAATTTGAAATCACATGCAGGTGTTGTCAATTTATCTGCAAACAATCTCCTGCAAAAAATTGAAATCACATGCACCTGCCACATAGTGCAGGCAAGTTGGTCAATAATAATGATTCCTATGTCTTGTCAATTTACGTGTAAAAAATCACATGCAGAAAATAAATTATTTGCATTGGATTCTCATGATTTGGAAATATACATTGGATTCTCAATTTATCTGCAAAAATCACATGCACCTGTCTATCAACATATTGAAATCACATGCATGTGTTGTCAATTTACATGCGGTGTGACATTATGAACATTGGATTCTAACTCAACATAATTTTAAATTATTTAGCATTGTCTATAAATATACCATGAAATACATATCAAAATTAAACTCACACAAAAATCCTCTATATTACATACCTTCTCTTCAATTTACATTTCTCTTCAGAAAAATGCAGGCTAATGATGATGCTTCAATCGAATCAAACTCAAGTTCTGATGATTCGAATCCCAACGAACTTGATGAATGGGTAGACCGAGTTCATCAACAACGTCGTGAAGAGGATAACATCATAGAGAATATGCTCATAACCAATCCTCATCTGATTGTAGGAGCTCAAACTTCTACAATTAGAAGAAGGTATTGTGATAGGGAACGTGAGATTGGTGAAGAGCGTTTGATGAAGGACTATTTTGTCTCTAATCCGACGTATTCTCCGGTGCTCTTTCGGCGTCGATTTCGCATGCAGAAATCACGTTTTCTTCGTATAGTGGATACGGTTACTACCAATGATGAATATTTTCAACAAAGGCCTGATTGCACAGGTAGAAAAAGTCTTTCATCATTGCAAAAATGTACCGGAGCCATGAGGGTGTTGGCTTATGGGACATCATCTGATGTTGTTGATGAATACTTACGAATGAGTGCAACAGTTACAAGAGATGCTGTCATCCATTTCGTAGACAATGTCATTTCCTGCTTCGGTGATACATACCTTAGAAGGCCTAATCAAGAAGATTTGGCAAGATTACTCTATGTTGGGGAACAACGTGGTTTCCCTGACATGATTGGTAGTATTGATTGCATGCACTGGGAATGGAAAAATTGTCCGACTGCCTGGGCTGGGCAATTTACAGGGAGAAGTGGAAAGCCAACAATCATTTTGGAAGCCGTTGCATCATATGATTTATGGATATGGCATGCATTCTTTGGAACACCAGGTGCATGTAATGATATTAATGTTCTTCATCGATCACCAGTTTTTAGTGATGTTTTAGAAGGCCGGTCACCACAGGTTAGTTATATCGTCAATGGTCGTCAAAATGATAGAGCATATTATCTTACCGATGGCATATATCCTTCGTGGGCTGCATTTGTGAAGTCTATTACATCTCCTGTAACTCGAAAGCATAAGTTATTCGCTCAACACCAGGAGGCTGTGAGAAAAGATGTAGAGCGGGCCTTTGGAGTTCTACAAGCTTGTTTTGCATTTATTCGACGCCCATGTCTTGTTTGGGATAAGGTTTTGATGGGAAAAATTATGATGGCTTGTATCATCTTACACAATATGATTGTAGAGGATGAACGAGACACATACCAAAACTATTATGATCCCACCGATTTTTTGACAAATGCATCTTCGAATTCAAATGCCGAACCTTTTCACTACTCTACTGAACGCATCACAAGTTTGTCGGATTATATGATTAATAGGGATCGACTTCGCAACAGAGAGGCTCACAGTGCTCTTAAAAAGGACTTGATCGAGCACATTTGGCAAAAATTTGACACTAGTTGAATATGTTATTTACATCTTTAGTACTCGTAATTTAGAATTTCTAGTTTTCTAATTGCAGTTTAATTAATTATGTTTTTTGTTGTTTTAACTCTTGTAATTTTCATTTTGTTGTCAAATAAATTATGAATTTATAATTGTATGAGTTTTTTTTTAATTATGAATTTTAAAAATGTATCTAATAAATTAATTTTGATTTTTTAAATAAATAAAAAATTATTATTAATAATATTTTATTTAAAAAATAAAATTATAAATATTTTATATAGATTGGAAGAAAGAGAAATTAATATTTTATTTGAGTGTCAGGTTGGATGAGTGTCACTGATGGAGTGCAAATTAAAAAATGTTGGGGGTTGTGGATGTGGAGGAGAGAGAAATTAATATTTTATTTGAGTGTCAGGTTGGATGAGTGTCACTGATGTGAATAGTCTAAGGGCGCACCCAGCTCCCGTTTGGTGAATATCGATGATCACCAGACAAGAAATCTTCAAATCTCCGAATCTAGCTTGATCCCGAATGTCTCCGTTGACATTGAATGTAGCAGAGGTCGGAGTTTTAAAAAGGAGGAGACCCCTGTTTTGAGCTTCCGCGAGGTAATGAATTAATAAGAAAAATACATTTTTTCCCTTCTTCTTTGCGGTTGATATTGCTTTCTGAGTTTTCTTGTTTCTATTTGAATGGTCTTTCTGATTGTTGCTTCTTGTTTGGATGTTGTATCTTGACGCATTTGTTAATTAATGTAGTGATATGACTCTTCTCTGTAGTCGTTGAAATAGGGGGTATGTTTCTTGATTTTTTTGAAGAAAGGACATTTTTTGGTTAAGTGTTGTTGTAGCCTCATGGGTCGATTTTTTATTCTCCAAGTTTTAACTTTTAAATGTTATTCCTTGTCTTCGATTAAAGTTCTCAGGAGTTTTAGATGTGTAATCTAATTTCATTAGGATTGCGAAAAGTGCTTGTGAGTAACATATTTTGGTCATTAGGTAGTAATGTATCTCAGCGCTTAAGTGAATGTAATTGAAAGCTTCTTATATGAATCAGCAGATTTACATTCCACTTTTTTTTCTTTGGTTTCGAGATGCTCAAGCTAATGCGTTCCATGATTTGGTAGCATCCGTTTGCCATAATTGGATAATTGCAGCCATTCCCCGTTTTCCATTTGACACTGAATTGTTAAAATTATAACCATGTCTTTGTTCTGAAATGGAGTGGTTGCCGTATCTGGTTTGTTTTCCTTAACATAATAGAAAATGCAACATGTATACCTGAATGTTCTGTTAATGGCTTTTAAGACTCCGTGATGCATCATTTGTACTTCAATTTGCAGATGGCAGGACACTTTAATGAGAATGCAGGTTTACCTGGTCAGATACCACTTGGATGCTTTAATGCCATGTTTAACTTCAGGGGCTCTTGGCAACTTGATGCAGCAGCTACCATATCACTCACAATGGTTGGAAATACCATCCCATTATTTAGTGTCAAACTAGTGAAGGATGAATGAATTTTGCTTTATGAAGTCAAACGTGTAGTTCCATATTGTTGGGATTCTGCATCATTGGCAAGGTGAAGCAGTTAGCAAGCCCTTTCTACTATGATAATGCTTATCTTCAATATCACACGCGTTTATGAGATGCATATGATGTTACAAACTTACAATTATTAAAAGTATTGTGATATTTGAAATGTTTAAATAGATAAAGAAATTGTGTTGCTAATTTTAGAATGTAATTGTCATGACTTATCTGTTCAGAATTTCCTTCAAGCACCGAAGATGTTTCTATGCTTTACCTCTTTTGAAAACTAGTAAAAGAAGCATTTGATAGAAGGTTGTGCTGCAAATTGAATGTCGAGAAGCTTGATTACTTGATTTCTGAGCTCTTAAAATGATGCTTTGTCTCTCAGCTTCATTGAAACTTACGGCACCCACATTGTTACCTCTGTAACAATTGGTGGAAGGGATGTTTTCTATGTTAGACAGCCCCAATCATCACCTTTTTCCTTGTCAGATAGTGAGAACTACGTGAAAGATATTGGAGATCAGAGGTTCACATATTGAAATGTCAATACAAATGCGGACACTTTAAAATACAAAGACAAGGTTAGTGAAGCAGCATTCTTTTAGTCTATTCCACAATAATTATCCCTCTGATTGAAATATCTAATTATTGAATAAATCTTTCCAGCTGGGCGTCTCTTATAGTGTCATACTTATGATAATGTTTTATAAAATGCAATTCCCTTTCAATTTGCAGGATCAATTTATTTTTTCAACTATGCATGAGGTGGCTGATTGAGTGTTTGTTTCATGTACTCTCCTAGTACTGATTATTGTGCTTAATTATTTGAATTAGACACACTCAACAACAGCCTTTTAATTCCAATTCAAAAGTGCATATTGGCTACTGTCAACCTTCTCAACTACTTTAGCATGTACTTGAATCAACTCCAGTTACTTTTGTCAAATTGTCATCTGATCAATGAATAATTGATCTTGGCTTCATCTCCAAGCAAATAAACATGAGAGAATTGGGAATGGGAAATAATTTAAAATGCATTACTGAAGCAGTGTTTTAATAGCCTTTACTATGGTTTGGGGTGTGCACATTCACTACAAGAATAATGATAATAGACTACAGGAGAAAGACAACGTGTTTTGATACACGCATTGTCTATTACACAATAGACAACGTGTCTAAGACTAATATACAAATGATGAGGGGAGGATTGGTTGTTGTGTATATCTACCTTTATATCACATTCTGAATAGACTATCTCATAACTTTCATTATCTAAGACTAATATACAAATGATGATTTCATTATCTAAGACTAATAACTTTCATTATCTGTAACCTGGTATCATCTTTTGGTTGAGTGGCATGATGAAAGTTTGAACTGTTAAATGAGTTGGAGCAGAAAGATTTTATGTCATGTAGTTGGAGTGTAGCACTTCTATGCACCATTCATTTGGTTTTTCTTTTTTGTATCTAACTTTTTTAGGTTCCCTTATTGAACATTATTACTTCTTGTCTGCAGATAACTGGACTTTCTATTTCATCTGTTGATCTGAATTATATATATGTGCAAGGAGTTGATTATGAGGTAAAATACTCTTCCGATTTTCTGCAATCTATCTATATTAGAGGGTGTCATCTTCTTTCCTATTCTTTTCCTCTTATTTATTTATTTATAACTAAATGGCTGCAAAACTTCTTGTTGTTTATCACCTATGTACAGCATGGAGTGTTTGCACCGTAAAAGTATTTAAAACAACTTCCCACAACTGTTTCACAGGAAAAAAAAAAAAGAAAAAAAAAATGAAAAACAGAAAATAAATGAAGAAAAAATATATATTTGCCTTGAAACATAGATTATAAGTGGAGAAAGGTGCTGGATTGGAGACCAGACTGACCAGTTGTTGGTAAACCTTATAAGATGCCTTCCGATGAGTCTTAATGGAATCGAAATGTCCTAGTAGATCGCTCATATAAATATCCAATAACTTGATATGCAAATGCTTTGCAGATTCTCTGTGGACAATGGAGAGAAAACAAGAAGTTGTTCTCATTTAGAGGGGACTCAAACTGGCTTGGATATAGCATGGTTTTATCTCTCTCTCTCTCTCTCTCTCTCTCTCTCTCTCATGTTCATGAAATTGTTTATAAAGAAAGCACTGTCTATGGCAGCCAGCGTATATCTATATCTCTATCTATCACATTTTATGATAGAAATGACAATTAGATTAATCTGGTTCTCATGTTGTACTTGCTGTAACTTTGGTTGGAGTCTTCTTGGTTGAAAGATTTAAACTTTTGTAACTTGCATAACTCTGGGTCAAGCAGCTTCTCACATTAATAAGCATTTTTATCTAAATCAATTATTGCTGGCTTGGAAAATTGTCTTTGGTGTTGTATATATATATATATATATATAAATGATGGGAATTTCATTTTAATGTTGTTATGTTCATTATTGATATCAATGATATGATGCATTTATTCGAGATGGGCTAAGGTACTAATTTCACAATTATACTTTTAGTTAGGTAAATTGCATTTGATCAGCTTTTTACAAAATTTATACCTGCTCAGATTTTCAGTAAATTACAAACTCAAATAGATTGAATGTGCACCAGCCTGAATTCCCACTGCTACAAACTAATATTGGCTTCTTTGATTTGGTAGAGTGAGTAATATCTTTCATATAATCTTTCCTCATCTTTTTTTAAATTACTCTATGTTATCTGGTGGGAGTTATTTGTTACTGAGATCATGATCATGAGTATAAATCCAATTCTGCAATGTGTGTGTAATTTGAGGAAAAGTTGGCTGCCAGAAGTTTGAATGTAATGGAAAAATAGAGGGTTGTTACAATTTCTTATTTTACTCATAATTATCTGTGGAGTGCTGTTTGGCCTCTTTATATGTTTATTCTTGTGAATTTGCCCTATTTCAGAAATGCTTTGTTGTAGATTGTTGCATTTGTAGTATCATGAATTGCACTATTTTGGTAGGATCATGATTAGATTTGATTGGAGAGCAGGTGAGCTGAGATGGAAATGGTGATGGTATTTATTCCAAATTTATATTTGTTTGAATATGTATTTTTTTCATAGCAGCTAAAGAAGTAATATCAAACTTTTCTGTTGTGGACTGGATTTCATTTCACTACACATATATCACACACACGATTCTTTAATTGTATAATTACATGGATTATCAGTGTTTTTAAGCTATTTATATACTTATATAAATAACCACTTTTCTGCGTTGGGATCTTGATTCTTGAATAGATGCAGTTCTCATTCTAAGATTTTCTGTTCTTTTTTTTTTTTTGCTCTTCTTTCTCTATTGATTTCTTAAAAGTAGATTGCAAAGAGAGCTCGGGAGAAGGGGAAGAGGATTCAACAAATTATATATTAAAGAAGCTTGTAGAAAGGTACTCTACTTAATTTTTGTGAACTAATGTCCATTGAGACTATGTATTTATTGCATTCATTGAATAATCAAACTCACCTTGAACAGTTGAAGGATATGGTGAACACGTATGTTCTTTCACTTAGCTTTTTTTAAGTTGTCTTATTCAATGAAATATTATTTCAATTTATATATTTAATGTGTGCAGGGCTATTAAATCTTTCAGTTTGTCTACTGGAAAATGAGGGAGAAAAAAATGATTTATGGGAAGTGATCAAGGTATGGAATTCTTTTCTAAAACACTTATTGCGCACATATAAATGCACAAATGAATATGATTGATAAAAGATGATTTAAAAAGGTTTTTTAAAGGTTGCTGTTGAGGTTCGATGTTATTGTAAGTAATTTCCAAATGGAGTTGTGTAAGTTCTCTTTTCTCTGTCATTCTATGAATTGGGGCTGCAGTAACTTGGATGAATTAGTGAGTTTATAATTATTATGTAGTTGTATTAAACACCGTTAAAGCATCCGAGGTAAATTATGATTGTTGGGACTTGTTCGCATTTCCATGTCTCTTTGACCCTTAAAAATTATCAAATTTTACTACTGTCTCTTGTATTTTGAAGAGCTCCTATTCATGAGTTTGCCATCATTTGAATTTACACTCCACCTTTATTTTCATTGGTTATTGTTGTGAACATAGGGGAGTAAATGGTGATGAAGGCTGGCGAGAGAAAGGGTTTACCTAAGAAGAAAAAAAGAAGAAGAAGGTTTGCAAATGGTAAAGAAGGCATTCTACGCTTTTCTGTTGTAAACTTTCAATTTGGAGAAGTTGATCATGTGTTGAGCAATCATTTGGACTCAATAGCATTAAATTGAGGAGTTAGTTCTTGGGAGTATCTTTGAGAAGGCCATTTTGCTGCTTTAATTAAAAGGACTTTGGTCAATTGTGTCAGTTAGGGTTGTGATATCAAGTTCTGGTCCCAGCTTTTGTAAGGGTTAAATACTGAAATTTGACCTATGTTATGCAAGCAGAAATGATATCAGTTTTCCTCATATCGTTCTCCTCTTCCTAAATCTGTTTCCTCTGATATTTCCCCCATTGCTACTACCAAAAATTATAAATATTCAAACTTTATTTAGAATCCAGTTATCTTAATATAAATCCATACAAGATCTTCAAAAATAGGAAGAAAAATCCAAAAATTGAAGAGATACAAGTGAGGACATAACATTTGATATCCTAAACTTTATTAATGTAAATATATACATGCGTATTTAAATGAGAGATTACTTATAGCTACAAGTTAAAAAACAGCCACCAATTAATGATTGCAATAAAATATTTTAAACATTACTCATAAAAATTGAAACGATGATGAGACATTAGTCATAACTATTTTTCCCTAATATCGCATAAAAAAATTGTGATATGTAAATTATTCCTCCTGAGTAATTTTTCAGCTTGCAAAGGACTTGATGCTAAACCGATGCCCCCGGTGTTTCACCGCAACCTGCAAAAGCAATGCAAGTGTAAATTCAGGTTTGAGGAATCATGGGATGACATGCAATGATTTTTATACTGAACATCACCTGGTTCTGGTTGGCTCATCCGACCTCCGTTCACCTTCGATGTCTTTTTTTTCCTACCACACTGCCGAGTTGATCGTTTGCACGGGTTGCGAACACCAATGTCAGCCTCATTATACCCCTGCCTACATTGAAATGCAGGGCCTCTTTTCCCATGCACATACGTCGAACCACATATCTCGTTGTATAACCCGCGCACCTGTTCATGCATTATACATCTAAGTGCACAGTTGTCTTTGCACTCCAACGCAGTAGCGTGAGTGAGTCTCATTATTTCATTAACAAAAAGAACATCGACTCCATTTATAGCTTCTGTTTGTGTGAAATCTGGATTTCGTGCCCTGTTCCTGGCAGACTTTGACCACCGTTTCAATATGTATTGATCCGGCACCCTTGGGAGATTGATAGTGAAGAATATCTTCAATATGTGCCTGCATAATATTCCATCTGTTTCCCACTTTCGGCAACTGCATGATGCTACTTGCCTAGCCTCGCTATGCCTTACTACTCTGGTTCGTCCAATTGCACTACTGCAGCTCACTTGGTACACCCACTCATTTGTCATATATTCGTTGACTTGCTGTAAGATGTTCACGTTCATGGAGTGTGCGACCTCAACCTCAAATTCCCGATAAACAGTGCGGGTGTACAGAGGGGCTGCATGTTTTAAGATAGGGTTATCATTTAGGAACTGACCTAGAGTCCCAAGACAAAATGCGTCCTCTGCCCGCTCCCTTGTCCTCCAGTCTTGTTGTATGGCCTCGTACTGGGTAATGACTTCATACAGCGAACTAGTACACTTACATAGTGCTTTCAACACCTTGTTAACGGACTCACTTCGGGACATGGCATGCATACCCGCACTAAATCTATCATTGGTAAACACGGAAGCCCATCGTTTTCTGAGGTTATACATGGCATTAAACCATGATTTTTCACTAAGCTCGTACCTCTCAATCATCGTACCCCAAGTTCCCTTGAACTCATCCTCTGTTTCACATGCATTCATGCAGTGAAACCACATCCTTCTAAACTCCCTATTGTTATTTAGGGTGCCAAAGTGTGTCGGCGCATTCTGAGAAATGTGCCACTGACACAATCGATGAGCCGCAGACATGAAACAGAAGTCTATTCCATTCATGAGGGTTTGACATTGATCCGAGAATATGGTTTGTGGCTCCTCTCCCTCCATGGACTCCAAAAACGTGGTAAACAACCATTCGAACGATGCAGTGGTCTCATCCGACATAAATGCAATTCCAAATAAAACATTGCTCCGGTGATGGTTTACGCCAACAAACGGCGCGCACACCAAGTTGTATTTGTTTGTCCTGAAGGTTGTGTCAACAGTTATTACATCTCCGAAACTTTCATAGTCCAACTTTGACCTACTATCACGAACGAAAAAATTCATTATTCTACCCTCCTCATCCATCATGACATTCCAGTAGAAATTCGGCTCCTTCGAAGCCTTTTCCCTGAAGTATTGCATCAGGGCACTCGCATCCTCATTCGGCACGCGGGTCTGTAACTTAGTGCGGCGCACGTGGTCATATGCATCCTTCTTTGTGAATCCTATATTCTGGACCCCGCCGCTCTGTTTTTCCATGAACCTGTATGACTACTGACCAATATCGATCCCCGCTGAGCGGAAGGCATCTATGATTGATGTGTTAGCATCTGTTAGCCGGCGGCTGGATCTCAACAAATATCCCTGATCTGGCTCGAGCAGTTCATGATTATGATTTTTTTGGAAATCTGATACCCTCCACAGTCCATCTTTAGTTCTCACAACACGAAGCCTTGCCCGGCAACCTGTCCGTCTCTGTTGTTTCTTGTATTGTGGTAGTTGATCCTTGGACGCCTTCGCATCGGGACGCCCTTCACAATGGCAGACAAATAATTTTATGCGAACCTCTGTTGAGTGGCTAAAATATTCTTGTACACCCTTCCTCACATTGAAACCAACTAGGCGCCCATATTCACAGTACAACATATACACTACAGAGAGATTAATCATAGTAGAACCTGGCGCAAGCTTCGCCTCTAACTCCTCAATTGATGTGGTCGAGACGTTTTGAGGATCAGGTGTGGTCGCCTCTTCTCTATGATTTATGTTGTCCTCTGCACCTCCGTCGTCGGTGTTGGTCTCCGCCTCTTCAAGAACAGAGGGGGTGTATGCATCTGCACAATGAGTGTCGTTACCCGCATCTGCTCCGTCTTCGTTAACCGTAGAACCTGGTATATTTAAATCGAACTCCATACCACAGCCGAATCGGGCTCTGATTTCCTACATATGTTGTCGAGGAAAGTGTGTCATACGAATTACAATTTCAAGTTTGGCCTGAAAACGTAACTAGTGCTTACCACAAAGATTTTGAGAAATGTTTACAACACGGGACAATACTTGTTTCAAATGCGTTGAAGGATCTGATTACCTAGCATCTTTTCGGCATTTTCTCATCTATACGTACGGACTTTTCCGGCGACCTCCGGTGTGTCAGGTTGAAGCTGTTGACGTTAGACTTATGTGATAGTGGAGTTAATGTAAACAGTAGTTTAGCGTGTCTAGCAAACCATTTGTTTGAATACGTGGGCGGGAAGGCCTGGATGAATTTCAGACGACATGGGCCGTGGTGCTGGTCAGGCCCAATTCTGTAATTGTTGAATACGCATGTCCTGGCCCAAATAAATTGGTTTTCGAGTTACTTCGATTTTGGGCCTTTGATAAAGTTTACTTACTTTACCCGTACTACAGGAGTGATGGCGTAATATAATTTACAGATATGTATCCATTCCATTGTTCAATCTTAAAATATATTATTTTACACAATGCAATTTTCATTAATCTATACAAATAAACAGTGGTTTAATTGAAAATATTGGGTTCATCTATTATAACATTATTTAAACAAAATTAACGATAAATGCATTGCCCATGTGGTTATGTTAATTTTTTTTAATTTGAGAGGTTATATGCAGGTTGCACATAGTTTTGTTTATGTTGAATTAACATATCGTGGATATGGAATGCCTGTATAATATATAATAATAAAACCGTGACCGCAATTACAAAATCTTTATTTTCCCGGCCAATTCAAATTTCGAGTAATGGAAATAATAATATTAATTAATAAATATTATTTTTCTATATGACCAAATTTATTGGTTGGGATTCATTATCCTAAACTAGGAAGAATCCATAATTATATAGATTATATCTCCAAAACACTTGTTCAAAATAATATACCCCTAATATAAAGTATATATATTAATATATTGCTAAGTGAAAATCAATATACACAAAGTATTATACATCCATAAAATTCGTGAATATACTACTTCTCAAAATGAAAACTGCTAAATTTTTCCGATAATTATATTGGTATTTAGAATACATTGCTTATTTTAATTTATATGAAAAATATATATATGTGTGTGTGTGTGTGTGTGTTTGTGAATTACTCAAATTACACATCTATCAACACACAATAATTATGTTTATTAGGTATGTTCTAATACGATATAATTAGATAGGGGTAATTATGCTTATTATATAATATGTAAAGTTTTTAATAATGATGGCATGGAAATTGAAATTTATTTAATTTTACGAGCACCTTTACCATCTCTTGACAATTAACAAGAAATTATTTTAGAAATGATTGTACTATATCAATTTTCACATTCTTAACATTCACACAAATATGTAGAAGACATCCATAACTACAACTGTAGTGCTCGTGTATGCTTATATTTTGTATCCCTTTTATTTTATTGATGTACGTAACATATATTATAACTACAACTAAAGCTTTTTTTTTGTTTTTCTTTTTACAACTACGACTGAAGCTTAATGACTCATTTCTTCAATTTGATGGATTATGGATATACACTTAGCCAAAGGAAAAAAAATATAGAATGTATGTGGCACAACTATGAGCCCAGTAATCTTTATTTTTATATATAGTTTGCATATAAACATATTTGTTGTGTGAAATTATTTATATGTATGTTTAATAAACATTATCATTGTTTCAGTATAGATGCATGTTTAAAGTCTCACAAGAGCCACCTATGATTGTCTTCTAATGAAATTTGAGATTGCATTCATCTTAGAATATTTGCAATTTTGTATATTTGGCACATCAACAAGTAATGTCTATCATCTTAGAACCTACAATATTGCCCTCCATGCTGAATCAGGATAGTTGGAACAAACAATCTAGAACATTGGGCGATGATGGATGAGAATGAAGAGTGTGGTAGGTGTTGCAATGGGAATGAATGGATGAATAATCTAAAATGTTTTATTTCATAATTTTTAGGGGTTTATTTTTTTTTTATATTTTGTTGCGATTTATAAGAAAATTAAAATAATGATTTATTTTTCTTTACTCTTGAATAATGACTCTTTCTTCAATTCATCCAAATGTTGTTAACCATGGATGTTATTCTTTGTTTACTAATCACTGATATTATTAATATATCCCATCATATACTTATAAGATATATTTTTGTTTATTATTATATCATAATATCTAGGATTGTGTATATATACTGGCTACATACAATGTCTAAAAGAACAGTATAAATTTTAATGCATGAGTAAATAAAAAAAAAAGTATGTAATATTAAATGTAAGATACCATATTTAAATTTATGAGATTAAATGTGTATCCGTGCATGAGACGAGACGGGGGAAATACTAGTGATATATAAAAGGAGAAATTAGATACCATCCGTTAGTCTCTTGGAAGTAATGCTTAGGAGTCAAGACCTAGACAACTCACTATAAATAAAGTTAACTAAGGTTGTTTATATTATACGTAGAACTGCATAAGGATACTCCCTAAAAGTCATAAATCTAAAATAATATAAGTTGATAATATTTCCATTAATAGACTTGCAAAGATCCCACTCAAAGATAAAAATAAAAAAAATAAAACACAGGTCCAATTTTTATTTTTTATTTTTACTTCATAATATGTTGTGCCCAACAACATACACAGTTATCTTCGTAGGGGGTGTAAAATATAATTTTGGAACGATCGCCGTTTAGATGACTGATTCGGATTGATTAACAAATTCAGTGTTGCCCAATAATTTGAATCAAATATATGGCTTATACATGCGCCATTTGAATTTGAGATATCCAAATCATAAGCATAAAGTTCATACATCTTAATAAATAAATTCTCGCATAAAAAAATGGTATTTGCTCACTCACAAATTGCTCCCTCAACACATCAAAAATTACAACCAAGATTGACACAGAATCAACATTTAAGAGCTAAATGAATTTCTTTTCTGGCGATGGGGCAATACAAATTGACGCAGAAACATATAGTGTTGCTTTATGCTGTATCGCGGCTTGATCAAAAATCGAGAAACTGGTTAGTTCGTTCTTTGCTGTTGGTAGGGGTCGTCAAATAAAGAAAGAAAATTCACTGGATCAAACAAGACCCCTCTGTTTGAAAACCTCAAGCATTGCAGTGCCTATCTTTGCAGGCGATTCGACTACAGTAACCCCTGCTTCTCTTAGGGTTTTGATTTTATCTTGTGCAGTACCCTTGCCTCCTGATACAATAGCTGCATATTCAACATGAACTTCGTCAATCAAAAGTGTTACGGTAGCAACTTAAATAGAGAACAGGCGCAAAATAATAAAGCTGCTGAAAAGCCACTCACTCCGGCCATTCTTTTCTATTGTTAGAATGAAACCTAGAAGTTGACAAGCCACTTCTATTCGGGCCTTCTTATAGAAGTGTTTTATGATTTAAATTATATAGTTATATGATCCTTTTTTCTTTCTTATCTACTCAAAACATTCAAGAGGTTGAGCTCCATAGCCATAGATCAAGCCACGAGCTCAATAAGAAAAGTCAAGCCCTGCCTTGATACTACTCACTCAAAAGAAACGAAATTGTTGAGGTTCAAATACTGGAAAAATATATCTTTCCTCAATGACTTTGTTTGAAAGGTAATAGAAAAGACAAAAAAGATATCAGCCAAAATGAATGTCAACAAGGCACTGAACCAAGAAAAAAAACAGAAACGAGACAGCCCTTAAATTGCCAATTCAGTGACCAAAAGAAAGGAACACCAAGAAGGCTACTAAAAATCCTTACCTGAATGCTCTACTTTTGAATTTATTAGGATTTAGGAGTATTATTTAAGGGTGATATTCAAAGTGCAAATTTTTTTAAAAGCCGAGAATTAGTTCAATAGTAAAAATTGAGTGTCGGGAAAAAGAAGTAGAAGTTGGAGGTTGGCTCCTTCAAGATTCTAGATTCTCTTTTTTGGGTCTAGAGAAACAAAAGCAGAAGCCCCATTTCCAGTACCGGTATTTTCAGAAAACCACACAATTGATTTTTTTAAGCATCTGCAAACACTCGCTTAATAGATTAGAAGTTTATGGAATAGAATACCTCCTGCATGCCCCATTCTTCTACCAGGTGGAGCAGTGAGTCCAGCAATAAACGCAACAACTGGCTTTTCAGTACCACTTTCCTGTAAAAAAAATAAAAATGCAGAGCAAGTGAATTCAGGTTACCAGTGACCAAGATAAATTAACTAATTATTAGTCTATACTTATCCATAAATACAAGGTTGAAGCAAAGGCATGTAAAAAAGAAATCATGTAATACAGAACTACTAGTCAACTAATGATATGCATTATGCAATATTCTTATCTAGTATAAAAGTGAGTCTTTACAACCTACTACAAGTTGTATAGACTATAGAGGAACCCAGACTTTATAACATTTCAAACATGTAGAATGTGTAAGTAAAAAAAAAAAACCTCATTCAGGTCCTGTTATTGATAAAAACAATAGCTTCGTTTGACATTTTTTCCATCAGTTCAAAGCACCACATACTGACAACATTCATTCCATAAGAAAGATTGATATACTTAAGGAAACACAGCATCAACAAAATGAAATTTCAAATTCAAGCACATTGATCCAAACAGACACGTGCACAATCTTTCTTTCTAACACTCATATTCACATCTGTCATTAGCTATGAATCATATTACCAACATATCACCTCCATAACCAAACTCTACAACCATCAAATACAGTTTAAATGGCTTGTATGGATAGTTCCAACAAGGAATGACCCAAACTGATCATTTCCTTTGGATTGCACAAGACAAAAATTATTACAAGAATCTATGAATTGCCGTACAAAGAAACTAGTGAAGTAGAGGCCAAGAGGCCAAAGGGAATTCTCTTTCTTTAAGTATTTCCTAAGTTGCTGGCAGTAACCAGTTCAAACTGATAGGGGCAAGAGCAATCGGTGCCTTTTTTAAGAACAATCTGAAATTTTATTGATGCCTTCTTAATCATTCCGTCTTTGGGTTTAGATTAAAAGGAAGGTGCTTGATCTTCTCTATCACCACCATTAGTTAAGATTCACTTGCTCACATATTAGCACTGCAGCAATAATGGCATGCTTCGGGATTTCAAAACAAAAAATGAAAGAGAGAAAGAAAATGGGTCGGATGTTTGCAAATGTCTTAAAATATGCTTAAAAACAAAAATACATATTTATAGGGACTTTGGATTGGTCTGGACTGGTTGGTCACAAAAGCTTGAATTAGGCTTACTTTGTGAGGAAATGGGGCTCAAAAGAAGCTTCTCTAACAACTCAAAACAGCAAATAAGAAAAATTCATCTTGAGAGCATCATAATGAGGAACAAACTTCGCAAGCTTTACATAAAAATAAACAAATAAACAATGACGATAAAATCAACTAAAATTTAAACGTGAAGCATTGCTAGACCCTTTCCAGGGTAAATTTTCCAGATTCTGATAACTAACAAATCTCTATAGCCTAATGCAACAACCATCCAGTCGATTCATGCGTACTTTTTATTTTCTCGAAGAAGTCCCTAACCTTTATAAGGGCAGCAGCATCCTCCTCTGCAGTGCCACCTATCTCACCAATAAGAACGATACCTGAAATGTCAAATAAATATAAGTAAATAATAGCATTCACTTGTCAGCAATTTTGATGTAGTCAGAAAAGCTTATGAATTCCCTTAAATTAATATGTAAGAAAAGGAATTGCGATAAAATAAGTAATGATCATAATGTTTTGCATCAGATTGCTAATAACGAATGCAAGTTGAGCTCAAATTTTACTCTCATCCATGGAGAAGGTGGGGTGGCACATGAATAAGAATCTACTATAGCGTTACCTTCTGTCTGAGGATCCACAAGAAACTTTTGTAAGCAATCAACAAAATTTGTTCCATTGAAAGGATCGCCACCAATTCCCACACATGTTGACTGCCCAAGGCCAACAGCAGTTGTTTGGAAAACCTATAGAGAGTATAATGAACAGTCAGTGACAGTTTAAAGAAATATGTGCTACAAGCAGACAAATCATGCCCATTGAAAGGATCAATGCAGGCTATGCAGCCCAATAAATAAGAATCATACCATCAATTGATTATTATGACAGTCTATCTAAAAACTCAATATGTTAGGTAAAGCAGTTCTTTCTCCGGTGGAGAAAAACTGGTGCCATATGAATGAAGTTCTTGAACAAAGAAAAAACGGTAATTGAAGAATAGGCAAGAGACTGGGAATACACTAGTAATATAACTTCTGGTTTTTATGCAACTTGGACGGTTCTCATTTCCACAGCGATCTTCGCTTCGGACCAGACTAATATTGGATATGAGTCATATGACATTTGCATTTCTGTATATTGCTACGATCAATCATTACTTAGCCTCCCAGCAGCAACTATATCTATTTCTAAAATCAAATATCAATAACCATATGCAGTTCCTTCACAGTTGGTTGAAAATGAAAGTGAGGGAATGCTATGAGAATGAGATAAGTAAGGAATTAAGAATAATTATATCAATTACACTTAAGGAGATTCCAGAACTACAATATCAGAGAAGGATAATGACAGTCTTCTTAACCTAAGACATAATGGCTGCATATCTTGTCAACTTACAGGATTTACATGTAAAGGGGGCTGCTCATTGAGAAATTGTGACTCGACAAATCATTTAGTTTGGATACATAAAGGCAACATATAATAAATGAATATGATTAATTATGATTTTTTTTAAAAGGGCCACTTTCTTAGTAGAGACATGAAAATTAAAAAACAAGAGTAAGTGAGTAACTGATACTTAAAATAATACACAGTACATGTTTGAACGCATCTCACCGCTTCATAAGTCAATGTACCAGATCGGGAAACAATTCCAATACGTCCCGGTTTATGAATATATCCAGGCATAATTCCAATTTTGCATTCCCCAGGCTTGATAATGCCGGGACAATTTGGACCAATGAGGCGAGTTTTTGACTGCTTGTTTAAAGCAGCCTTCACACGAACCTGCAACCAAGCAAACAGAACTCTTAAAGTGCAAGAAAACTTATCTAAATGCCGAGTGTCCAAGAGCTGCATGCATTGGACTAAGTCATGATAACCCCACAGGAACACAATGCATGAGCGACTTTGTGTAACTTTAAAGTATTCCATCTAAGAACTAAATAATTTAAAACAACTGTATAACAAGATTATTCCAGAATATATGCATTTATATAGCAAGTGAAAAGCCTTCAATAATTATTATAAACCAACTAATTACACTTAAAATATATGATGATCGTGACATGGTTTTTGGATTCATGCAACGACATAAAATATCAGGAATTGGAAGTTGGAACTGCCTGCAGATTTATCAATATTAGTTATCTTTATTCACTGATGGAAGGAAAAAGAAGTGCAGATAAATGGATGAAGGTACCATGTCATGCTGAGGTATTCCCTCCGTGATGCATACAACCAAATCTAATTCAGCCTCCATTGCCTCCAAAATTGCTTTAGCCGCGAAAGGTGGAGGGACATAAATCACTGATGCATTAGCTTTTGTTTCAGCTTTTGCCTCTGCCACAGAGTTGAAAACAGGGAGTCCCAAATGCTCGGTGCCACCCTTTTTTGGGGTAACTCCTCCAACCTACAAATGCAAAAAATAAATAAATAAATTATTACCATATGAGAATAACACAGCTCATTTAAACACACTGCGTCTCCAATACATTTCACCCCATATCAACAGCAAATTTATACTTGATTACATAACCCTAAATGTCAATTATTATCATAATTGTGAAACCAATTTCAATCCGGTTCCCATTTAATAAAAGGTTTCCCAATGGACAATCTCACAAAAATCCACACGCAGAACTGGTGAGTGGTGAAGCCCAACACAAAAAGGGAAAAAAAAAATACAATTCATTAGTCATGAGAAATCTGTTCGCAGGAAATTGCAGAAAATGGCCTGAAAATACCATTTTGGTGCCGTACTCTATGGCCTGCTCAGTGTGGAAGGTGCCGTTCTTTCCGGTGATACCCTGGCAGATAACGCGGGTGTTTTTGTCGACGAAGACGGCGGGAGGAGGAGGCGGCGATCCAAAATTGCGGTGTTGGTGAAGCTGCTTAGGGCAAAGCAGCCGCGAGGACAGGCTGCCGATCAGTCTGGTGGCTTGGCGCGCCATAGATTCGATTCTCTCTCTCACTCAGTCCCCCGATTTATGTGTGGGATCCAATCAATCAATATGCGCAGCAGTAGACAATCCCGATTGTCAGGGTTTCGACAGCGGCTCAATAATTAAACAAGTTGTGATACTCTCAGTTAACTCCTAATCTCCTCACAAAATTTTTTAAAAAATAAATAAATAAATAAAATAATAATAATAATAATAATAAGAAGAAGAAGAAGAAGAAGAAGAAGAAGAAATTCAGTATAATTAGGGATCTTAAACGAATCGACCCAATCAAACGGAAAAATAAACGCACGCACTTCGCACTGGCTACGAAATTTTATTGACTCAGATACTTCAATAATTGTTTCCCAAAAAAAAAACAAAAAAAAACTTCACTAATTTATCTGTTGTATTTCCAGAGTCTCAATTATGTAACCTATTTTGTATCTAAATTAAAAATATTTATGAAAATAAGATACGGAATTTAAACCTCCTATATTACACTTATTTAAGATTTATTGTTTTTAAAAATATAAGTGGTTGCTTTTTTAATTTTCAAAATCTAATTAGAGTGTATTTATACATTACTATAAAATGTATTACTACTTATAGTAATAATAATATATAATCAGGATATCTAAAAATAATAATAAGGACTATATGATTGGAAATTTGGGATGGAGAAAGCATTTATTAAATAGAGCTTGAATTATATTTTTAGTTATTGACTTCGGTTGAATAAGGAGATATCTATACATATATTAAAGCAAAATCGCAGGGGCAAAATTGTCTTTAAAAAGTCAGGACATATATTAAAGCAAAATCGCAGGGGCAAAATTGTCTTTAAAAAGTCAGGAAATATATGTTATTTATAATATTAATTCTGCCAAAATATTAAAAAAACTGTAGTCATAGTGCAGTGGTATCATGATTTGCTCAAAATTACTTTGGTCCAGGATTGAATGTTGGTGGTGTAACTACATGCCCTTTACAATTTTTTTGTTCCTTTTTTTTTCTTTTTTCCCTTTTCCTTTTTCTTCTGAATTTATTTCCTTTCGTTTTTTTTCCTCATTTTATTATATTTTATTTTTCATTATTTTGTCTTTCAATTTTTTTTTTGAATATTTTTTTCTTTTACTTCTATCTGTTTCCAATTTCTTCTTTCAATACTTAATATTTTTTATATACAAGATTAAACTAATTATTTATTTTGATAATTATTGATTTTTTTTTCTATTTCAATTTTTTCCTTTTGATTTATTTTCCTTTTCATTTTATACTTTTGTTTTTCCTTTTTGATCTTTTCTTTTATATGTACCCCCTTTTCATTTTTTCTTTTATTACTTTTTTTGGGGAATTACTTTTTTTTTTTTAACTCACACACCCGACCTGTGATTTTGAGGAGATTCGAATCCAAGAATTACTTAATTACATACATGTCAATCCACCATTTATTGATAATTAATATCAGTTCTATTTATTTCACATTATAATTCTTTTATTTATTTTTTATATTTAGATATAGTCAAGTCCACCATTTATTTTATTAATTAACGTTAATTAAAACTATTTAGTACTGTAATTGTTGGTTATATTAATAGTGTAATTGATCACGTCCTTATATATTCATTTTCTGAACTTATTTACATGATTTTGTGGTCTATCATTCACTTTTATATTAAAATATTAATAAAATTATTCACCCCAGATGAATATTTCCTCATGAAAATTATAACATTTCGAATCATAGTTGTTTTGTATCTATATATAAATGAAGTGCTTATGAAAACACTTCAATTTATTTCTTATTATATTATTGTAATTAGTCATTTATCATGGGTCATAATTCTCTTTAGTGATTTAAAATTCTCTATCATATGCATATGTTGAGAATGTTGAAATGAATGAGTTGGTGATTTACACCAACCTTAGTAGGAATGAAAGATGAAGATGTTTCATCTAAAAGATGTTACTAATTTTCTTCTCCTCATTTCTGAATAAGTGTCATTCTAGCCCCTTAATTTTGTTTCATAAAAATTATCACTCTACACGATGAAAGTAAAAAATGCACATTTTTCTCACATTCGTCCTCATTTAATACATTAAGACATTCATATTTGACTTGATTATTTTATCAATATGTGTGCAATTATTCTTAATGACACTTATCTAGAGACAGATTGATTTTTTTTTTTTTTACTTTAACTTAGGTTGTGAAATCATCCATAATGATACTTATATGCTTTGAAATGTTAAATGTAATTATTCGGATATCTGAAAAAAGTCTCTAACCAACCATATAATATTTGAGCAATTACCGAGAAATATTTTGAGTATATTTGGGACCAACAATATTTTCCCATTCAATTATAGTGTGGCACATTCAAAATTCAAAATATTAATTTATAAATATTTAAATTCGTACAACGTACGGGAGAAATACTAGTATTATCATAAACATATCAAAAGATCAAAAACTCGAAACGTACCCTCCTATTTATATGAGATCTTTTTGTGTTTGGTGTTCCTTAATATTTATAACTAATCATTATGAGCAACACTTATGTGCACCGGATCTTAGGTGCGTCTATATTCCACAACACACGTCTGTCAGATTTTTTTATTTATTTTTTTGGGTGCTGATTTTTTAGTTTTTTTTTTTATTTTTTTTAAATTTCAGTTTTTTCTTTTTGTTTTGTTCTCAAAAATTTTATACCCTAAAATAAAATTTCGTGAACCCTGAAATTAAAGTGAATTTATTTAATTTGTTTGAAATAAATATAAATTTATATTCTAAAGTGGAATTAATAAACCTTAAAAAAATACAAAATAAATCCTTAAAAAATCCTAAAAAATAAAAAATAAACCATGAACCCTAAAAAAATCATGAATTCTTAAACTCTAAACATTAATTGGAATGGAAAAAATCACAATTCGAACTAAATAAACTAGTACAAGATTGAATTCCTAAACTTTAAACATTAATCGGAACGGAAAAAATCACAATTCGAACTAAATAAACTAGTACAAGATAGCTAGTAGACGACTTACTTTGTAATGATAAAGGTAAAATACAAGATAGCTAGTAGATGACTTACTTTTTAATGATAAAGGTAAAACCTTTAGAAGTTTGAGTTATATTTTTTAGTGTTACTGTTGATACTGATTTTGTCGGGATTTTTTTTTTTTTGTGGATTGACTTGCGTTAATCCGGATCAATCTTCAAAGCGGATTGACCCGCGAATTTAACCCACCAATCTAAAATAAGATTTACATACACTTCGTGCATGCAAGTATTTGCCAATCATTATTTATGCTTTAATTTAGTAAAGGGGTGTGGTTGTGTGCTCCAAACATGCTGCTCTATTCCTCATGGACCTCATCTATTAATTTTGATAATTAATATATTTTTTTTAGTTGGGGAATGAGAGAATTGATGAGATTCATGCTAGGACGTCTCACCCTTAGACGGGGGAGATTAATATTTAATGAAATGTCATTTCAGTGAGTCGTGACTTCCCAACTCTACAAAAAAATATTTTTAAAAATTAGATGTAACTTTATTTTATTTTTTTAGGAAAAGATGTGACTTGATATAAGGCATTTTTTTTTTAAATGCATTGTGAACCCTTAATGAGACATCTCGACAGCACCATAAATTTGGTGTAAAATTGTCATTCACGTACAGGACTATTTTCGAATAGAGCCTAGTATCATTTTCTTTTTCTTGTTTCACTATGAAGAAATCGAACTCTCTGTTTCTTACAGAGTTGTGATCAAAGTTGTATCTGAAGTTGAGACAACTTTGAACATGCAGCGGAAATGTAGTAACTGAACAATGGATTGAAACTTTCACGAGATTATATTTCTATAATCTCACAAAGTGCCTCAGGGCAAAAACTTCATTACTTTGAATATGTGAATTACAAAAACACTACTAGACAAAATCTCACTAAATATTAAGACACTTTATCTCTTCCTTCACAGAAGGTTGTGACTAAAGTTGTCTTAACTAACTCTAGTAGAAATCAGTAAATATGAAAAACGATCTTTGTAATATTTGAATGTACTCTCTAAAAACCATATCTAACACTATATAACTGATTCCTATTTATACAAAACTCATTACTTGGTCTCTACTTCAAATAACAACTTGATCTCTTCATCCCTAGATTTGCGCCGCACATTTGCAACTTCCATAACAACCTTTTGACTCAATCAACTTCTGGATTTAGTCAAGCACAACAAACTTCCTAGAATATCTCAACCAATTATCTTCCTGCACAAGCAAATAAAGAAAGACAAAACAAAACATATCCAAACTAATACAAAACATACGGTTATAAACAAACCAACGGTTTCAACAATCTCCCCCTTTTTGTCTTTCTTCCCAAAACAACCTCAAGCATGCAACATAATTAAATCATAACTAAACTCCCCCTAAACATATATTCGGAACACAACAAGCATAATCAAAACAGAACATAATTGCAGTTGCTCCCCCTGTCAAAACAACTTCAACCACTAGCATTAAAACAAACTTAATTTAACACTAGCATAGATTAGATTTCTAAGCAAAGTATCATGTCCAGCTAATAAGCAACATAAAACAGAAATAACATAAGTTGTTCAAAAACCAAAAAGCGAAATTGTTTGTTTGTTAAAACAGCCAAAACAGCCATTAATTCATCACTGCAACAGACTGCAGTCTTCATCTATAACTTCAACTTCTCCTACTCGTCCTCCCCTTGCTCATCATCACTCCGAGGACCTCACCTGGTGTCTTCTCCCTCTTTTTGGGAAGAAAGAAGGCATTGGAAGATCCTCCTTTGTCCTTCAAGAAGCGTAATTTGAGAAGTGAAGAAAGCAATTTGTTCCTGCACAACAAAAACAGGAATAGAACACATAAATTATGAGGAGGAAACATCATCATCAGCTTCTTCAAACCACGGAAGATCTCGGGTTCTCTTCTCACTGAGGAAAGCTGGTTGTACAGTCTGCAGTGGTAGCCTAGATGTCAAGACATCCTTTTTTCTTGTCTTCAAACCTTGTTCCAGAAGCATGTTGTAGATAAGGGAAGGAACAACCAATTTCTTGTTTGATTTTGTCATTGCTACTTCAGCAATTGAGTTAAAGATATGGCTTCCTAGATTGAATTTCTTTCCCTTAAAAACCTTATACAAAAGACACACATGCTCGAAGGGCACCATAGTAGAATTGGATGTAGGAATCCAATTTGACACAGAAATCTTGTGCAAAGTTGAGAACAAAGAGGTGAGGACCGAAGCAATCCTATTCGGCCTCTTGTTAACTACCCAAACATCAGCCTGCCCGCCGGTTAGAACATTCGCCATCTGAGCCTCCAGTTTCTCATCAACCTCCTTATCGGGTTCGATCACATTAGGTGCTCCTAAAAATTTGTTAATCCGTGCCGGAGTAACAGTAAAAATTTTCCCACGGACAAAGACTTTTCCATACAACTTAGATGATGGATTAGCAAAATCATGACTAAGATTAGCGTAAAATTGCTTAACAATTTCAGCAACATACGGCTTGACATAAGTCACACTCCTCAAAACCATTCTTTTGGTTCAGAAAATCAACAAGATTATACTGAGAAAAATCTTTCAAGTCCACTGCCCTATCATTCAAAATCTCATGATTTTTGAAGAATTCCCAATTTTTCTTAGCAATATCATTGTAGAAAAATTCAGAAAGAGCTTGTGATACCTCAAGCTTGGAATCGGAGTCAGCAACATCTTCAACATGACGTTTAGCCTTCTTGGCAGATTTTCCTCTGGACTTTGATGGTGATGAAAAAGTCATCTCGCGTTTCCCTTTCTTGGAGACCACTGCTTCTTCCTCAGGCTCGGCATTGTCATCTGTCTCCGATGGTTGAGCAGACGGAGTGTGTTCTTCAGATTTTTCTTCTGAGGTCGCCTCCTCTCTCGCCTCTTCATCTGGTCACTGTCGACAGATATGGGTTCAACCAGATCTTTTGAGGAACTTCCGGCCATGTGTAGTCGTTTAGAACGACGTGCTGACGGAACCCTCTTGACCTTAGAGGACTTCTTCTTGGGCGGTGATGGAGTCGGAGTAGAGTGTTCTTAAGCTTTCTCTTGGGGCTCCTGGTCAACTTCAGAGAATGTAACTTCAATGGGGCCTCCATCATAGTCTGCTTCCTCGGAGGGGATGACCGGGTCAACCTGTTCTTCGGCAAGAACGGGAGTATCTAGATCTAGAAAATCAAAGGATGGCATCACAATGCCACTGAGGGCTATGATAATCGCCTGCTCGGATGATAGAGAAAGAGTAGAGGGCTGCATCGGAGAAGGTGCTGGCAAGGAGAGAGGTTTGGATTGAACCTCCGAGCTCTCAATTTCAGGAGAAATCTCCATAGGTGCATTCCCTCGCGACGGCGAGAGGAGAACAGTCGGCCGAAGGAGAGGAGTAGTGTCCGGCGACAAGAGCCGAAAGGGGTTTGGCACGATAGATCGTGGAGGAGTTAGGATTGGCTGCGGCGGGAAGGAGGAGAGTTGCCGGATGTATGCTGATGTTTCAGGATCGCTCAAAAACTCTTCGAGTTGCTTCATTTTTTTTAGGTTCATGGTGGACAGAGAAAAATTGAGAAAAACGAGAAAACGAAAAAGGAAGACGAAAGGGTTTTCAATTTAGAAGATTCGAAAGCAAAAATCAGAATGAGAGAGACAAGAATGAATATGAATATAGAGGGATATAAATATAGTTGATAGATTCCCGCCTCCAAATAAATAGGAATCAATAAATTAAAGATATAGTCAAAATAGGTATTAAAGATAGAATAAGATACATTTCCAGATACATTCAACTGACTTTCAAAAATTTCCGTTTTTTTTATATATAATTATCCAACTATTGTCACCAAAATTTTATTTATCAGAAAACTTTTGATACATCATAGAAAACTTTATTAAGAAGAGAAACAGATGATGAATAGATGAATAACCAAAAGAATCTCATAAAAATCATTTATCTAAGATCTTTGATCTAGTTATATGATTTTATAAGAACAATCATGGTTTCACCTTAAAATAGGCCTTTTCATCCTCAAATCTGTTCAACTTCACAGTTAACGATGATATTCCAAAAGTGTGACAACAGTTGGGTCAACTGTATTTTTCATATAGAACACAAGCCAAGAGATTTTCTCAAAATTGAGAATCTCTCATAGCTTAAAGCTTTTGTAAATAAATCAGCCAGTTGATTATCTGTACTAATATATTCTAACTTTAATAACTTCTTTTCAACTAAATCTCTAATAAAATGATACCTTAAATGAATGTGCTTGGATTTAGAGTGGTGGACAGGGTTCTTTGCAAGGTTGATGGCATTTGTATTGTCACAGAGCATTATTAAGGAATCGCTTTCTAGGCCATAATCATCCAGCATCGACTTCAGCCATATCAATTGAGTTGAACAGCTCCCGGCAGCCACATATTCAGACTCGGCTGTGGACAATGAGATACAATTTTGCTTTTTGCTGTGCCAAGAGATGAGATTGTTTCCTAAGTAACAACATCCTCCACTTGTACTCCGTCTATCATCAATTTCTCCAGCCCAATCAACATCACTGTATCCAACAAGATCTGTTGTTGTGTCCTTTGTGAACCATAGACCCAATTCACAAGTTCCGGCCACATACCGAATGATCCTTTTGACCGCCTTAAGATGTTCCTCCTTGGGACAAGATTGAAATCGAGCACATGCACACACACTGTACATGATATCAGGTCGACTAGCAGTTAGATAGAGAAGACTCCCGATCATTGATCTATACAAGGTTGGATCAACTTCAGGTCCAACTGCATCCATTGACAATTTTTCAGTTGTGCTCATTGGAGTTCTCATGTGCTTTGCATTCTCCAAACCGAACTTCTTTACAAGGTTTTTGGCATATTTTGTCTGTGAGACAAAAACACCATTTTCCTTTTGTTTGACTTGAAGTCCAAGGAAATTACTAAACTCACCGACCATGCTCATTTCAAAAGTTGTGGACATTGCTTCAACAAATTCCTTCAAAGCTTTCTCACTTGTCGACCCAAACACTATATCGTCGACATAGATTTGAGCGATTGTAAGCATGTCTTTATCTTTCTTGAGGAATAAAATTCTATCAGCATGACCCCTGGAAAATCCAAACTCAAGCAAGAATTCAGTTAACCGACTATACCAAGCTCTTGGAGCTTGTTTTAGTCCGTATAATGTCTTATGTAATTTATACACATGACTTGGGTTTGTTGGATCTTCAAAACCTTTGGGTTGTTCCACGTAAGCTTCTTCTTCCAAAATTCCATTGAGAAAAGCCGCCTTAACGTCCATCTGGTGAAGAGTGATGTTAAGGTAACATGAAATGGTAAATAAAATCCTAATTGACTCTATTCGTACAACCGGAGCAAAAGTTTCATCATAGTCTATACCTTCTACCTGAGTATAACCTTGGGCAACTAAGCGAGCCTTATTTCTGATGATATTCTCAAATTCATCAGTTTTATTTTTGAATATCCACTTGGTCCCAATAACATGTACTCCAGAGGGTCTAGGCACAAGTGTCCAGACTTTGTTCCTCACAAAATCAAGTAATTCGGCCTGCATTGCACTAATCCAAAACTCATCTTTTAAGGCTTCGGTTACATTCCTAGGTTCAATCATGGACAGAAACACAACACTACCAACTTCATTTATGACACACGACAAACACACCATCCTTACCATTTCTTTGTAGTTGGTAATGACTTTACCTCTTGTTCGGACCCCTTTGTAAACATCTCCAATGACTTGGTCAATTGGATGATCTTTGCTAATTCTCTTCGGAGGGTCTCTTCGAACACTACTTTGAATTACTGCAGGGATTTCTGAATCGTCAAGATCAGGATCTGATTCAGGTTCATCGGAAGATGTATCCTTGTTTGTCGCTGAAGTGGGCTCAACTTCAGGGTCAACTTGTTTCACATCGGTGTTTCCTGTATTTCCCTGGATCTCAATTACACCGTCAGTATCATCAGTAGGAGTATACAAACTAGCCATATCATTAAATCTTATATTCACACTCTCCATTACAGTTTTGGTCCTGAGGTTATAAACACGATAGGCATGACTGTTAAGAGAGTAACCAATAAACACACATTTGTCACTTTTAGGGTCAAACTTGTAAAGATAGTCCCTATCATTCAAAATATAACAAACACAACCGAATACATGTAAATATTTCAGGTTGGGTTTTTTACCATTCAGAATCTCGTATGACGTCATGGTGGTTCCGGTTCTTAGGTTTACTCAATTACTTACATGACATGCAGTATTTAAAGCTTCAGCCCAAAACCGTTTAGCCAACTTCTTAGAGTGCAGCATTACAGTGGCCATCTCTTGTAAAGTCCTATTTTTTCGCTCGGCCACTCCATTTTGCTGAGGTGTCTTTGGGGATGAGTATTCATGATGAATACCTTCTTTTGTACAAAAGTTGAGGAGTTGTATATTCTCAAACTCCCTCCCATGATCGGATCTCAACCTCTTAACACAAGCGTGATAAAAGTTTTTGATCGTAGCATACAATTCTAAGAAGGTATCATATGTTTCACCCTTATTTCTTAGAAATTTCACCCAAGTGTACCTTGATAGATCATCTACAATGACAAAAGAATACCTCTTACCTCCAAGGCTTTCAACTTCAACCGGTCCCATAAGGTCCATATAAAGTAGTTCGAAGCAGCTTTGAGTTGTGAAAGGTCTCTTAGAAGTTGTCACAACAGGGTGCGATGCTTTGACTTGTTTTCCCTTTTGACAATCTCCACAGAGGCTAGGACTTGCAATATTCAACTTGGGAACTCCTAGAACAACATTTAGTCTTTGGAGATTCTTCATGTTACGGAAGTTGGTGTGTCCTAATTTTTTATGCCAAAGCTGCACCTTATTCACCTGCGCACTTAGTCAACTGTTTCTATTAGTCTCATAGATATTATTAGAAGACCTTACCCCTGAGATCACATGGTTCCCGTTGCTGTCCATCACAGTGCAACTTTCTTTATCAAAGATGACGCTGAAGTTGTCATCACATAGTTGACTGATGCTAATAAGATTTGCTGTCAGCCCTTCAACATGTGACACATTAGCCAACTTTGGGAGTCCAGGACTGTCCAAGGTTCCGCGTCCTACAATTTTGCCATTTGATCCTCCTCCAAAGGTTACTTCGCTACCATTTACTCTTTGATAGTTTGATAGGTAACATCTAGAACCAGTCATGTGACGTGAGCATCCGCTATCAAAGTACCAAGTAGTTGAGTTATTATCTGTTGATGCAGTGAAGACCACTTGGCAGATAACTGTGGCAGTAACTTTGGGTCTCCATACCAATTTCTTGGACTTGTCACCCTTGCTTGTAAGGATAGGATTTGATGCTTGTTTCCTCAAATGCATCTCCTTTTGGTGTTCCTGCAAGAACCTATGACAGAAAGGTTTAATGTGTCCATGGAGGAAATAATAGTGACAAATATACCTCCCACGTTTCCTTTTTACTGACGAAGTGGAGGGAACTTCCTTTGCTTTTACAAATGGTTTTCCATGGGTAGACATGATTTGTGTAAAGACGGGCTTCACACTTTTATCATAGCCTATCCCATGTGAAGTTACCTGAGTTTGAGCAAGAACCTCATCTAGCTTGGAAGTACCGGTGTTGAGCCTTTTGAAGGTCTCATTTGCATGGTTGAGCTGGATCCTCATGTTGTCAATCTCAGCATCTTTCTTTGTCAGCATTACTTCCAGCTTTGCCAGTGACGCCTTCTGGATAGTGCTTTCCTCATTAAGTGACTCCACCACTTTGCATTGTTTGCTCCATTTTAAGTACAACTCTTTGTAGAGTCCCTGCATCTTTACCAGTAACTCCAATGTTTCTTCTTCAGAGACTTCTTCCTCCTCATCTGCAATGGTTACAACAGTGTTGAAACAAAAAAGAGTTTTGTAATAAGACTCATCATACCTTTCAGAAGTTATCTCAACTTCAGTGTGACTTGACTTATTCTCTTCAACACATACTGCAGTTAAGGCTGCGTGCTCATTTAGTGCATCATCTGGGATCTCCTTTACATAAATCCCTGAAGTGTCTAGCTCACTGTCACTAAGAGATAGGAAATTAACTTGTTTCCCAAGTTTTCGAAAAGTGTTTGGACACTCGTTTGCAAAGTGCCCATAGCCTTTGCACTCATAACATTGAACAGTGGAGAAGTCTTTCACTTCCTTTGATCTGAAATGGTCTGATGCAGCACGCTTTATGATCTTTGGTTCCTTTCCAGGTGTGTTCAGTCTTTCATAGAGAACCAAGGATCCGGAAGAATCATTTCGAGGCTTGCGTTGTTCACCTTCTCCCTTTTGTTGTTTCCCTTTGCTAGCTCGAATGAGAGTGTTAAGTCTTCTGGTAAGAAGAGCATAATCAGGATTCTTTTCATTGATTTCTTCAAGATCTTCATCCTCTTCTGCGACATAAGCTGCAGTTGACTTCGAAGTTGTCCCGACAGTCAAGGAAATTCCCTTTTTCTTATGTCCACCTTTTTCATTCAATTCCATCTCGAAGGTCTTCAAATCATTCATCAGTTTAGTAAAGTCCAAGCATCCAGTATTCGAAGCCGTATCAATTGCAACAACCTTCATGTTAAAACGAGGTGTTAGTGTCCTCAAAGTTTTTGAGACTAACATTTTGTTGGTGATCGGATCACCAAGATCAGTGCATTCATTTGCTATCTCAAGCAGCTTGTTGCAATAATCTCTAACGGTTTCATCATCCTCCATTTTCATGTTTTCAAATTTCGTGGTAAGAATTCGATACCTCGATTCTTTAATTCCAACATCACCTTCGTAATGTTGCTGGAGTATATCCCATGCTTCCTTGGCCGACTCACAATTTCTTATGAGTTTGAACATTTGAACATCTAAGGAGGATTGAATTGTGTTGAGTGCCTTATCATTGTAGGTAGCTTCTTCATTTTGTTCCCTGGTCCACTCTGACGGAGGGATGCGGTACGAGTCTCCATCAGCATCCACGGTCTTAGGATGCGTCCATGTCTTTTGTACGGCATTCCATGCTCTTGCATCAATCGATTTGATGCATGATCTCATTCGAACTTTCCAGAAGGAATAGTTTATGCCATCCAGAACAGGAGGTTTGTTGAACAACGGGTTCGTGCAGTCCATTGTGCTTTACGAAAACAGGATCACCACTTAGTATGTCAAGTGTCTGCTCTCGATGCCAATTGAAGAAACTGAACTCTCGGTTTCTTACAGAGTTGTGATCAAAGTTGTATCTGAAGTTGAGACAACTTTGAACATGCAGCGGAAATGTAGTAACTGAACAATGGATTGAAACTTTCACGAGATTATATTTCTATAATCTCGCAAAGTGCCTCAGGGCAAAAACTTCACTACTTTGAATATGTGAATTACAAAAACACTACTAGACAAAATCTCACTAAATATTAAGACACTTTATCTCTTCCTTCACAGAAGATTGTGACTAAAGTTGTCTTAACTAACTCTAGTAGAAATCAGTAAATATGAAAAATGATCTTTGTAATATCTGAATGTACTCTCTAAAAACCATATCTAACACTATACAACTGATTCCTATTTATACAAAACTCATTACTTGGTCTCTACTTCAAATAACAACTTGATCTCTTCATCCCTAGATTTGCGCCGCACGTTTGCAACTTCCATAACAACCTTTCAACCTTTTGACTCAATCAACTTCTGGATTTAGTCAAGCACAACAAACTTCCTAGAATATCTCAACCAATTATCTTCCTGCACAAGCAAATAAAGAAAGACAAAACAAAACATATCCAAACTAATACAAAACATACGGTTATAAACAAACCAACGGTTTCAACACACTAGCTTAATAATAGTATTATAGTTCTGTATTTTTTTTTTGTCTTAGTTTTTATTATCTTATTGAAAAAACTTTAATTTGAACTATATTCAATTCAATTCATCGACAAGAAATAAATGAATATTATTTCAATTGTGTAATACAAAAAAAATCATGAATTCATTAATGTAAAAATAAATTACAAAATTATCACAAAACTAAACAATGAAGAAGTTGGGCAAAATAGATCACATAGTAAACCAAAACTTGAAAAAAGCGCTACAATTGCACTCAATGTACAAACTCGATGGCTACTTTAAAAACAATAAACAAAACAATGAAAATACAAAAACACTTTAGATAATTAAAATAAAATACAAACCAGCCGCGCGAATTACAATATTAACGCTAAACTAAATAAAGAATTTCATTTCACATATAAAATAATAACTGTAAATTAATTATTTGTATGTTAAAGTAAACACTAGAGGTAAAAGTTATAAGAGATGTTTTAACTGTTCCATATATATGTTGTAAGCCACGGGAGATCATTTTATTGATATATTGCATCAAATTTTGCATAGAGAAATGGAGACAACATGAGATTTTCATATTCTATTTAATTTGAGTCCTCATACAATTTTATCTATTGAAGCTAGATATATATAAAACTCGCGCCTTCTTTAAACTTGATTGTGAAAAGTGTGATTAATTAGTTAACTTAATTTGCATTGAGACTAGATAGTAGTAAATACAAGCCTTAATTTAATTAACTCTCAATATCAAAAAACTTAAATGAAAAGATTTCATAATTTGGACTAGCTTGCTTTGGCCCTATATATAAATGTAAACCACACCCCTATATACAGCATGCTTTTGTTGAAAAATTCAAAAATTAAACAACAATATTAATTACGTACGATCGACTAGTTATTTGTATATTTTAATTTCTTTTTAGTTAGGCAGTGTTTACTGCAGCTCATCATTGACTTGTAACGTGTAACGCATGATTCCTTCTCCATGAACTTCATGATTTTGTGTTCGAAAATTCATACATGGAAAGAAATAAAGAATGAAAGAAAGAAATTAAAGATGTTTATTATTTTAAAAGGCCTGCCATTAACATGAGCACCCACACAGACATGAATTAACAAACTTAGCTGTGCCATTTTCTTTTTGCTTTTATTTTTTATCTTATTTTTTGATGTTTTGACGGATTATTTTTCAAAATGGTCAATTAATTTGACCAAAACTTTTTTAATCAAGACACGTACATTTGTCATTCTCAACTTCTCCTTTCATCGATCCGAAAAATGGAAATTCATTGCGACCAATATTATCAATTAATTCTACAAACACCGATTTTACCAATTCATCTAACGAAATTAAGAATGAGACTTTTTGCTGGAAAAAAAAAACTGTGCTCAGACCAATTTATGAATCAACCACACAATTTAACTCAACTACTCCATCTATAAAGATTCGTAGATAAGGTAAATTGTAAGGAATTAATGTATTTATTAATTATTCTCAATAGTAATTGAATATTCACATTGTGTCCCTAGGTAGCTACTAGCTAGCAAGACTAAAATTAACTAGTGAGCTCACTCTAATCTTCACCTCAACTAAATTATGCGTCCCAGGTCGTTACGTACTCCTAAATTAAGTTTGAAAGGATCTAACTTGTTACGTTGGTCTTCCAAGGGACAAAAAAAAAAGATTAATCGATGAGTACAGGTAGGATCCAACTTTACAAGCAAGTTATTCTTCTAATTTAATTACCTAGCTAGCTAGTCAAAATATTGTACGTTTATTTAATTAGGTAATACGCAATATTTGTACACGTACGGCATGTATGTATGTATGTGTGTGTGTGTGTGTGTGTTTCTGTCAAAATATATGTATCCTCAAATTAAATCATCAACTCGCATGAATTGTTTTCTAAATAAATACGTACTGCGCTTATAAGTAGTAACATATATACATGTCGAAAAAAAACTTTCCGCAATGATACTATTTCGTGCATGTGCCAGTTGAATATTAAGTTTGCTGTTATATTTAAATATCGTTATGTCGCCAGTTTTAATTAATTTTCTATTAATTTATATTTTCAACAATTAATTTCGGTATAGACCGATTTCATCCGATTCAAAGGAACAACAATAGAATTAGAGCGGTAGAGCCCCAACATATTCGGGAAATTCTTCGATGCCATATATCTAGCTTGGGCATCACGAAACTGCTTCCCCAAAAAAAATCAGAATTTATTCGAAATTCTGCATATATTGATGATGATAATTACAGCTCATGTCTTTTAATTAATATTATATATACACACACACACACTATAAACCATCCATTATTATGATTTTTTTTAAAGATAAAGTAATAAATAATAATGGTTAACAGTGCTGTATAATCAATTAAATCAATCTTCTAAATTGCATATATGAACGAAAGAATATATAAATTTAATCGAAACTGAGCGATATATAGTATACATAAAATTCAAAATCATGTACAGAGGATGACTGCATGGATTCTACTTTCTAGGGGCTGTTTGGTCCTACAAACAAATGAATAAATTTTCTCTGCACTAATCAGAAAAAGCAATCAACGGCGGGAGCGACGTTGCCAAACAGGAACTTATTTTCGGAGGGAGTCAAGTTCAAATCCAAACACAAAACTCTCCTGCTATTCGATTTCTTCACAATCGGCGCGAGCGGAGGCGACAGCGACAGATCCGGCGACGGCATCCGCTTCTGACCGGTGACCGATCTGTGTCGCCTCATGTGACCGCCGAGCGCCTGCCCGATCGGGAACTCCAGTCCGCAAATGGCGCATTCATGCGTCTTCGGCTTCGGCGGCGACGCCTCCCGCAGGAGATCGTCTCCCGCCGTCGTCAATCTCGGCTTCTTGTGGCTGGCACGGTGGCCGCCGAGTGCCTGGAATGACGGGAACTGCCTGTTGCATGTCTTGCACTCGAACACGCGGTTTATTTCTCCTTTTCCGCCGCTGCCGTGGGTGCCGGATAATAGCATCAAACAATTGGCCATGGTTTGTATATCCTCGAGATCTGATCCTTCTCTATTTCTCTTCATCATCATCATTTTGCTGTTGTGTGAAAATTGGTAATTAATGGATGTTTAATGTTGTTTGTATAAGTAATGAGAAAATGACTGAAAATTGGGGGATATATATTGGAAATTCAGGGTTAAAGGAGGTTGAGGTAGATGGATTAGACAGTTTGACTTGATGTAAAAAATTGACCTTTCGCGCAAAGAGAAAATCAATTAGAAAGGGGAAATTTGGGCGATCTTTCTTCTCGGAGAAGCAACTCAAATTTAAGAATGCTTGCATTTCAGTAACAACTAATTTCTTCTGTGCTTAAAATTCTTCCTTTTACATTTATTTGTATTAAATTTATGTTTTTGCTTGAAAGTAATTTAATTAAGAATTTTAATATAGCCTTAATGAGCTACCTAGTGTAATTACACTGCCGTAAGTAATCATTATATATTATATTTTATTAGTTGCATAAAATAAGTGAAAATTATAATTATTTGCTACGTGGTGCTAATATCGCATAATTATTCAATAAAATAATTAATAAGGGATACTATTCTGGTTTGAAGTTGTTGATGATTAAAAAGAATAATAGGCAAGTAGTGCAGTTAGTGTAATTGATATAGATAATTAATGGAAATGAAGTGTGAAAAGGCAGTGAGAATGCGTCAGTGACCGCGTAAGCATGAGCGCGTGTGGTTGAGTAGAAGTAGTAGGAGAGTCGTGTGTGGCGAGCTCAGAAGGAAAAAAACTAGTACCTGGAGCCTGGAATCTTCTATGTTCTAGACTTTTTCATAGCATACATACTACTACTAAGATTACGTCACTCTTCCATACCGTACAATATTTAATTTCCATTCTTCTAGAGCCAAAAGCGATTATTATTTTTGGGAATTAATTATTATGGTATTACACTTCCATTCCTCTGTTCCGTCGCCCTGGGCCATACAAATTAATGGAAAATTACACGCTATCTCCGGGTAGGGCCTTAGGGTCTAATATTTTGACAAGTGTCCCATAAAGTTGATATTCATACTTTTATTTTTCTTTAGACACTCCAAATCTCTTATTCTTTTTCTTTACTAAACTTAATACTTTTATTTTAACCTTTTTTTTGTGAGAATATGAATTAAATGGATTTCCTGTTTTATTTTGTTACGTAAAAATAAACGTAATTTTGTTAAATTTAATTATGTTTAAATTAATTAGTTGAAATGTGCAAAAAATAAGGCGTTTGAAAAATAATTTTGGCGTTTGAAAAATAATTTTTCCATATAGGCACATACGTTGACAATTATGTTTTAGTTATTTTTATGAAATATTCCGTATGGGCAAATTTTTTATTGTTATTAAAAAATTATGTTATGGGAGAAAATGACATCGATTATGAAATATTTTAATTTGAAATATTTTTAACATTTTTTTTGTGAGAATATGAATTAAATGGATTTCCTGTTTTATTTTGTTATGTAAAAATAAACGCAATTTTGTTAAATTTAATTATGTTTAAATTAATTAGTTAAAATGTGCAAAAATAAGGCGTTTGAAAAATAATTTTGGCGTTTGAAAAATAATTTTTCCATATCGGCACATACATCGACAATTATGTTTTAGTTATTTTTATAAAAATGACATCGGTTATGAAATATTTTAATTTGAATTCCAACATTTCACTCCATAACCATTCTTACAGTTTCGTACCTAAATTAGGGTTAGTAGTAAATGGGTGAGAGTGGAGATATAAAAAAATAGAGTGAGAGTGGAAATATGAAAAATGGGGTGGAAAAAACTTGAAAAAAGCACTACCCGGGGGATAGCGTATAATTTTCCCAAATTAATATTGCTCACAGACCCACACTTTCTTACTTTTTTTTGTTTTTAATTAATTTGTTAATTATGTAATTATTATAAATATTAAATAGTGATTCAATGAAGACATTATATATTTTCCTAAATACTATTTGAAATAATGAAATATATATTGAGACTAGAGAGAGAGGAGGAGGGAGGGAGTTCGTTTCCTAATAGTTAATTTTTGTCCCAAAAATGATATTATTAATTGTAATTAAAAAATTTAGGAGGTTGAGATAATTATATAATTGAAAATGATGTTAGTTAGTTGAACCGGCGGCCAAAATTAAAAGTAATTTTAAGCAATAGTGGTATGAATTAATGTACAAGTAGTGTGAAATGAGAGAAGTAATAAAGAGATAAATAAGTAATAAAATGAATGCATACGTAGGCGATGATCTAGTATAGATAAAAGCGTGGAGCACAAGTAATTAAGTTTGGATTAGATTACTTTGGTTATCGTCAATCCATATCTTAGTTGTTGCTTACTGGACCATATATAATACAACTGCCTGTAGCTACCTACGTTCTACGCGTTTCACTTCTTCTAGAACTATCAACTCTTCTATTTCATTCTTCATTAAACACCTAACAAATTTTGTGGAAATTTACCAAATGGCAGGTCTTGTGCGCACTAGGTGCATATCAGACGGTCAACGCATTGATTAAAAAATTCGTTAAAATTATTGTCATTCATGATACTGAAAAGTATCAATTTCAAAGTCGAAAAGTATCATTTGTATCATTAAAAAGTATCGGCCAAACAAAATAAAGGAAAAAAATTGTTAAAATCAGTATCAATCTAAACAATAAAAGGTATCATTCAATTTTTTTTTAAAAAAAAGTATCACTTGTGTCCCTAAAGAGTATCACCCATTTTGACAATTTTTTTGGTCAACACGTTGACCGTCTGATGTTCATCTTATGTACATGAGTATTTGTGTTTACCAAAACCTTTCCAATGCATCTTACAAATCATATAAATTAAGGATAATTCTATCGCAAATACTCCTGTACAGACGGTCAACGCGTTGACCAAAAAATCATCAAAACAGATGATACTTTTTAGCGATACAATTGATACTTTTTTTAATTTTGAATGACACTTTTTAATATTTTGATTGATACTAATGTTAATAGTTTTTTTCTTTATTTTTTTCTGATCGATACTTTTTAATGATACAAATTATACTATTTGGGCTTTAAAATGATACTTTTCAGTCTTATGAATGATACTAATTTTGGCGGATTTTTTGATCAATGCATTGACCGGGTCAACGCATTGACCGTACGTCTGATGTGCACCTAGTGTACACAAGACATGCCCTAATTTTATTTGGCACAAATTGTGCCAACACAAATTGTAAATAATTATGTTAAATGACTAAATTATCCTTATTAGATTATTTATCTTAAAAGAATTCAAAATTTTAAATTTCTCTCTTTTCATTCACTTATGTCAATATCTCTCTCCCACCATTTAATAATTAAACTCTTCAACTTTTTAATTAATCACTTATTAGCTCAACTTAATTATGATTATTTCATTAATAAACAAACGTGTCTTATAAGATAATTAACTTTATGGTTTTTTCAATTCATAGTATGACATCGAGTTCAATTTTATTATATATTGAAAAACGTTCATATAGATAATTAAACTTTGAACTTCAATTCTTCAATTAATCAAATGTTTACTCAATTTATGATTATGTGATTAAAAAACATTTAAAAAATTACTGATTGCACATTATATGTAAATTAAACAAAGATAACATGTGAGAAAATATGATACATTATATTTAATAATATATAATTCATTCATAGCATGTTTATAGTGTTTAAACCAATTTTTTCATTGGCATTTTCATTAGGCAAAAATAACAGCATAATTATTATATGACACTTATATATTAGAAGTAGAATCATCGATGGTGTCGGTAATATCAATCACCGAAATATTTTTAGCTTCTTCATCCTTTATCTTTTAAACCACCTCAAAATATAGCTCGCACAAGTTAGACAATGAAGGCTCATCCAGTAAAAGTCGTCATGGCTCGTCAGCTCCAAAAATCTTCACTTCCCTTGTTAGGAACCCTTTAATGTCATTTGATTTCAAAAAAAAAAAACTACTTAACGTTATTCTTAAGATCCTCAAATTGTTCCCTCAATGAGTTGTATAGTGACTCTAATGAGGCTGGTGAGAGAGGCACTTTCCACTCACGTTTCTTTCGCTTGGATGATAAATGTGGGGTTTGAGACATTTATAAGATTTTCAATTGATGTTATCGAATTACTTTCGTTACAGATACTTATATAATACACAAATGACTTTTGATTATACACGTGTTTAATCATCAATTAATATATAGTTAAATATAGAATAAATACATTTAATTGTTTGTATATCTTAGTAAAAAAAATATGTGAAATAATAATAATAATAATAATAATAATAATAATAATAATAATAATAATAATAATAATATCATCATCATCATCATCATTATCATTATTATACGATAAAACAACTGCCAGATAAAAAAAAAACCGTCAAACTAAAAGACTTCTCAAAAATCTCTGTCAAATTAAGAGACTATCTTATTAAACCTCTACCCTTCTCGCCTTTTCCTCTCCTCTTCTCTCACGTCTCTTCATTAGTGCTCAAATTGTAACTTAAGTTGCAATGCTAAATGCAATAAACTGTCTAGATTAACTTGTATTCCTGATGACTGAATAAAAACCATAGATTGTTTCTTTTTTAAATCAAAATATACTATATAAATTGCATTCCTTATATTTTTTAAACCAAAATATACTATATAAATATCATATTCATGTTTAAGTATAAATATTAATTTGATTGGTTTAATTTCTGCTTTTATTTTGTAAGACAAATTCACCGTACTTGGAAATTGGTGTAGAAAATGTGGATGAATCTCATGCATTATTGATCATTCATGCATTCAAATTAAATGTTGAAAAATTGTGTAGAAAATGAGGAATAAATTTTAATCAGAATTGTATAAGGGTGATAATGTCATTTTACATTGAAATTTTATTAAATTCTACATTTGTTCCGGTACAATTTGTGCCATTTAGCATTGTCCATAAATTAATTCATTCTAATATATATATATATATATATACATATACAAATGGTTTATTTTATTTATTTCTAAAATTACCTTTTGTCTTCTATTTCCACTATCGACCTACGCATAATTAGAAAATTCCTTATTTTTTTATTATGTCAAGGTAACCTGCGGTAGATGTTATCGAAGTGCGCAATATGTAAATCTCGCTTATGTATAATAACCTATAAATCACACAGAAATCATATTTGAAAAAATTAGGTGTGACAGACTCACGCATAGTAATGTTAGTGAGATTTAAACATGTACTAATAAGATTAGTGGTTAGACATTCAAGAGATGGGGATCTCCATATAAAAAATAGACATAATTGAATTCAAAATTCACTGTTAAAAAGTAAAGTATTGTTACTATTGTAGGTTAGAAATTAAATATTAATTAATTGTTCTATAAAATATATTGTTTTGGGTGAGGAGATATATATATATATATATATATATATATATATATATATATATATATATATATTTGTATGTATGTATATGTGGATTTGGTTCAAATAAGTACTAGTCTTTGTGTGAGAGTTAGGAATGATGTTTATTTACTATGATTTATAATTTACTTTATTATATTTTAGTGTTTTTTTAGAGAAAATTTCACTTTTGGTCCCATAGGACACGCCCCTCTCCTCTTTTGGTCTCAGAGCTGTCTGTTTTGGTCTTTTTTAAAAAAAATCGCTCACTTTTAGTCCCATAGGATTCAAAATATCACTTTTAGTCCCAGGGTTTTAAACGTCTGTTAAAGGATAATTGACGGAAACGGCGCACGTGCGGCACGCGTGGCTTAAACAAGCGGGAGTTAAACAAAAGTCGATCTACAGTCAGAATTTCCCAAATTCAAACCCTACACTCAAGAAATCCCCAAATTCGACCCAAACCCAAACCCTAATTTTGCCCTAATTTGACCCCCAAATTCAACCAAACTTTGAAATTTCATCTAAAGTAGTACCTAACATGATTCGACGGAAGATTTTCTTGACATTACCGCACCCAAATTACGGTAAGCTTCTTCCTCTCTCATTTTTTCGGCCACAGTTAGAATTTCATCACTCATCTTTCATTTTTACTTCAATTCTCACTGTAACAACATTTTTTCATGGTTTTTTGACAGTTGGGTGTGATTTCTGGTATACCCTAAGGCTGACGCATGGAGGAATGTCAATCAACGATGACGGTGAGTACAGCTATCTAGAAGGCACCCTTAGTGTTTTTGATTTTGTTGATAAACGTAAGTGAAGTATGAAGTACTTAGAGGGGCTTTGTGAGCAGTTAGGGTACACGGGTGAGATGAGGTTTTATGGACATAATGAGAGGGGGGAGTTGAAGCCTCTCCTGTTAGAGGCTGATACCTGGTTATTGATACTTAGAGCTAAGGAGAGTAGGGAGTTTATGATATACTTGGATGGTAAGAAGGAGTCTATGGGTGAGATTGGGGAAGGTGTTGAAGGGGAGATAGAGTATTTGGATGAAGAGAATGACAATAATGAGGATGACACTGCCAAAATGTTGAAGGAAAGATATTTGAAAACCTATCAGTTAGTGGTTCAGCTAGATGATATTGTTGATGTTGTTAATGCTAGGAAGGGGAATGAGGCAGAGATGAAAGGTGGGGAAACTGAGGCAGAGATGAAGGGTGGGGAAACTGAGGCAGATGATGTAGGCTTGGATGAGGGCATTATTGATCTAACTGTTCAGAGGGGATTGGGTACTGAGAGTGAGATGGGGCCTGGAATTGAGAGTGAGATGGGGCTTGGGACTGATGCAGGGGATGCAAAGAATGGGATTGAAGGAGAGATGGATAGGGGGAAGGGGAAGGAAATATTGGTTGTGGGAGAGATGGACAGGGGGAAGGGGAAGGGAATATTGGTTGAAAAGGATGTTTCAGACTCTTCTGATGAAGATGTTGACTTCACAGCTGATGATGATAGCTGTGATGAGTTATTAGATGATATCATCTTCGGTGAGAACATAGATAGAGATGTTGAGTGGGTAGGGGGAATGGATGATGATGAAGAGGCAGATACTTCAGATTCTGAAGATAGTGAGGCATTGGAGGGAAGTGATTTTGATAGTGCAGATTCTGGAGAGGAAGAGGGAGAGACCAATGTGAGGGGTGTAGGGGGATCAAGAGCAAGGGTGCCTGCACTTCAATTAGGTCAAGTGTTTAGCACAAAGAATGATTTCAAGGATACTGTTACTGGCCAAGCTGTTGTAGAAGGTAGAGCTATTAAGTTTATCAAGAATGACACTAGAAGGGTGTATGCAAGATGTAAGAAGGTTGAGGAGGGGTGTGACTGGCATATCAATGCCTTGAAGGTCAAGGATGAAGCCTCCTTTCAAATCAGGGAGCTGCACTTGACACACACATGTGCAAGGCAGTTCCATGGAACTAATGCCAAGTCAGGATGGCTGGCAAAGAAGTTTGAGAGGAACTTCATGTGTGATCCTAAGCTGAGTGTGAAGAGCTTTAGGAAGGCTGCCATTGCTGAGCTAGGAGTGTATGTGTCTCCACAACAAGCTATCAGAGCAAGGTAGAAGAGCTTGAAGAGCTTGCAAGGGAGTACCACTGACCAATATTCAAGACTGTGGGATTATGCAGATGCATTGCTAAAAAAGAACCCAGGATCCACAGTGATATTGCAGTGTGAGCATGTAGCTGGTGAGAACAAGTTTAGGAGGATTTATATCTGTCTTGGGGCTGTGAAGAGAGGGTTCAAGTCTGGGTGCAGGCCATGGATTGGGGTGAATGGCTGCCACCTAACTAGAATGAATAGTTGGGTTCTATTGACTGCAGTAGCCATGGATCCAAACAATGATCCATATCCATTGTGCTATGCAGTAGTGTCAGTTGAGAATAGGGCTGAGTGGGAGTGGTTTTTGAGGCTGCTGAAGGAGGATTTGATGTCTGAGAGGGAGGATGTATACACCTTTATGTCAGATAGACAAAAAGGTTTAATTGGTACATTTGAGAGTGTCCTACCTGGGGTTGAAAACAAGTTCTGTGTAAGGTACTTACATGGGAACCTAAAGAGGGTTGGATTTAGGGGTCAACAGTTTAAGAAGTTGCTCTGGAAGGCAGCAAATGCTACCACTATTCCTGCCTTTGATAGTGACATGCAAGAGATAGATGTTGTGGATAGAAAGTGCTTGGAGTGGCTGCAAGCCAAACAACCCTCTGAGTGGTCTAAATCACACTTCTCTGTCTTTGGGAAGTGTGATACTCTTGTCAATAACATGTGTGAGCAGTTCAATGCATGTTTGTTAGATGCTAGGGAGAAGCCTATACTCACAATGCTGGAGTAGATAAGGGAGTACATGATGTCTAGGCTTCACAGGTATAGAGTGAGGGCTGAAAGGAAGTGGGAGGGTAGAAAGATTTGTTGAAGGATTAGAACAATTGTTGGGAAGCTGATTAAAACTGTTGGAAACTGTATTCCTATGAAGGCAAGTGAATACAACTATGAGGTCTCCTGTTTTGATGGTTCAAGGTATGCAGTCAACTTGCAGGACCAGACTTGTGCCTGCAGGAGATGGGAGTTGACTGGCATACCATGACTGCATGCTGTGAGTGCTATTTGTTCTGAGGGAGGGGATCCAGAAGATTATGTGAATAAATGCTACTCAGTAGACATATATACATCAGTCTACAACCATGTAATTAGCCCAATGAATGGAGAAGAGCTGTGGGCTAAGACTGGTTATATACCACCCCTGCCACCCACATTCACTAAAAAACAAAAGGGAAGACCTGCACAGCTAACGAGACCTTCGGCAACTGAAAGCCCAAAGAAGAAGTAGAAGTTGAGTGAAGTGCAGCAGCTAGGCAAGTAGAGGTTCAAGGTTACTTGTGCAGAATGTGGAGTGGAGGGCCATAACAGGCTTGGATGCCCTGTGACAAAGGTGCATTCTTAATTTAAAGTCTACTTCATGTTTGTGTTTAACAATTCCTAACATATTTATTATGTTTTATATAGAGAGCTGAAAAGGATGGTGATGGGGCTGCAAGAGAGAGTGTGGGAGCTCATATGGCTGCTGAAGTAGATCTACATATTTCATAACTTAAGTAATTGTAGATAAGTTTATATTTATCCACTTGCTAATACTAGTTTTCTCTTATATGCTACCTAGGGAGCTCAGATGGAGGCTGAGTAAACCACCACCCAACTTGATGAAGTGGTTCTCGCACAACCTGACTTTCCCAGTAGCCAAGAGCAAGAGCAAGAAGAAGTTGAAGATGATGTGATGGCTTTCATTGACAACTTCCACTCCAGCACCAAACCAACAACTAGGAGGGGAAGAAAGATGTTGGTAAGTTACTGCAATATACCTTTAGAGTCTGTTTATTTCAAGTTAATAATTGGTATTAACTTTCATATCATGTGAAGGCAAGCAAGAGGGCTTAAAGCAAGAAGGAACTGGACAGGGCTCTAATGACACCACCCAAACAAGCCTACTCCATTTTAGCTACAGTGAATGCCCCTGAGCCAGCCAAGAAAGGTGTTCAAATCAGAGCCCCCCCTCCCATGAGCTTCCATCCAACTCGGTTGATTGGTGCTGCAAGCAAAGGAAAAGAAAAGGCAAGTGAACAAGCTCCCATGAAGGTCATCACTGAAGGGGGTAAGAAGTTTGTCACTCTATCTAGCCTTAAGTCTGCAGCAAACAAGGGAAAGGGTAAAGGAAGTGGCTCCAAAGGGGAGTGAAAGTGATCTGCATCTCAAAAAAACATCCCATTTTTTGTCTAATAGCTACTACACATTTTTTGTCTAACTGTTGTTTATTTTGCCTCAGTAAAACAGAAATATTCCTGCTAAATATTTTTTGATTACCTTCTGAAACAAACATATTGGAAGTGATGTATATTCAGATGCAATATTTCAGTTTGAGAAAGCCTAAGTTTATGTTAATTTGGCTTTGTTATTTCAGTTTGTTCAATTTCAGTTTGGTCTTTGGTGTTTGTTGAGTTGTATTTCATTTTGTCCAATATGTCTGCTGCTCTTTGGTGTATTTGTTGAGTTAAATATCAGTTTGGGTTAAGTGATGTATATATTCAGATGCATGGTTTTGTGGGATGCTTGATGTATTTTGGTAGCATTTATGTGTTAATTGATTTGATTTTGTTGGTTTTGTGGGAATATTGATGTATATCCCTGCAAAAATAATGTGGAATCAGCCTAAAATGTCTGCAGAAAGTTGATTTAAATAATGTTATATTAGTTAGTTAATTTTTAATTTGGGACTGAAATTAAAATTCCTATGGAACCAAAATTGACAGTGATTTTAACGTTTACCGTAACAGAAGGACTAAAATTGACTGTAGAAAAAAAATTGGGACCAAAACAGACAGCTCTGGGACCAAAAGGGGAGAGGGGCGTGTCCTATGGGACCAAAAGTGAAATTTTCTCCTTTTTTTAATATATATATATAGTTTATCTTGTTATATTTTAATGCTAGTCCTAATAACATTAAAAAAAATAAAATAAGATATAAAATCATAATAAATAAGCAATGTTCTGAATTCTCACACGAAGCATAATATTCATTATAACCCACCCCATATGTGTGTGTGGGGGGGTTGGATTTGGTGAGAACCCTCCCCTATATGGGAACTGGAAACTCATCCAAACCATACAAATTTTGATTTCAATGGTTCAGATTTAACACAAAAAGGCGGTGGCAAACTTGTAAATATGTTGAACTTTTTAAAAAAAACAGTGGCATATTGATAAATACAATGAACTTCAAAAGTGAGTGATGAGTGTCTAATTTACACTCTTTTTTATTGCATTTATTTATAAATGCAATAGGTTTATATGTAAATAATGATGTAAATAATGTAAATATTGTTTTAAATCTTTAGTTTTAATAAAAGTGGCCAATACAGGATTTTTTGGGTTAAACAATGCAAAGTAAAGTCAAATTGGAGATTTGATCATCAAAAGCATAAGGAGACGAAAAAAGACGAAGAAAAGAGAAGAAAAAATGAACCTATAGCTTAAACTCGACCCAGAGCCCGATTTTCAGAGGCTTCAGAGACATGTTTTTCTTTGTTCCAAACTCGACCTGTAAACGCGACCTCCTGTGATCGAGTTCCGGGCAAACAAAATCACTTTTTAACTTTTGGCATTCAATTATTGGTCCACTATAATACCTGATTTTTGGAGGGTTTAAACATAACTCCCCCCACTCGAAAATAAAGGATCTCTTAGTATATTTTGAAGCACAAGAAGGAGGAAAAAGAAGAGGAAGAATCATCCATCCATCTTGAAAATTCAAGCCATATGATTGAAGATGAGTGATCAACATTGGGTTTTATCTTCTCCTCTACTCTCTTACACTTATTTTTAGGATGGGTTTTGTTATTTCCCTCTTTGTTCTTGCTATGGATATAAATATGGGTGGCTAGATCCTTTGGGCTCTAGGATGTGGAGGAAAAAATGTGAATCTTGTTCTTGTTGTCAAGATTTCAATTCCTACTAGTTCTTGAATGATGTTGTTTGAGTGACATTCATATAACATCAAATGTTTGAATCACATGCATCTAGTCAATCTTGTGATCATAAGCATGTATGGATTGAATCTATGTATTTGTCTTCTTAATCGAATGTCGAATATGTGGAAGGAAACTAGACCTTTTGTGTTTTTGGTAGGTGTGATCTTGGAATGTATTAGAGATAATCATCCTTATTACATACGCACTTAAGAGATAATCAAGAGATGCTCTATGATATTATGTGGTCTTCCTATCGTTGAACGGAGCATGATTGTGGTGATAACCATTGTTGTGTGTTTAAGAGAAGCATTGTGTATCCATGTCCTAGAGTCTTGTTTTTAACTTGTCATTTGAAACAATTTCCTTTAAGTAATTGATATCTTGCATTGGTTTATAGTTTGATTTTTTGTTTTAAGTAATTTCGTGTTTTTGTGTTTTGATCCTTTAGGATTGGAAACAACCCTTTACTTATTTAAAGTCTAGATAATCTACTCGTCTATAATTGTGGTACTTGTGTTATCGAATTTCATTTATTATTCCCTGTGGACCGACCTCGTTTCATTATCCATACAAATATGCTTTTATACTTGTAAGCATGGCACGAGCATAAATATAAAACAAAAGTAAAGTAGGAGTAATCCAGTGCATCAGTGATTGGGTTATTTTTTTTCCGTCAAAATTTAGATGTTGATGTCAGCATACTTATTCAAATATTGTATAAACTTTAAACAATCATAACTTGCTCTTTTTAATCGGATTTACGCAAATCATATATCAAATTAAAGATCTTTTCGTATTCTTTCATTTAAGATTCATATTGCATATTTTTATTTGAAAAAGATAGATGAAAAATAGAAAAATCAATTTTCAGGTATATTTTTCATACATAGCAGCCCCAAATTTATATCAGCATAGTGTCTGTAATATTTTAACACAGCCTATATAATATTTTAGCATGACCACTATAACTCACATAATTGTGTTTATGATATATTAGTATGAAACTACTCGCATATTAGCATGACATATATGACATTTTAGCATAATACATAACTCATATCAGCATTTAATATTAAATTACTCTCATATTAGTGTGGTGCATATGACATTTCAAAAGTCTTATGTGCACCTGAATAATATAATAAGTGAAACTTTTCAGAATTAAAAGTGGTTTTTTCATGGAAGGTCTAAAATCCTAATTGGAATGAAATAAATCCTAATTGGAAAAAATTAACCCTAATTGGGTTGAAATAAACCCTACAAATGAGCATTTTTATATTTTTCATTCATATTTTATTTGGAGAACCAGAGGCAAGCGACATCTTAAATTAAAGAATATGAAAATTTTTTAATTTGATCTATTATATGAAAAACATTGCGTTCATAACGTTTTAGCCTGAAACTACTCTCTTAATAACATGGTGTATATGCCATTTTAGCATGAGAATAACATGTAAATTTACTCTTAATAACATGTGTTGTTTGTTCATTTTAGCATGACGAAATTACATGAGAATAAGAAAACACAACAACTATTAAATTATCATATATAATACCTAATTGAGATGTAATTGAACTCTAATTGGGATAGAATAAATCAAAATTGGATGAAATAAATACTAATTGAATGGAATAAATCATAACTGAAATGAAATAAACCATAAAAATTAATATTTTGTATTTTTCATCCATATTTTTTGGATAAACATATGTATTCGAGATCTTAAATAAAATAACATAAAAAAGCTTTAATTTGATATATTATATTTCTTTCATTTTATCATGACAAAATTACATGAGAATGACATGTAAATTTACTGATAATATTAATTGTATATGATGTTCGTTCATTTTAGCATTGTGATATTTTCATATTAGCATTATATTATTTTTATTTTAGCATGAAGAAATTGCATGAGAATAACATGTAAATATACTCATAATAATATTTGTGTTGTTCGTTCATTTTAGCATAGATGTATGTTCATAATAGCATGTAAATATGTTCATATTAACATCATATTGCTTTTATTTGATGAAATTGCATGAGAATAAGAAAACACATAAATTATGAAATAAACCTTAATTGGGATATGATGAATCCTAACTAGAATAAAATAAGCCATAAAAATGAATATTTTATATTTTTCTTCATATTTATGCGAATAAACAATGCCATGTGAGATCTTGAATGAAATAGTATGAAAAAGTTGTAATTTGATATATTATATGAAAAAAAATTACGTTTATGATTTTTTAGCATTAAACTACTCTCATATTAACATAGTGTATAAGATATTTTAGCATGGCGTTAAATATCAGTATTACGTTTAAATATGGATGAAGTTACTATTGTTTAATTGAAGACTTTCAATTTATTGTGAAATTTATCTAACATGTAACTCACACAAGCACCATTTATCACACATATTAGAAATAAATTTGAATGATATTATCAATATCAGCATAATTCATGTCATTTTAGCATGAACTATGAACCATTCTAGCATAATGTATATATTATTTTAGCTCGAATTATAACTAATAATAGAATCATCGACGAAAAATGAAAATAAATACCTAAATTAGAATTGAAGACAATATACGAGATAATTAAAAAAGATGAATACATGAATCAATAACATTATATAAAAAAGATGAAATAAGGTAAAAATTTAATTGGGATGATTTAGATACAAAAAATAGCATTTAATCCAAAAGAAATAAAAGCGTCTACAAACAAATTAAGAATCCCTAAAAATTTAAAATGTGCATATAAACATAGAAAAAAAAATCATCAGGAATTCAAAGTCATGTCTGAACCATCAACATGGATTTTGATTTTTCGCATAAAAAATCATCTTAACCTTATATATATATATATATATATATATATATTAATAGGTATAACATTTTATTATTTTAATAAATTATTAAAATTATCATAATTTTTCAATTTGTATTTAGTAAATGGTTTACAAAAACAAACACATAGAGAGAGAGAGAAAAGTGCACAGAGACAAAAAAAAATACGTGGTGTTAGAGAGAAATAAATGGAGAGGGGGGAAGAGTCATGTTTCAAAATATAAGAATTATTGAATTAGCATAATACACTCATTTACTTAAAGTTGTAAATAATGGTCATTAAGATTTAAGTTATGGAGGGATTAGATGAATTCCTAATTTCTACATAGAGGAAGAATTCTCATTTAAACTTTTCCATATGTGTGTGTGTGTGTGTGTGTGAATAGGTTCAAATGAATACTAGGTATTCGTGTAAGAACTGGGAACTATGCTTATTTAGTATAATCTTATAGCTTATTTTAGTGTATTTTAGTGCTAATTTTTTTTAAAAAAAATTTATAGCTTATCTTGTTGTGTGGAGGGTTGGTTATAATGGGTACTAGTTATTCATGTGAGTACTATGAACCATTCTTATTTAATACTCTTTTCGTTTCTAATTAAATGTCACTTTGGATGAATGCACACATATTAATAAATTAATTGAGTTACCTAATACACTTTTGTGTGAATACATTAAATAAGTTAAACATAGATGTATGAATGCATTAAATGAGGGTAACTATGTGAAAAATGAGAATTTTATGTCTCGAAATTTGTAGAATGACATTTTTTTAAAACAAAATTAAAATACTAGAATGACACTTATACATAAACGAATGGAGTATGATTTTGTAGCTTATCTTGTTGTATTTTAGTGCTTTTAACACTAGCACTAAAATACAACAATATAAACTGTAAAATTATACTAAATAAACATTGTTCTTAATTCTCACACGAATAACTATATATAGATATATATATATTATGAGTAATAGGACTAAACTCAACTACAGTATCAAAAGACAGCGCGAGATGATTAATACAAGACCTTGGAGGGCAAATATGTCTATCTCCTCCAAGTCAATCACAAATTAAAATGGTCGTCATCAATGATTGAATTCGGATTCAGGCTACCTCAAACCAGATATGTCAGCTAGATAACTATATATATTAAATTAGTAAAATGTTTAGGTTTGTTTAAGACAATGAATGTATTTACAATGCTAAATTAGTGTGGATTTAGACAAAAAAAACATAATTAATATTAATATTCTTATTTAAAGGACATTAATCATAATGTTTTAACATGTACAGATATATATATATATAGCTTAGATACTATCGTAAATACTATATGTGGAGAAAACGTGACACCAAATTCGGCACTCTTATTGGGCCCTCATCTACGCATGGCATCGGCCTATCATTTTTGTCTGATATAACCAACTGCCAAATCCTAAATTAAGCTCATATATTTATCCAAATACCAGAAAATGTCTCAACTTTAGTCTACTTTGCCAAAAAAGTTTTTATCTTCAACTATTAAAAAAAGGCCATATCTTCTAATGTTTTTGGTCAGGATTTAATTTCTTTTGCAAATAAGGCATTTCATATCGGTTTTTCAGTTACCGAAACATTGAGCATGTCGATTTTGCGATAAACTAAAATTAAAGGTTGGATCATTATCATTTGGATGATCTAACGATGGAGTGTTGTAATTATAAACTTCTTGAATTTGAATCACACCAACACTTTTAGGTGTGAATTGAGCATGTCTGTCATGGGATCGAAGGGAAAGGAGGTTGAGATGGTGACTTTGGAAGCAAAGGTTGAAAAGGCAAAGGTGAGCAGAGAAGCTAGCGAATAGGGTAAAGATCAAATCTTTGGGAAATTAGGGTTCTTGCCTTTACCAAATCAACACCTTAATGGGGGCAAACATGTCATGGCTACAGGCTTGGACTGAGTTCAGAAATTAAAACATGTGGACCGCGAGATGATTTGGGCCGAGGAAAGTGGCTGATGGAAATAGAAGAGTTGGAGGACTTTAATTAATTTTATGTCATGTTTTATGTTATTTTACTTTTATCCTAAGATGTTTTAGGGTTTGTATTACTAGTTATAGTATTTATACTCAGTGGTTTTGCGGAAAGATGTTATGAAGAAAAATATTCTCAATTCCTCCTCCTTTTCTCTTTAATACCTCCCACTTTCTTTATATGCCTACCAGTTTAATATTACAACGAATATTACAAACAATTGCAAATTGTTGCAAAATACAACCCAAAAATTATACAAGGAATAGTAGTGTTCACTACAATTGGTATCTTGGAGCCGGATTTCCTACCATGGTCGAGGGTACAAGCTTAAAGGAGCTGCAAGAGGCACAAAAAAAAAAAATAGATCAAATCTTAGAAGCTGAATTAATGAAAAGAGAAGTGGTTGAATTGAAAATGCAAGAAAAACTTAGGGAGATTACTACCCAGGTGCAAGACCAGTTGAAAGGGGTCACCTCCAAGTATGACCATCTAATCTATACCCTCACATCTATACAATTGCAACTCTCCAATTTATCTAAAGGGAAGGAAACTTCAGAGGGGTAGTCTATATTGGCTGTACCTCCAAGCCCAGCAGTGGTTAAGAGTGGATCTATAATTTAATCCCAATATACTACCAATTCTAAATTACCAGTGGGACAAGTAAACTCACACTCACAACTGGCACACCCCCAAGTTTACAATCCACTCCCAAAGGTAGATTTCCCCAGATTTGATGGGTCTCAACCCAAGGCCTGGATCTTAAGATGTACCCAATATTTCCAGTTGGTACCTATTGTTCCATATTCTCAGAAAATGATTCTAGCTTCTCTGCACTTTGAGGGCAAAGCTGCCCAATGGTTCTAGAACCTACAGCACCAGGTATAAGGACTTACACTGGAACCAATTTTTGGATGTAGTTGCTGCCAGATTTGAAAAATTAAGGAAAACTAAGGTCGTTATGGAATTTAATAAACTAAAACATCAGGGTTGCTATGAAAACTATGTGGAGAAGTTTGAAGAATTGAGAGCTTGTATGGTGTTGTTCAACCTTAGTGTCTATTCTGAGAATTATTTCATTGCTAGTTTCATCAGTGGGTTGGATGAGGAATTACAAGCTGCAGTTACCATGTTCAATCCTAGGTCCCTACATCAAGCTATTGAACTAGGAAGAAGCCAGATCTACACCATCGATGCTATTGCCAAGAAGATAAAAGGGAGAGGGAAGTCCTACCAGGGATAGTCATCTAACTTCAGAAGGACTGAGCCTAACCCTATTGGTACCAACAAAACACCCACTGGACCTTTGAAACCACCAACCAAGCTATTAACAACAACTGAAATGGTAGCAATGAGAGAAAAAGGGTTATGTTACAATTGTGATGAGCCTTATGTGTTTGGCCACTGGTGCAAAAATAACATTAACTACATGATTATGATAGAACAAGAAAAGTTGGCCTCTATGCATGCCTTTCCTACTATTCCTGAAGATTTTTCCCCTCATGATACTGGAGACCCTCAAATGGAAGAGGTGCAGATGTCTCTAAATGTTATCACAGGGTCAGAGAAAGTCACCACCATGAGGGTGGTGGGGAAGAGGAAAGGCCAAGAGCTACTCATACTCATTGACACCGATAGCACTCTTAGTTTTATTCAAGAGGCTACTGCCAAGAGGCTAGGTTGTCTGATAGAGCCTGCCACCTCAATCCTGGTTAGGATGGCCAATGGCCAGAAACTAGTAAGTGAATGTCAAGCTACTGGGTTCAAATGGCAAGTGCAGGGCCATGACTTTATCTACTCTCCCAGACTGCTGAAGACTGAGGGGTATGGCTTAATCCTAGGTGGAGATTGGTTGAAATCTTACACCCCAATAGAGTTAGATTACAAGCATATGACATTTACAATCACTCGAGGGGAACAAAAGATTAAGTTACAAGCTAGAAAGTCACAGGCAGACTGTCACATGATATCTGGGCACTTACTGTTCAAATTGCTACATTACCAAAGTGATGACATTGAAGAGTTTTTTGTCATCAAACCTCAGACACAAGAACAAGAAGAAAGGCATAACATGGAGGGACTGTTTGAGGAATATAAGGATGTGTTTGAGGAGACTAATGAGCTACCTTCTATAAAGGGGGTTGAACACCATATATCCCTTAAACCCAACAGTTTACCTAGACACCAACATTCCTATAGAACTTCTCACAGTCAAAAGGACGAGATATAAAATATCATTAAGGAGCTACTACAAGCAGGGTTCATACAACATAGCAGGAGCTCTTTTGCATCACCAATAATATTGGTAAAGAAAAAAGACCAATCCTGGAGGATGTGTGTTGACTACAGGTACCTTAACTCACTCACTGTCAAGCATGATTTTCCTATTCATGTAATTGATGAGCTCTTAGATGAGCTGCATGGGGCTAAGTACTTCTCTAAGATTGATCTTAGATCTGGGTACTTCCAGATGTTAGTGAGGCCTCAAGACAGGTATCTAACTACCTTCAGCACTCACCATGGGCATTTTGAATTTTTGGTGATGTCATTTGGCCTATTCAATGCCCCTGCAACATTTCAAGCACTTATGAACCAAACCTTCAGAGATCACCTCAGAAAGTTTGTACTGGTTTTTTTGATGACATCCTAGTCTATAGTACAAGCTGGGAACAACACCTATAGCACCTCAGGGAGGTCTTGTAATTTCTTAGAGCTAATAAGCTCTTTGTCAAGCAGAGTAAATGCAATTTGGGACAACTAGGGTGGAATACTTGGGACACATCATTTCTCAGCAAGGGATTTCTAAAGATCCATAGAAAATGGATTGTATGCTTAAATAGCCTATCCCACAGAACCTCAAACAACTGAGAGGGTTTTTAGGGCTCACAGGTTACTACAGGAAATTTGTGCAAGGGTATGGGCTTATCAGCAAGCCTCTGACTGACCTCTTAAAGAAGGACAATTTCCACTGAAATTCTGAGGTAGAGATGGCTTTTCATAAACTGAAGATAGCCATGTCTACTGCCCTAGTCTTAGCATTGCCAGATTTCAGTAAGCCATTCATACTAGAGACTGATGTAAGTGGATTTTGGGTTGGGGCAGTGCTCATCCAGAAATCAAGACCTATAGCCTATCTGAACAAATCTCTCTACCCAAGAAATCAAGCCCTCTCTATATATGAAATGGAGTTCTTAACTGTTTTGATGGCTGAGAAAAAGTGAAGGGTTTACCTCCAGGAACATAAATTTATCATCAAAACTGACGAGCAAGCCCTAAAGTATTTGCTGGATCAGAAAGTGATGAATCCCTTACAACAAAAGTGGGTGACTAAACTCCTAGGGTTCAACTATGAGATACAGTACAAAAAGGGAGTGGACAACAAGGTTGCTGATGCTTTTTCAAGGAGAGATACCCTTGAGTTGGAGTGCAAAGCTATCACCATTGCTATTCCTAGGCCCTAGCTGGGTACAAAAGGTGACTGCCAGCTACCACAAAGACCCTTATTTCTCAAAAATCTTAAGTGCTAAGCTCATTGAAGAAGACTCCTATCCAGAGTTCTCCATCACTGATGGACTGATTAGGTACAAAGACAGATTGGGAGTGGGCAATTCAGGGGATTGCAGATCCCATATTCTGTCAGCTATGCGCAATTCAAGTTATGGGGAACACTCTGGCACTACTGGGACATATATGAGGCTAAAGGGAGTTTTCTACTAACCTAATATGAAGTCTGATGTGATCAAATTAGTGCAAGAGTGTGATGTGTGCCAAAGACATAAATCAGATCATGGGCTCTATCCTGGTCTTCTTCAGCCCCTACTTGTCCTAAACAGTCTTGGACCCATGTTTCCATGGATTTTGTGGAAGGGTTACCTAAATCTAGAGGCAAGGATGTTATTCTGGTGGTCATAGACAGGTTCACCAAATTTGGACACTTCCTTCCTATGTCTCACCCCTACTCAGCTGAAACTGTGGCAAAGATTTTTATGGATAACATCTATAAACTACATGGACCTCCAGTCAGCATAGTTACAGACAGAGATACTGTGTTCACTAGTTCTTTTTGGAGGGAGTTTTTCAAGTTAATTGGTGTTAAGTTAGAGATGACTTATGCATACCATCCCCAATCAGATAGACAAGCAGAGAGGCTTAACCAATGGCTAGAAAATTATCTGCGGTGTATGACTAGTGCCAACCCCAGAAAATGGTTGCAATGGCTGCCACTGGCTGAGTATTGGTATAATACCAACTACCATACCAGTCTTAAGTGCACACCCTACCAAGCCTTATATGGTATTCCACCTAACACCTGGCTCTCAACTCCTACATTGACTCCCAAAATGCAGATGTGGCAGACATGCTGACACAAATACAACAAATGATGCAAAATTATATGTGGTGTATGACTAGTGCCAACCCCAGAAAATGGTTGCAATGGCTGCCACTGGCTGAGTATTGGTATAATACCAACTACCATACCAGTCTTAAGTGCACACCCTACCAAGCCTTATATGGTATTCCACCTAACACCTGGGCTCTCAACTCCTACATTGACTCTCAGAATGCAGATGTGGCAGACATACTGACACAAATACAACAAATGATGCAAGCTCTAAGAGAGAATCTACTCCAAGCCCAGAATAGGATGAAGTGGTATGCGGACTGCAGAAGGTAAGATCGAAGCTTTAAGTTTGGGGAGCAAGTTTATCTAAAACTGCAGTCCTTCCGGCAAAACTCCGTCACCCTCCGACGGAACCTCAAGCTATCAGCTAAGTTCTGCGGCCCCTACACTATCCTGGAGAAGATTGGTAACTAGATCTACCACCTACACCTAAAATTCATCCTGTTTTCATGTCTCGCTACTCAAGAAATGCATTGGATAAAAAGACTTATCTGCTTCTGACCTTCCCATTGCTACTGAAGATGGAGACTTCCAAGTTGTTCCCTTGCAGGCCTTAGACCACCGGGTCCTTCTTCGACGTGGTCTCCCGATTCCACAGACATTGAGTCTTTGGGCACACTCTGACACCACCCATTCCACCTAGGAAGATAACGCCTTTCTCCGTCAGAAGTTCAGTGCTTTGCATTCTCGAGAACGAGAATCATCTTTGCCGGGGGATATTGTCATGGGATCGAAGGGAAAGGAGGTTGAGATGGTGAATTTGGAAACAGAGGTTGAAAAGGCAAAGGTGAGCAGAGAAGCTGGCGAAGAGGGTAAAGATCCAATCTTTGAGAAATTAGGGTTCTTGCCTTTACCAAATCAACACCCTAACGGGGGCAAATGGGTCATGGCTACAGGGTTGGACCGAGTTCAGGAATTAAAACATGTGGGCCACGAGATGATTTGGGCCGAAGAAAGCGGCTGATGGAAATAGAAGAGTTGGAGGACTTTAATTAATTTTATGTCATGCTTTATATTATTTTACTTTTAACCTAAGATGTTTTAGGGTTTGCATTGCCAGCTGTAGTATTTATACTCAGTGGTTTTGCGGAAAGATGTTATGAAGAAAAATATTCTCAATTCCTCCTCCTTTTTCTCTCTAATACCTTCCCCCTTTCTTTATCTGCCTACCAGTTTAATATTACAACAAATACTACAAGCAATTGCAAATAGTTGCAAAATACAACCCAGAAATTATACAAGGAATAGTAGTGTTCACTACAATGTCACACCTGATTGTCCAAATGTTTCTTGGGTAGTAGATTCGGGTTACTCTCAACATTCAAAATTAAAAAGAAAAAGATTAGATCATTATTTCCACGTTTGAAAAAAGTTTGTTTCTATAAGCGTAAATTTCGCGAGAATGCATATTTTGTTGCAATTAACACCCCCCCGCCCCCCAAAAAAATAGTCTTTGAATATTTTTCATTTTATAAGTTTTAATTTATACTCAGATTAAATAAAGGGAATAGCATAGCCCGCTACTCAATGGAAGAAGCGAGTAATTAGTAATGTATTCAGAAGGATATGTGCATAGAAAAAATGACAATATGTCACATTTCAATAGTAGTTCATAAAATAATTAATATTACATACTTCAATATTAAATAAACCACTCGACAAACAAATACCTAATTAGGTTTAGAAAATCAATCGACGAAAGTGGGGGTTTTCTCAAGAAATGTATTTGCAAGCTGCCGTACCTGATAAAATTAAAACGAAGTGTTAACTGAAATTGATATTAATGATGAGAGAGAGAGAGAGAGAGAGAGAGAGAGAGAGAGAGAGAGAGAGAGAGAGAGAGAGAGAGAGAGAGAATTACGTACTGGGGTCGGTGGAGACGATGAGAGCGGTGCCGGAGAAGTCACAGTTGAAATCATTGAGGCCTTTAGCGTGATAGTAAGAATTCATGAGGAAGGAGGCGTGAGCCTTAAGAGTGTTGGGTGTGAAGCATGCACCGCCGGCTCCAATGGGCTTGCAGTCAATGCCTTGGCTGCACACGTAGTTTATGTTGCTCTCAAGCGCCGCCTCGCTTGCGTCCGGCTTTGGCACGCACCATTTTTTATTTACCGGACCACCTGGAACATTCTGCATGCAACCATCTTCAATCTTACTTTCATGCTAATTACAAATCAATACATATATATATATATATATATATATATACGAAATATGCATTTTATGCAATATTATGTATATTGATAACCTAAATATGAAATTCAAACGCAATTTCACTATATGGATACATACAATATAGTGGTAACTCTCACACCTAAGGCTGGAAAAATCTTCTTAACTTAATTGATTGCGTGCCAATTCACATTTCATCATTCGGCCCCACTAAAAAATTTATAATTTTGATAATAGTTATTTTATAAATAAAAACTAATGATAACATAATTGATGATTTATAGCTAGTCAATATTTATCAATAAAAAATAAAATTAATATATATATATATATATATATATTTTGATAGGTGGTAGGAGTAAGAAGACAAATATATGTACGTATATAGTGTAATATATTTATAACTATATTTTTGGAATGGTGGTATAAGTTGATTTTGATATATAGGTGGTAGTCTAATTATATGCATACTATTTTTAAAAGTAACAAAAAAATAGAAAAAAAAGGATCAATGAAAAAAGTTTGGTTGATCATCAATTCGAATAAACAAGAAAGAAAGAGTGGTACAGCAAATGAGAGGAATAAAGTGAAAAGGGGAGATAACGGGCAAGAAGACGAGATTCGAACATGAAAAAATGACAAAAAATTAATAAAACAAGAAATTAAAAGATAAATATTTAAACAGCAAAATGTGTTGTGAAAAAATTAAACGGGAACATGCAACTTTTGACAGCTCAGCATTCATCAATCATATCATTGCATTTTTTTGCCGCCCCACATTGCTTCAAATCTCTCCGATAGATCCATGTGGAAACATAATTACACATAATTATAGTAATCAAGTATTAATTGACAACGAATTTTTAATTACCATCTTTATTTGTGATATTAATTTCATTGCTTATATAGCTATAATTCCCACATTCTGCAGATAATTTATGTATTCCTATTATACAAATTAAATATCCATTAATCTTCTAAACCTTTTCAAAGAAAAGCGACATCAACTCTATATTTCTATTAGTACTTGAAACAGATCAAAATGATCATATTTTCTTTCTTTAAGTAATTAATTTGATGAATAAACGTTTTGTAAATAGTAAAAGTAAAAGTTGATTGCATATATTTTCATGCATAAAAATTCGTGTAATACCAATTTTCATATAAATTCTGACAAAAACATATATATATATTTAATGATTCATTTACTTAAACCAATTAATCAAGATCATAATCATAATTAATTATTGACAGATATACCGCCAGGTGCAGTATTGCTAAATACATCAATTTTTAGAGAATTTACAGTCATTGTTAATTACGAATTAGCACATGCATTTATAACTATTAACCCAAGTTATTACACATTAATACTTCACGTTACATGCATTTTGTTCATATTTCTCACTATCAAATTTATGATTTTAATTATATTTATTATAAAATAAAAAATAAACATAATTGACTATAGTCAACATTTATAAAATAAAAATTATAAAATTTAATTTTGAAATAATCAATCATAATAATGAATTATTAATTGAAAATTAAAAAATAAATACTAAAAAATAATTATAATTAAATCATAATTGAACAGGTCCTAAAAAATCCTAAAGATCAAACTAAATCACAAAAAAAAAAAATTGAAGAAAAAAATACAAGAAAAAATCACAATTTGACAATGTAGCACGGGTTGTAACATGAGAAATTTCATGCGATATTACCTTGGTAGGAGTAGCTGCACGGCCAGCCCGCATGATCCCAACGTCGTAAACGGAGCTGAAATCGGGCCGGAAAAGCCCGAAGTTCTTCTCGGCGAGAGAGCCCGATTTCTGATTCTCATTGAACAGCCCAAATATGTACGTCACGAACCTCTTCCGCGGCATCAACGGCGTCCCTCTACCGGAGTTGAAATGCTGCACCAAACCGCCGTTGTAGGCCGCCGCGTTCGGCACCGAGCACTTGGGCTTCTCGAACACCTCCCCGTCCGACGCCCACCCCGTCTCCCCCACAACAATCTCCACGTCGCCGTAGCCCAATTTCATCATGGCGATGTACACAGAATCCAGCAGGAAGTCGAACAAGTTGCCGTACGTTCGCCGCGTGTAGTTGTCGTACAGGCCTTTGTTCGGCCGGAAAAGCGCCATGTCCGCCTTCTCCGGCGAGTACATGAAGTAGGGGTAGGGGTTCACCATGAACGGCGTTTTGGTCGAGCGGTGGAATTCCAGCATCGGCGCGAGGACTCCACGGTCCCACCCGGGCTGGAATCGAGCCAGGCTGGGGAGGTCCGTCGGCACGAGCATTCCGAGCGAATGGGCGGTGGTGACGGCGATGTCGGTGATCCCTTCGAGGCGGAGAGCTTTGTGGAGCGTTTTCATGGCGGCGACGAGGTTGTCGATCAGGTTCTGCGGGCCCCAGTGGAGGATCTCGTTGCCGACGAGGATGTAATTGATTTTGGTGGCGGGGTGGAAGGGCTTGATGTGGGCGGACACCCAGCGGCGGGCGGCGCGGACGTCGGTGAGGCCGGGGATCTCGCCGTTGGGGACGGTGACGGCGACAAGGATGCCGGTGTTAGCGAAGGCGCGGAGGATGTCGGGGTTGGTATCGAAGAGCTTGATGCGGTCGATGCTTGTTTTGTCTTTGAGGAACTGCGCCACCTGGGCTGGCGGAGGGAGGTTGTCACCAAGGGTGCCGTAGTTGACGCCGATGGAGTGGACGCCGGTGGTGGCGGCGAGGAAAAAGAGTGCGGCGGCCGCCAGCCGCGTGGCGGAATGAGACACGACCATTTTGATGTGATGAGATCGGGTTTGGGGGAAATAAGGAAGAATGTGAGGGATTAAATAAGGATTAGGGATACAATGGATGAAGATTGGATGAGAAGCACTGCAGATTTACCGAAAATCTAGGGAATTTTATGTGGTTCACAGAAGCTCAAAAGGTATATATACAGCAGAATTCAAACACTGGGATTCCAAAATTTGTGTGTGTGTGAGAGAGAGAGTGTGTGTGTCTTCCTTTAAGTAATAATTAGATTGTGTCTGCTACAACAATTGTGTGTCGTTTTGCTTTATTACACGTTTTTTTTTTGGCATTTGCTTTATTACACGCTAATCAATAGTCCACAGAGTATATTAATTACTAATAAGGTAGGACAATATGACTATATAAGTCAAAATTGTTGGACTCAATTTATGGACTTTTGAAATTTATTGTCTGTTTCAATTATACTCTTCTTATTTACTATCCCGAACGTATTCGGGAATGGGGAAAAAATTAATTAGGAGATCAATTTTTAAATAATTTTTTTTGAATGAAAATTTCGTTAATTTAGTTAAAATTAAATTAATTGGTCAACACATGAACACCCTATTTAATTTAAATGCATTTCATTTGCAAGTTAGGTGAAATAACAGAGCAATTTTTATTTTTTATTTTGAGGAAACAAAGCAAGTTACTATTGTCTCAAATTATATAGCCAAAGCAAAATATCAGATTCGGACATTTTTAACATCTTTAAAATGAGGCAAATATTTGGATCGATACTTAAAAATTAAAATGTGATAATTAAGTAAATAATCATTGAAGTATTCATTTAATAGGTTAATCAAAGAGTAAGTGACAATTTATTGTAGTATAAATTGATTTGATTAATTATTATACAATTGCAATGATTATTTAAAACAATAGTATATATGTGTGTATTCTATTAATTACCAAAACTTGTTAGAGCGTAACGTACATGAATCTATTTGAATTTAAGTATCGGTGAGTTAGGCAGTCAGTTACAATTCGTGGATTCGACCAAACAAATTAATTATGTATTTTTAGTCAAGATATAATTCGACCATTGGAATTTATAATAGCAGAGATTAGTACTGCTATGGCAATTTTCTTTGAACTGAGCAATGTTAACCCCACTTAATCGCATCTTGTAGAAATAACAATTACTCAATCGATCACAATTAATAATTAATAATTTAATATTAAAATATGATTCCATAAAGTATCAAACAAATTAAAATTTGTTAACTAAAATAAAAAAAAAATGATTCTAAATACTAATTAATATGATGAAAACTCATCACTAATTAATAATTATTTACTAAAACTATAAATAAGTATAAATTCTAATAATGAAATAATGAAGTCTAATTCATAGTTATTAACTAAAAATAAATATAAATTGTAACATTGAAATAATAAATCCTAATTAATGATTGTTAACGAAAGACGAAATTAATAAAAATCTAAAAACTGAAAAAAAAAGGAGGAAAAATCGAAGCATGATGAAATTATAAATAAATGGAGAAAAATAAACAATTATGTCAACGATATATATATGGCCACCTTTAACTTATGCCCACGCGATGGATAAAATAGTGTTGGCATAAGTACATAACCAGAGAAAGAAAACAGAGAGGGTTTAATTCAAATAATTGCAAGAATAAAATGTACTCGAAAATATATTATCATTTACTACTATAAAATTGTATAAATATATGCAGATTACAATAACTAATATTTCATTACTCTTTTTTTTTTTAAGTTTTGCATCTTTGGTTATCTTCTCGTACCTCTTTCCTGCACAATAGTATATTATACCACGAGCGATAGAAATAAGGACCATAATTAATCAAATTAGTATGTGCAATAAGATTGACTTTTAATGTGTTGCTCGAATTCTAACTTGAATTATTTTGGGCACAAGCTAGCACCCTTATTCCACCGGCATACTTGGTGAGTTTTCCTAATTTGACTTAGATCTGATGTGTAGTTTGTAGACTATTACACGTGCGTAACTCTCGAGCGGAATTTCGATAGTGATTGCAGTTCTCTCGGCATTAAATAAATAAATAGCAAAGTCTAAAAAAATATGTTCACCAACAAAAATGGGGTCTTCTCAAGAAGCGTATTTGCATGTAGGTGTACCTGAGAAAAACAAAGAAATTAATATATAGATATAGTGGATGCATGAGATATATATATATATATATATATGTATATACGTACTGGGATCAGTAGAGATAAGAACACCGGTGCCGGAGAAGTCACAGTCAGGGCCTTTAGCGTGATAGAAAGCGTTCATAGCGAAGGTAGCGTGAGCTTTAAGAGTGTTGGGTATGAAGCAATCGCCGCCGGGTTTAATAGGGCTGCAGTCGATCCCTTGGCTGCATGCGTAGTCTATATTGCTCTGAAGCGCCGCCTCGCTCGCGTCTGAATTCGGCATGCACCACTTCTTATCGAATCCACTCCAACCGCTCTGCACAACAACCCACCACTGCTCATTAATTATTTCTTGTATATCTTCTTTCTTTTCAAATTATTTATGGAATAATAAATTAGCTACCTAGCTAGGGCAATTAACAAGATATATATATATATATATATATATATATATATATATAATCCAATATGCATGATCGATATGATTAGTTGATATACACACACACACACATATGATTACCTTGGCAGGAGGAGTGGTAGCAGCTCCGCCTCCTCCTCCTCCTCCTCCTCCTCCTCCTCCTCCTCCCTGCATGATACCTATATCATAGACCGGGCTGAAATCGGGTCTGAAAAGCCCGAAGTTCTTCTCGGCGAGAGAACCCGTTTTCTGATTCTCATTGAAGAGTGCAAATATGTAGGTCTCGAACTTCCTATTGGGCATCAGCGGCGTCCCTTTCCCGGAGTTGTAATGCCGCACCAAGCCTCCGTTGTAGGCGGCGGCGTTCTCCACCGAGCACTTGGGCTTTTCGAACACCTCCCCGTCCGACGCCCACCCCGTCTCTCCGACCACAATCTTGACGTCACCGTAACCCAATTTATCCATTGCCGTGTAAACAGAATCCATCACTTTGTCGTACATGCTGTTGTACGTCAGCTTCGTGTGCTCGTCGTAGACTCCCTTGTTCGGCTTGAACACCGCGTAGTCCGCCTTCTCCGGCGAGTACTCGAAGTATGGGTAGGGGTTCACCATGAACGGCGACTTCGTCTCCCGGTGGTATTCCAGCATCGGCGCCAGGACTCCACGGTCCCACCCGGGCTGGAATCGGGCCAGGCTCGGGATCTCCGACGGCACCAGCATCCCCAGCGAGTGCGCCGTCGTGACGGCGATGTCGTTGATCCCTTCGAGGTGGAGGGCTTTGTGGAGGGATCTCATGGCGGCGACGAGGTTGTCGATCAGGTTCTGCGGGCCCCAGTGGAGGATCTCATTGCCCACGAGGATGTAGTTGATGTGCGTGTCGGGGTAGAAGGGCTTGATGTGGCCGGAGACCCACCGCCGGGCGCCGCGTACGTCGGTGAGGGTGGGGATCTCGCCGTTGGGGACGGTCACAGCCACGAGGATGCCGGTGTTTCCGAAGGCTTTGAGGATGTCGGGATTGGCGTCGAAGAGCTTGATGCGGTCGATGCTTGTTTTGTCTTTGAGGAACTGCGCCACCTCAGCTGGCGGAGGGAGGTTGTCGCCGAGGGTGCCGTAGTTCACGCCGATGGAGTGAACGGCGGTTACGGTGGCCAGGATGAATGCGGCGGCGGCCGCTAGGCGTGGGCCAGAATAAGAAACGATCATTTTTCGTTATGGTGTGTGTGAGAGGAGCTAGAGCCAAACAAGAATCGATCAAATGGAAAATTGGACTAGAGAATTTCATCTCGAACAAACCTTCGAAATTGCGAAAATTGAGGGAAATGTGTGATGGAATTTTGTGTGGTGGAGATGCAATTATCTAGACCAATTTTAACGTTTTATTACGTAGTAAGAGTTTTGCGTTTTCGATAATGAAACCAAATAAACTTTAATCAACTCTGGATGTATTTTAGATTCTGTTGATCGGCAGTCATAGATAACGGATCATAAAGCATTTACACAAGTTATTAATCGACGGTTGGAGTTCGATCCTATATTATAGGGTTGAGATTATGATTTGAATTGCGTTTCTTTTAATAATTGTAAGAAGAATATGAACTGGGAAATTTAATCAATTGTTTGGGTGAGTAATATTTAATTAATTGCTTGAATTTTGAACAACTATTAAATCAGTAGTAGGTGTACGTGGAGTAGTTCATGCTATAATTAACTGATCAGATATTTATTGAATTAAATTATAAATTAATGAACTGGTAAAATAATCAGTTTCCCTGGTATGATTGTCTACAGAGATTTTACTGAAAACAAAAATGAAATCATCAAATATATATACACACAACATCAACATGCACTAGTAAAATAGAATCATTGATCAAATATTCCACAAGTTGACAAGAAGCTGTTGAGTGAAAACCAAGGGCAAAAATAATGAGTGTAGCTAAATATGATGGAAGAAATTATATGTAGTATGGAACTACCAATCCAGAATGAACTCCAACCACATACAAACTAAACTAGATACATTTAAAGCAGTCCTGGGAAAAATTTAAACACCAACTGCATCAAATTTCAGGATGAAATAACAATACAAACAACAGGAGGACGATTGAAAATCTTCTAGTACAACAATGACGCATATATCCCAAATGGATATAGCCATCTACTTCCACGCTAGAAAAAACATTAGGCGGCTCTCAGACAAGATTTTGCTCCGTAACCGACTGTGCTGATGATGAAGTGGCAGGATCTAGTCTCCAGACTGTACCACTCTTACCTTTGCTACTGTTCCACGTCCTCACTCAATCTTCGTGCACCATCTGGATGTCTGCTACTTCCATGCTGCTTTTTATGTTTCCTGCTCTTTGCTTTCTTAGCCTTCAACCGCCGTTTCTTCTCATTGGCATCAACCCATGCATAGTCGGCTGGTATGTTGAAAGGATCAACTTCATCGCGGAAGCTGCGGCCTTCACTATCACTTGACTGGCCCCCACGGCTTCCCCTCATCCAAGAAATCCACGACGTAGAACTCTCAGATTCTTTGGACTTGGAATCTTGGAAATGTGCAGGGCTAGAGAGAGGGGTTGAGAACTCCTCGATTGGCTGAAGCTCCTCAAATTTTGTAAATGTCACCAGAACTCGTATTGTTGGGACAATTGGGATGGCAATCTGTGCAATATGTTCATCAGTCACATCAGTGCCCAAATCAAGGAAAATAACAATGAAAAGTCCAAGTATGGTAAATGATTTCAAACGTTTGTCTCTCTGCTTCTTATTAGATAATACTAGGACATAACAATTCATGCAACATTTGAGAGGTAAGAAAGGGTAAATGACAGACTTAGACACAAACATGGGTAATTAGAAGATCCAAGCACATGGCACACATGCGCATCATGGTATGACATTCCATCATTATATATGCCAGAAAAGGACGACATCTTGATATTTTTCAATACTATCACATTTTATCTAGCAATTGAAAATTATTCATGAACTTTCTAGTCTTGAGTATTTTGAATCTCTCTTTATCTCGGTGCTGTGCCATAATTATGTAACTTTCTTAAACATAAGCATTATTCACTATCCCCACTAAAGAATAATCCAATTTAGGACGTCCAAGTAACAGCCAACATATTGAACAACTTTACATTATATCTCATCTGAAGTCTGAACAAAGCAAGCAGATCCAGTAAGTTGATACTAAGTAAATGTAAATCTATTTAGAAGAATTTGCAAATGCATCAATAAAACTAGAGCTAGATGGACATGCAGCTGTAAACTTATGCTCGCAAAATTTCCTGTTAATCCATGCCCGTCGAATCTTTCTCTACTCCCTAAGTTGACTATACTTAGGGATGCTTAGCAAGTGTTCCTTAATCTTTATTTTGACCACAATTGCCTTGGAGCCAACATAAGCATGCAAGTCTATGTGCGTGTTTTGTCAAGAAGCTATGTAGCCGGTTCATAAGGAAATGAAAGAGAGATGGTGGCGAGGATCGAAGTCGGTTGCACCACATGGCTGGAGTGGTTTGTGAAAAAGGATTCTGGAAGAACTAATGAGCTGAGGTGTCAGGTGGGATAAGTGAAGTTTGTTGGTCAGAGGGTAGGATCATCTTTTGAATGAGGAGAACTGTTGGCGCCTCCTCAAATTGCTAGGTTTAATGGGAAATTAGACTTGAAGGGCACTGAAACCGATAACATATGTGCCCTTAATAGAAGATCAAGTTCAAAGTGAGGAGCATGTTCTTGTGCATGTATTCCTAACATATTAGTACTCTACCCAACAACTTATTTCACACAGCATATGAAAGATAAAAAAAGCAAATTTTTTTTTTTGTATTTTTAGCTGTTGCATCTTTAAAATAAGAGCTGAAACTTGGTATCACCAAATCCTTACTTTAGGTGACAAGAGTAATTTTGGATTTAAAAAAAAAAATATATATATATATATATATATATCATTTCAGTTATATAAAGGCATATGTTGGGATGTCCAAAGAAGAAAAAAGTCATGAATTTGAGATGAGGAGATAAAGATGTTTCATATAGTATCATAAATAAATGCCATTATCATAATAAATACAGTACACATGCACACAGTATTATACATCAACATCCGAATCTGTATGGCGTCAAACTTGTACTTCCAGGAATAGCTATCCATGTTTGTAATGTCATTACTATTGCCCTGAAATTTCTGCATAATAGGAGCGGACTAGATGGATCTAAAGCAACAGAAAAAAATGTAGCTGTCACATTCAAAGTTTTCTCGACAGCAAGGTAACAGTAGGAATTTTAGTTTGCTCCCTAACCTTAAAAAGAAAATATTAAGAATCTGTCTGTATGTATTTTTAACTGAAATAAGAGGATGCTTATTCATTGACTGGTAAACGCAACTAGTGGAGACTTATCTTTTTCAGTACCATGTTAAGCATGAGATATTAATACTTTAGGAAACCGAAACAGTTTGAGCAATTCATAACATATCTACAGCGACTATTGCCATGAATTTTAAAAACAATAAAGAATGGCTATGATAAGATAGTTGCAGTTAAATAAGTTGAAACTCTACAGGAAGGAGGCCTCCTTCCTTTTGGAAACAGAAGGCAGGAAAAAATAAGCACAAGGAACAGGCACATAAAGGAAAGGAATGCATCAAAAGGTGCACATGTATCTATAAGTACCTTGACAGGAAAGGTTCCAGTAGGCAGCTTAGTAGTCAAAAGCTCCCGAAGTCTTCTGATAGCCTTGACCTTATTGGCCAATATGTCAAGCAAAGGCAAGAGTTCTTCTGTTTGCAAGGGAAAATCAGGTGTCAACCACAAAACAGGTCTCAGACCTTTCTTATATTCACTTTCATTCTTTGATTCAACAGTAGCTCCTTTCTTCTTTTTCTTCTTGCTACTTCTATCTTTTGATTTCTTTACATCCCCCATTTCCTCCCTGGGAAACTCAGATGATGATCTGCGACTGTCATTAGCCTTCTGCTTGCTATCATCAGGTGCCAACTTGGAAAATTTCTTCAGAATTTTTGAGTCATCAGGATCATCTCCAATGTTCTTTGAGCTTTTTTTGTTCCAACCAAACCAACTTTTCTTCTCTTTGGTAGCACCGTTCGATTCACAGCTATCAAGTGAACCTGCATCAAAGTTTTCATGGCAATCTTGGACCTCACTGTCCTCATCCTCACCAAAACCATCCCCCATCCGAAGTGCAGAATCTAACTGCATTCTTTCCTCAGCTGTCAGCACATCATCAAACTCGTCATTTTCTGCCCCATTAGCCAATCTCTCATCATCATTAACAGAAAAAAGCTCTTCATCAGTCATAGCACCAGGAACTCTCCTAGACTTCACACTCACCTGGACATGGAGCATGTCATAAACCTTGGCTTTCCAAGATCCAACCATCTCAGTCCTCTCTTGTCTTCTCCAATTCAAATGAGGAACAAGCTCAGCTTGAGTGACATCAATCCCTGGTCTGTACATATTAGTTTGTGACATCAAAGTCACTTCATGAGCAACCTCAGATTCTGATGGTTGAACACCGGCTCCTTCTAGGGCATTTGTAATCTCTTTCTCCTTGTGAGCCAGCACAATCAAAGATCCAGGAGGCAAAGATACATTTCCATCCTCTGAGGTGTGACCCTCTCCTAGGAAGAGAAAAGTCTGATCAGACCGTTGGATGCGAAATCCATCAAAACCTGCAAGGGTCATATCTGCTCGGAGATTAGAACCACGTTTCCATATACGGTAAGTGTCTGATGGGGCAATTCTACCAATGAATGGTATCACTGAACTCTCAAAGTGGAAGGTTATCTCCATATAAAAGTCACGGATTCGACCTGCTGAAGCCACGATCCTGGGAAGCCTGCGGCACCATTTAGCCCAGGCAAGAGGCTGGTAATGCCGGGCTATGATCATCGCAATGCTTTCCTCCCTTGTACAAACTGCCTCCTGGAGTGCACTCCACCCATTATCATTTTGCAGACTCCAATCAGCACCTGCTGCCATTAAAATCTCAGCTGAAATTGCATCATGCAGCCGCACAGCGAGGTGCAAAGGAGTTTCCCTGCCCGGAACATCTCGCCTGTCAATCATTGCAGAGACGGCATCAGCATCCTCTTCAGCAGCCAAAGACTCGGCCTCAGTATTCACATCTCCTGCCTTTGCCAGCCTAGGAAGTGCAGTCACTATCCGTTTCAATGCAACATAGTCACGTCGAAGCACCGCCAAATGGGCAGGACTATGTGCATATTTTGACAAATCCTCCATTATTCTGTCTTCCTAATATATATCTTTGATTATCTTTCACTCAATCAATTGAACTAAAATGAAACTTGGCCAACTCCTTAGTCTAACACGAATATCAAAGCACGAACTTTCCACCATATTGCACAGAAAAAGCAAAGAACCCATCCCAGTTTCGAGCTCCTAAAAGATCCCGACTATGAAGCCGAAGTTTCATTTACGTCAACAACAAATTCAATTCTTCTACACAAGATTTTCTCACGAACTCACGAACACACAATAACCCCCAAAATCTTGATCTCAACTTCACATCACCAGGAGGAGAATTTCTGAAAATGATAAATAAACAGAAAATAAAAATAAAACCCCAGAAAAAGTAAACCAATACCTCGATCCAGCTCAAGATTCCAATTAAAATTCCCAGACAAAGAAAAGAAAAGAAATCGCAAAACAATAACGAAAAATTACCCGAGAAACGGAGCGAAAATTGATGAGAGTCCCCGAGGCAGATTTAAAATTGATGTGGATTCAGATCTCTTTTCCGCGCTGTCTCTCTCTCTAAGAATGCAGAATTCGTGTATAGAAGAAGAGAGAGAAAGGCGGGGTTGGGGTTGGGGTTGGGGCTGGGGTTGAGTATGGTATGGTGGTGAAATTTATTTTTGTTTTTGTGAAAATTGGCATCTGCTGCTGCAGCTCCTGCTGGCTGCTCATACTGTTAGCTGTTTCTGGAGAGAGATTTATGGTTTGCCCTCAGATTCCAACAATATTACCAATTTGCCACACGCGTGACATTAAAAACGCATCTATCTGGCCCCCCGATGCTGACACGCTTTTGCTAATATATGAATATCTACTGCTCCACACTTTCCATTTTCTTTTTTTATATTATAATTAAACTTACTGATTTTGTTTATTATAATCCACAATTTTGAATTAATGCGATTATTATTATTATAAATCACATTAATGTCAGGCATGTCTATTAGATCGGGTCAGTAATGCTAATTTGTAGGTACAGTATATTTCTTTAAATTCACGTGAACGATTAATAATGGGTGGTTAATAAATGGTTTTGTACTATACAAATATCATAACTTTATTACATTTTAATTATTTGCTCAAAAGTTTAAATCTGACCCCTTTTTTTTGTTGCAATTTTGGCAACTTCATCAGTTAGGTCCAAATTAAAATATCGCAAAAATTTGAGAAAAATAAAAATTGGACTAGTATATCTTGATGAAGCGATGGTTAAATGGAAAGATGTTTGACTTATTATGGCAACCATGTTTCATTCTGTCGATTTTATGGGTGAGATTGAGTGTACATTTTTAGGGGGAGTATTAATTTAGGTCAGATCTATTTGTACACAATTATTAGCTTTCCAATTCAGGTATCAAACTTCTGCACTCTGTTTTTTTATTTGGTCAAAATATGAAAATTTCAATTTCTTATTACCGTTAATTATTTAGAGTAGTGATTTTCAGCCAGAATGTGGCTAGCCAGAATTCGGTTTTTTTAATAAGGAACCGGTTTCATTAATACTGGTTTATTTGATAACCGGTTTAATTAAAAAATCATATATAAATTGACAGTAATGCCCTTATCTCTCCAAATCTAAAGATTGGCATATTCTTCTAATTTGGGTACAATATGATTCCATATTTTTGAAGATTAGTGCTTAGATTTCCATCCAAAAAAAAAAATATGTTAGTAAATCTTAAAATAAATATATTATCGATATTTAGATAAATCTTTATATATATAATTATTATGATATATATCCTATATATATTCATCATAATCATATCCTATATGTATAATGATATAACGTTAATTTAAAATAAAATTTTAAATAATAAATATTAAAAGTATATTATAATAATAACATAGTAAATAATAAAATAAAATTCACAATATTAAATTGTGATACCATATTATATTATAAAATCAATAATAACTCGTAATATCAAATTGCGACATAATATTATGTTATAGTGTGTGTGTAATCCAAGAATAATCAATAATGTTAAGTTATGACACCATATTATTGTATATAAGACAATAGTGTATTAAATTAAGATGTTTCTATGTTATATATATAAACTTATAAAAATTTAAAATATTAAGTTGTGACATCATATCATACTATATTATATAATGTAATAATAATTAATAACATTGAATTAGGACTTCATATTATATCACTATGTTTGTATAAATCAATAATAATTCGAAGTTTTGACATTTGACAATATAAGCTATTATTTTATAATATAAAATGTAGCATAGGTTGTATAGCATATATAAGTTAATCATAGTTCATAATAGTAAGAGTTGATATCATGCTATGGTATATAATCCAGTATTAATTTGTGTACAACATATAAGTTAAATTAGAATTGTATTAAGTCGCGACATCATAGTACAATGTACAAGCGCGCACTACCAAAAAAGGTCTTTAATGATAATATTATTATCAACGACAAATGTTGTCACTAATAATAGACTTAAGTAACGACACATCATTTCTAATAATTATTTGTCATTTCTAATGACATTTTTTGTGACGACAATGTTGTCACGAGGGACGGACGCATGAACTTTAATTTGCGGGGGTGAAAACACACACACACACACACACATACACGACTACTTATCTAAATTAAAATAAAGCTATATTTATTTAAAATTCTGGCATCGTAAGTTGTACTCGACGTTTCTTCATAATTTTAAATTTATCTATGATTCAGTCGGCATCAAAAAAATTTCAACAATTTCTTTCTCAATGTACATTGGGAGAATGTAAAACCGTAACTTAAATTTATTGCAAAACTCCAACAAAAATTAATAAAATTAAAATAAACTTAAATGCACAATTTGAGCATAATGATACATTATTATATTATAGGTAAATTGTGAAATTGTAAAATATAAATAAAATCACAACATTAATTATATTATACTAGATAATAATTGATAATAATATGTTGTGACACAATATTATGCTATATACTCCCATACTATTTTGTAATAGTATGTTGTGACCTCATACTATAGTGTATATATATGCCAATAATAAATTATAATGTCATATTGGGACACCATACAATAGTTTATCATCTAATAATAATTAATAAATTTAAGTTGTTTCATAGTACTATTATATAAAATTCAATGATAATTAATAATAAAAGAATTATGATATCCTATTGTATATAATATTAACTTGAGATACCTATAGGAGATAAAGTTATAATATTGTACAATATTTAAATTAAGACATCATACTATAGTATATAATTCAATAATTTATAACATGTCACTATACTATATTATTTAAGTTAATAATTAATATTAATTGTTTTACACCATAGTATAGTATATTAATATTATATAAGTTTTGGACAATTAAAAGGATTACTATCCAATGTGTAAAAACATAAAAAATGCAGTGAGAAATGTATTACTTTTCGTACAACGATAATTTAATTTTGTGTTGTAGTATATTTAAAAAAGAATGCATGGCCCCCAATTACATTATATATATATATATTTACATTTACGTTTTCTAAAAATAAAACATTATTAATGTTTCATTAAATTTTGCCAAAATTAATTTATTAATGTACTATTTTTTCTGAGAACGTGACTAATTTATTATCAAAATGAACCCCTAAGATATTTTTTTAAATATATAAAACATAGTCAGTAAGCATATTAGTCATTATAAAAAATAATATAAACTTAGCTTGCAGTTTTTAATACTTAAAAAATTGTTGTTCTATGTACTTATATACGTTTTTATCTTAAAATTATTAAATAAATGGTATAGAGTGCATGCATAGAATTTGTTTATTTGAATTTGTAGAATTATATTATATTTTACAACGTTGTCAAATATTGAACTTTTTAGTATGTAGTAACATAAGATAATGTCTTGGTTAAAATAGGGAAGAATGAACCATTTTGTTTATTTGAATTTGTAGAATTATATTATATTTTACAACGTTGTCAAATATTGAACTTTTTAGTATCTAGTAACATAAGATAATGTCTTGGTTAAAATAGGGAAGAATGAACCATTTTTTATTTGTTGATAGATTGTGCCTATATTGATGAATTTAATATTCATGGAAAATATAATTCGTAATTAATGTTGAGAGAGATATTGTTGAGAATTCAAAATTTAAAATTAGTTGGCTTAATCTCTCTCTAAAACAGGCAGGAAGGGTATTACAGTAAAATATAATCATGCAATAATTACCATCATTAAACTATTAATAAATACAAATTGAATATTTACTAATACACGCTTTCTCTGGCAGCCAGAATCTGGCTAGATAGCTTTATTCAATTATTTATTTGTAACCAGCGAAATATGTTATTATATTATAATTGTATATAGGGCTATAGTCCTATCACGTATTTATTAAATTTGGTGGTTTGTCACTTCAACTTTAATGTAAACCATATTGCCTTGTGAACTTGCTGCTAGTGTCTTTATTACTCCTGAACATAAATTCTATTAAAACAATGGCTAATGTTATTTCGTCATAATATTTAATTAAATTAAAATTTTAATATTTGGTAAGTAAATAATTAAAATTTTAATCATTTATTAATGTTTGTTTACTTTTATAATCTTGATCCATTTAAGAAGAAAAGTTGACTAATTATTTTGAAATTGGAAGTTTTCTTATATTTTTATTTTTATACTTTTTAATTATACTTTAAAATGTTGAATCATATAATAAACAAGTTTATAAAATTGAAATATAGTTTTGAATTTATTCTTGTTTTCTTATATTTTATTTTATTTTAAAATTTTAAATCACATAATAATTAACTTTATTAATAAAATATATTATTGATTTTTTTATCTAATATTCTTATTTATTTTGAAATTTTGTTTTGAATCACATAATAATCAAATTTATTAATACACTATAATAAATTTTGATTTTAATATTTTGAATTAGGTAATAATCAAATTTATTAACTAAATATATTGTTGAATTTATTTTGATCTTGTTATACTTTTTATTTTAAGAAATTGAATCACATAATAGTCAAAGTTATTAATACAATATACTAACTAATTATTATATAAGATAATTTTGAATTTAGTAAGATGAGTGTGAAATAAATTGTTGAAATGAAAATAATAAAAATAAAATTTTGAATTTGTTAAAAGAAGTATAAAATTTTGAATTTTCTAAGAGTATAAAATTTGTATGAGTGACACTGAGAATGATTACTGCGACTTTGCATTTAAGGATGTGCGAATGGTTGGTTTGGTGCAAAATCAAATTAAACCAATAAAACCATAAATCAAAATTTTGAAAAAAATGAAAATCAAACCAATCAAAGTAACTGATATGACTAAACCTAACCGAATCATAAATTTTTTGGTTCGTTTGGTTCGATTTTTGGTTTAACCGAATGTTAATTTTTTTTGTAAACAATTACATCTAAGCTAGAAAAATAATATTGGAACTTAATAAATAACAAATGATACATTGAATAAATTATAATAAAATTATCAATTAATTCAATCTCGTGCATGGTCAACTTATCATATGTCACAATTACACTCAACAGTTAATAGTTCAATACACAAAAAAAAAAAAATTCACAAATCTCTTACTTTGAAGTTGAAATATTATTGCATTTTGCCCAAGTTCATTAATGATCGTATAATTTGATTGTTATATTTTTTAATTTATGTGTAATATTAAAAATATAAATTAAAAATTTTAAAAATCTAATTTATATATTTCGACTAGTTCGGTTTTAATCGAAATATATTTTATTAAAACCGAAACAAACTTATTTTGATTTTAATATTCAAAATCGAACCAAAATGAAAGATAAAAATCACCAAATCAACCAAACCAAATAGCTCGATTCAGTTCAATTTTTTTATTTTTGGTTCGATTTTGCACACACCTATTTTGCATTAATGCTAATCATTTTTAAAGGAGAAGCGCCGATTAAATTTTTATTCAAAATTACCAACCATATGTATTTTTCCTCTCCCTTTTTCATATTTAATTTAATATTTAAAAAATTTCTTATAATTAAATTAAATTTAACTAATTGAAAATCAATGCATCCAATTTAAGGCAACTGTGTATATGATATATTATATTTATAATTATCGATAATTAACGTAAAAAATTTAGTTGATTAGCATAATTTTCAAATGAAATTCTTGTTTATTTGAAGTCATTATTCATTAACATATTTGTAGAGATTTTTATGTACATTTCAAAATTTTCAAAACAATAAGACAAATCTCTTTCTAAAATTGACTATAAGGATATAAGTGTAAACATACATCAATCAATAATTAGATTCTTAATTAATAATTTATCAAAAATTGAAATCTTACCGTAATTAAATATTATGGCCGGCTACACTGTGGCCAAATAACATTACCCTAAAAGAATATTGTATCCCTTACCATTTCACCTATTTTTGTATCAGGTAATGCTATTTGACCACATGTGCGGTCGCCGGTCGACCATAGAGTAGTGATTTTCAGCTAGATTCTGGCTAGCCAGAATCTTTTATTATTTTTAATAATTAATTACTTTAATTAATAAAACACTAATTATTCAATAAATTTACATTAATACCCTCCATAATAATCATGGCAACTCTATATGCGCTTCAATTCAGAAGAAATCGAAGATGGAAAAAAAATAAAGAAGTGAAAAAAAGAAAGAAGATGAAGCTGCGCCCCTTTCTTCCGATCCGCTTCTGGAGTGATTTTAATAATTAATTACAAATCACTAATTTCATGACAGAAGGATAATATAGTAAAAACATAACATTTAATAATTAACATAATTAATTTATTAATAATATAATTTTATTAATCATTAAAAAATTAGATTCTGGCTGGCTAGCATTATTCATTTATAATTATGATATATTTTAAATATATGGTAAGTAATCAATTACAGATTTGATTATTGATTATTATTGTTTTACAATTATATCCTTGTACTCCACTTTAGAAAGCGGTTGACTTGTATCTTTTTAAAATATTGCATAAAATCTATACAAATATATATATATATGGTTTATTACTAATAAACAATGTATATAATATAATTCAAAACTGACTTCCTTCAACATAATTTACAATAATTTATTGATTTTCTATTTCAATTATATTATTTAAAATAAATAATATATAATATATAATTTAATGTAAATTCCATCAATTTATTCTTAAGAGAAACATAATTTCTTCCTCATTTTAAGGTTTTTTATTTTTATTTTATTTTAAAATTTTGAATCATACAATAATCAAATTAATTAATAAAATTAAATATATTGTTGAATTAATTTTTGTTGTTAGCTATGGAAGTTTGCATATATTATTGGTTTCTTTCGGTTGTTCTCATTTTTTTCATATAGGTTATCGTTAATTGGGTAATGTTTAGAGTCATAAAGTCATTTAATTAGATTGATATTATGTTTACTTGGTTAATTTATTCAATTTTTTATTGAGTAATTGTTTATTTTGATAAATACTTGAAAAAAAAATCCGAAATAAATAAAAACTTATAATTATTAACATTTCGATGATGCTATTTGGTACAATTAGATACAGTTCAATAGTGACAAATTTATAATATAAGCGAACAAAATTATATTAATTGACTAAAAATTTAACAAGTTCTCTACATGAAATTCATGTTGATCTCTCTCTCTCTCTCTCTCTTGCTTCATTAATTATCTATGAACATAATATTATCTCCAAAATAATAACCAATTCAAAAATTATAAGTTATCTCCAAATTGAAGTCCAAATTGGAATTAAGGTATGCAATTGCAAATTCAATCATTATATTTAAATAGTTAAAAATTAACATTAACTAATTAATATAAAACAAGGATACATTATATATATATATATATAATATAAATTTTCATTTTTTAAAATAAATAAATATCTTATTAGCATTACCTTAGTATGTTAAAATTAAATAATTAATATTCAACTACAAGTTCTATCATAGTTAGCATTTTATATGCTATACACTATTTCCAGGTATATCAATTGTAATTATATATCTTAGTATATATAAGTAAAATATGAAAATTAAATACATTATTCGATAATATATTATAGATATGATTTATTTAATACAATTATATATATAATTGTAAGTATGTATATTATTCTAGATTGAATTGTTTTTTTAATCAGAGTCATTGGTCAAGTTTTAAAACATCTATTTGAGTTTTATAGGAATTTTATTAATTTAGATCCTGAAATATATGTTACTATCTATCCGAAACATGAGAAATGAAAATTATCAATTTAAAACTCGAATTATTGAAATTATCTATTTTCAATTTTGATATAGTTTAGATATATATATATATATATATAATTAAATAGATTGTCCAAGTTATATCATAGTTTTATTATAGTTAGAGGCCGAAAAATAGATTATTATTAATCCAATTTTGATACTTTTTATTTTAATATTTTTTAATCAAATTTAATAGGTAATTAATTAGTGATTATTTTTTTCATTGAAAATTAATATAAAAATAAAAAATTTACCTAAAAAAGTACGTATTGCACTATTTTGTGTGTGTGTGTGTTTAGTTTCAAATTTGAAAAAAGGTGAAAAATCTTATGACAAATTGCCTCAAATTTTCTTAATCGCGTGCAGCTTTGATGGAGCAAATTTTTTTATAATAATTCATTTAATTTTTTTGTAGAAATTTTTATGTTTGTGGATTTTTAAAAGATAAAAATAAATTACTTTCTAAAATGGACTATAAGGGCATAATTGGAAAATCATAATAATCAATAATCAAAATTTTAATTGATTATTTACCATATATTTAAAGCATACCATAATTATAAATTATGCTCGACCAACTTATGGCCGGACAACATTATCGTTTTGTATCTGTCTTTTTCTTCACCTTGCTTTTAAATAGAACTCTGGATCTTCAATTAATTTTCCATTATTACGTATGTATTCTTTCATTGTTTACGAATTTGAAATCGCATCATTAAATGGCCTTATATAAAAACAATGAAAATCAATAACTTAAATTATGGTCAAGTTGAGAATCTACCTTTAAGTTTAAAAATGCGTTTATAGTTAAAATTTAGGTTTAAATGATTCGGAAAAAAATTGAAGGGAGAGTGATAAATTCAATGGATCACATCTACACATGACGATTCTAAATTTCTAATTTGAGGGAAATATGTATATATATATAGATGTAAATCTATAAATATAGACAAAAAAAAATTAAAAAAGAGAAAAAAAAACAACATATAAGGGTGTAATAGTTTCATGGGCAATTTGGAGTTATGACACATTTGGCCCCACACCCAATGATTGGGGAAATGTACTTTTTATGTTTTTTTCAGAACTAATATTAAATGCACCCTAAACCCTAAAGTTTAAAAACCCTAACATATAAAAATAAATACATGATCGATCCCTACTAGTTTTTTGTAGACAATTTATTTTTAAAATTAATAATAATGAATAACGATAATGATAACGAAATTAATAGTAATGATAATAACGAAATTAATAGTAATGATAATAATAATAAGAATAACGAAAGTAATAATAATAATAATAATAATAATAATAATAATAATAATAATAATAATAATAATAATAATAATAATAATAAGAATAACGAAAATAATAATAATAAGAATAACGATAGAAATTAATAGTAATGATAAGAATAACGAAAGTAATAATAATAAGAATAACGAAATATATATATTGATAATAACGAAAGTAATATTAATAAGAATAACGAAATAATGATAATAAGAATAACGAAAGTAATAACGATAAGAATAACGAAATAACGAAAGTAATATATCATTATATATTGATAATAACGAAAGTATAATAATAAGAATAACGAAATATATATATTGATAATAACGAAAGTAATAATAATAAGAATAACGAAATAATGATAATAAGAATAACGAAAGTAATAACGATAAGAATAATGAAAATTTATCAATATATAACGAAAACTTATCAATATATAACGAAAACATATAATGAAAATTTATCAATATATAACGAAAACTTATGACGAAACATTTATAACGTTATGCATCAATGCATTATTCTGTCATTTCTGTGTGGTCAACATGAGGTAGGTAAAATGCATAAATATTTGTATTTGCATAGGTAGGTATTAGTTGGCCCAAATTAAATGAAATTTAATGCATTTAATTTTGTGTAAGAGAGGTTGGTGTCATTCTCCTATATTTACACTACACCGATGCATCAATTCAACCCACACCCAAATAGAAGAAATAGTTTGAGAGTTTGGTGAAGAAAATCTCTGAATTCACATAAAAAATGAATGTTTGATCGTGCAAGCGAGAAGATCATCGTCATCAACAAAACATCAACATCGGTGAAATTTTGCGGAAAAATTCTCCAAAATTGAAAGGTACGTTTCAAGTCTTGTTACGTTCCTTACTAAGAAAATTGTTTTAGGTTTTATTTAGCCAAAATTATGTTCCTGCAATTAGGCTATAACAAAGGCATAACGATAAAGTATAATGATAGTTTTAATTTTCTTGTCGTTATGGTTAGTTTCAATTATTGTTAAAGTATAACCCTAGTTTTAATTTAATTTTCGTTATTGTCCAATTGAATTGTCGTTATGGTTAAATAATTTTTTCGTTATGGTTAGTTAATGTTGAAATTTAATTTGTGTTAATGGTTATCGTTAGGGTTAGTTAATGGTTAAATTTAATTATCGTTATGGTTAAATAGAAATATCATAAGGATTAGTTAATGGTTTAGTAGAATTATCGTTATTGGTAAATTTAAATTTTCGTTATGTTTAAATTTAAGTTTCGTTATTCTTAAAATTTTTATTTTCGTTATGGTGGAATTTAAATTTTCGTTATTCTTAAAATGTCATTTTCGTTATTGTGTAATTTAAATTTTCGTTATTGTTAAAACTAAACTTTCGTTATTGTTTAATTTGAGTATTCCTTATGTTAAAAAAAATTTCATTATGGTTAATTGTTGTATTTAAATTTTGTGAAGATATTATTAATTTAAAGTTTCGTTATTTTTAAAACTAAACTTTCGTTATTGTTTAATTTAAAGTTTCGTGTGGTGTTGAAATTTAATTTTCGTTATTGTTAAATTTAAAGTTTCTTTATGTTTAGAAATTAACTTTCGTTATGGTTAAATTTAAATTTTCGTTATGTTTAAATTTAAGTTTCGTTATTCTTAAAAATTTTATTTTCGTTATGGTGGAATTTAAATTTTCGTTATTCTTCAAATGTCATTTTCGTTATTGTGTAATTTAAATTTTCGTTATTGTTAAAACTAAACTTTCGTTATTGTTTAATTTGAGTATTCCTTATGTTAAAAAAAATTTCATTATGGTTAATTGTTGTATTTAAATTTTGTGAAGATATTATTAATTTAAAGTTTCGTTATTTTTAAAACTAAACTTTCGTTATTGTTTAATTTAAAGTTTCGTGTGGTGTTGAAATTTAATTTTCGTTATTGTTAAATTTAAAGTTTCTTTATGTTTAGAAATTAACTTTCGTTATGGTTAAATTTAAATTTTCGTTATGTTTAAATTTAAGTTTCGTTATTCTTAAAAATTTTATTTTCGTTATGGTGGAATTTAAATTTTCGTTATTCTTCAAATGTCATTTTCGTTATTGTGTAATTTAAATTTTCGTTATTGTTAAAACTAAACTTTCGTTATTGTTTAATTTGAGTATTCCTTATGTTAAAAAAAATTTCATTATGGTTAATTGTTGTATTTAAATTTTGTGAAGATATTATTAATTTAAAGTTTCGTTATGTTTAGAAATTAACTTTCATTATTGTTTAATTTAAAGTTTCGTGTGGTGTTGAAATTTAATTTTCGTTATTGTATAAATTCAATGTTAGTTATGGCTAAATTTATATTTCGTTAGGTATAAAATTAATTTTTGTTATGTATAGTTATGCTTATTTTTAAATTTGTTTTAGGGCAGATGGTTAGACGTCGTATTATTGTACGACATAGTGGCCGATGAGATAGAGCTCAGTACGTAGATGGTGTGAAGGAGTTGATCATCATGTCATCGGATGATTTATGTTTTAGGTCACTGATCAGAGAGATACATGAGTTATTGGAGACCGATCCCACATGTGTCGAGTACCAGTTATCATGGATGTCGAGCACCAATAGTGGTAGACAAATCAAGACAAGACTGAAAGATGATGCTGCTTTGTTAGATTTGCTCCATGAGCAGAGTCAAGAGATGGTTGTGTATGTTGTTCAGAGAGGCTGCAGCAGCTCAAGGGTCATCCCTGACACCGAGCCTGAGTACAGAGAACCGGTCAGAGAGGAGGTTCGTGATGATACGCAACACTATGAGGCTCCAGAGGACGATGCATTCCCGCATGAAGGAGGAGAAGAAGAAGAAGAAATTCCTACTACAGATGAAGAAGCGGAGGAGAATGTGAGAACGGACTTACTCGAATCAGTGTTCACAGAGTTCACGGGATGGATTCGTTCTACAGGGGGTACGGGACGATTGATAGGCATGACCGGAGGAGCATCATCGTCGAACACTAGGGCTGAGGATGTATCTGAGAGGGGTGGCCGGTGATAGATGCCCCTGGCCGGAATCACATGAGCCGCATTCGGATCGAAACTGGACGGCCTGAACCTCAAGCCCGACACTAGTGCGAACTCTGAGGGCCCAAAGTGTAGTGTCGTGCCACTCACATGGAACCGACACTCTCTACCCTCGCGTGCAGGATCCTGGACACGCACTTCGCGACAAATCAATGCATGCAACGCCTTCCGGGCTATGTTAGCCCCCCTAAAGTCCACGAAGTGTCCTAAGCATCCAGATCTGAACGTCTGGATCGTATCCTCACCACCGAAATGCTGTAACACCTCCCTAATCTTGTCTACTAACTCCATCTTCACGTACATATTCACAGTCGGCTTGAACCTCTGGAGGGGGCGTCTAATCCACTCAATCTAAATTTCACAATAGAAAATTAGACTGTTATTAAATTATTAATTGTTTTTGCTATTTTTATTTTTTACTAATATTATTAATTAGCAAATATTATTGTTATTATTTGTTTTAAAAAAGTATTATTATTTATATTAATTGTTTTTTATATTTTTATTTTTTACTATTATGATTACTTACACGAATATTATTATTATTATTATTATTATTATTATTATTATTATTATTATTATTATAATAATAAAAATTATTATTGTTTATATTAGATGTTTTTGTTATTTTTATTTTTCACTAATAGTATTAATTAGACTAATATTACTATTTTACCAATAACGAAAGTTTTAACTTTAACATATCAAAATTTAAATTTAGCATAACGATGATTAGATTTTAAAATTAAATTATAATTAAATAAGGTATAAGGATTAAGGTTATCATTAATGATTACTTTTAATTAATTTAAAAATAAATTATGATTAAAGCACAACGATAATACAATATTAAATTAATTAACTTAATTCATAACGAGTAAGGTCATCGTTAATGATTTCATGTAATTATTAAATTAAATAACTCCTATACCCTTTAAATATAGTACAAAGCATTCTTATTATTATTATTATTATTATTATTATTATTATTATTATTATTATTATTATTATTATTATTATTATTATTATTATTATTATTATTATTATTATAACGAAAACAAATTCGAGCATAACGAAGCAATAACGAAAAAATTTAACGAGCATAACGAAAGTTATTTAAAAGCATAACGAAAACAATTAAGGCATAACGAAAATCGGGTTCTCGTTCGGTTATGGATGAAAACTAACCTCTCTCGGTTCAGACGGGTTGCTTTCTGCCCGATTTTGTTCCTCCATTGATGTCGTCATCTTCTTAGTCTTCACGATTTTCCGGCCAGTTCACGATTTCTTTTTTTTTTTTTTGGATTTTCCGGTGAAGTGATTTGAAAAGAGTTTTTTTTTAGTTCGAATAAAACTGTGTAGGGGAGAACGAAAATTTGGGGAGAACGACTGTTGAAGAGAGTGTTTTTTTTTTTTTTTGATGTGGGTTTTGAACTCAGAGTTTTCTACCGTTGAGGAGAACGAAAATTTGGGGAAGAGAGAGAGAGTGTGTGGATCGAGGGTGGTTACCACAATTTATTAGGGTATTAAATCTGAACAGATTCACAAGCCAACGATTTTTTTTTCAAATTTAAATTGAGTTTAGATAAATTTTATTCCAAAGAGATGTGATATTACAGAGATTTTATTCCATGCATGAAAATTTTATTCCAAAACACTTTATGCATGTAAAGTACAAATGTGTAAGGCATACTTTTCAGAAAAGTAAGAGAATATTATAAACGAAATTTAAACTAAATTATCTATTATCGTTATTGTTAACGAAATTAATAATAATCACGATAGTTATACATTTAACAATAGATACACTTCACTCTAGTACTTTAACTATATAACAATAGACCTTTTACTATCGTTATACATAGTAAATGTATAATGATATAGTTAAAATACATTTCGTTAAATGTATAACGATAGATATATAGTTAACGAAAGTAACTATGTATCTATAAATAAAGTCATAACTATAGTTAAGATAAATGCCTAACTTTAAATAAAAAAACCCATAACGAAAGTTGAATTAATTATCATTATGCCTAACGAAAGTTAAAAAAAAATGCCTAACGAATAACGATTATGCCTAACGAAAGTTAAAAAAATGCCTAACGAAAGTATATAATTATATTAACGATTAGTTAATAGTGAAATTTCCATTTTCAAAGTCATAACGTTAGTCTTTATTTTGCTTGAAGAATAATGTATAAAAATCACACCTAACATATAAAAATAAAAAAATGATCGATCCATACAAACTGAGAATAAATACGATTGGCGTAACGATAATTTTTTAAATACTACCGTTATGTTTTAAAAAGTAACGTTATGCATTTAATTATGCATAACGAAACTTTTTTAAAAATTAACGTTATGCATCTTGTATAATGAAATTTAATTAACGAAAGTTAATAACGATAGTTAAGTTAATAACGAAAGTTCGTTCTTTTTTTTTTTTTTTGCTAAAACTATCGTTATTGAAAGTAGAAGTGTGTAAGGTACTTTTCTGAAAAAGTGGGAGAATATTCAGCTTTTGTGGTTAAAGGATTTAAATATAGTACAAATTGCCCAAATAACTCATATGGTGTTAAAACTTACCCAACTACCTAAATTTTAGAATTGAATTGTCTAGATAAAAATTTCTCCATATATATATATAGACACACACACACAGTGAGAGAGAGAAATTTTGTACCCTTACTACAGTCCCATGTTACTGCAGCAGGAATAATACATATTTAACAATTTTTTAATGAATAGTTTCATACCATGCTCCAGAACATCGGTCGGTATTGAGGCGTAAAGATGGCTTTTTTCCAAATAAGAAAAACAGTAAACAAGTATAAAATGAACGATATATCAATATAAGATGCCATTATTTCTATAATGCTTCATATATAGGATAGAGTTGGGATCACCATAGAAAAATAGAAACCACTAAAACCCGAAAAATTAAAATCAAACAAACAAACCGACAACAGATTATATAAGAGCATGCAATTGTCAGAATTGAAACTCTACACTTGGAAAAAAGTTGTGACAAGATCCAAAGAAATGACACATGATAGAGCTGTGCTCCTAAGGCAATTAGAAGATAACTATTCCATAAAATGTGTGTGTGTGTGTGTGTGTGTGTGTGTGGACTAGCAATCAGCTTCGCCCGATAATTATATACAACGTACATAGATAGGCTCAGGAAAGAAACAAGAAGTTCGCCTAAAACTTCCTGGCAAATAGCTCACAGGTAAGTATATTGTCCATGGATGTCGCTGAAGTCCCGGCTCCCAATATAGGGACTACGATGAAGAATGGCTCCGCATTACTAGTGATTCTCCTGCTCATGGCCGCAAATTCAGTAAAAGCATTGCTAAAGATAGTTGACAACGTTCCATGGCTGGTTTCAGGACTTGCTGTGAAATAGATCCTCAAATTCTGCAAGCATAGATATCAATGAGCATCATGAAAGACGAAATCAAGAATTCCAAATCCATAGAATTTATCCTAAAATTTACTACATACACAGTTTTTGCTTTGATATATTTCTAAGCCTGGATTGAACAAGCCCCCTGATAGACTAAGATATACATATAAAAAGCCTACCAAATGAATAATATTCTATGAAATTGAATATGATTATTCACTGAAGTTCTTTGGATTAAGTTCGATGTTAGAATTAGAGAAAGATTCATAATAAAAATGACTTGTTTGGGTAATTTTCAAGCAATATATTTACTCGGATATTTGATCCTTAGCTCCAAACACTTTAAATTACCAAGATTCCAAACTGAGAACAGCACCTTAAGCAAGTCGTCTTCTTATAAACAGGTCTGAGCTATATATCTGTGTTAATTTTGATAACTCAAAAGGTGACCAGAGACTAAATCCATCACATAAGTTGATTGCCAATGCATTTAACCAATTAAGCTTAGTACAACAATATGAAAACCAAGATATTTGTATCTACCATTCAAGAATCAACTCAATAATTACCACTTAACAACTAGTGAACAATAAGTAGAAACTGCAAATATGTGTACAGAATATGCAGAACATTGAATATAATGTAAGAGGTAACTAACCAATATATCATCCCAGGAGCAATCATTCTCGAGAAGGACTTCATCAAGCAGGTAGATGCAGAACTCAGCAATCCTTGCAATTTGCTTTTGAGTATCAGCTTTACATTCTGACTCATTGTAAGCAGGGTTAGCAGTCTGAAAACAGATCTTTGCTGCAATCTCCTGTGTGATAGATATGATAGCTGCACATATTCTACCACTAATCATACATTTCTGAAGACAACCATTATGCCAACTTTCATGCTGAAATCCCCAATAAGCTTGTTTTGTACATAAATCTTGTTTTGCAACACTAGTTGGGATCTCCATATTCTCCCCGGTGTAAAGAAGGGGTTTTACTTCCACCAGAGCTCTGAAAACAAAATCAAGATACGAGCCCCATAAATTGGGTTACATTCATGTGACTGCTATGTATCATAAGCTATATATTTATATGATTCCTTTGGAGCATTTTATTTGTGTGTCATTGACAGAAATATTTATACTAATAGCTGCATCAAATGTAATGATAAATCCTAAGCATTCAATTAGGTAAGTCACCTTTTTGGCAGATCAGGAACGAGAATGTACAATATAACAGGACTATTCACTACAGGCCTGTTTGACTTGCTTCCACTATTCAACCGCAACTTCATTTGCGTAAGACAAACATCCTTCTGATTATCAATAGCAATTCGGTCTGAAGAACTCAAAGATGCCGAACAATAAATAATCAGGCAAACAGCACTAGTAGATATGGAGCAGTTGAAACATTTTGCAACAGCTTCACTGTTCTCCAATGCTTGTTGAAACTCCAGAGCAGGACCTTCATCACATAGCAACATTGTTGGAGGGTCAAGCCCCAATTGGCCAGCCATGTGCAGAATATCCTTATGCAAAGTTGCCTGAAAATATGCACAAGTAAATGAGTAGTATGCTGAAAGTTGCAACGAATGTTTACCAAAGAAAAAGTTGTAAGCCATGAAATTATAGTGTAGTAAAGATATTACATGCACGTTTTAAAAAAGATCCTTGCCTCGAAGTTCACTTCATAAGGTACTAAACAGAAAAACATGAGGCCAATATTTTTGCTATATACATGGTCATTAGCTCATGAAACTCCACACCCCAACTTCAGTGCTAGTTTTAGCATCACAACCAAATTTACGAAGAATTTGGGCAAATTAAGTCATTCACATTTGACAGGAATGAACAGAAAAGACATGATGTTTTCATGAGTATCAACATGGAATTCATAGTACAAACATGTTTTAAGATAGTATTCTGTAGAGCTATAACATGTTTTGGGCACCATCCTGGTACATCAGCTATAACATGTTTTGGGCACCATCCTGACACCTGATGTACCCAAATTGCAAAACTGTTCTAATATAATTTAGCAATGTTGAATGCAATTATTAACACATATACAAATTTTAGACACCCTTGCAGAATATATATGTGTAATTGTGTATATATGAATTCACTGCTCATATTAATAGAGAAGGTGTATTAATTAATCTATAGAAATAAAAAGCCAATATGGCTATTGGTGACTTGGTGTAGAAAAAATCCTGAAGAATCATAGTTATGCTAAGAAAATCTCTCTTAAACATAAAGTGCCATTTTATCACAAGTAAATGAAAAACCAAAGTTCATCTTCACAGTGGTATTTTGTTCCGATAATGAAGAATAATGTTCTACACAAGCAAACAAATCAGCACAGGCACACACATCAGAAATGGAGATTGGCGTAAAAAAAAAGTGGGTGGGGGGGGGGGGACTCATTAATATAGTTTGTTCCCACTTCTAACTTACAAATTCTGTGGTTTCATTGAGACACTGAACTGTGTTTTTCTCCTTCAGTTGGGAAAGTTGACAGTTGCCAATTTATGATTTTATCAAAGGGCTAGAGGTTCATGGATCTTATGATATGTAAATATACATAGACCAATTTCTAAACAGGTAAAATGATGCAGCTATACAACAAAAGAAACTTGAAAATTGCCTATCAAAGTCTTCATATCACATGATAAGGGGAAAAACGATAATGTAATCACAATCTATTTTTGAAAGGAGTCTAACCTGGCTGTACGGACCGATACAACTTGGAGCCCACTCTGAGATACTTTGAACGTGCAAAACATTTTTAGTATTATCATCTGAAACCAAGACTTCAACATAAGCTCTCCCAAGACCAGCTTGCGAAAGAGGAAGTTCTATAGTAGACCGTGATGGCACACCAAAACGACACTTCTCTTGAGTGATGAATTTCACATATTCGTCATTTGCTAGAGCGAACTCATTCATATCAGCTATATATAGATGTATATAAAGAACGTTCTCCCAAGAGCAATTATACTCAATAAGCAGCAATTCAATTTTTGTTAAAACCACGTGCAGATCCTCTCGCAAATCTGTAGAATTTTAAGTGATCAGAGTATAAAAACTAATGAACATCCAAATGAAAGATATATGCCAACCATAAACATGGAGAAAGAGAACACCTTCATGAGGGATTCAAAGATGTATTTAGCAAAAAAAAAATTCCATAATAAGAATTAAATGTCGTACCTGCAGAGGTTTTCGAGGTGTCTTGCAGCCAGCAAGTAATAGAAAAAGTATTCTCCTTCTTGGATTGTGAGATACGAAGCTCTTGTTTTGTACTTACTACTGAATCAGATATCAGATCATTCTTTGGACTTGGAGCTTCCAAGATATCCTGGAAATCTCCCACCACCTCATGCACTAAGTTGAAGTCTCCCACAGATACCTCATTGATTTTGTCGTTTTCAATGTCAGACAAGGAGGCCAACTTCTTCTCCAAATGATATTCCAGTGGATGAAGAACTCCCACGGGAGCTATTTGGTCTGGTGAATGTAATACGACTTCAAATTTATCTAGCACTATCCGAGCATTCTGGCAAGATATAAATACAAGATCAAGTAGAGTTATAAGCTGAAACAGCAGATGGGCACAACTTATACACCATTGCCACTAACTTTGTAATGAAAGTTAAAGATATATTAAGCCAAAAATGAGAGGGAGATGCAAGCTCACTTCGAAGAGGGGACAGTCCAGAGTTAAAGTTTCATATTCTCCCCCTTCACCACATACGTTTATCCCATATAACCTGTCAATGAATCATCAAAGGAGAAATGATGTTGGATCAAATACCATGGAACGCTAGAGATAAGTTGGCTAACATACTCTTTTAGCTTGTGAAGATGGGACTCTAAATGTGTTAGTTCCTTCCCCAAGTGCTTTGATGGGACCAACCCTATGGCCGCAACCTATGAAAATGGGAAATGGGAGGAAAATATAGGAGTTAGATACTAATAAATACTGAGATAAGGGATAACATCATTGCTTATTTACAGAAAATTTGAGAAAAACAATATAAAGTCAGTTTAAATGATAAATCAAAGATAACTTTCTGCAAAATTATTGCCAGTAAAATAGGAAGACTTATAGTTAAGGACAATTGGCATCATAAATTTAACAAAATTGAATAGACAGTAATTAGGTCCAGAAAGCTGAATGTAAGACTGGCATGTAGTGTTGATTTAGTTCCACATATTATACCTTTACAATGATGGCAATAATTCCACTCCTTATCTGAAGGCAAACAAATGACAAGATCAGTTTATATACTAGTAACAAGGGAATTGCTGCTATCTATGAACAAATAGATAATTAGCATTGATAATTGAATGTTGTATTCTAGATTTATGAAATGAATTTACCATTTCTTGAAGGAGCAATGACTGATCTTGCTTCCACAAATATCCCAAAGAAACAAGCCCTAATCTAGAACATACACTTTCCACACGTAGCCTTTGATAGTCAGAAGCAATCGCACCTGAGGAGACTGCTGAAACAGAGGGTATCTGCCGCTTAACTTCTTTTAAGAGGACTAACATATCTTCAACCTCATCCCCAGGAGTCATATTGTAGCTAAGGCCATGATGCCTGTGAAACACAACATACCAAATTATCAAGTGAAGAGGGTATGAGGACACTAGCAAGCCAGCACTTGATACATCTCTGTAAAATAACAAGGTTTGCAGTAATTAACAGAATGTCAATATGGAAGAACTAATGAATAAGGTTAGATGATGATCTATATATATTCTTACTTCTTTCTTGGGTTCTTTGTTACTGGAAGTAAGGCCACAATTTTGTCTCCTTCCTACGATATTTTACTTTTTTTTAGCGCATTCGCAAAAGACTTGCCGAAATTACCACCACCTTGTGTTGGTTGTCAAATGAAAATTAAGAACCAAAAGTAGTTGAGAAGGTATCACTGATATTACAGGGAATCAGGCTTTTAATAGGTTCTGATGCCTCAATGATATGTCAGATTTCACTGACCTAAAATGAGGGCAGAACTTGTACAATATACCACATGATCTTTTCTATCTGCCCCTTTTAATTCTGAATCAAGATGGGGAAGTTTATCTCCCTCAAAGATAACGCAAAAAATCAATTGCTAAAACGCATGGAGTTGGAAACAAGGCGTAGAAAAGCATACAAACATTGACCGTCTCCAACAAGTATTTTACGTCAAAATCATGAAGCCCTAATAGATATACACAAGTGAAAAGGCTTGTTTTGATGTGCCTCCACCATGGTAAAGGCCATGCCTCGATCTGCAACTGAACCCAAGCATCCTAATTGAAGGACCTACCTAGTGGATCCTTGAATTCGTCTCCTAAATAACGGAATCCCCATGCATTGTGCATAGCTAACAACTATTTGGTGCCCCACCTGCAATAGAAATTTGCAATCGAATTATCTAAGATAAAGAAATACGAGCATTATGAAAAGTTTAACCATATCTCTTAGCAAGACCAATATTTCAGTACTAAAAAGTCTATAAAGAGTTCTAGCTAAAACATTGTATTGCCTCCTGTTTTTACCAATAGACCTTTGCCTCCCTACATTCCACTATAAGCATGACATAGTGCATCTGAGGAGCTACTCAGCCTGAACATCATGGAACTTTCTCGTGCAAAGAACTAGAAGATGGGTTGCACAAGTGAAAACAATGATTCACAAACAATACAAGAATAACGGAACTATTTCCTTCAGATTGAGGAACATTCTTCAGGCAATTCAATCATGCAAACTTTATGATTCACTCATCAGAAACTCGTTAGCAATCAAAATTCAATAATTCACCCACACAACGAGCTTCTTTAATTACAGGATTTCGGATTCGAAATCGAGTCAAGGTAAAGCCTTACTGTTTGATACATGTAACTATCAAGCTCATCCTGTGCATCATCAATAGGCATCAAATTCGCCAGCGCCACAATCTGAAGTTACGAAAAGCATTTAAGAAATAGAAAATTAAAATGGCTTGAGCGTGGAATCCACAGAAGAGATGAAAAGGAAACCTGGTGGCCGTATTGCAGGCATTTCATCATGGCATAGCAGCTGTCCTTACCGCCACTAACTAGCGCCACCACCTTCATTGTCGTCGCCGCCTCCGTGCTTCCGCCGGTTGAAATGACTAGGGTTTTGCGGAGCTAGAGTCCACTTTCAGTTTCAGCGGAGCAGACCAATTGAATTCCAGACAAAGGTTAGGAGCCACGTCATATTTAAATCATACTTTATTTAGAATTTGGGATTGGGAGAGAAGAGAAGAGAGGGGAAGGAGACGTTATGTTCTAAATTAAAACAGTTTTTGTGCGTCATAATTCATATATTAGTTTTGTTTGAATCTATTAAAATATGTGCAATATATATTTATTAAAAATAATTATTTGCTTAAATGTATTATAATTTTTCATAAAACTTCAAATCTTAAAATATGCTTCCATTAGTTACCATGTATTGTCTATCTGTTCAATAATAGAAATTTAATTAATATGTTGAATAATATTTTATAGTTCAATATTTTTTCGAGTTACTTAAATACACTTCAATTGTTTGTTTATACCACAAAAGTTTCTTAATGCACTCCAAATTAAAAACACAAGAACACAACAACAACACTATCATCTTCACCCACGACCTTTGATCTTGCGACCTCCACCGCTAGTGCATCGAAAATTATAGTTTGAACATAATGAAATAGTGTTTGAAAATGTATTTCCAAAGTAAAAGTGGTTTGAAATTTAGAATTTCAAATGAATTAGAATACGATTTTGGTGTTGTTCGATTTTAAATTTTTTTTTCAAACATTTTGAATATGTTTGAAAACAAAATTTTCAATTCGAAATATTGTCTTGAGGCATGACGAGCTTAGTGATTGGAAATGAGTTAACATTAGTGCAGAGGTGAAATTGATTTTGAGAAGAAGTAGGGATGAGAATGTCTTCGAGAAGAAGAATGAGTGGGTATTGGAAGGGGAGGGGAGGCGGCTGCAGATCCAGAAGGGGAGGAAGGAGCGGCGGCCGCTAAAGAAAATTAGATTGGGAAGAAGGTTTTTTTTAAAAAAAAATTGATTTGAATATTTATGTAATTATCAAAATAAATTATTGTGTGGTAATAAAAATTGATTTTAAATTAAAATGGAAGGATAAATAAGTAATTACACATCGTGCATTAAGTCAAATATGAAATAGGTGAAGTATAGACAGTAAAAATGGTAGTGCAAATAGTAACTCTCTTAATAATAATTTTTTAAACAACTAACCAGTTAATCATGTCAACTAGTTAACCATATGTGCATAAATGATATTGATGATTGTTATACATTTCCCTTAAAAATGATTGTTTTATATGTGTTCGCTTGTGAAATATTATCATAAGATAAGCTTGCACATAATATGCCTAAAATGTAAATGAGAAATTTCAAAACTAAGCTCAATCACAAATCCCACAAACACTCGGCAGTTTCAATTGTGATTTAATTTACAAGCCATGGTTTCATCAAACAGAATATGCGACATTAACGAGACTGACAATATCGCCAATATCAGTTTCAAGCAAAATGGGGTGCCATTTGGGAAGAATTTGGAGAATTGGTTTAATGGAATCGTGAGAATGAGAGTAACAATGTGATGAGATCAGTCTCTCGGCAACATCCAAACAGTGGAGACCCCCATATATAAAAAAGAGACGTCTCAGTTAGCATTAATAATTTTGACAAAGCAAAGCCATATCTATCTATCTTACCCACGCAAGGAAAGGCCATACGGCCATCAGATCTTTGCATCCAACTGCCAGTCAGTCACTTGAAAGTTCAGAAAACTGTTTTTTTCATATATAAGATAGGAAAACCAATAACATGCACAGACAACTAAGAGTCAGAATTTCAAAACAATTCGAGGTAGATAAACAAGCAAGCAAAACAGACACCGCAGATTATACCCCACCCGAAACAATGTACCATCATGAGTACCAGACATTTGCTCTATAGAGAAATAATTAACTAGCATTTTCTTACAACTATGCAAAGAGAACTCCTAACGGTTGTGAACTAACATAATCCATTGCCAGTTAGTCGCCAGTCAACAATTGGTTTGGTGCACTCCCGCCAAGCCTTTGCAGAGCCCCATTGTATGGAATTAACAGTTACTCTAGCTTGGCAAGCATGCTGCATGCACATAAGCTCAATATTTTCCAGACAACCTTTAAACACATCGTTGATTGCACTGAGACGATTGCTGAAGCACATTACACGGGTGGCCCCAGTAAAGTTTTGTTTTATGCTTTATAGCCATTTTGATACAAAGAATTCACTATTAGGCACCTGAATGCAGGATGTAAGTTAAAAACTTATCAACATGTCATGAAAAGACCAAGAGCAATAAAGGTATGCGGGATATATATTTTACGTACATAAGTATTGATATGTTTCATTTAACTTCTCATCTTGTCAATCACAAAGACAAACTGTATCTGAAGCAAAGCAAATCAGATATCTCACCACTGACAATAAGGCAAGTGATATTTCTAAATTCCATCAACTACAAAGTTACACTATGTTATAGATGCCAAGTTGCCAACATCATCAGAAAATGTTTATTCTTTATCATCTTCTCTATTCTTTCACATGCATGCTTCACAGTTCACATAAGGGTTGCACTTGCATACTGGAGAAACCTGGGGGATCTGAACGCAATTCAATCTCACATTTCATTTTTCTTTTTTTCCTTGATCTTTGTTCTTTCTATTTTTTCTTTAAATTCCCAATTTTTCATTCTAATCTAATATAAAATGACTTTCCTTTCTATTTGAGTCATTTCTTCCTCATTATCCCACCTCAAACCCAAGCAGCCACCACCAACCTCCATCTAAAACCTTAATTGCTGCTGCTGCCACCCTATCCTATACACAATCACCAATTACCCAATATCCATGCAATATAATTTTCTCTGATTTCAAATTTACACATCACAAACCAAATAAAAGAAAATTATATTTCAGGTAATCAAAAGTTCAAAACATTTTCGGACCTCCCTAGAAGTTTGATGTAATCACCAAAAGACCACTAGCAGTGGCTTGGCCCCACAACCCTCAGTCTGTTTAACAAAAAAAATCTGCTGACTGAAATTGGGCTGAAAAGGTCTGTTATGAAACTGTAAACCATTCTTGCACAGTTGCACATAATTCTTGGTACAATGTCTGAGATTATTAATAGTAGGTGGTGTGTTGCTTTTGAAATATTTATGTAGGGGTGCATTAATATGTGAAAATAGGCCTTGTGTGTAAATTGTGGATGAATCTTATCCATTAATTTGTTAAGATCAATGGCCAGTATAGTGTGGAGGGAATTAAGGAAAATGTTATTATTTTCATCGTAGATGCACTTAAGGTCAAATATATCAAATCACCATTATTTTTTTACGAGCATCTTCAATGGAAAAAAAAAAATTAAGAAATAACAAATTAAGCATTTTGAAATATAAAAACAGCATAACAATATATTATGTCATTTTTCTCTCCAAATTAAATTACAAGCATCATAGATGTAAAAAAAGCATTACGAAATAACAATTAAGCATTCCGAAACGTAAAAATAGCATAAATAAAATAACTATAAAAGAGCAATTAAAATAAAATTGATCCTAACCATCCATTTAACAAATCTAATGGATAGGGTTTATCCACAAATTACACACTAGGCTAATGTTCACAAATGAGTGATTCCATCTCTCTCTCTCTCTCTCTCTGTGTGATTTTTGGTTGAAATGAGAACTCTGAACGTGCGCACTATGCTTATTTGCTATAATTTTATTGCTTATGTTATCGTGTTTTAGTGCTTTTTTTTATTGCTTATCTTGATGTGGTTTACTGCTAATTGTATTTAGTGCACTAAATACACTAAGATGAGCAATAAAATTGTAGTAAATAAGCATAGTGCACAGTTCTCACACCAAACAGAGTGCTCATCATAACCCACCCCTATATATATGTATGGTCTAAAAGGATGCTGTAGCTCATAAAATATACAGCAGTTAAAGGCAAATGGAGGCATGTTTTATCACACGTGATTTCTAGTCATTGCCTCATTTTCTAGCATATCAACAAATACTGGAGATTAAGAAATGGAGACGTATAATGTTAAACTGTTAGAACTTAAGTCAGAATTAGGTGACTATAAATACAGTATGATGATGCGCAGAGATTTAAATCAAACAATTATGACTGCAAAAATGATAGACCCAAGGAGAAATCTTGAATAATATCAATAGAGACCTTACCAAGCAGAACTCAAAAAGGAGCCTCAAGTGATTCATCCCAAACATCAGCACTTCCATTAGAGGCATCTTCAGCATCTTCCTCCATTGAAAGCCTAATATATTCTCTGTGTGCAAAGCGATCCCACTCTGTTAAAGTTGGATTCTCACGCTCCTGTTCAGGAATTAAATGGTGAGAAAAGAGAAAAACCTCAGATCTCTACTTACTGCTCAGAACATACTGAACGTAAAATCTTCAAACTTCCTATTAGGATAACACAGTTGTGGGAATTATACCTGGCGAATTAGGAATGGATCACGGGTCTCAAAAGCCATGAACTTGTTAAGGTTAAAGAGGATATTGAAAACGCTGCCAGAGAGTTTGCTTCCTTTTAAATCACGTAATGTAAAATAGCTATCATCCTGCATATGAGATGAGGTTGAATCTCATGAAACGACATAATAGGTAGAAACTTTTTACACAACCAATATCCAACCATCGACCCAACCCCAGTAACATGTTTGACCATAACAGTATTTTTTATAAAAAAAAGAAACATTTTATTAGATGATAAAAGAGAATTAACAAGTGGATAACAAGATATCCACTCAAACCTGTCGAAAGGCTAAACAAAAACTCAAAAAAATAGCTCATCTCCAATCTCTAAACAAATTTGAAATGAATCTTTATGCATTTGTATCCAGGAAGCCACCATAAGCTTAATTATATTCCATAACTCCAGAAGCAGGTTATTCAACTTCTTCAAAGATTATGCACTTCCTTTACAACCAAGTTCAACCATGATAATTAACCAGATATTGCATGCTTCAGTCTTTTGACAATCTCTTAGTTCTTCAAATTCAATGTTTGTAAGGTTCTTCCATTAACTTTATAAGCTGTAGATACAACCCCGTCGCAGCTTACTTAGATAAAGACCACCATCACACACAAGCAAAGGGGGGTTGACAAATTAATTATACAAAGATATAAGAGAGTGTACTGGAATACATTCTAGAATCTAGACTCCTACAGCAAAACCTAAGAGCAGGACCAAATACACAAGTCTTAAAGAGTGGCACAATTGATTCTACTAGGCAACAACTCCTTTCTACACATAAAGCACAATCTTGTGGGAGTTTACCTCTGGAGAAACCATGTCAACTATCTGACATAAAATATCCTCAAAAAGTACGGGCTCTTGGGCCATGCATTCCATTCTGTGCAGCTGCTCCTCGTAAAAAAATTGCATTTCATTCCTCGTAATTATCCCGTTTCCATCTAAATCTATGCATTTGAACCTGAGTGAAACCAAAGAGCAAGATATAGTCTCATACGGATCACACAGATAGTTCACTGACCTTCCAATGACTCAACATGGGCCATGAGATGATAATCAAGTAATCAATACAAATAATAAATAAAAAAGCATCTCCAAAAAGAAGGCCTCCCCACAGTAGGGAGCTATGTCCTCTTAGCTTGAATACAGTGGTAACCAATCACAACTCACTAAAACCATTCAAAACCTAAATTTCCTTGCATTAGTGTAAAATATGAGTTCTGCGTCAAGTTACTCAATTCTTGGTGTACTCATCATCCCCTACAAGGGATTTAAAGATAGGTCCACCCACTAATGCTTCTAATCCAGATGATATATCATTTTTCTTTGGGTTATGTACCCCTCCAATTAGCAGGTCTTGACAAAAAAAAGTTGAGAGCTTTCTGACTTATTCAGGGAGGACATAACAGAAGCAGCTCTGCATAGTGTCATAACCTAAGATCCTAGGTGTACACAAGGGGATTCTTTAAAGATAATAATAATTACCAAACCTATTTAAGACTTCAGTCTATATCGTGCATTTCAACAATTTTTTAGTTTCTTCTACTCGGGGAGGACATAACAAAAGCAGCTCTGCATAGTGTCAAAACCTAAGAAACTAGGTGTACACAAGCGGATTCTTTAAAGAAAATAATAATTACCAAACCCAATTAAGACTTTAATCTACATCATGCATTTCAACAATTAAAATAAAATCTAGTTTCTTCTATAACACAAACATGATTCAAAAACTTGTCACTGGGAAAAGAATATAACATACAACTATACAAGTTCAATATCGAGGACTCATTGAAATTTTTTTGCTAATTAGAAAGACACAAACCAGTATTCAAGACTATGCTCAGATGATTTATCCTCCTCTGACAATATGAAGTAAACGAAATCTTCATATCCCATCTTTCCTTCAACCTTACTGGTGAACTTTCTGGGAACCTGGGTAAATTTTAAATAAGCAATACTTAGAGAGATGAGTTAAGCATCTTAAGCATATAGAAATTATCTATACTCAACAGAGAAGATGACATGGCTTGAACAAGAACACACCAAAAAATGGAAAAATGAAAACAAACCTGAGAAAATATTCTATCAACAATCCTGTAGGTAAGTGCATGGTTACCATATCTGATAAGGTTTTCTTTGTCGATCAAAAAGTCATGATCTGTATCCAGTTCCCAAAACTTGCAGTATATCACATAAAAATGTTCATAAGAGAAGTACCTGCAGTAAAAAGTAAATGACGTAGCAAATGGAAACGAATGAAGATTAGTAGTGGTGTAGATGTGGTAGAAGATAAAATACAAGTGCAGAACAAGTATCTGTGCGGTAGCATGACCATTCCTATGAAACACTTAGAATCCTTTACCAGCAGGAAAATGACATGATGCTATTTTTCTAACATTCATAATCTCAACCAAGTAAAATTATTGTGTTAAACAGTTTGTGCATAACCAATAACATGAGGATTTGTTCGTGTTCTTGTTTCATCAATATTTTTCACACTCACAAAATAAGAGAAAAGTTCTCAAGTAAAATAAAATTAAGTAGCTTCTTCAACTACCTCAACACTTTGTTAATATCCTCTTCTTCGTCTGCATGTTGCATTGCAGCAATCAAGTTTGAACGTTTCAGTTCCCTGAGGGTAAGACGGCCATTACCCGCTCTATTCACGTAGTAAAATATTCTGTATATTACAGTTTCAGCTGGACATAGCAACAATGAATAGTTAACTTTAATATCAGCAGGTTATACAAAGTTAAGCCCAGGCAACCAAATTGATGTTTGTTCTTTAGATAGCACAGGAACATTTGCATAAGAAAAACAGACACATAAGAGTTAGTGAGTTACTGGACAAAATACCAAAAGATCACTAGATTGTTCTGTGTTCAGCATCATCCAACAGAGATGTTTCCTTTTCAAGTAATGCACAAGTAGCAATCAGACATTATAGAAGTTAACAGCATCATTTACTGCTCAACGTTCAAGAAACGTCCTCTGGAATTTGGAATTTGGAATTTGTGAGGGAGGAAGTGTATAACGAACGGTTCAGGATCAAAGGAAACCTAAGAGGTAAGTCTGTAAACTAGTATGTGCGAGTGAATTGATCATCAAAACTTTGAGTTTTGACACTTTCAATCTGGTAATCCTCAATATAATATTTTACGAGATATAACATCAAGAACAGAGAAGCATACTAAACCTATAGTGCTTTTAAAGATTAGCATGCAAAAAAGACCAAATTGGTAATTCTCATTTTCATATATATATCCAGTAATGTTAAGCACATACAAGACTCCCAACTTTCATAATGTGGTCCTTCACTTAAATTATCAAATAGAGTGTCAGCAAGAAATTTCACATTTTTTAACTAGCAATTAATTGGATCTTAATCAAATATATATGATAAATTAATTTATCTTCTTTGAAATTTATTATCATTACATATAATGGTTTTTAGGGTTAATTGCCTTAAAATCATGAACTTTAGAGTATATTGCAATTACAAAACATAGTACTTTTTTTTGGCAATTAAAATATCAATCAAATTTCTAGTAAAATCAATCCAGCATGTCCGGCAAACTTAGTCAAAACATGGTCAATTTGTTGTGGTGAACTTAGCCAAAACAACTTTGTCTTGTTGGAATTGGATTTGTTTTACCAGAAATTTCATAGATGTTTAATTGCAAACATAAAAAAATGACAGATTGACAGTGTTGTAAGCATTGTTGCAAAAAACGAATCGAGGCGCCACCTCGAGGCGCGCCTTGGTTAAGGGCGGTCGCCGACCGCTTATGAGGCTCCGGCTCTTACCCCTCCGACGAGGCTGAAGCCTCGACAAGGTCAAGGCGGTCGAGGCGCCCGGTGCGTTTCGAGGCGCGCCTCCTTTCATTCCACGCGATTTCTATTTTATTTCCACTTTTTTTTTTCTTTTTTTTTTAATTGATTATTTAATATTTAATATTTAACATTAAAACTCTAAAGCCCACTCCATTTACCCACCATCTGGCCCGTCTCCCTCCTCTAACACCCAAAGGCGCGAATTCGCGAAGTGAGAACAGCGATTCTCAGCGCGCCTCTCCAGTCTCCTCCAGCCAGGTCAACGCCGCCATTTCCTCCCCTCCCCTTCAGCCCGGCGCACAAGAAGGAAAGGTGCATAGGTAAATCTTCTCTCTCTCTTTTTTTTTTTAAATACATGTTCTGAATTCCGATGTTCGAGTGGGAGGCTGGGAGCCATGAATTGTGTTTTTCTTGCCCATATTTTCTCTTGTTTGCTCTATTTCCTGCCCATATTTTTTTGCTCATGCTTGTTTTGTTTGCTCTATTTTATGTGTAGTTTATTAAATGTTCAGTAGGTTAGTTCAATTTAAATTCAGCGGCCAACAGGTACTGTTTCTAATTTGTTTAAAGAGCTTTTCATTTATGATTTATGTTTTGTTAAGGTTAGTTTAAATTCAGTAGCCAACAGGTGCTGTTAAGACTTAAGAGTTTATTAAATGCCCATATTTTTCTGCCCATGCATGTTTTGTTTGTTTAAACTTTAAAGCAGCCAACAGGTGCTGTTTTTTGAGTTGAGGATTTGTTTTTTTTTTATGTTTTAATAGCTATAATTTTTTCTAAATGTAGGAAAAGGGAAAAAGGTCCAAGGGCTTGTGGACGAGGAGTTTGATGAGGAATTGGAATATGAAGGGGAGAAGGAGACGGAGAGTGGAGATGGATATTGCTCCTATTAATTTGACTATTATATGTTATTGTTAACTTTGCATTTTGTTTCATGAATTTTATGACTTTTCTATGAATTTATGCTTTTTGTTATGATTTATATTAATTTTATAACTTTTCTATGAATTTATGCTTCTTGTTATGAATTATAAATTATATTTATTCTTATTGTTGTGAGGCTTACGCCTCGGTTAGCCTCGAGGCTTACGCCTCGTGGGGCTACGGGCAAACGCCTCGAGGCTAAAAACTGTGTTTTACAACATTGGTTGTAAGTGCTAATTGAAAAGTCATGATGTGATTGCAAGACCAACCAAAGTCACTGATTCTTCAGACAATTGACCCAAAATTTTTTTCTCAAAGTTTGATAAACAAATTTCACAGTTTTGAATTTATTTTAAGTTATATGAGAACATATCATAGGGTATCAAGAGAAGAAGAAAAGTAAAAAAGACTCAATAATTTATTTAAAGGTATACGAGAACATAACATAGAGCACTAAGATAAGCTGTAACGTTAAAATACCCAATATATGTCGACACATTTCCCCTTATAATTATACATTTATACATATATATATGTGTGTGTGTGTGTGTGTGTTTGCTTCTTCATATCTAGCTCGATTTCTAATAACATTCTGCAACATTGAAAGCACAATCACCCATGACACTGAAAGCACAATCACCCATGACAAATTTTACCAAAAATATATATAGAAGTAGCAGCAAAAATAAATTACACTTTTGAGTCAGCCAAACAAACCAGGATAAAGAGTATAATAAGTTCTGAAGTTCGGAGCATACCATATCTTTCTTGAAATTCAGGTGTACTCTGTAAGAACTCCAATCCTGGATGAGTAGTTAAAAGTTCCCGAAGCACAGGTTTGAAGTCATCCTACATCAATAAGACAGCAAGATAACAATAACAATCAGTAAACTAAATTCTTCATCAAATACTGAAAAGCAAAGCCTCATTGGTGGTCATGTAACCTGAGTCAAGCATTTGACATCTGGCTGCTTCAAGATTGTGTAAATTTGGGTTGCTATATCTTTTGTCAACATGTTTCCATTAACCCAATAATCAACAAATGCATCCCTGTTGGCATCTCATTGATACAGTAAGAGTACATACATCAACACTAAACAAGGCATGGCATAAACATGAATCAGAATTGTACAGATCAACCACCACTATTTGTGGTGCAATACATGCTGAGATTAGGATTCTTTGCTGAAAGTGTGCTTCTAAAAAGAAATTACAGTTACATTTTGGCTAAGCAACCAGTATTTTGATCAGATTTATCATCTGTAACCGGTGTTAATTAAACTTCTCTAGCTAGTATTTGGCCACAACAAAGGCAGGTGCAATCCTACAGTTAACTTCACGGGATCAGAAGTCTATAAAGGCAACTTCCAGACTTCATCCTAATGTTGTGCTTGAGATTCAGACCGAGTTTGTAATACTTTGGCAGTATGCGAAACTCTAGCATGGATGCCCTTTCATTTTGCAAGAGGGTCATTTTATCACTGTCTTACTGATATAGCTAATCCCAGGCCATAGCAACTTGGTATACTATACTGTGATAAGGAGCCAAAATGGGGACTATAGCCAATGTTGAAGGCCCAATTCACAACTGTTGGGTTTTGAGCTAGTTTGTAGCTAGAGATTCACTTGATCTTTTGTGATCAGATTAAGTTGCATGCAGTGGCTGAGATCATTGGTGCATAGGAGTGAGTATGAAGCTGCAGCATAGCAGATTACTCATTCAGTTAGCAGCTGAAGTGGAGCTGCAAAGATGGAGCCGTTTTTTTCAGTTATTTCTTAGTGGTTGAATCATGCCCTATTGTAACAGTTACAGCATTTAGTTGTAGTTATTATAATTAAGGGAGGTAGAATAAATCATGGGAATAAAAGCTGGAAGAAGGGGTGTAGAAGGGGAGAGAAGAAAAAGCCTGAGATGAGAGAAAAGAGAGAGAAGTTAGTTGAGATTATCATCACTTTCTTAGTTGATAATCTGCAGAATTTGTAAGCTTGAAGTTTGGATTAATAAGAAGCACATCTCTTTTCTCCCGTGGACGTAGATTCTTTGGAATCGAACCACGTAAAATTTTTGTATGTTGTTTCTTATTTTGTTTGCTGCAATTGTTGAAAATAACCCAACAATTGGCGCCGTCTATGGGAAAAAGGCAGCCAAGCAATATGGGAACAGCACGGTTCGATGTAGAGAAGTTGACAGACAAAATTGATTTTGGTCTGTGGAAGATGAAGGTGAAGGCATTGCTCATTCAACAAGGTTTGGGCACAGCACTCAACAAGGAAGAGTCAAGCAGATCTGGGAAAGAGAAGGCTGAGGATATTGCCCAGATCAAGGAAAAAGCCCATAGTATGATTATCCTCTGCCTAGGGGATAAAGCACTACGAGAAGTATCAAAAGAAACAACTGCTTTGGAAGTTTGGGAGAAGCTAGAGTCTCTGTACATGGTGAAAACCTTAGCCAACAGGTTGTACATGAAACAGAAACTCTATTCCTATAAGATGACAGATGACAAGAGTATCATGAAGCAGGTTGATGAGTTTAACAAGGTGTTGGATGATCTGGAGAATATTGAGGTGAAGCTCGAAGAAGAAGATAAGGCTTTGATTATGCTGTCTGCTCTGCCAAAATCTTTTGAGAACTTTAAAGATACCCTACTCTTTGGCAGCAGACAGACTATCACTCTTGAAGATGTGCAAATGGCCCTCAAATGTAAAGAACTCCAAAAGTCCACCACCAATGCAAACTCATCAACTGACGGAGAAGGTCTTCATGTCAAGAAGAATAAAGGCCAAAGCAAGCAGGCCAAGAAACCATCATCCAAAGCTGAGCACAAGGGTGGTAAGAAGGGTGCCAATGAACCAAGAAATCCTGACTTGAAGTGTTTTCACTGTCAAGAACCAGGCCACTTCAAGAAGCAGTGTACAAAATGGCAAGAAATGATGGCAAGGTATGCAGCGGAAGATACTAGGAAAGCTCAGAAACATCAAGTAAATCATACATCAACAGGGAAAGAAGCTGGCTATGAGTCCTTTGATGCATTGTGTGTTACATCTGAGGGGATAGGGCCTGAATGGGTGCTTGATTCAAGCTGCAGCTTCCATATGACACCCATAAGAAGCTGGTTTTTCAACTTGCAACTCATTGATGGAGGCACGGTGCTTCTTGGCAATGACCAGACCTGCAAGATCCATGGCATTGGATCAATCAGAATTAGAATGTATGATGGAGCAGTTCGAGTACTCAACAATGTGAGGTTTGTTCCTGAACTGAGAAGAAATCTCATCTCATTGGGAATGTTTGATTCACTTGGCTACAGTTTCACATCAAAGAGAGGAAGAATGACTGTAACCAAAGGAGATACTGTTGTGATTAAAGGCAGAAGGAAAGATGACTTGTACTTTCTAGAAGGAAAGACTATTGCTGGACAATCTCATTCAGCAACTGGAGAAGATAACACCTATCTATGGCATGCAAGGTTAGCTCATGTAGGAGAGAAGGGACTGCAAGAGCTGGCAAAGCAAGGTTTGCTGCTAGGTGACAAGGTAAGTAAGCTCAAGATGTGTGAGCACTGTATTTTCGGTAAAGCTAGAAGAAAACCTTTTAATACAGCATCTCACACAACCACTGGCATATTGGAGTATGCCCATTCAGACCTATGGGGGCCTTCTAAAACCACCACCAAAGGAGGAGGTAGATTTTTCATGAGTATTATTGATGATTACTCAAGAAAACTGTGGATTTACATTTTGAAATCCAAAGATGAAGCTTGTGAGAAGTTTAAGGAATGGCACTCTCTCATGGAAAATAAGCCAGGAAAGAAGCTGAGGAATTTGAGAACTGACAACGGACTTGAATATCTCTCAGAGGCATTCATATCTTACTGTAAGGAGAAGGGCATAGCAAGGCACAGATCAGTCCCAGGCACCCCACAGCAGAATGGAATTGCTGAGAGGATGAACCAGACCCTCTTAGAGAGGGTAAGATGTATGCTGAGCAGTTCGGGTCTTTCAAAGGCATTTTGGGGAGAATTGGTATGCACTGCCGCATACCTTATCAACAGAAGTCCCAGCTCACCATTGAATTACAAAACACCACAAGAAATGTGGTATGGAGCACCTGCAACATACGGGTACTTGAAGCCAGTTGGATGCCTAGCTTATGCTCATATTAAACAAGATAAGCTTGAGCCTCGAGCAATAAAGTGTGTTTTCATAGGATACCCTACTGGTATTAAGGGGTATAAGCTATGGTCACTAGAGCAACAAAAGTTCATTGTAAGCAGAGATGTTACTTTTGATGAACTTCAGTATCCATTGAAAGATAAAGAACAGGAAGCAAGCACATCGGTAGAAATTGAGGAAGATTGTCACAAAGGTGATAATAATGATAGTTCATGTGAATCACAAGAAGCTTCAGCAAGAGGAGATGGAGTGGAGAATCTAAGTTCATACCAACTGGCCAGAGATAGAACAAGGAGGGAGATAAGGCCACCTATCAGATATAAACCATCTGATTATGTCTCTTTTGCTTTGTATACAGCTCTTGAGGTGGAGCTTCAGGAACCTAAGAGCTATTCAGAAGCAGTTACTGGTGCTGAGAAAGAGAAGTGGCTAGTTGCTATGGAAGAAGAGCTACAATCTCTAAACAAGAACACTTGGAGAATTGTAGATAAGCCAAAGGATCAAAAGCTGGTGGGTTGCAAATGGCTCTATAAGAAGAAGCCTGGAACCACTGAGACAGCTGGGGTGAGATATAAAGCAAGGCTCGTTGCAAAAGGATTCTCACAGAAGGAAGGAGTAGACTACAATGAGATTTTCTCACCTGTAGTCAAACATTGCTCAATAAGAATTCTGCTGTCACTTGTAGCTCAATATGATTTGGAACTTCACCAAATGGATGTCACAACCGCTTTTCTACATGGCAGATTGGTTGAGGACATCTACATGCAAATACCAGAGGGCATTCATGTTGAAGGAGCAGATAGGAAAGCATGCAAGCTGGAGAGATCGCTGTATGGACTTAAACAAAGTCCAAGACAGTGGTATTTGAGATTTGATGAATACATGGTTACAAATCAGTTCGTCAGAAGTGAATTTGACAGCTGTGTATACTTCAAAGTTGAAGAAAAAAGCTATATCTACCTGATGTTGTATGTAGATGATATGTTGGTTGCTAGCAACACTTCTGGTGGAATTGCTAGTGCCAAGAAGGTTCTGAAAGCTGAATTTGAGATGAAGGACTTAGGGGAGGCTAAGGTGATCCTGGGAATGCAAATTAAAAGCAGGCATGAAGATCAGATCACTCTCACTCAAGAGTCTTACCTAAACAAAGTCTTGTGCAGGTACAATATGAATTTGAGTAAGTCTGTTACAACACCAATTAAGCAAGGCCTAAAGCTAAGTGCACAGCAAAGTCCTGAGACAGAAGATGAAAGGAGAAAGATGATGCAAGTTTGAAGTTCCATATGCAAGTGCTGTTGGCAGCTTGATGTATGCAATGGTCTGCTGTAGACCAGATCTCACTTATCTAATGAGTGTTATCAGCAGATATATGGGAAATCCCGGCAAAGCACATTGGGAAGCTGTAAAATGGGCTTAGGTACATCAGAGGTTCTACCAGCAGGGGTCTTGTGTTTAAGAAGAGTGTAAGCAATGAAGAAGCATTGTTAGGGTATGTTGATGCAGACTATGCAGCCAACATAGACACCAGAAAGTCTCTAACCGGATATGTCTTTACATTGTTTGGATCTGCAGTGAGTTGGAAGTCAACTCACCAATCTGTGGTGGCCCTATCAACAACAGAAGCTGAGTATGTGGCTTTAACCGAAGCCATCAAGGAAGGAATATGGCTACAAGGAATTCTTGCAGAGTTTGGCCGTGTTCAAGAGAAGGTCACAGTTTTCTGTGATAACCAAAGCGCCATTCATTTGGCAAAGCATCAAGGATACCACGAGAGAACAAAGCACATAGATGTGAAATTGTATTTTGTTCGTGATCTTGTGGAAAAAGAGAGCATAAAGATCAGCAAAATTGCTACTGCGGTCAATCCAGCAGATTGTTTTACCAAGGCTCTACCAACTTCAAAGTTCGAGTTGAGTCTTGGGCTGTTAAACATGAATTGAATAATGAAGGAAGGGAATGCAGCTTGAGGTGGAGCTGCATTCAGGAAGGGCAGGAAGGCTGGGGTTGGAATTCAAACAGAAGCTAGTTCTTGAAGAAGTAAATCAAGAGCTAAGGTGGAGAATTGTTGGGTTTTGAGCTAGTTTGTAGCTCGAGATTCACTTGATCTTTTGTGATCAGATTTAAGTTGCATGCAGTGGCTGAGATCATTGGTGCATAGGAGTGAGTATGAAGCTGCAACATAGCAGATTACTCATTCAGTTAGCAGCTGAAGTGGAGCTACAAAGATGGAGCCCTTTTTTTCAGTTATTTCTTAGTGGTTGAATCATGCCCTATTGTAACAGTTACAGCATTTAGTTGTAGTTATTATAATTAAGGGAGGTAGAATAAATCATGGGAATAAATGCTGGAAGAAGGGGTGTAGAAGGGGAGAGAAGAAAAAGCCTGAGAGAAAAGAGAGAGAAGTTAGTTGAGATTATCATCACTTTCTTAGTTGATAATCTGCAGAATTTGTAAGCTTGAAGTTTGGATTAATAAGAAGCACATCTCTTTTCTCCCGTGGACGTAGATTCTTTGGAATCGAACCACGTAAAATTTTTGTGTGTTGTTTCTTATTTTGTTTGCTGCAATTGTTGAAAATAACCCAACAACAACAATACAAAAGGCTTCAAAAAGTTTCATAAAATTACTGAAGCTTAGCAGTAGTACTGCCACATATATACATACAGCGCTATGTAGTCTGTGTTTCCTCTATTGTTTATTTGAGCATTGCTTGAGAGTCAAAGTGTCAAAGTCAAGCAAGGGTATTTAGATGTTTTTACATCAGGGAAACATGGAATTTTATTCTATCTTACAAAATTCTGCACTAAAATCAGAAAACACTCTTTCAACCATCTCCTCATTAAATCTGATTACAGATTAACTTAACCAATTATGTTAGCTCTCATATTTCTCAATCTCCTACGAGTTTGCACATTCCAAACCAAATTTTCCACCACAGCAGGTTTGATCCAGTACAATGACAGTGTCTGTTGTCTTGTCTAAACAAAATAGGCATCCAAACATTGAAGGAGGGGCTGCTTGGGTTGCAAAGTAGAGAGCTAGTGTGAGTCTTCAGGGCTTACGAAGGTGGCAGTGAAAGAGAATAACAATCCTTTCCACATGCAGGCTCCTCAAGATGAAGCTGAACTTGGTGTTAGAAAAACGAATTCAAACATAATTTAGTTGTCAAGGTTCTGCATAAATTCTGAAAGGTGGTTCCACAAGTCTAAATTTTCAAGTTGCACTATTTTTCATTGAGGGAGGTATCTGTTTATGGGGAGTTCCTTCTTCTGTTACAGTAACCCAGCTAACCCACAAATAGAACACAACATTAAGAAACTGTTAATTTGGCAGCAGAAACAGAGACGAATGGCTCTTAACATTAACAAGTATACAGACCCAAGAGTCACTTAGAACGCCCTTTCAACTTTCAAGAGAGAGGCGAACACCCAGCGAATTATACCCCAAATAATAGGTCGAATATGCCAATAGGTTTGCAAAGTTAGTGTTAGCTTGGATCCATTAAAAGGCAGCTAATGTTGTTTTTGTTGCAGAGATAGAAAGAGAGATGAGGATAATAAGTAACGGTTAGTCTTCATATACTGTGTGTTTGGAAACATAAGAATAAAGTTTCACTTTCGTCATTTTTAGAAATTTACAGAATTTTCTCTTTTCTTATTATGCATTACGCACAGTCAACAATTCAGATTAAAGAATTCAGAATATCATTTAATGCATCAGGAAAGCTTGGGATAGCTGCATATGACCGATCAGTTCCTTTTTCAATCCCAACATTTGTTGAACCATAATCAGTCAATGGATAGACAAAAGGAAGATAGATGCATACAGTGATAGCAATGGCCATTTAGTCTCAAGTTGATCCAATAGAGGAGACCAAATTAACTAAATAACTTCATCCAAATACAACAAGATATTTAGCCAGAGAATCCTGGATTGCTGAGCTTAATCTATTAAAGATAAATCATCCTCACAAGACATTTGCATTATGTTGATTGGGGTCACTATTTCACCGTAAATTTGAGAAATAATCCCATTCACTTGATTTCCTTGCATAATTTAAAACTAGAGAAGTGGTGACTTGGATGTAACAAACATCTAATGCAATTTGATTATTATTTTTTATGGATTAAACTGGTCTATGCTCGTTCTTCTGCATGCATCAGATAAAAATATCCAAAACAAGAAGGAATACTTAAATCAAGGGAATGAGAGAAAAAGCACAGCAATTACCTGGTCACAATTCCACTGCAATCAGCATCGATCTTTCTAAAAAGTGCCGTCGAGAAGAATGATGGAAGCTTGCAAATTTCCTTTGTTACCGGTTTGAATTCTGACCCCCATGAAAAAGACAAGGTTATGAATGGCCACTATTGACAAAAGATATATTTATATCTTATGTTGGAAGCTCCAGATTCATTTCACATTAATATTGAAAGTTCCAAAGAAATTGTAAGGAAATATAAATGACAACCATAGCCAGATATGTTCAGTTCATATCTAAATTGCAAGTCCCACATGTACTAATAGTGAGTAACAATAAAACTGAAAGAAAAGAACATACAACACACACGGAAAATCTCACCGTGCATTTGGAGCCCATCAACATGACCATAGAAAAATTGGTTGATTCTAAACAAGCATCGCTCTTTCAATTCATTTGGTGGCGGACGGCCATTAAGGAAATAAAACTGCACTTATTACAAGTATTATCAGGGTATCAGTAAATATTACCAAAACAAATCAAAATCTGCAATCAATAAATGAAATGAATTGAATAAATAACCACTAAAATATCAAAAATCAACTAATTAAACCTGAGGTATATTCTCCTTCACCGGCTCATTCACTAACTTCAGGGGTGACCCTAAAACAGATGGACCTGCCCTCTGTTTTGTGAGCCGAGGCGAACCTGATGAACTTCTTGGTGAGAGTGGTGGTGTACTGCCAGCAGGAAACATTGAAGGCAGTGAATTACTTGCTGCAGCATTTGTGCCAGAGGTTGTTCCAGAGACATTCAAAGGACCAACTCCCTTGGCATTATTAAGCAAGGATTTTACCTGTAAATCAGAGGACCTTTGCACATAAATTTGATTTTCATTCCAACTATAAGAATATTAAAACCCAAATACATAGACACGGAAAACCCTGCAAGAAACTGTCAGCTACTTTCTACTACATGCAATTTGCATATTCTAAGGAACCAAAATATTCATGTCACGAGAATGATCAGGAACACAGGGTTCAGCTGATGAAGTGTCAGGAGAGTTGAGATGGAAACAAGTCACAGAAACATACATTCTAAAATTGTATAGGGGTATTACAAAGAGAAAAAGATATGTCCAGTATTTGTGATTAGCATATTTGCACTTAAAGGTCATTTTAAATGATTTAAACACTAGGGGTGAGCAATCGGGCGGGTCGGTGCCGAACCGACCACAGTTGGGTGCCCCGAAACCACCGACTGCATGAGAGCTGACCGACCGACCACCGACGGATGGTGATCGATCCCCGAACTGAGGACCGACCGATCGGTTTCGGTCGATTAGCAGAGGATGCTGCACTGCTGCTGTATTAAACAAATTGAGCAGAAGCAAGGGTGCTGCACTGCTGCTGTTGTCTGCAGTCGGCCAAGGAAAGGTGTCGTGAACACTGAACAAGATACAAGACACGTATTTCAGAAGGGTTCTTCCTGCTGCTTGTGCTCTCCACACTTCTCTAATCTCTCGATCTCCTTCCTATTTCTTTAATTTCAAAATCAGTATTCTTCACATAATTTCATTGCTGCTGCATATTAGGCTCCGGCGACCTGACTAGGGAAGGCTAGGAGGGGTGGCTGGGTTGGCGTTGTTGCTGCTTGACATCGGCGACGGTGAGGGAGAGGAGGAGATGGGTAGGAGGTAGAAGCGAGACAAAGGCATGACTTGTTCCTCGGTCGGTTCAGGGAACCGAGAAACTTGAAGTATCAAACCCGACCACCGACCGATGCTCTATCGATTGGTCAGGTCGGGCACCGACCACCGCCCGATTGCTTCTTGGCACCGCACCGAACCGGCCGAAACCGATCGGTTCGGTCGGTCGGGGTCGGTGCGGGTGATCTCATGCTCACCCCTATTAAACACCCTAAGATTTCCCATCTATCATCTACAACAACTAATCCTCTAAATTTCATGAATATATAGTACCAGTGAATGATTTGTAACCTCCCGATGTTACTAATCATACAAGCAACAAACATGTCCAGAAACAACAGCAATAATTATCATATCAAGCTAGTACAGCTAAGTAAGCCTGCCGAACTAAATTGAAAAGCTCTGGATAGGCTAAAAGGACTATCATGAGATTAATTGGTAAGACAAGTTTGTAATTTGGTCAGAGAAATTAGTTGGCCCTCGTTAAAGATTTAAGAGCACTAACGTGATTGATGGAGGGATGCAACCGCTGAATTGCACACCTATTTCGTCCTCGACTTGGACAATCAACTTTTGCATTTCCCTTCCCTTACAGCAAGTCCAAGTTTTATATTGTTTATAAGCACATTTCAAAATTCAAATACATTCACCTCATTCTACAATGAAAGACATCCTCACAAAATGCAGAGATGGACAGCGTGCCTTTTTTAAAAAATACATCAGACTACAACTTGAAAACTCTCTACATTACTCCTCTTCTTTGCAATCTTCTCGAAATGGACTAACGTGAGAGTATGAATTGCATGTTAAATGGTCATCTTTTTTAAAAAACGCCAACCCTCACATGCGGCAAGCTAACCTTATCTAACCAACGTGTTAAGCAGAAAACAGACTACCCCATTTGATGACAATTATCACCAAACTCTAATACAAGAACTATTGAAAAAAAATAACAAGAAAACGTAAAAATTACCAAAGAATTGGTTTCGGGGAGAGATAGCCACTGATCGAAAAGCTTCACAGCGACACAGGGATGGGCCTTGATGGCCAAAGGAGACACCTCAGCGAGCTGCAGGAGCTCGGCATCAAGGCTCGCGAGGTCGCCATTGAAATCCAAATCCATTTCTCACAAAATTCCTCAAATTATGATATCGCCCACGGCCCTCAGATCTTGGGGCGCTTCTTCAACCATCAATCAGAACCCTGAAACGACCAGCGGAAAGCAGGAAACGCCGGAGGTATCTTCTTCCCCTGACGGATCTTCGTAGATTCAGAATCTGCGAAACGTGAAATTAATCCCAGATGGATGCAGCGAACAAACCCTAGAATCCGGACAAAACTGAGATCGGAAGGACGGAATTAGTGCTGAGATTACAAACCCTTGGAGCAGAAAAGAGGTGTATGCGTGTGTGTATGCGCGCAAGAGAGAGAGAGAGAGAGAAGGAAGGAGGAGTACTAGTGATGACAATTATAGTAACTAACAATAATAAGATTATTATGATGATTGTATTAACACCTGAGATATCAAAACTCCAACTAAATGAAAATAATAGCACTCCAAAGTTTAAACGTAAGCCCAAATCTTCGTGATTGCGAATCTCCGCCTGTCTGTCACGTGCCACTTATTATTGTTATTATTTCTAAAAATAAATAGTTAGATTACTAAATAATTGATTAATTAACAAAGTCGCAATTTCAAGTCCATGAACCCAAGAAAACCCTCTAATCTTAGAATGTTATTCATTCATTATTCATATCGTTGTTTTTTGAAACATTTTTTTAGTAACATTAATAATTTTTATAAAATTAAATAATTCATGCTCCAGAAATTTTCTCCAAATGTCGTCACCGTATTTCTATCAATCATTAAATGTGCAGACTTTCAGTGATTTGCCAAAATTATATGGCATATATATTTGGGCTTTGAATAGAATTACTCTAAAATAACTACTCACGACTCACCAGCCTCTAACTATGTAATAATTGAAATAACACAACTGACACACAGTATGTATTTCATAAACACGGTCTGTTAAAATAATTTTCACTACCACAAGTCTTGTGGTTTAGTGGTATTTGACCAAGAGATTCATGTTTTGTGCGTGTGAGAAAATTTCCGATGATTGATACAAACTTTGTAAAAATACATGAGATTATATGAATTGTTTTTTCTTAATTTTATTTTTTAATATATGTAAAACTTTAAAATGAATTATAAACAAAAATTATAATAATAGTGATTTATTCACATTATAATAAACAAGCTATAAAATTATTATTTATTCATATTAAAGTAATGTGCATACAACGATATATTGGTATTTGGTAACATATTAATTTTTTTTTTGTCATGATTTAATTCTGAAAAAATCATTTTCATATAAGTACGTAAGTTTTGAATGACTCCCCCAATATGTAGAGAGTCCTCTCTAACAAATCATATTTCATTTCTTATTTATGTATAACCAATTGTAATGTATCTATCTCATTTGGGCGTGACATTGGCATTAAGTGTAAAATAAGTTGATGGATAAATAAAACAAAGTAAAATTATGAAGTACATGCTATATGCCAATATTTCCTCGTTCAAAATGAAAGCTTATTTCAGAGACACTTGTTCAGTGATGTTAACAAAAATGTAGGGGTAAAGAGCAATCAACAAGAGAGACCTCCACAAGTTGAATCAAATTCTGTTGCTTTGGCACAACTGTAATGAGTTTTTTTGTGCCTTGGAAACTTCTGCAGAAATTACGAGGCTGGCTCAAAACAACAGACATCCAGCCTAGCCTGCCTTTCGTCCCGGTCACAAGAAGATAACTCCTTAACTCTGTCATCACCTCGGAACCGACAGGCCAAGCTCTAATACAACAAACAAAGAAGCCGGTATCAGAAAACTGTTTCATACGACCAACAAGGATGACACCTCACAAGAATAACAAGAATGGAGCAATATCATTTATTCACTTATTGAAACAATAAATACAATCACGGTCCTAGTCAAGGATAAGGAAATCAGTTTCAAGTCCTTCGTTAAGGAAGTCAATGAACAAATGAGGGTACGTACAAAAGCTACACATCAAGTGAATATTATCACTAGTTGATTATCGAGACCTGAAATATATAAGTATTTGGAGCATCTTCAGAAGCAACTCTAGAGCAGAAGACTAAGACACACCTCGGGGTAAATTTCTCACGTCCCATCAATTTCATCTGGAAAAAGGAGAACTAATGTCACCATGTTTGTTAACCCAACACACAATTGACAGGGAAGAAATGAAGACCAATTCAAGAACTGAGAAATTTAGTCTTGCAACTTAAAACATCTTCCCTAAGTAGCAATTCAGGAATTCAGATTGACATTCAGAATGAATCCAGGGATGGGAAGGTGGGCATACTGCTTTGAAATAACTAATCAACTGATTACTCAGAAAGCAACAAATACACCACAGAAGCCAACAGCAGTTTTCTTGACTGCTAAATGGGCTCCTAAGACTTATGCTTGGAGTGCACAAACGAACTCACACAATAAAAATATAATCCATCAATCACATTGCTCAGGCATCTGAGATACCAGATGATGAAATTCAGACATGAAATTAGAAAGAACAATTACACTACTGAGAATCGAATACCTATCCAACTACAACAATCAGATAGATCTAAGTTTTTTTTCTTAACATCTCATTGTGCCCCATTTTCCAGAAATAGATAATTCCACTAAGAATATTGCAGAAACAAATTATAAAGCTCAGTACTAAAACAGAAAAAGGATGCATCTTATCCCTTTTTTTAAAAAACATCGTATGCAGGTACTTTAAATCATTAAGAGAAAGGAATTTATGATCTTTTACTTCAAATAAACTAGTTTCTTTAGTACATTATCCAAGCATCGATACATGAGTGTAATGCACTGAATCATAATGGAAGACCTTGAAAATTTCTTGTGTTTCTTTCAAGCATTTGGAAACTCATGTGCCTGCAGGAACCAAATATCCCAGTCAGAGAGATGATCATTACCGTCGACTCAAAAAAAATGACCCAACTATTACTAGGGAGGTCATAGAAGAGATGAGCGATGAGGGAATAACCATGACTAAGAAAGATGGATCCATCATCCAACTTAAAATCAAGTTGTACTTCAGGATTGAATAGCAGCTTACTTCTGATTAGACAATCAGTTGAATGACTGAAGAATTTTCTAGCAAGTTTCTGACGTTATTTACAACTTTAAGAAATATTTTAATAATCTAGAACTGGGAAGGCTAAGAATACTTGGAAATCTGTTTTCTGGTTATTTCATGTCATGTAACAATAAGCAACTTGGTATCATATAGTGGTGTTTGTATGGTGAGGTACTATTGAAACGCCTTCTAGAATAGGAAGGTGTTATCAGCGAACTCCCATAGTTACTTACTCTATGCCTCCCATGAATCAAATAAACATAATAGAGCTTATTTGGGATTATGAAGGCACACACACACACAGATATATATATGTATATATAGATATATATATGTGTATTGAAAACATGCATTCAAACACAAGCGTTGCAATGCTTTGTGTTTCACACGTTATGCTAACAAAGTCCAAATTATAAGGGGGCATTTCTCTATTTTATATTTAAATCGAAAACATACAAAAAACACACATTTGAGAAATTATATGGCTCACGTACAGTTCCTAAAGAACTTAAAACAGTCAGCAAGCATTATGCATAGATGAAGTACAATCAGAAAAGATGCAGACTAAATAAGATGAATCATCAAGAGCACTAATGCCACTCCCACTCCACACCATTCCCTAAAAGTTGCACATGAAAAACTGGGAAAATCTTAACATGTGTAAATATTCAATGCATGGCAATGGGCATAAGCATAGACACTAATCCAACAAGGGTATGTTAATGCCACAAAACTATGCAAGGGTACAATAACCAGAAAAATATATACGAGGGATTTAGCAATATTTATCTGAAAAATCAGTTATGCGGAAAGCACCGTAATTACTGCATCTAGCTCATGAGACAACTGAAACCTCCCGCCCAATCACATTTCCTTGGTATAACATGACACCAAATACATGGATTTAGCTCCTCCAACTTTTAGTTACTTGAATTAATGTGACTTTTAATAAATCTTTTCGACTAGCATTGTAGCACAATCTCAATCATTTCCAAACAACACAATTAACCAATAACATATAAAAAATAGACCACACAACTCGGCATGATTATCTAGAAATGTAATAACCAGAAAAATATATAAAAAATAAAAAATAAAAACATACTAGAGATCTGGAGAAGTGCAGCAGAGTGTACCCTGAGAAAGAGCCCGACAACTCCTAGACGATGAGCTCAGGCACGACGTCATCCTCGCGTCAGCCACCGCACTGTGCAGCGGCAGCATCGACGCCACGGCTCGCAACTCTGACGATGCCCTAACACCCCCGCCAACATTATTGCAAACTAAAAAGGAAAGCAAAAAAATTGACTAAAAGTAAATAAAATTAAGAGAATATAGGGTTTACCTAGAGAGAGAGAATCGACGAAGGGGAGAGGACACTGAATTTGAAGAGAGAGGGGGCCTCGGAAGCGAAGCGGTGGCTGATCTGTTGAGAGAAGAAGAAGCTGGCTTCGAAATGGCCGATTTGAGGGTAGCAACAGAAGTCCGCTGGAAAATTCTGCTGCATCTGGACGCCATTTTTGTTGGTGATCGATGACAGAAAGATGTGAAAGTGTTTGGATAAAAGAGAGTAGGGTTTAGGGTTTATTGTATTTTAGATCAATAGTCCCCGTAGATATCAAAATTTGCATTTTCGGCCACTCACGTTTGTGCAAAAGTAGAGATAGTACGAGAGTGCATTCATTCGGTATGGTAATCTGAATAGACATTTTAATAGAGTTTTGGTCCATCAATATTTATAATACTAGCTATTCCCTCGTACTATTTATGACTATTTAATATTGGAAGTGACTATTTGCACTACTAATTTTACTATTTGCACCACAAAAGAAATAAATAAAAAATTAAATAATTCTGAAGTTATTTCAATACCCTTTTATTATTTGGTCATGCTATTAAAATTACTCAAGGCAAAATCTTGTTTTTGGTTCTTGTACTTTTAAATTTTTCCGAATTGGGTCCCTCTACTTCATATGGTTAAAATGAAGTCCATGTACTATCGATTTAGTTAAAATGAGGTTCATGTCCTATGAATTTCAATAAAATCAAATCCTTGAGGGACTTGATTTTATCTAAATTAATAGCAGAAGGACTTGATTTTAACTAAAATTGAAAGTACAAGGACACAATTTAAAAATAAAAATAAAAATTGAAAAAACAAATAAACAACAATAAAAAATAAATATATATTGAATTTTTTAAGTATAAAATTTATTTAAAAATAAAAAATAAATTTAATTATTTTTTATAACCACTATAATTTTATATTTTGATCTTGATTTATTATTTTTTGAAAAAAAAAATCAAACAAAAGTTTTAAAATTTTGATTTTTATTTAACTATTATTTGATTTTTTTTAATTTACTCTTTTGAAAATAAATTAAAATTACATAATTTTATAAAAATTAAATTATTTAATTTTTTGCAATTTATTTCTAAAATTAAAAAAATAAATAATAAATAAAAATAAAACATAAAATTACGTTGGTTTCAAAAAAATTTAATTAAATTTATATTTTATTTTTATTTAATTTTTTACTTAAAAAAATTAATTTGTATTTATTTTATTTTTATTTAATTATTTTCTCAATTTTTATTTGTTTATTTTTAAGAAAAATGAATTTTTATTTTTATTTTTAAATTAGGTCTCTATACTATCAATTTTAGTTAAAATCAAGTCCTTCTACTATCAATTTAGATAAAATGAAGTCCCTCAAGGACTTGATTTTATCTAAATTCATAGTACAGGGACCTCATTTTTACTAAATTGATAGTACAGAGACTTCATTTTAACCAAATAAAATAGAGGGACTCAATTCGGAAAAATTTAAAAGTGCAGGGACCAAAAACAGGATTTTGCCATTACTCAATGCACCATAAATTCAAAACTAAAAAAAAATAAAAAAGAAAATAAATTAATCGAATATTCATCAACTTCTAATAGTTTATTAGAAGTATTAGATGCTATTATGGGTGTATTGATAAAAAATAATCGAGTTTAGAATGTGTTGTGGAGTTTTTTTTTTGTTCAGATCGCGATACGTTCAAACTGAAACTTTCGAACATTTTGGAGTGGTTCGAACTCCATTTTTCGAACAACACAAGGAGAAAAATGGAGTTCAAGGCGTTCGAATTTAATTTTTCGAACATATTGGAGTGGTTCGAATTTTAATTTTCGAACATAGTTTGTTTGAAAATTATTTTCTAACACCTTTGTACCCTGAAATTTTCTACTTGTCGTTCAAACTTTAGTTTCCGGACAAATGAAGGTTGTTCAAACTTTAGTTTTCGAACAAATGAGGGTTGTTCAAACTTTAGTTTTCGAACAAATGAGGGTTGTTCAAACTTTGGTTTTCGAACCAACTTTTTTTCTAAGTATTAGAGTCGTTTGAATTAATATTCTTGAACAAGACGAAAGTGTTCGAAATTTTATTTTCGAACATTTTTTTTGTTTTTTTTTCAAGTAAAACAAATATTTTTGGAGTGAGGGGTATTAGTGTAAATATGTGTAGTACAAAGAGTAAAATCTATAGTGCATTGAGTAATCGAAGTGCAAAAAGTAAACTTAGTAGTGCAAATAGAAATTCCCTTAATACTTGCTTCAGGGAGCCGCGTACGGCACACCATTATTATATCGTATAATAACGTACTTTCATCAATAGAAAATAAAAAATAAAAATACAACATAATTCATTCAAGAATACTCAAGTGGTGAATCTGTATAGGGATTGAGAAAAGTAAAATAAAAAAAAACAATATAATTCATTCAAGAATACTCATGCGGTGGATCTGTATAGGGATCGAGACTAGCTCCTCTCCTTCCCTAAGATTGTTGATAAGTCCATTTATTTCATTTTTTTATGAGTATTTTGTTTGTTATAAATGTCTTTTTAGTGTGTTTTGAGTCAAAAAGAACCAGGTTGAGGCCAAGGGGCATTTCGGAGGTCGAGTCTGGCGAACGGGCATTTTATGCCTGGTTATTCAAGCACAATCCAAGCTAAAAAATCATTTAGAGGGACTGGGGACTTCTTTCAGCGTTCATCCTACATTTGGGTAGCAGAATAGGTATATCAGAGATGGATGAAGCTGACTGTATGACGTCGTGCCCACTTTCCTCGTGCAGACTCGACAGCAAGCCAGAATGGGCATCCGCAGGAAACTCGGGATTCAGTTGAAGGAGATAGACGTGGAAGATAGATGTATATCTGAACAAGAGTTGGTGATAAGCTGGACTTTGGAGAAGCGCTGCAACTAAAAGATAAGCTCAATCCCTAAAAAATAGGGATTTGATCAAACTGAAGCTTATCCAGACAGATCAGGATAGACACGCCAAGTCCGGAAATCCAGCGAAGACCCCCGCATGTGGGGGAAAACTCAAATTCGAAAATGTAACTATTTAAGCTACTTCATTATCTGGAAACAGAAGTTTTTAGATAGTCAGAAACACTGCCACAATTTCTATTTTCTGCATTTACTTTTTCGTACGCTGCATTGCAGCAAGAAACAATTCTAATAGGCCTTAAGCCTTTGGACATATGATTATGTTTACAAACTCAACGTTGGGGTTGAGTCTTTTTGCCAATTAATTCAGTAAGTTTTTGTTTATAACATGTTGTTCATTTCTACTATTTTAATTATATTTAGTATGCTCGGCTATACCTTTAATTCTGGTATTTTGAACAATGAAAATGGTTTGAGTATAAATTTGGACTCGTGAGGCCAAAATGGGCATAGTAATGCATGATAAGTTTTCGTTGATTCTTGTGCCTTGTTCCACGTGAGTGTGTGTCTGAAATGCCCAATGTGGCTGATCACTCGTTAGGTGTAGAGGGCACACCGCTATTAATTGAATTGGTGAATCGTGACTGTGTGTTGGTTCATATAGTAATAAGGGAATCAATGGGTTATTGTGGGCACACGAGGAATCGGTAAACACAATAAACTTGGGTTCGTCTAGGGCACACCGCTGTCTAATTGCTTACATCCTTTGAGGAATCTGGAGGTGGGTGATAGGTTAGGGGTTTACTTGACGAGGAATTGCTTTTAAACCTATAATGAAAGGATGAATGAGAAGACGCGGAGAGGAATCCGGTCTCCATAACTAGGTGATTTATCATGTATGAATATCAGTGTGCCCATGATCGAGTTGTTTTACATTTAAACCAAATTCAAGTTCAAACGCCAGAACCTTTGTTATTTGATATCCTCTTTACTTTCTTTTTGCAGATTTAATTCAATGTAGTGACAACACCAAAAACCCCTTTTGTGACTGGTTACTAGAAGGCGAAATCACAACAGCTCTCTGTGGGATCGACCCCGTACTCATTAGCTGGCTATGCTCGCAATGGGCACAGGAGCATTACAAATTATTTTTGGAGCATGAAACGATCGCGTGTCAAAATTGGCGCCGTTGCCGGGGAGCTGATTTCCAGTGATTTTACCTTCCACGCTAGTGAGACTGAAAGTTGATGCCCAGAGGCTTTTTAGAGGAGACTCTATTGTACGATCCGAAAATAGAGAAGACTTCAAAGAGAAACAGGGCAACAGTGAAAAGGGCACGCCAAGCCGCAAGCGGACCTTGTGAGCCCACACCACCACTAGATCAAGAAGGTCAGGGAGACAAAGGGCATGAGGAGAAATGATAGTTTGATAACGGCCACAACATCAAAATGGCCGCATCAAATGGAAATGCCGCAAATGGAGATACGGATGACAATAGGACGCTAAGGCAGTTGGTCTTCCTGACCAACATGAATTTGCGTCCGATGGGCATTACACTCCCAGCTGTAACTCAGAACTGGGATATTCATGCAAACTTTATCCAAATCTTGCCAAAGTTCCATGGAATGCCTGGAGAGGATCCAAAAAGACACTTGCAAGACTTTGAGATGGTTTTCCAAACTCAACTATCCGACCATGGACGAGAAGAGTATGTGCATCTGGTCTCCTTCCCTTTTACCCTTCAGGATGGGACATGGGACTGGCTATACACATTACCGATTGGCGCTGTGACCACATGGAGACAACTTCAGCATAATTTTTTGGAAAAATATTTCCCAGCATCTAGAGTGCAATAAATGAGAAGAAGGATATGAAGCCTGAAGATGGGAACTAACGAAAGTTTCTATAACTACTGTGGAAGATTCTAGGCGATGCTGGTGAAATGCCCACAATACCAGATTACTAAACATGACTTAATTCAGTATTTTTTCGGAGGATTGAGACTACATGAGAGGATGATCGTGAATGCCTCATGTGGATGATCTATTTTGAACAAATAGCCTGTTGAAGCATTCAGAATTCTCACTGAAATGGCTGAGGACAACCGAGACTTCGGGGGAGAGGGTATCCGGGTTGTGAGTGAATCGGAAAGGTCACCAGACCAGAATAGCAGAATTGATAGATTGTGTGACAAAATCGAAAAGATCTTGTCCTGAGTGAGCAATCCAATGAAGCCCAGGCCCTGTGGAGTATGCAAAAGTATCACATTTTACTGATGAGTGCCCTACTTTACAAGATGAGATGGAGGAAGTGAATGTTGTAGGAGGTCAGAATGAGCATTCTAGAAGATATGATCCATATTCCCATACTTATAATCCTGGCTGGAGAGACCATGAAAACTTCAGGTGGAGAAGACCAGAGGATGGGCATCCTGCACGCCCATTATCACCACCAGAAGAGAAGAGAAAGCACAGGTTGGGGGATCTTGTGTTTACCATGGCTGAGGAGAATGAAAAATTTAAGCAAGAAACCAGGGTCGGTCTCTCACATATGAGCAAGCAAATTAATCAATTGGCTCAAGCCATGCACAAGATGGAAGAGAAAAATGGGAAGTTACCCTTCCAGGTTGAAAATCCGAGAGAGCAGGTGAATGCAGTGACTCTAAGGAGTGGAAAAGAGCTTCCAGAGATGGTAAGGCCAGTGGAAGAAAAGGTTGAAGTGCCCTTGAAAGAAGTAGTGGAAAAAATTCTCACAAAGGACGAGGCACAAGAAGCTGAACAGGATGATACTGTACCCATTCCGAAAGTTAAGCAGCCTACCAAAGTGCCCATTCCAGGGAGATGGAAGCCTCCATTTCCAGGGAGATTGGCACAGAATATGAGAGAAGAAGAAACCAGAAAGATGCTAAAGGTATTCAGCAAAGTGGAAATCAATATTCCACTAATCGAAGCAATCAAACAGGTGTCGCGATATGCCCAGTTTTTGAAGGAACTTTGCACCAGAAAAGTGCGATTCAATGATGATGCAAGATTCTTAGTTGGGGAGAATGGATCGGCTGTGATACAGAGAAAGCTACCCAAGAAGTGTGATGATCCAGGGATGTTCATGATTCTTTACATCATCGGAGACAAGAAAGTTGAGAAGGCCATGCTGGATTTGGGGAAATCGGTCAACGTAATGCCCCTGTCGGTGTTTAAAGAATTGAAGATAAGACCTCTAAAGGAGACCCATGTGGTCATTCAGCTAGCTGACCGATCAAATGTGTATCTAGAAGGCTTAATTGAAGATGTATTGGTCAAAGTAGACGAGCTAATATTTCCAGTAGATTTTTATGTGCTTGACATGGGCACAGCGACTTCAAAGTCTCCAGTTTTGTTGCTGGAAAGACTTTTCATGAAGACAACGCAGACCAAGATTGATGTGGACAAGGGCACACTAACGTGTGAGTTTGATGGGGAGAAGGTGACGTTCAACATATTTGAAGCATTAAAGCACCCCCCGATACAGAGAATTGTAGTTTTGTGAATTCCTTCCATCCAGTGAGTCGATCTACTCTATCCATGGTGAGCAATAGAGAGCCATTAAAATGGGCATTGTGGGATGGACTGACTGACTAGGATGCCTTGGATGTAGACGATGACATTGGAGAAGGAATTATGATGTTGTACTCGTTGGAAGAGATGTCATACGGCTGTGTGGATTATGGTGTGCCCATTCGGAAGAATGATGACAAAATGATGTCTTCTATTGTCAAAGCGCCCACGCTGGAGTTAAAGGTATTACCAAGGCATTTGAAGTATGCCTACTTGGGAGATAATGAAACTCTCCCTGTGATCATAAGTGTGGGTTTAAATCAAGCTAATGAGGACCACTTTTTGAGATTATTGAGACTGTACAAAGAGGCACTCGGATGGACGTTGATAGATATAAAAGGCATTAGCCCAGTGGTTTGCATGCACAAAATTTTGTTGGAAGATGATGCAAAGCCCGTTCGTGATCCACAAAGAAAACTAAATCCAGTGATGAAGGATGTGGTGCTTAAGGAGATAATTAAGCTACTAGACCAGGGCATTATATACCTTATTTCAGATAGCAAGTGGGTCAGTCCAATCCATGTTATGCCCAAGAAGTCGGGCATTCAAGTTGTAAAGAATGAGAAAGGAGATCTTGTGCCCACACGATTGCAAACTGGCTGGAGAGTTTGCATTGACTACCGAAAGCTGAACACGGTTACGCGGAAGGATCATTTTCCACTTCCGTTCATTAACCAGATGCCGGAGAGACTCGCAGGAAACAAGTTCTTTTGTTTTTTGGATGGTTACTCAGGATACATGCAAATTGTAGTGAGTCAGGAAGAATAAGAGAAAACAACATTCACGTGCCCATTCGGCACATTTGCCTATTGCAAAATGCCCTTTGGCCTTTGCAATGCTCCTGGCATGTTTCAGCAATGTATGATGAACATATTCTCTGATTTGCTCGAGAACTGCATTGAGGTGTTCATGGATCACTTCACGGTGTATGGGAGCTGCTTTGATTGATGCTTGGACAATCTAGAGAAGGTGTTGCAGCGTTGTGTGGACAAATGCCTAATAATGAACTACGAGAAGTGCCATTTCATGGTCAGAGAGGGCATTGTACTGGGCCATGTGATTTCCAAAAGGGGCATTGAGGTCGATAAAGCCAAAGTGGACATAATCGAGAAACTACCATATCCCACTTCGGTAAAACAAGTGAGAGGCTTCCTGGGGCACGCTGGATTTTACAGGAGATTTATAAAAGATTTTGCAAAAATTGCCCAGCCTATTACTCACTTGTTGCAGTAAGATGTCCCCTTTGAGTTTGATGAAGAGTGTAAAAAGGCATTCAATTTTCTGAAAAAGCAACTGGTCACAACACCAATTATCCAACTACCAGATTGGGGAATGCTCTTTGAGATTATGTGTGACGTCAGTGGCTACACTATGGGCGTTGTACTGGGTCAGAAGAGAGGGAAAGAAAGCCATGTAATTTACTATGCCTCCAAAACTCTGAATTGGGCACAGTGTAATTACACCACTACTGAAAAAGAGCTGTTGGCAGTAGTGTTTGCATTCGAGAAGTTTCGGTCCTATCTTTAGGTGCCAAAAGCATTGTCTATATAGATCACAGTGCCCTGAGGTACTTGATGGCTAAGAAGGAGACGAAGCCAAGACTAATTAGGTGGATCCTGCTCTTACAGGAGTTTGATATTGAGATAAAAGATAATAGTGGGGCACAGAACTTGGTAGCTGATCATCTGAGTTGGGTGCTAAATGAAAAATGTGATGAAATGTCCATTACAGATCATTTCCCTGATGAGCATTTGTACTCAGCACGGGGCACACGAGAGCCCTGGTATGCAGATATAGTGAACTTTTTGGAGTCAGGAGAGCTGTCAATTGGGTACTCAATTGGTACCAAAAGAACAAGGTGAGGCATGAGAGCAAGTTCTATGCCTGGGATAGCTCTATTCTATGGAGGAGATGCGCTGATCAAATCATAAGAAGATGTGCCCCTGACTATGAAATTGAGGAGATTCTGAAGCATTGTCATAATTATGCCTGCGGAGGGCATTTCAGACCAAACTGAACAACGAGAAGAGTTCTGGACTGTGGGTTCTTTTGGCCCACAATTTTTAAGAATGCCCACGACGTCTGCAAAGGGTGTAATCAATGCCAGAGAGTTAGAAACATCACAAGAAGAAATGAGATACCCATGACACCCATCATGCCGGTGGAGATTTTCGATATTTATGGAATGGATTTCATGGGACCCCTCGTAAATTCTAAGGGGAACCATTACATCACCTTGGCAGTTGATTATGTGTCCAAATGGGTAGAATCCAAGGCTACTTCTACCAATTATACAAGGGTAATAGCCGCATTTTTAAAATCCCACATTTTCAGTTAATTTGGTGTACCCAGGTCCATCATCAGTGATTAAGGAACCCATTTTTGCAACCAGGCGCTGGAAAGGCTATTGAAAAAATATGGGGTTAATAATAGAGTCACAACAGCCTATCATCCGCAAGGGAATGGTCAAGCTGAAGTCTCAAATAGAGAAATTAAAGCCATCATTGGGAAGGTAGTGAATCCAAGTCGAAAAGACTGGAGTACTCATCTTGATGATGCCTTATGGGTATACCAGACTGTATTCAAGACCCTAATTGAGATGTTCCCATACCGGATGCTATTTAGGAAGTGTTTCCATCTGCTAGTAGAGTTGGAACATAAGGCACGATGGGCACTTCAGATGCTAAACATGGACAAGGATGCAGCCGGGCATATTAGAAAATTTCAGATTCAAGAGCTGGAAGAAATGAGAATGGAAGCCTATGATAATGCTGTGCTTTACAAGGAAAAAATGAAGAGGCTTCATGATCAAGTGATTAGAAGAAAGATATTCTTCCCAGGACAGCAAGTGCTTTTGTACCATTCAAGGTTCAAATTGATGGGAGAAAGTCTGAGGACCAAGTGGGTTGGTCCATTTGAAGTCTATACGGAATGCCCCAATGGGGTAGTTGAGCTCAAAAATCCCGAAACTAAAGGGCAATTTAAAGTTAATGGGCATCGCCTGAAACCATACCTAGGGCATTCTGATCGAAATGCCAGAGTGGTTTGGCTTGGGAAGCCCATCTATACCTGAATTAGGATTGTGTCATGCCCACGATAGTAAAGGGGGCGCTACTGGGAGGCAACCCAGGTTTTAATTTGCTTTAATTCATTTTTTTTCAATTAAATAAAGTTTCCAGTTAATTAAAATTGTTTAGGGGCAATTTTACGCTTGTTTGAATAAAGATGTGATATGCAGGTTAGGATCAGGATAGAGAAGCAAGAGATAGAGTTAAAAATCCAGAAAAAATAAGGAATCTAAAGTAGGGCACTCTGGAGAGATAAAGCTGGAGTTTGATTTTTCAGGGATAGTGCTTATCCATTACTGTGGGCATACCGATCGCATAAAACCCTAGAAATCTGAAAGGTTGCGGTCACATCAAGCTACAGTAACACTATGCTTAAAACAAACCCCACAAAATCTAAACAATCACTTTCACTCTCTTCGAATTTCTCTAAAACATCTAAGCCTTCTTCGAAAAACCCTTCAAGCAGAAATCCTTCCACCATCTCTCAAGCTACGAAAATGGTGAACACGAGAGGCAAGAAAGCTGCTCTCAAGGCAAAGGGCAAGCTGGAGTTCAAAACTCCTACTGTAGCTGAAAAGCCCGCGCAACCCAAGGCTATGAAGAAGAAGGTTGTAAAGCCTAAGGCCGGAACTGCCGTCGAAGCAACCAGCAAGGTTGTCGAGAAAACTATACCAGAGAAAGAGCCCGCAGGAGAGGCGGAAGAGACGAGCTCTTCAACACCGTCGCAAGAAGATCAGCCGGAAAGGGGTGCCACGATTGTGGGCATGCAGGAGGAAGAGCAGGTTTTGGAGCCCATAATGAAGCAAGTTTAAGAGGTGGTAAAGGTTACCACAAAGAAAGGGAAGAAACTGACTAGGGTTCCGACACCCAAGCCGTCTGAAGAAGTTGTTGAGGAAGATGAAGGTGTAGAAGAGGAAGAAGATGAAGGTTTAGATTATTTTGTCGATGAACTACTGGATGAGATCGAGTCTCAAAAAGAGGAGGAGCCACCCGTGAAAATAAAGAAAATGACTCTGGAGAAGGCCAAGGGCAAGAAAAAAATTGAAGAGCCCATTCTAGAGCAGTCATAGCAGCCTGAAGAGTCTTAGCATGAGGAGACCGAGGATGAGGCCTCTGAGCAGCAAGAGCAAAGTGAGCGATCTCAAGCTCACACGCTCGCTGATGAACCCTCTGAGGACTCGCCGCCCAAGCAGAGAGTTGGCAAAACAGTGGTCGTGAAGGGCGGAGAAAAGCTTACTAGAGAGCCCTCTTCGCGAAAAAGGAAGGCTGAAGAGGGCATTCCAAAGTCCAAACCGAAGAAAAGCAGAGGAGTGGGGAGCCCCACTTTAGGGAGATCTGAAAGCTATCCACCACCGGTCCGAGGTATTATAAACTGCAAAGGAGTCCACCGTGAGTCTCTCATCACTCTTGGGATAGAGCAGGAGGTAAGGGACCTTTTCACTACTATTGGGTGGGAATTCTTTCTTGATATAGAATGTGTCATTTTCTCTACTCTTTTGCGAGAGTTTGTTCAAAATTTGAAAATTAAAGCTGTGAATAAGCCTACTACTTCGACTAGGGTGATGAGTTTTAAAATTCTAGGAAAAAGTTTTTATATGTCTGCTGATGAACTGAATATGTTGTTGGGCGTTATGTCGTATATGGATCTCCAAGATGATGTGTATGCTAATGCAGTAACCGTTGTGCCCGACTCCGCTGAGGGAGTCAATGCAAAATGGACAGATATTGGGGATGGTTCCACTTATCACAGTAGAACCACAAAAGGCTATTGTTTGAATAACGAAGCCTTAAGATTCTGCCATAGGGTGATCGCCTATAGTTTCTTTGGACGGAAGGATAGCTCTAATTCTATCACAAATCAAGAGATTTTATTCTCTGGTGCATGGTTAAGAAAATAAGAATTAATTTTGGCTATGTGGCCATTGCGCACTTCAGGGAAATAAAAGCACACCCTATACATAGAATCTCGTGTGCCTAATTGATCACCCAAATTGATGTTAGGGCTAGGTTGCTGGATTTGAGCACTACGTATATGACTCATCTGCCCTTTGAATTCTTTGATATTTCTTGTCTAAAGAGAATGCAGGATGTGGTGGATGATGAGGAAGTGAGACATGTTTTCTTTGTGCCGAGGGCAGACCTCTCGAGCCTTTTAATGATTGCAGGTACATCTAGAAAGCCACCGGCAGGGAGGGCACAGCAAGGGGAGCATCCAGTTACTGTGATGATGAGGAAACTGAAAGTGTTGGAGAATGCCCAGTTCCAGACAGCTGAGAAACTATCCCGCATTGAGGCAGCCCTGAAGGCCTATTTCAGACATGTTGGGTTTTCTTACCCAACGCCCTCAAACGACTAATTTCTGGTTCTTTCTATTTTTGGATCAGGTTTTGTTTTTCTTGTTGTTTGTGTGTTGCCCCTGTTTCACCCACTTTGCCTAGTGCAAAGTATGTGGGAGGGGGCATTTCAGTTCGTGTTTTTTGTGTCTTTGTTGAGTTTGCTTTGACACTTTGCAAAATGTAAAGTGTGTAGGTGGTTAGTGAGTCAAGCATGCTTCTGTGATATCTATGTGGCTATTTCATTTGATATTTTCAACATTAAATTGTTTTATATCAAAATCAGAATGTCCGCATAAGATAGGGATGATGATCGAGTTTAGCATGCCCTGTGAGACTTGAGCATATATGTTGTATGCCCATTTTACAGTTTTCTTTACTTCATGTGTGTTGACAATCTGTGCTTAGGAGTTCTAGAACTTGCTATTGTTCTGCTTGAAGTCTGGAAATCATTGATGCTTATATAGATGATATAGGCCATCTTTTTGCTGAGCCACAATAATATAAATTGACCCACCAATAACATAGCCTTTGCAGCCTCTTGAGCCTATGAAATGCCCTGACAGATTTCTTATTTGGGATGATAATACAAAGCCAGGGCATCACAAGAGCCTGAAAGAGAAAGAATAGGGAAGGCAGAATTATTGGGGGGATATATGTGAAAAGACCATAAAAGATAGAGGAAATAAAAAAATAAAAAATAAAAAAATAAAAATAAAAAGAGAATAAAATTCCTCTTAGTCTTAAGTGTTCAGAATACCCGAATAAAGAAAAAATTATTATCTGAACAGGGCACAAAAGGATAGTTGATTAAGAAAAAATGAGGGGGCTTGTATAGAATAAAGCCCCACCTTACATGAAATGCCCACTGTAGCCTAAAAACCCCTATTGATACTCATGCGTCTATGGTTTCTGGAGATTGACAACAGAACTTTAGCAAGCTTATGGGATGACTAAGTATAGAATTGCATTGAATTGAGCGTATATACTAAACCTAAACACTGAGTGAAGAGAGTTTGTGAGGATTACCAAGCTAAACTCATTTTTTACCTATTTTGGTATGATGAAACTTTGCAACTTTGTTGGAATATTAAATGTGATGTGCCCACACTGATTTTCAGTTTGCATGCTTATGTCTTGAGTCTGTTTCTTTTCTTTTCTTTTCTCTTATTTTTTCTGGATGTATTGCATCCCATGCTTGAGGACAATCATGTCTAAAGTGTGTGGGTGTGATAAGTCTATTTATTTTATTTTTTATGGGTATTTTGTTCGCTATAAATGTCTTTTTTAGTGTGTTTTGAGTAAAAAAGAACCAAGTTAAGGTCAAGGGGCATTTCGGAGGTCGAGTCTGGGAAAAGGAGAATTTTATGCCTGGTTATTCAAGCACAATCCAAGCTAAAAAATCATTTAGGGCACTGGGGACTTCTTTCAGCATTCATCCTACATTCGGGTAAAATCTGTAGTGCATTGAGTAAAATCTGTATGTAGTACAAAGAGTAAAATTTATAGTGCATTGAGTAATCGAAGTGCAAAAAGTAAAATTAGTAGTGCAAATAGAAATTCCCTTAATACTTGCTTCAGGGAGCCGCGTACGGCACATCATTATTATATCGTATAATAACGTACTTTCATTAATAGAAAATAAAATAAAAATAAAACATAATTCATTCAAGAATACTCAAGTGGTGAATCTGTATAGGGATTGAGAAAAGTAAAATAAAAAAAAAAATATAATTTATTCAAGAATGCTCATGCGGTGGATCTGTATAGGGATCGAGACTGGCTCCTCTCCTTCCCTAAGACTGTTGATAAGTCCATTTATTTCATTTTCTTATGGGTATTTTGTTTGTTATAAATGTCTTTTTTAGTGTGTTTTGAGTCAAAAAGAACCAGGTTGAGGTCAAGGGGCATTTCGGAGGTCGAGTCTGGCGAAAGGGAATTTTATGCATGGTTATTCAAGCACAATCCAAGCTAAAAAATCATTTAGAAGCACTGTGGACTTCTTTCAGCGTTCATCCTACATTCGGGTAGCAGAATGGGCATATCAGAGATGGATGAAGCTGACTGTATGATGTCGTGCCCACTTTGCTCGTGCAGACTCGACAGCAGGCCATAATGGGCATCCGCAGGAAACTCAGGATTCAGTTGAAGGAAATAGACGTGGAGTTGCATATCTGAAGAAGAGTTGGTGATAAGCTGGACTTTGGAGAAGCGCTGCAACTAACAGATAAGCTCAATCCCTAAAAAATAAGGATTTGATCAAACTGAAGCTTATCCAGACATATCAGGATGGGCACGCCAAGTCCGGAAATCCAGCGAAGACTCCCGCATGTGGGGGAAACTCAAATTCGAAAATGTAACTATTTAAGCTACTTCATTATTTGGAAACAGAAGTTTTTGGATAGTCAGAAACACTGCCACAATTTCTATTTTCTGTATTTACTTTTTCGTACGCTGCATTGTAGCAAGAAACAATTCCAATAGGCCTTAAGCCTTTGGACATAGGATTATGTTTACAAACTCAACGTTGGGATTGAGTTTTTTTACCAATTAATTCAGTAAGTTTTCGTTTATAATATGTTCATTTCTGCTATTTTAATTATGTCTAGCATGCTTGGCTAGACCTTTAATTATGGTGTTTGAACAATGAAAATGGTTTAAGTATAAATCTGGACTCGTGAGGCCAAAATGGGCATAGTAATGCATGATGGGTTTCTATTGATTCTTGTGCCTTGTTCCATGTGAGTGTGTGTCTGAAATGCCCAATGTGGCTGATCACTCGTTAGGTGTAGAGGGCACACCGCTATTAATTGAATTGGTGAATCGTGACTGTGTGTTGGTTCATATAGTAATAAGGGAATCAATAGGTTGTTGTGGACACACGAGGAATCGGTAAACATAATAAACTTGGGTCCATCTAGAGCACACTGCTGTCTATTTGCTTACATATTTTAGAGGAATTTGGAGGTGGGTGATAGGTTAGAGGTTTACTTGACGGGGAATTACTTTTAAACCTAAAATGAAAGGATGAATGGGGAGACGCAGAGAGGAATCCGGTCTCCATAACTAGGTGATTTATCATGTATGAATATCAGTGTGCCTATGATCGAGTTGTTTTACATTTAAACCAAATTCAAGTTCAAATGCCAGAACCTTTGTTATTTGATATCCTCTTTACTTTCTTTTTGCAGATTTAATTCAGTGTAGTGACAACACCAAAAATCCCTTTTGTGACTGGTTACTAGAATGTGAAATCACAACAGCTTTCTGTGGGATCGACCTCATACTCATTAGCTGGCTATGCTCGCAGTGGGCACGTGAGCATTACAAATTATTTTTAGAGCGCGAAATGACCGCGCATCAACTGTATATAACCGCAACCTCCCTTACGAGTGGTCGACCGCCACATAGGCGAAAATATCTTTTCTTTATCTTTATCTTTATCTTTATATATATAATAGCAGAACGGTCTTCAAAATAGTAACTGTTATTTTTTCCCGCCTAAAACATCTTTCCATAATTAGTAACTTTTATTATTTGTAATTTTTAATTTATTTTATATTAATTACCTCTAAATTTAACTATTTTATTGAGGGTAATTCTATTAACACCACTACTTTTTCTCAATGCACCACAATTTCTCTATACACCACTACTTTTTTCTTTTTCTTTTTCACTTTTTCTAAATGCACCACACGCAATGTCAATTTTACCCTTTCTCTTAAAAACAATATATTATTTAATTAAAACATTAAAAATATTAACTTAAATAAAATGAAAAGAAATAATATCTCATTTCCAAACATCCGTGAAGAAAATGAGAATGACCTGGGCAGACGAATAGCGATTAGCGAAGAAACAAACGACAAAGACGAAAAAGAAAAAGAGTGAAGACAACGAATCCGTCAAAAGGTAATTTTTCAAAACTTTGGAGCAGCGGGAGTATCATGGAATCTTCAAACCTCATGGATTCCATCGAAAATTTGACCCCCATTGAACATTTTGGTAAGTTTTTTTTAGATTTTATTGTTATCCATTGAATTTCTTAGTTTCAATTTGAGTTTTGTAGGTTTCGATCTTGGGGAATTTAGGAATTTATATAACTTACTTTGAACTTAAATCTAGAATTGATGAATTTGTTGAATTTGTTTGTTGTAATCATCTACTGAACTTGAACAATTGAATTTGGGGGAAAATCACTGTGATTTAGGTTGGACTATTTATTGTTGATTGATTGGCTAGACAACCGAAAAATAGAATAGTGAATTGAATGTGTGTAGTTTGGAAAACCGTTTGTCAAATACATTTTGATAAGTTCAGCAATCTGTTTTTTTGAATAGACTCATAGTGGATCAAAAAGTCAATTTTCGATCCTTGAACTCACTGTTTGGAAACATATTGTTCGAAGTAACTCTGTAGAATTTGGCAAACAATTTTTCAAACTCATTTAGTACTGATAAAATTGTACTAACATCTCTTTTAAAATATTTCAGCATCAACTTATCAGAAGAGTCCATTGCATCTATAAGGAGACGATTTGCAGAACGCAATGAGGCATCACGCATTCAAAATGCTCAACAAGAATGATTGGACATTCTGGATATATTCATATTGGTTGTATTGAATGTGTTGGATAGTTTGGTTCAAAAAATGCATCTTTGAATGCAATTGTTTGGGTTCAGAAATCAAATGTTTAGATCGATATATGGGCATTCGAAAAATAGTAATTTGACCGCACTTTTTCAGTTTGGAAAATATATTTTCCAAACAAACACAATTTTTGCTATGTACTTAAAAAATAAATGTGAAAAAACAAATCCCGAACAAACACAAGTTGATAAGTTACAAGTCAATAAATTAAGAAATTCACAATATACCAACAATATAAATTACATAAGTTCTTAGGTGCACTTTTCACCACTAATATTTGTAACAAATTTTTATCATCCAGTTGCGCAATCATTACGATGTTCTCTCCACTGAAGTGTAATAGGAGGAAATGGATGACCTAGAGTTAGCAATACCTAAAGGAAAAACATGTTGAAAATAGCAGAATCAGCTACACCGCTCTCCATAAATTCCTACAAAATTGTTGAAAATAGCAGAATCAGAACTACTCAAAAAATTGATTTTTAAACACATAAGAGCATGTTCAAAACAAACATTTTCGAAACAATAAGGATGAGTTTGAAAAAATGAATTTGTGAATCACTTGATATGTATTCGAAAAACTAATTACCGAACCTTATGAGTATCATTTGAAAATGTAGTTTTCAAACGAAAGTATATCAAATAGAAAAATGATTTTTTGAACATAGAAGTTATCGTGCAGACTGTATTTTTTCAAACCAATCATGATGATTTGTAATTCTTAACTCGACGGACCTCATGAAAGTTGAAAAAAATACGGTGGAAACAGTAAAAAATCACTTACATTGCTCGTACCTTCTCCATTTTTGAACTTCATGGTGATTTAGACACATAATATGCTATCCAAAGTTTGAGAAATGGGGTTTCTAGTTTGCTTGCTTCAAGCTTTCAACTGCGCTCATAAAGATTCACGCTCAATGTTTGATATCTGAATTATATTTACTGTTTTTTAAATATTTATTATGGTATTTTAATTAGTGGTGTATAAAAGTAAAAAGGGGTATTTCAGTAATATCAAAAATTTCTATTTTTTAATTAATTTCATTTTGTGGTGCATTGAGAAAAAAAATGGTGGTGTTAATAGCAACACCCTTTTTTTAAGGGGCACACTTGTGTGAGACCGCCTAACGGGTCTCTTACGTTAGACAGATTTGTACCCGACCCGGATTCATTAAATTATAAAAAAAAAAAAAGAAAACCTACCACCAGCCGTCCACTTTTATACTTTTAATTCTTCTCTTCTCAATCAAAACTTCAATTTCTCTATAATTTTTGTTGCGCGACACGTCCTAGGTGAGGGGGGCGAAGAGGATGGCCGCCACCACCGCGGTGGAAAAGGCGAGGAAGCAGCCGCTGCCGTAGCTTCGCCCTAAGGCCAGGCCGTACACCTTCAATGCGCCGATAGCCAACATGTAAATCGTTGTCAAATTCCCCACCATCGCGTTCGGAATCGTTATGGCGCCCAATCTTCTATAGTGTGTTGTGGAAATCAATTCGACTATACCATAAAATAGAGATTGATCAGTGGATGGGGGTGAGTTTTTCTTTCTTTCGCTCTTTTTTTTTGTTTGGTTTTTGAAGGTGAGGAAATTTTAAGAATGGAGAGATGCACATCCTGTTATATTAAAGAGATGATGTTTGAGGCACTATGATATTGTCAATGATATTAAGTTAGATTTGGTTTGGCTATTATTGATGTGAATTTTTAGTGCGTGTATGGAGATTTGTGTTGTTTTGAGTAATTATTAGATCTATTTTGGGTTTTGAGTTTGTAGCAGATACATGTGCGTTGATGATGCCATTGTTGGTCTTGTAAGGTGGAAGATCGAGACCGTGTTGAAAAATTTTAGTGATACTTTTATTTGTAATTAGTGTCACTTTCTTTTGTAATTAGTGATACTTTATTTTGTAATTAATAATATTTTTCTCTATGATAATAAAATAATTTTTTTTACTCAAGAATTAGTTTTTATTGTATTCATAGACCCAATTCTCAATTTGAGATTATGTTTTAAACTGACAGTTTTTTTCTAATTAGTGATACTTTCTTTTGTAATTAGTGATACTTTCTTTGTAATTAGTGATACTTTTTTCCATAGTAATGAGACTCCACTCCATATGTGATGATACTTCACCCATAAATAATGATACTCACATGTGAGTTAATGATACTTCATCCATAAATAATGATACTCCACTAATAGTTAATGACATTTATCTATTTTGGATTCGACAATTAATATTTAATCATCAATAATATCATATTATACTCCACTTCTGAGTTAATGATACTTCGTCCATAATTAATGATACTTCACAGATAGTTAATGATACTCACAAGATATATATCTAATGATACTTCACTTAATAGTTAATGATATTTTGCCAAATTTATATCTAATGATACTTCGCTTCATAGTTAATGATACTTCACTTCACAGTTAGTGATACTTCACACATTGTGGTACTTTATTTTATACCTAGTGATACTCCAGTGGTTGCGCGAAAATGGATTTTGGGCGGGTTTGAGACGGGTTTGAGTTTTATTTGACCCGTCTAACGTAAGCGACCTGTTAGACGGTCTCATACAAGTTTTTGTCTTTTATTAATTATACCACAATGCAAATAATAAAATTTACTAATTCTGGAAAGATGTTTTAGGCGGGAAAAAAATAAAAGTTACTATTTTGAAGACCGATGTGCTATTATGTATACTAGCATTTCTCCCGTGCGATGCACGAATCATTTACACATTTCATTTTAAACAATATAAATTCTATATAAATACTAATATTTTATAAATAAATGAGTTTGTTTATATATACGATAGTGAATTTATGAAAAATAACAACTAAAAACTTTTATCATAATTCTAATCAAAATTGGTTAAGTTTGTAAATGTAAAACAACATGATCTTTATACATATATTGAAAAATACAAATATATTAGTTGTGCTATTTTGTGAAAAATTGTTAAGAAATAACGTCATCATCAATTCATGCAAATGTCTATGATGAAGAAATTAAGATGCATTACCAAAATAATGCAGTAACTATTAACATGCTAAATGTTTTTTTTTAAGTTGGGTGAAGTACTATGAGTATCGAACTCAAAATGTCACTCCCATGCACACCAATTAATATACACATATATATACAATAATATATATATATATATAATCCAGCTAATTAATAACTTAATATAATTTTTAATCAAATAATAATTTAAGAGATTAAAAAAGGTATGGCCAAAACAAATTAATTGAGCATGCTATTAGTTACAACTTACAATATACATTATAACTATCTAAAACAATACAACTAAATGAACCGCAAAAAAAAAAAAACACTAATGATGAATATTTGCTCTACAATTATGATCTACAATCCATAAAACTCGGCCATACAAATACAATCCATAGAAATCGGGAAAAAGTAAAAGAAAATACAATAGATCAAATAAATAAATATGAAAACAAAAAGAATAAAACTGTAGATGAAGTTATTTTGGGAACCTCAGCTTGCTCTTCTTCAATTCCTCATTACTTTTTCTCTATCAACACGGCAACATTAGAATAATAATAACATTTATAATTACGAATATGAAGGAAAAACTCATGAATAGATTCATGGCTGAATAAATTCTAGAACATAATAATCGAGCATATATGTGATTTTGAAGACAATTTTATTGGATTAATCAAGCATGAAAAATTATTGCATTCTATTATCTCTATATATAGAGATAGATATATTGTGTTCTTAATTCACAATAATGATGATTAATTATGATTTTCTTAATTTATGTTCATAATTAATAAGATTGTTTGATTAAATATTTTTCCATATATATTATGGATTGATTGCAATTGAATCAAAGTTTTTCTAAATATACTTTTATTAATTTAATGACATGCATAAATAATATTCTTAAAAATGATCGAAAAAAAAGGTGTTGTGTGACTTTATTATTATTATTATTATTATTATTATTATTATTATTATTATTATTATTATTATTATTATTATTATTATAATATAAATCAACTTATTATTGTAAATTGGTAATCAGACATAAAATGATAAACGGGTGTGCATTGTTAGGGGATTACAATTATAAAAAATTGAAATAAAGTTTTTGTTTTACTTGTAATTTGATTATTCATTAGACATTTAATTAAATGATTATTGATTTTTTTCATATTTAGTAAAAATTACAAATATAACACACACACACATATATATTATATCACTATTACGACATGTTAATATTAAATATATTGTATATATTTATAATTTTATATAATTGATATAATTAATATATAATTAATCTACATATATTACAAAGTTAACATACTATTTTTAGAAAGAGAATTTTGGCGGGAAAACAAAGGGTTGCTATTTTGAAGACCGATGTGCTATTATATATATAAAGATAAAGACTAGTTTTTCTCTTTTGCGATGCACGAATTTTTAGTTTTAAAAAAAAAATATATATTTATATATATATATATATATATAATTTTGTGTGGGGTTTTTCAATTAGGAAAACAATATGCACATTTAAATATACATTAAGAGGACACGTGTATAGTCAAGGTAAAAAAAAATAATAAAATTTAAGAAATGAAAGAAAAATCCAAAATCAATATTTAAAAAAAAATTAAGGACTATTTTAAGGAACATTTTTTTTACCTAAACTTAAGATCATTTAATAAATCATTATATGATTTTTTTTTATATATTTTCAGCTTACAGTGCACGATAATTTTTTATGGATTTATAATTTAAAACTATGCATGTGCAATTAGATGAAAAATAGATTTATGAGCTTGATTAAATCAAAACAAAACACACATGACAAATTTGAAAAAAAAAATGTACAAACACACACATATATTACACCATTCTTTTTTACTTCTATTTGGATGAGGGATTTGGAATTGAATCTCAATCACCCACTAATATACATACATGTAAGTAATCTTACTAAACTATAAAATTTGTGATTTTTAGTAATCGTCCAAATTTAAGCGCTTTCAAACGATACATAACTTTGTATAATATATCATAAAATTAAATATGTTAGCATACTACCACAAATATGTAGTATTTATAGTGATTTTGATAACCTTGTGACTTGGGTCGACCCGGAAAGGCTTGGTTGACCCAGCCCAGTACAAATTGCAAAGGGTCGGGTCGACCCGACCCAACTTCACCTAGGTCGATCCTGTGCAAAAACAGGCCTCTCGGTCAACCCATCCAGCTCGGTCGACCCATGTGCGCGGGTCCGTGAAAATGTGATTTTTATCTCCAATTCAGGATTTTTAACCTAGATATAAAAGCTATCATTTTGATACAGGAGAATAGATGCCCCACGTTACATTTTTACACTTAGAATACACCAAGAGAGAAGGAAGAAGGCAGAGGTTTGCCGTCTACTCAAGAGGAGTCGACAAAGTTGCTAGAGACGGAGTGTCACTGCAAAGGAGACGAGACTACTAGTACTGGATAACTCATTATTTTTCAGTTCTTTTATCAATTCTGTCATGAATACTTATACTCTAGTTTTAGTTGTTTATTTATTCATGTCTAGCTAAATTCATAACTAGGTTTTAGGGATTGGATATTATGGATTTTATAATATGATTTGATTACTTTTCTTCATGCTATCTCTTGAGGTTTGATTCAACAAACATCAAACTTCGATCTTCGATCATCCAAAAAAGTCATGAGCTATCGAACCCCATGGAATGATTTTGTAAGTTTTTCATTCTTTTCATGATATTTAGGGTGTTATGTAAATTCCTTATTTCATGTGAATTGGTTAGTTTAAATTGTTATAATATGTTTCAAAAATGCAAACTGTTGAATTGAAATCATATGTCAATTCCTTAATGTATGTGATTTTTTATTTTGTGAATTAGTTTGAATATGATTCTTCGTGTTTGTTGATAAACTGAGATTTTACACTAGTTTTTCGTATTATTTAACTGTGTTTTACATGAGTTGCTCGTATTTTAATCTCAGTTTAGTCATATTTCACTCGATTTTGGAGTTTGGTTGGTTTTGTGATTTTTGTAGATTTGTTCCTGACCACTATTTTTTTAGCAGTAAATGCATCCGCAAGTGTACGCGTAATTGTAATACATAATGAGTAAAAGTATCGTATCCACATGGACTATAATGACAAATAACAATGTGAGTACTAAAATATAGACACCTCATTAATATATAGATACTCATATGATTGAATATACAAATAAATACTTTAAAAGTAAAAATACAATTAGCTTAAATAAAACAATTAATGAAAACAAGTATTCTAGAGGAGAGTTCATACAGTCAAGGATGAAAATGTCGCTATCGCACCAAATATCGCAACTTTAATTTTACGAATATATCGCTATATATATATCAAATATTGCAGAAAATTGAAAAAAAATGACGGAAACTATATTAAAATCTTGGAAATTTAACAAGAAATTTTAGGAATCATTATAATATATTATTATGCACATATTCTACTCAAATATTTGATAGAATTGTATTTTGAAAATAAACATATGAATAATATATTATATAAATATTGTCCGAGACAATACATTTGACAAAATAATATATAATACAATATAAAATAACTAATAAATATTGTAAAGTACAATTAATATCAAAATGAGGATCTATAAGAATCAAATATAGTAGATAAATGCCTAAAAATCTATACATATATTAAGGCAAAGTCGGAGGGGTAAAATTGTCAAGAAAAATGTTGGTACAATTTAAATATAAAAAATAATCACGCACTGCCAAACATTTACAATAAATAATCTTGGCTCACTGATAATTTGACTTTTATAAAGCATTTTGTAACCCAACAATGTTGGTTCAATCATTTACTAAGGCTTGGTTTTTATATTTTACTTTAATTTATTTTTTTCATAATATTGTCACGTAGATTTAAATTAATTATTTTTTTAGATAAAGATTTTATCAGTTGTCGGATTAGATGGTTCAAATTCCTTATGCTTCATATTATATATAATATATATATTTTTATTTTCTCTTAATGCAAATAGAAATTAAAAAATGATAATTTCAATTATTTATTTAATGATATTATTTATTATATACCAAATAATAATTCATATAAACTAAAATATCTCATAACAAGCTAGCAAACCCTGCATAAGATATTTTTGCTTCTTCAACAAAATTGAGTAGTGTAATTAATCTAGAAATGGACAAATATCTCAAAAGAAGAAAGTAGTAAATTCTCCAACAGTATTTTACATTGGAATGGATAGTTACTGCCAAACACTAATTAATTAATAAAAGTATTAGAATTATCATATGCTATTATATTTCTCTTTTTCGTTCTTTTAGAATTTTAATTTGTTCTTCAATAAATATAGATGGTAAGAATTTATCTATGTTTTGCATCATCATCATCATCATCATTATTATTATTATTTCAAGTCCAACTATGAATATCATTAATCAAATTAATTGAAAATCATCACAAAAACAAGATGAATTTACAACTAAATTACAAGTTTACAACTACAAGTAACATATTTTATAAGATATAATTACATATTAACTCATACAACATACGTACCAATTTATAAATAAATAAAAATTATAAATTTGCATACCTGATTATAGCTCTTCAAAATGACAAATCGAATGCATTAGTTCATTCCCATGATCCCATCGTCACTGCAAATTGCAAAAAAAAAAAAATACAAATAAATATATAAATAATTAAACTTTATTTAATTAAAGATGTCGATAGAGATTTTCATCTCATAATTTAATAATTGAATGAACTTTCATTGTGAAATGTGATGCAATTGTGTTGTTTTATAGACAAACATATCATATAAAAAAATTATAAAAGAAAAATAAATTTACAATAATTATTTGGGGCATCATGTGATCATCTACATATCTACTGAATATTGTTTGTAAAGCAAATAATATTGTAGCCAAAATAATTATGATGAGGACCTAAAAATGACCACAAAAAATAAGTATTAAATACAAATCTAAATATATTATAGAAATATAAATAAAAATCGCAATATTGTGCGATATTTCGCCGATACCTGGAAAAAAATACATTCTCCCCCATATCTGTATTGTAATGTCAAAATTTACGATATATCCGTGATATATCGCGATGTTTTCATCCTTGAATACAATGGCTTTTATGATTAATTTATTGACTACTTAACCTTATTTAATTTATCAATTGTGGAAAATTAAATATGTTATCAGACTGTTCTTACGAAAACATGTCATAACATAGAAATAATGAACATGCACTTCATTGGGTCATTTTTTTCACACACGGCATTACTCACAATCAAGTACCCTGGACTATAATTATATGCAACACTTGTTCACTTGGTCGATCCTTCCAAGCATCACATAAATTGATTATCCTATTTTATCCCATTAAATTAATCATCAACGGGTGGGAATTTTCCAATTAATTAGCTTGCATATATATGCTGCCGCAATCAATATACACATGAGAAATCCAAACTAAAAAATCAAATACGCAATGATAACCAAAAAAAAATCTTAATAAATAAAATCATGAAATTCAATGTACTTACAAATACAAGAATCCAATAAAACTATTATCTAGACATAATTAGATAAAAAAACAAGAACATGGTAAATAAACAATGTTCAACACAATAAAAAACTCAAAGTCCCCAATCTTGACATAGCCAAAATCTCCGCTTCTCAAAAGCCTTTGTTGTGCCTCCATAATTGTATTCACATCTTCACATCTTATTTCACCTTGGTACCACTTTTCACACATTTTCCAATGATTAGATGATGTATTATATTTAAAGTGTTGGGGGAACTTTAGGATTCAAACAAGCCCAAAGTTGAGAAAAGCTCAAAAATCCCGTGTAGGATCCGTTTGGATTGAGTGGTCTCAGTCAATCCCCATGTCGACCCGACCATGTGCAAAATAGGTCTTTTGGGTCAACTAGAGGTTCAGGTCGACCCACAGGGCGACCCTATGCGCGTGAGATTCACTAAAAGCACATACTTGATCATTTTGCATCAAATAATCATAAAATTCACTAATATTACTACAAAGCTCACAAATACATCAAAAGCCCCAAATGATAACATAATGAGCACAAAAGCTATGAAAATCACACAGCCTATCAACTTAAACATCATCAATTTATATCCAAAAATTATATAAAATGCACAACTATCAGTTCTCCTTTTGGTGTATTTTCGATAGAAGAGATCGTTGATGTTCCGAGATTGTATGATGAAGAAGTCGAATCGAGAACGGGACAGAAACAGCACAGAAGAGGACTAGCGAGTGGATTCACGAGTGAATGAGCAAATGACCGTTTTCTAGAAGCTCACTATTGGGAGGGGGTTCGCCTTCAGAAAAAGTTGCGGGCACGGTCGCGAATTTCAGGCCATTCACAAATATTGATGCCACATCAATGACACATGGACTCGCGACCCAAGTTGCGAGTGACTGGATCACTATCAAGGTCGCGAATTATATGTGCCAGTCCGAATTTGAGTAGGTTTTGGGCTTGATTTTAATAAGTATTTAAGGGTTGATCTAGACAAAAATTAGACACCTTTTACCATACCCTATATTTGCCAACTGAGAGAATACAATATAGAAATGGAACGCAACGAACAAAACCAAGAGATTCACGTGTTTTCAAGATTAGAGATATATACAATCTTTCGGAATTTATTTTCTTTAATTATTCTCAAACAATTAATACTTTATGGATGTTTTTATTTGTTTATTTTATGACGAACAACTAAATCCTAGTATTCTAAGGTTAATTATAATTTAATTATGAAGTTCATTTAATTAATTTTGATTTTGAGCCTATGACACTACAAGAAAATGACAAACTCGCAACAGAAAATTCCGTCGCCCGAACATAAAATTCCGTTGCCAATACCACGGACGACGGAAATGGCGATGGAATGTGTCCGTCACCTATTTCTAGTCGCTAATAAAACGAGCGACGGAATCTTTCCATGCCTTTTTATGAAACTATTTAATATTAGATTATTTTAATTAATTTTCTAAAATAATATATATTTATAACATATACAAAAAAAAATTAAAAGTATTAAATAAATGACTTAATATAATTATATTTTAAAATATTATAGTATTATAAAATATTAAAATGAAAATATTTAAAAAATAAAAATAAAAATAATATAAAATATTAAAAAGATTAATTTCAAATTTGTAATTTGTAGTAATTGAAAAATAAAAAAATAAAAGCTAAAAAATTAAGAGTATTAAATAAATGAATTAATATAATTATAATTTAAAAAATATTTTAAAATATTATAGTATTATAAAATATTAAAATAAAAATATTTAAAAAATATAAATATAAATATAAAATAATATAAAATATTAAAAAATAAAAAAATTTGAAAATATAATGTAGGTATTAAAAATATTAATTTCAAATTCGTAATTTATAGTAATTGAAAAATAAAAAATAAAAGTTAAAAAATTTAAAAATAATATAAAATGTTAAAAAAATAAATAAATATAAAGAATAAAAATAAATTAAAATATTAAAATTATTTGAAATTCATAATTAGTAGTAATTGAATAAAAAAATCAAATTTAATTTTAGCTATGGAATTCCGTCGCTAAAATTAAAAATAAAAAAAAATATTATTTAATGACGGATTTTTCCGTCTTTAATGTAGCGATGAAAAATTCCGTAGTTAATTCAGTCGCTAAAATAAAAAAAAATAAAAAATTTAAAAAATATTATTTAACGACAGATTTTTCTATATTTAACTTAGCGACGGATAGTCTGTCGCTAATTTAATCTGTCGTTGTTCTGTCGCCCATTCCGTCACTCGTGATGACAAAATGGATTACGTTACCATTTTTCGTCGCCTGTTTTGTGTTTTTTTTTGTAGTGTGATTTTATTATGTTTCAATTGTTCTTGTGCTTAATTTTACATTGTTTAACTGACCATTAAATAGTGTGATTTAATGTGTTAATGCAGAAATCGAAAGAGGAGTTTTAACACAAGATTTTGAACAATTAACTTGGTAGTCAATATCACTCAAAAGAGTTGCGATTATTTGAGAAAGTTGTAAACCTAATGAGTATTTAGAAGTTGCATGTTAGATAATTAATGGATAAATTATTATTTAATTTGTGATCTATACCCTATACGCTTCGAAAAGGAGGTTTAGTATATATTAGTGGTTGCTCTAGCATAATTTAAGTTACAACTCACAACATATGTGCATAAATGGAATTGGTTAAAAGAATGGATTAATTGATGATTATACAATCCTATAATACATTTGTCCTTTTATTTCATTAATTTAGACATTTTATTTTCCTTTTTTTCTCATCTTTTGTTTTCTTCGTATTTGTAAGTTGTGTATGAGCATAAGATCTAGGGGAGAACCTCTGGAAGAATTTGATAATGTGATTGAAGCTACTGCTCGATGTAACTATACAATGAGAAGAAGAAAGATGGCCGCCAATGATTAAGCTCATACTTATACAGAACAAATCTGTCGCCTCCAAAGGCTGTTGGAGGAAATGCAACATGAGCATGCAAGAGTTCCGCCCCACCACCAATTAATCAGTTATTCACTCCAGTGCTCAATCATGGAGATGCTCGAGGGCCACACATCAATGCAAATAACTTTGAGTTAAAGTCTGGGTTGATTTCCATGGTTCAGTAGAACCAATATAGGGGACGAACAACTGAGGATCTGAATGTTCAGTTGCACATATTCCCGTTTTCTTTGAGGGATACATCTAAGTTATGGTACCAATCTTTGAGTACCGGTCTGTAGACAACCGGGAAGGACTTGCTCACAAGTTCTTACATAAGTTCTTCTCACCTAGAGCTACTCTCAAATTGAAGGGCGAGATTACATAGTTTCGCCAGTTCGAAGACGAAACATTATATGAGGCTTGGAAGAGGTTCTGGGACATGCTGAGAAAGTGCCCCGATTATGGATTTGAGGTAGATCATCAAGACTGCATCTTCTACAACAGATGCAATATGGAGTTAAAAAGGCTTATGGATGCCTCTGTGGGTGGTTCATTGTTGAACATAGGATATGATCAAACCTTGACGATCATAGATAATATGACCACTAACAACTATCAGTGGTCTGGTGATTAATAATTTTATGTTTGGATTGCTTTATTGTAATTTTAATAATTTATGATTAATTATTAATATTATATTTGGATTGAATGATTATGATTAAAATATGTCAATATACCTAAATTGCCTCTCACGTATTTTTAAAATAACTTTTTAACAATTTTAATGAAATTTTAGTTATAAATGTGTCGATATACCAAAATTGCCCCACATATTTTTAAAATAACTTTTTAATAATTTGAATGAAATTTTAGTTATTTTTTTAATAAAGTAATTATGAAATCAATTTGAATAAAATTTACCCTAATAACAACATTTTAACTAAGGCAAACAATTGCATGCATCATGATGCAAATAACATTACATGAGACGGGTCAGTCAAACCCGCTTTTGACCCAGTCAACGCGGGTCAACCCGTGCTTTGACCCGGTCAACGCGGGTCAACCCATAAAAAAAACCTGTCCAAAGTGAGTACCAACCTTCCTATTGAAAAGTATCACAAAACATTCGAAAAGTACCATCTGTATCATTAAAAAGTAAGGGGTCCGCTAGTTATTTTATATAAGTTTATTTAGTTCAAATTCTGATTTTTTTTTCAGTTTTTATATTGTATGTGTTGAGATTAATCTAAAACAATCATCATTCCAAGAATTTGCAAAAGAAAGCAAAACACGAGTTCGGTAAAATAAAAAGTACCATGTGGTAAGCAGAAAAGTATTAAGTACGATAAAGAAAGGTATTAACCTGAGATTAATACTATCATCATTCCAACTACAATAAAAAGTACCATGTGCCACGTGGTACCCCGCGGGGGCCACGTGGCCGCCTGAAATAGACGGAAATAATCGCTGTTGCACGCAAGCCCACCTCTTTAACTAATAATTCAAAAGGTTATATTTATTTTTATTAAAATTATAAAATTGTAATTATTAAAATCGTAAAGTGTTTAATTATAATTTCAATAAATTTTTTGTTATAGTTTTAAACAAATCATTGTAAAATCAACCCCAAATGAGATTGCAAAAGCATGAATCTAGAAAGACCAGAAACAACATTGTTCTCAGCCAGTCCCAGCCGCCATCATCTTCCTGGGTTCCGGTTGTTGTTTACCTTCAAGCTACATACCGTATCGAAGGTATTTTTTTGTTAATCTTTCTACTATTTCAATTTTATTTTTAAGAGAGGTTGAGTTGTCGATTTTGCAAAATAAATTTTGATAATTCTAGTTTTAAAAATTAATCGCCGCCGCCGTGGTCGTTTTCCGTCGCCATCTTCATATTCATGACAGAGGTAATGTCTGAGCACGTGTTTTTTAGCTGAGTTTTGATGAGATTGCGTTACTTTCTTCGTTGGTAAAATATTATATATGCGGCAAATTAGGGAGTGAGTACTGGTGTAATAATTGAAAGATGCTAAGGTCAACTAGTTTACACCCAAGGTACAAACAAGAGAGTTTAATTGCTTTTTTCCTTTATGCGTAGCTGCAGAATGGGAAGGAATGTTGACAATATGATTGTAGTCTAGATAAAATTTGTTCTACCAATTCACTTTCTTTCTACCATTAGGTTATTTGTGGCTGGGACCATATACGCATCAGCAATGAACGAAGCTGCTGTAGATCCATCTCATCTTCTTATTCAGCTGGAGGATATTTTGGAATCTGACCCTCACATGTAAGCTATTGCTGATGATAGTCATATCCATTTTTTTTTTCTAATGATTGAACCAGCTAAATGATGATCTTTTGATCTAGAAATCGGTTAAGTTTGTCTGTGTTGGAAAATCCCCCTAATTTGTGGTTGCACCACATGCAAGTTGTTCGTGTTAAAGAACTGTTACCCATCTAGTCTACTCGATAGTATTTTAATATCCATGAAATAATGTAGATATGATTTTCTGTTGGTTCTGCTAGTTCTTATGTTGTTAGGAGTTCGGTAGATGGTAGATATTGTTTCAACTTTACCTGCAATGTGAGAAATTGGTTGATATTGTTTCAACTTCACCTGTAATGTGATTAATCGCTCTCTCCGGCGGCAGTGATGAAGTTGGGTTTATTCATCCAACACAGTTTGCTGTATTCAGCGAGGAGGTCCATAGTTCTCCTTCCTCGTCATTTGGGGCTAATGGATCTCAGCTAGAGGATGAAACTAGTAAATCAGAACCAATTCGAGATCATAGTTCTGATACTTACTTTTGGCATAATGATCATAAGCTGGGTATCTCTACCCTTGTTCTTGTTCGTCTATATCGAGTGGCTAAAGATGCATTCATGGATTCTTATAAAAGATACAGAATGTTGAGCAATTCCCAATTTAAAAAGAACGAAAGACTAGATGACAATGCATCAATGTGTTCAACATCTTTCTTAGACGTTGCTGAAATTGAAGTTATGAGACACAGTAGGGCACTTCTTCTACTAAGCTGTGATTTTGGCACTGCATGGAATTCCAGGTACATTTTTCTCCCCACTTTTTTCAAATATGCTTACCTATGATCATCTTGTATCTTTGGAAGTTTTATATTTATGGCAAGTTTTGACCAGTTCTTGCAAAAACCTGTACTAGTGATTGGTATTACTCCCAAATATTTCGGACTTCTAGTGAGTAGGTCGAACTGTGAAGCCCTGAATTTGATCTTCAGAAGAATTCAGGTCTGTTGTGCACTAAAAAGTTTTCTTGGTGGAAGTGGTAGAATTATTTCAAATATTAGCTGGAAGAGCTACGCATAGTTTTTATTTCTTTTTAACCCATAATCTTGCATGCTCCAACCAATCATGATATTGAAGGATGAGCTTACGGCTTATAGTGATTTGTAGTATCGTGCTAGTCTTGCTTATTTCTTCTTTTGTTCTTTTGTGTCCGACAAGTTTTCATGTCTTGTAACATGGGAGTACGAAAATGATTTTTGTTCTTAATTAAATGAACTTCTTAAAGCATATTAAGTATAAAAAATGTTTATAATTGATGGAAACCATGATACTAGATTAATTCTTAGAACTGTTTAGAGGAAAAGATGTGGTTCACCTGTTAACTATCCAAATTAGTTAACAAATTATTGTACTAAAAATATTGTGATGTTTAATCATAAATCCTCACAAGAGCAATTGTTGACTTTTGGGATTTATCTCCTACACTTTATCTGAGCTTTGTGAACACCTAGACATTGCTGTACTGGGATTTTTCTTCTTTTGGATGGTTTTCTTGATTTGGCAGGGACCTGATCTCTGATCTCTTTGGTGGCTCCATACATCATAAATTTGCCTAGTAAAGTATTAAGTAAATAACTTCTTTTCTACCCCTTGGAGCTCTAGTGCTCGACAGTGGATTCGAAGTTTGATAACAAACATTTTGTAGGATGTCCTATTGATCAGCTACAACTTGACAATGCTGTGAGTTTACTTCTTTTTATATTTTCCTCTTCTAGGAAGTTAATTGTGTCAAAGAAGCCGCTTTTCCCGATGTTTATGGATGAGCTGCTCTTATCAGCCTTAGTTCTATCATATTCACCAAAAAGTGAACGTGCTTGGAGCCACAGGTGACGTGTTCACTCATTTCTCTGTACTCTTATAGTCTTATGAATTGCATTACTGGCTTACCGCAAGCATGTCATATTTTTATATTTTCATTCACATAGCCAGAAAGTAAGATCTGTTGACCTTCTTAGCTCATGACATATAGCATATACATTCCTTTTCTGTTGCAATCACCCACAATTAGAATAATATTATATGCATGTGATGACTGGGTGCTGCCATGCTAAGTGTACTTGTGTCATGTTATATATGTGATTTTCTGAACTTGATTCTTTGTGGTGTCCTCACTGATAGGAGGTGGGTGATCAAGATGATAGCTGGAAAGTGTGCAAATCTACCAGAGACTGTCAAAAGAGAATCTGAGTTAGTGAAAAAAATAGTAGAGGTTTAATTCCAATCCAGGATTGTGAAGATGCATATACAACTTTTGGATCATTCTGAAAATTTAATTGATGCATTTGCTGCATTAAAGGAAACTTTGTAATGGTTCTTGTCATTGACTTATACTCTTTTTGCTTGTCAGCTTGTGTATATCTTATTTAGTATTTGAGCTTCCATATATGATGTGAAAAACATAATTTGCTTATACACCAAAAGAAAATATGCAAGCTGTAGGGTTAGAGCTACATGCTTATTTAGTTCTAGTTTGAATGCTGCATATGCAGTTTCTTGGATAGCTTTGGGTATTCGTAAACATAATCTTTGGATTTTAATAATGCTCACATGGGAGGCAATTTAAAGATGCTCAAATGTGAAGGATGCCATCACATGGACATTCTAAGTTTGGGTGCGTGGGTCCATCAAGTTTATCATACTGTTGGTCACACACTTAATCTAGCTTTCCTAGGTCAGCACTCTTGTTTAAGACTAATTTACCCTTTAACACTAGATCAGACTTTTTCCCTTTTCAAGTGAACCTCTTCTTCTTGCCTTCCGCAGAACTTACATTATTTAGCCTTGTCAAATTATCAGTTCTTTTAAAAACCCGCTAATGTATCTGGAGTAAAATCTCTTTGAAAATCTGAAATCAGGAGCATGACTCTCGTTCTAATTACAGAGCTTCCTGATTAAACAGAAGCATCCTGGATTTTATCCAAGTGACTGTTGCCCAGTTTTCATAAGCTGGCCTGCAAGTAATGGCTACTTTAGTTATCTTTGTTTTTACTGGAAATTTGGTCACAATAATGATACATAGTTCCTGTGCTTGCTGTCAATCCATCTTGTCTCATGGGTTGATATTTTTTGCTGTCTCTGCTACTTTTTTTGTTGATGTCTTGATGAAGTGTTTGTGTGTGCAATGTAAATCCTTTCCTACAAAGCACTATTTATTCTGTCTCTAGGAATGTCGTCATGTCACGTGTGGAGTTGTAACCTTAAGGTTATCTGTTCTTCTTCTCTGTTTCTCTCACTTCTATTTGTATCTGCTCAAAAATGGTCAATATGACTACTTACAGCACTTTATGTATATAAAGCATAAGTGTAATTTGGGTTGCTAATTTGCTGTATTGTTGGGTCTGCATGCAGTAACCTCTGACCATGATTTCCTGCATAAATAATTCCATTTCATTATTCCACAGCTTGAGGACATTATCATAATTGAAATCCCATATTACTGGCTCATGGTTAGATGAAACTAACTTTTTAATCAGAACAAAATCATCTGATAATCAACTTGAGCACTTCTTGCATGAAATCATATAATCCTGGCATAACGAGCATGCATGAATGTAACTATACATTTTTTTTATTTTGTCACAGAACTCTAAAATGAATTACCGTGCTTGGAATCACCGCTGCTGGTTGGTTTCCTACATGGCAGAGTCACAGGTCAGAATAAATTAAAACCCCCTGGAACACCCCCCCCCCCCCCCCCCCCCCCCGTTTTATTTCTAGTATCATCTTCATTTATAGAGAATTGATCTTTATTCTCCATTTCTTCTATAATCAAATTTGGGTCTAGTTTCCCTGTCTCCTGTGTGCCGTATCCTCTTATGTTTTATGAATTTGGCATGGTTCTGCTGAATGACTTTTATGCTTTGTCCAGGTACTACTTGAATTGCAGAGTTCTAGAGATTGGGCTGCACTCCACGTCGCTGATAACTCTTGTTTCCACTACCGAGCTGTAAGTTTCAAACTCTATGTTTAGCATGCCCACCATTCTGAACGTAACTGAAGAGCAAGTTTATGATAACGAAGTTTTTTTTTTGGGAGCTAGGTTGGTTAGGTAATGCCATGCAAGAATATTTTAGTCATTTCATGCATATGCTTGGTTCAGCTGAGTGATTAAAGTGGATGTAGTTACTTTTCTATTGCCTTGAATATAGTTGAAAGATGTTGGCTTTGTTGTCGATTGCCTTGACAGATAGAAGACATCTTTGGCTGACATAATGAATATATCCAAGACTTGCCAAGTCATGTATATCTCTACTGAGCATAAATATACTGTAGTTTCCCACATTGTATAGCTGGTACATGTGGTAAATCCATAGAGGTGAGAGTGTCTAGTTGCATGAAGATTGAGAATTCAACCATGCCTTCTGGTCCCTCCTTTCATTAACTGCCCATAGAAGAGTAATATTAGAGAAATAGCAAGTGCTTTTGAAATAATATTTGCAAAATATAATGAAAATGGCCTGTGCACACAAATTAACATTTTTTTTTTCTGTAATTTCAGCGGTTACTGGCCCAGATGATAGAGAATTCACGGCATAACAAAGATCCAGATTCAGGTGGAGAACTTCGTCGAATATGGAAGGTTTGGTCTTATTATCACTTTTTAATTATTTGAAATGTCAGGATCGCCAAGCAAAATTTATTTTCATGAGATAACGCGAACTTTCCAAAATTATGATCTTTCACCAGGAAAAGAAAAACCAGAATCTAGATGATCCTGGCTACAATTGAGAAGGTGCTTGCATCTTGTCCATCTATTCGGCTCATGCATTTGAAAGTTGAAACAACATAATTGATGGACTGATCTAATATAGTGCTACACTTAGATTATGCCAACAACTGGAGAAAAAATTCAGTCTGATCATCATAACATACTGATATATTGAGGTAGAGCTTAAGATTTCTCTTAATACTTAGGAAATTAATGCAGCAATAACCACTCTTCAGAATTGTTGGCCAGTTTTCTCTGAGTCATTGTATTTATCATCATACAATTCTTTGGCTTAATCCAAGAGATGTCTCCCATTCTTTTGTTCTGAGCAATTCCTGAAGAAGAGTCATAAGTAATAAGAAGATATAAATATATATATGGTTCAGGTGAGAAAATGAGAAAATGCTTATCTTATTGTAATATATATATATATATATATAAGTTTTATAGAATTTGAAATTATTCTTAAATAATATTGAGTGTTTTGATATGTCAACTGCCAAATGTGAAGATTCTTTGATCTATGGTATTTTTGGATGAAGAGAACCAGAAAACTCATCTTTTATCCCAGGTGTAAACTTAGAATTATCTATCTGTTTATATAGTGATTTCCATTATCCCAATTTCTCTAATATTGGGCAATGGATGCATATCAGGAGGAGCTAGACTGGGATGCAATGTTGATAAGGCAGTATGTGGGAAGAGAGGTATGCACTTACTACAGCACTCTGACATGCACATCATAAATTTAAGAACTTAAAAATTCTGATTAATTTGGCTTACACAAGACACTAGGAAATCCTAATTTTAACATCCTAGTTCTATCTATTCAGAATATTGAGAACTTAAAAACCTGATAATATGGCTTACACAAGATATTAATGAACCATAATTTATAGTTTCCTTTTAGTTTTGTGTCCCTATATATCAAATGGTATTAGTTCATGATATTATGTATGTACTATATATCTAGAGGCAGTTATACTTGTGCTGATCAATATAAAGTGCAAAGTCAGGAGAGTTCATGATCCTTTACCTGAGTTTCTGTGGCCTATTTTTTGCATCTATAAACAATTGAGTTGTTTCTTAACAGACAAAAACTCAGGTGGTCTCATCTTATCTTGACGTTGAAATCATTGAATTGATATCGACATGCATTTCCATCTTGAGTTATTTATAAGATTATTGATTCTTTTTTTTTTTTGGTACTGCTTTTTCTCAAGTCTCTGTGGCTTCATCGTCGCTTCCTCTCACTGTTATGGATGAAGCATTTGGCAATTGATGACCAGAGTATCTCCTCCCATTCTTGCTCCAGAAGTTCTGAGATTTGGGACCTTACCATGTTTATCGAAGATGAAACAATGCTATTCCATTCCTGCATAATCATCCCTGATGGTGAATTTGGGGACTATCAAGCACAAGCAACTTTTTCAGCTACCTACATTACATGGCTTGCGAAGGTAGAGTATTTCCTTACTGTTTTTGGCTTGACTCTCTCTCCCCCTGTTACCATATACTTATTCACATATCATTGTTTGTTTAGCAAATGCCCATGTATTTTGGTGTGGTGCTTCAAGAAAGTTCACAGTTTGCGGCACTCAAACAATTGCTTGACCAAGCTGGAAAGAGCTGCCTTTGGGATTGTGCAAATGCAAGTTGTGCAAGTTTACACGTATAATCGGTTAGAAACACCTTCATACTAAAAATCTTGGCCACCCAATTTTTTATGCTTAGGATATATCTGCCAGAGTTCCAGTTACACGCAAGATTATTGGCCCACTATTGAATTTTAGGTTCCCAGTCCTTGTAAGAGTTGTACAGGAAATGCAGATTTCATGATAGATGGGTTCTAAGTCTGAATTTTAGCTGCAACTGTATCATAGCTCACCTGTCTAAATAATTGAAATTCAATGTACAGTAGCTAATGATAGTGCCCTTTTTTTAGTTGGGGAGGGGACATCAGTGGATGATTGAATTCAAAACCTTTCAGCTTTCACTTTTATATAGAGGAGGTCCAATGTTTGCGTGTCCATGAAAGGAGTAGTGTCGTATTTATGAACCACTTATGTCATATGTGGGCCACGTAAATGTAAAGACTCGACTTCTAGATAGACAATTATCTCCATAAACCAACACAAGTATTTTCAACGTGTTTTGTCTGCACTTCTAGGAATGATGAGGGCTTAAAAAGATTGTGTTATCTCATACGACAGCTTAAAAAGATTTGATGTGTTATTTCATTCCATCAAGGTGATGTTGAAAAGGGAAAGTTTTACCCTTCCCTTTGGCTGCAACAATTTAAAAGATAATAATAATAATAATAATAATAATAATAATAATAATAATAATAATAATAATAATAATGACGTGACACGATCAGTGCAAGATCTGCGCAGGCAGTGTCCATGTCAATAGCCGTCTTTCACATATGAGGATGTCTAATTCACATTAGCTATGCCTTCCCAAAACCTTGAATTTAGTACATAACAAAATGTAATACGCGCGCTTGTATATTTTTATAGATTTAAATCACATTATACTTATTTTTAGACTGACGAATTTGAGAAAAATTGTACTTGTGCTGTAACAGATTCATTGCATTTGTTCCAATAGAAGATATATATTATTATGATTATTGGATTTAAAATTTTGAAATACAAAAAAGAAATCTCGCAAATTCGCAATTGCGTTTTATGCGGACAAAAGGGTATGTAAAATAGAAAAATTAATAAAATAAAGAAAAGGATATGAAAATGACTAGTCAGGTATTTCGGGAAGCGATGGGTACATAACATTAAGCACTACCAATCTACGATGGGTAAAAAAGCTACATATTGTATTCATCATCATTTTAATTTATTTATTCAGATCAGAAATTATGAGCATTGAATCTCGTACCTAAGATGTTTATTTTTAATTTATTTGTTCAGATTGGAAAAGAGTGGTGAATTTCGGACTCGAAGACATTTATTTTTAATTTATTTAAACAAATAAATTCTCGAATTCAAAACGTCCACTTTCATACCGAAGTCTCAGACACTTGGATGTCTCTAAATGGCTCCATCCCCGGAATTTAAAAAAAAAATTATTGACGTGGTAGAATCCAAATGATATTAAGGTAGTACTCATATTAGGTAGGCACAAATTTTCAACAAAAGACTTAGATTAAATAATTTGATATTCGATTTGGGATTTACCTATTTAAAACTTTGATTAAGTTTTACTTGATAAACACGAATAATAAATTTATCATACATTTACGTTCATTAAATTTAAACTTCGCTGAAGTTTGGATGCAAGTATAGAGACTTAAAGAAGTGTTAATAAATTTATTCTTCTAGATTAATTCATATTTGGCTCTGAGTATAAGTCGTTCATATTCAAAACAATTGATAATAAATAACTTCAAATGTACTACTTTTTAAAACTTTATATTAATTGACTTGGTCTCTTGTACATTAACATTAAGTTTATATGTATGTGTCCATCAAACTGGTTCAGGCCCAATTAAATATAACAGTCAACGGTCAACAGGCGCCCATTGGGCGTGTCAGCGCGTGGGCTATACGCGCCAATTTTTTTATTTTTATTTTGTATTTTTGAATTTTTTATTATTTTTCAATATTTATTTTTGCAATTTTTCTTTTTTCCCCCCAAAAATTATATACCCTAAAATGCAATTAGTGAATTCTAAAATTAAAATAAATTAATTTAATTTATTTAAAATTGATTTAATGAACCCTAAAATTAAAGTGAATGAATTTAGTTTTTTTTTAAATTCAATGAAAATTAATTTGTTTTTTTCGAAATAAATATAAATGGTAATTGAAAATTTAAAAAATATCTAAATAAATATTTACCCTAAAATAGAATTAGTTAACTCTGAAATAAAAGTGAATGAATTTAATTTTTTTGATATAAATATAACCCTAATTGAGATTAATAAACCTAAAAAATATATGAACCCCAAAAAAACACAACATAAACCCCTAAAAACCTAAAAATTACTAAAAAATAACCTTAAAAAATCACGAACCCTCAAAAAACCTAAACTCCTAAACTCTAAACATTAGTTGGAACAGAAAAAATTAAAATTTGAACTACATAAACTAATATAAGATAAGAGCAGACCGGTTACTTTTTATTGATACAAGTGATACTTTTTGAATTTTGAGTGATACTTTTTAGTGTTAGGATTTATACTGTTTTTTGGTAGTTTTTATTTTTTTGCGGGTTAACGCGGGTTGACCTGAGTTGATCCCGATTCGTCTGATTAATGTATGAACCTTATTGGATTTGGGATGATATAAAGGAGACTTGACCATATTAATTTCAAAGTGTCTAATTTTATACGGAACTGAAATTATAATAAAGATAAATTAATATACTTTATAGGGGCACACTTGTCTGAAATCGTCTAACGGGTCTCTTATTGTAACAGTCCGGTCTCGAGAGGAGGATTAATTAATGGGGACGGGGTGTTAATAAAAGGGTTTAATGATTTAATCGGAAGATTAAGGAAGATAATTCTCAAGTAAGGATGTGCATTTGAAAGATAGGCAATGTTTCTAAACAAAACTCGATTATTAAAGAAGAATTCAAATACTTAATAGGTATGGCAAGGTGGGGGGAGAACGAATAAAGCAGATACCAACAGGTAATGGACCCATTCATAGGTCGAGACAAATAAACAGAACCAATCATGCTCAAGCCTCTTCATAGGCGGAAAGTAAAACATGAGCCAAGGATTATTGAAATAACTTTATAGGCATCATAGATTATCATGTCCAAAACATATTAGAGAATGTGTTCATAGATCCCTAAATTAGATAACAAGTCAAGTAGTATTAGCTAGGAGTTCATCAGAGTAGCATAATTCATAGTGGGATTAAAACACTTATATTAGCAAAACAAGATCTCGGCAGCCAACCCACATCCACAGCCACCAACGACCTCCGCATCTCAAATTGATAATATTTGAAAAAGAGGGCGTGAGCACTAATGTACTCAGTGGGTTTTTATAAAACTCTTTAATAGAAAACTTTAAAAATATCCAATCACAACTGGCAGTATATGGAGAGCAAAACGCAAAAGCCCTCTCTATATCCGCAAAACATTTTCCTTTTTCTTGTGGGCCCTTCCTGGCTCGAACCCAATGTCTACTGCACCCCGAGGCATGCCTTAGGATAATCAGCAGTGACTCCCTTGGTGATCAAAGATCACATCTTGGTGATATAAAATCACAATCCTTTGAGCTCAAAATCCTGCTTACCAAATAGACAATCCTTCATACTTAACTTGCTAGCATAATCATTGCCTAGAGTAAAGCATCTAGGACTAGTCCTTCAATCATCAACATGATCTGATGGCCTATAAGGGATTCTATCATTACCCTAGAAGACATTACTTTGATGATCTTATGGCCTATAAGGGATTCTATCATTACCCTAGAAGACATTACTTATCTAAGTAAACTTTCGTATAATCATCAACATCAACTTAAGATCATGATCACATATACATGTACTAACTTCTCATAACAATAAACTATAACACAAAATCTCATGCTAAACATTCATATCATAATCATACTTATCAATCCTTATAAACATAACTTCATTTCTTTGTACAGAGACTAATCAAGCAGAGCATAAAACATTTAATTGGATATTTCATCTTGCCCTATAATGCTTCTAGAGCTCATTAGATCAAACAATAGATGAGTATAATATTACCCACCTTGATTACATTGAGGAGGATGAAGCAACGAGTTGCAATTCCTTTCCCGGGTTTCCTCAGGATTCGCCTTTTCCTATAAAAGCCGATTATCGACTTAGCGATTTATTCGAAGATCCTAAGTTCTAACGGAAACTCAAATCGAGATTAAACCCTTCTTCCCTTAACTAAGACCTTATTACAGATTGCACGACTTTTAGAACTTTAGTTAAACATGAGAATTGATGGACTCAAGATTAGAATGCATTTCGAAGTTAAATGGGTTGAACAACACTTGCATGGGCCATGTAGAAAGAAGACAGGAGTGCACGGGCCGTGCCTGAATAAAATCAAAATAAAAACCTCTCTAGAAATCCCCGCACGGGCCGTGTGGTCGGGATGTCTTAGCGCACAGTCCGTGAGCGGTGCACCACAAGAACAACTCTCTCCAGAGAGTCTCGCACGGGCCGTACGGAAGGAATCCCTTAGCGCATGGTCCGTGCGTACACACGCACTTCAAAATGACCCGATCGAGAGTTTGGTAAAGGTGATACTCTATTATCTCTCTCTTTTCTCGACATTTTAGAAGTTAAATAAGTCTTAATGTATTCTCTATGATTTTTCAAAGCTATAACTTTTACGACGATTTAAATCAATAGAAAATCGAAATAAAATTTAATAGAGTTCGACATTATCTCATCATTAATAAAATACGAGAAATGAATCATATATGAACCTTCTTAAATAAAACACTTAGGAATCGAGATTTCAACGACAATATATACTACTAGTTTTTCAAATACTTAGATATTACAACAAAATTTAAATACAGAATTTAAACAGGATTTGAACGGAGCAGAATGTTATAAATGGGATTAACAACACGACAATATAATGGAGAATGATAAGAACAATGATGATAATGAAACAAAATGCGAAATTAAATTACAAAATGAAATGAAAACCGAGGTCGAATGAAAACGAATGGACGGAGACGAGTGCGTCAGAAGAAGGTGGCTGACATTGGCATTTCGGTGGGTTGCAGCGGCGGCAGAGCCGCACTGCTGCTACCCGACGGTGCCCTTGCTCTCCAGCTTTAGTTAAAGGTCGGTCCAGACACTGGCTAACCGACATCACCTTCATCCACCGCCTCCTTTTCCCGCCACTCCGATTATCATCGCCCTGAAGAACACTCACCAAGAACACTTGGTGCGGGGATGGAGTGGGGGAGGGGGTATATTTATAGGAGTAAATTTAGCTTCCCATACAAGCCATTGTAGTACAAAAATACTGATAAAGTAATTTCGGACTCGATTAAAAGTTGCTTTATTCGATGTCGAGGTCCAATGACCTCCGACATGAAATTTAAAAATATCGAGAGACTCGTTGGCTCTAATACTATTGAACCAACCTGACTTGGGGTGGTGAGGAAGTCGTCTGAAGAAAAACAGAGAGAGATTCTCTTTTCAAAAATAGATATATTATTCATTCTAACTGGTAGATTTCACTCTCGAGCATTCGATTGACCTCGGATTGGCAATCCGTGAAAGTGAATGAATTCCTTGGGTCATTTCCCATAAGATATGCTCAACAAAATAAGTCTCAGATAATTGAGGAGGATTTTGTAAATTTTACAAATCACGAATGCACTCAGATTTTACTATTCATAAATTCGTTAAACAGGTTTTTCATCACCGGGATCTCAAATGACCTTGGATTAAAATTTCAAAAGTATCAACACACTCCTTAGGTTGATACCTTTCTAACAAGATCAAAATCGGCCATAATTGAATTAGGATCAAAATTTCGAAAAGACGATTTTATGAAAAATGACCCCTAAAGTCGTGACTTACATCTGATTCTCCTTAATTATTATTAAAATCTCTTTTAACACCTCCTAATCATGCTTAGGAATTCTATAATCCTATTTCAAATGCCCGGGGTATTACACTTACATTAGACAGAGCTCAGTCCGAATTCAAGTTAAATAAAATATATAATTAAAAAATAAAATGCAGATTTATTCTCTTTATTTCACTCTCATGCGTGATATTTGCTCTCTCTCTCTCTCTCCCCGAATTGGGCAATGCTCCGGCTACTTTCGATGGCGGTGGCGGTGGCGGCGCTTACAAGTTCCTTGCCAACCTTCCCTCTCGCAGCAACTTCTCCTCCACCGTTCTCTCCTCTAACCTGGTTAGTTTCTCATCCCTTAAACCTTCTTATTATCACTATCATTATTTTTATTTTTTTATTTTATTTTAATGAAAGATAGTTCAATCGAATATATACTACTACTTCAATGTGAAATTTAGTGAAAATTTGATAGCTTTTGCTGTGTGAATTTTTCTAGAGTTCTTTTTTCCAGTTTGAACAAAGTGTTTTTTTATTGTGATAAAAGTTTGTCCCCTCATCTTTTTCACGAATTTTAGTGCGTGTATGGAGATTTGTGTTGTTTTGAGTAATTCTTAGATCTATTTCTGGGTTTTGAGTTTGTAGTCGATCTGTTGTCACAGGTGCATTGAGGGATGTCATTGTTGGTTTTGCAAGGTGGAAGATCGAGATCTCGTTGAAGAATTTTAATGATACTTTTATTTGTAATTAGTGTTACTTTCATTTGTAATTAGTGATACTTTATTTTGTAATCAATGATATTTTTCTCTATGATAATGAAATAAATATTGTTACTCAAGAATGAGTTTTTATTGTATTCATGTACTCGATTCTCAATTTGAGATTATGTTTAAACTGATACTTTTCTTTCTAATTAGTGATACTTTCTTTTATAATTAGTGATACTTTTTTCTAATTAGTGATATTCTGATTCTCACAAATTTCTGTTTGCTTTTCATCAAAGCATTTATAAATTGGTTGTTGGGCATTCATTAGTGTCTGAGAGACGACTTGTAGAATCTGATGTGGTTGGTACGGGTGTGGTGAAATTGTTGCATGATATGCTATTAGATAAATCTGTTTATGATGTCCCTGTCTTTGTTAAATCTGTTGTGCATGAGTTCTATGCAAATCTGTCTAAATCCATCAATGAGGTGACCTCTGATCATGCATTTTCGGTGTTTGTCCGTGGACATTGGATACATTTTTTTCCTACTATAATCAATTCTTATTTGGGTCGTGTTCACTCTATTGCTCCTGAGATTGTGTCTGACCTTGATGAGGTCACTGTAGAATTAACGGGTGGTAGTCGCCTAGTGTGGCCAAAGGGCAGATCTTTGTTGGCATCGGACCTCAACGTGACATATTCCATTCTTCATAAGATAGCTGTGAAAAACTGGCTGCCAAGCAAGCACAGGTCTACTGTCGATAAACAATTAGGTGTGCTGCTTTACAAGGTTGGAACACATGCGGTGTTCAACCTAGGGCAACTCATCTTTGATCATCTGTGTGCCCACGCAAAATCCACTCGGAGTCAGCAGCTTCTGGGGTTCCCGGGGATGATCTTTCACATTATCATGTCTCAACATGATGTATTGACTTCTAAGGATGTGTACGAGCCTGAGGAGCCTCTGCTCGTGATCAGTCACAAGTTGTTCTTTGCCCAGCACGTGTGTGACTTTCCTGAAGCTGATCCAGCCAGTGTCCCTGCTTCTACTCCACCATCTGCTCCTAGCAGACCTGGTCCTAGATCCTCTGTCAATGCCATGTTCTTTGAATGGCACATTCAGTCTTTGAAGCACGAGGTGCAATTCTTAGACAAGACCATCCGGACTGCTCGTTCCAGGAAGTAGGAACTTAAGGCCTTGATGCTTGATCTCAAGGCCCGTGCATATGGCTTCACCTCCCTTCTGGATCAACTGAGCCCTTCTGGAGCAGAGAATGTTTTTGCAGGTACCCGTGATGTTGTTCCTCCGAGTCCTGCTGCTGCGGATGCTACTGGTCCCTCGTCCTCTGCTGATGTGCCCGCTATGCCCGATCCTGATGCTACCTCTTCTGTGCCCCAACTCTGAAGCTTTGCCATTTATGGCAGACATTAAAGGGGAGAGAGAAAAAGGATTGGAGACTGTTGTTGTTGATGATAAGAGCTCCTGTGCTCTTTTTGAACAAACTTTGATTATAAGTTTTTGAACAAAATCTATCGGGGACGATTGTTGTGCCCTACTTTTATTTTTTGTTAGTTTGTACTTAATATTTGATCAACCTGAGCAGCTAAGTCTACACAAAACAATGTTCGTGATGATCGAAATAAACTCTCAGCTCGTCTTCAGGGGGAGTTCCTTAAACTGTTCCAAACAGTTTTTCAATATATCGTTTATCTTGATATATTTGATCTACGAAGTTTATTCATGAGTTGTGCAGATTGATAGTTACGTTATTGTCTTTCATAAACGCCAAATGGAGAGATTGTTAGTGCTATCATTATGCACTAAAGTTTGTTTTGGTGAGATATGTTCGATAATGTGTTCATGGGTATGTTCCTAAAGATATATGTTCCGTTGTGCAAGTATTGAAGAACAGTTGGCGAACTGTTCCCTCTGATGTGCCAAACATACCCAGGAATAGTTTAATTATGGTAGTTTCCATGTTTTGAAGATCTTGCACCGATCCTATTTGGGAGGTCAAGATACGTTCGTATGACTACCTTGTGGAGTAGATGTCGTGCTGAAAATAACCCTCTTACTTAAGGAAAGCATCTACACACGTTTGGGAAGATCACAAACCATTATTCACTTACCATATTGCCGGCGATTGAAGATCGACGTCAACTAAGGAGTGAAGCTATAAGAAGACTGATTCCTTGCAGCAATCGGCGTTGACTTAATTAGATTCTCTTAGCATATTCTTTGAGAGTCATTTGGTTTGTAATTTATGTAATAGTTAGAAGTTGTTCCCTAAACTGTTCAATGTGATAGTCTAGCATTTGAATGTTTGACTGAAATACGTGAGGGGTTTTGTTAATCCGTATTGTAAAAAATCTTAGGATAGATTGTAAGTTGAAGTCGTGGGTAGCTAGAGGGAGTCTAGTGTCACGGTTGTGAGGGGATCTCACAGCTTTCGTTCAGTGAAAAAATTCGTGAAGAAGAACGGACGGCATAAGGAGGGAGTCCTGTATGTGTAAGTTCCTAAATACACTTCATGAAGGAGTATTGAATAAATCTTCAAGTTTGAGCGAAGTCCCCCAGAGTAGGTTGATTAACCGAACTGGGTTATCAATCTCGTGCATTCTTTACTGCTTCTTGTTTATTGTTCTTACGTTTGTTCCCAACATATTGAAGAACACTTGTATGCAGTACACTTAAAATACTTTGCACGGATTGAGTTTTTTCGTAATTAATGTTTAATCATCAATAATATCATATTATACTCCACTTCCAAAGTAATGATATTTCATCTTATAATTAATGGTACTTCACCAGATATATATCTAATGATACTACACTTAATATTTAATGATATTTTGCCAAATTTATATCTAATGATACTTCACTTCATAGTTAATGATACTTCATTTCATAGCTAATGTTACTGATACATCTTTGTTATTGGTTTGATGATTAATGTTTAATTAACCTCAGAGCTATTGATACTTCATATCATAGATAATTATACTTTACCTTATAACTGCCAGAAAAAAAAAGGCACATGAGATACACGTGTCACGCGTTTGCGCGAAAATGGGTTTGGGACGGGTTTGGGTTTTATTTGACCCGTCTAACGTAAGAGACCCGTTAGACGATCTCATACAAGTTTTTGTCTACTTTATATATTTATATATTTTTTTTAATTTTATCGTGGGAAATTCATCCCAGTGATATGCACTATTATCGATATTATGATATTTGGCGCTAAATATAACCTCAATAAAATATTGACTCAAAATTGCTTGCAAGTTGCAAATATCCAAGTAAATTATATCTTCACTCGTAATAAGTTTAATTTATGGCTTAATATCAATAGAATGATTTCTATAACTGTACACATGTGATCTGTTTCTGCATTAATACTCACGTGAAGAAAAAAGAGACGGAAGAAGAAGAAAATAAAAAATATAAGAAGAATAAATTAATAATTATAATATAGCAATTGTTAATTTATATACATGTGATTTTTTGACCATGCAATAGCTCGCAAATAATATAGAAAATTAAATTCCATTCATGTGAGCTAATTAAACTCGTAAACCACACATGAAACTAAAATCGGTTATTATACTATGATCCGAAAGTCACTAAGAAGATTACACTACACTCTAGTGCCATAGTTGCAAAACATGTAAAATAGACAAATCTCAATACCTGATTAGGTGGACATTTTGCTGACTTACTAAATTTTAAAAACATTGATGAGATTTGAACATATATTTTTGAGCAACATACTTACCTATTTCTACCACTAGTCATCAATCTATTTATTTGTTGGTCCCGGAGCGAGTCAGAATCAGTTTAGAGGGAGGGTGAATAAACTGATCCAAATCGTAACAATAATTGCGGAATAGATAGGGCCCTTGACTCGCAGAGTTATCCGTGCACTTGGTGATTAGTTAAAATGATCAGCTTGCTCGGAGTGCAGTTTGTGTGCTTTGTGCAGTTAAAGCATGCGACTGAAAGTAGTAAACTGAGCACACAGACAATTTATAGAGGTTCGAAGCTTAACTTCTACGTCCTTTCTTCCTAACTGAATAGGGCAATCCACTATGCAAGTGTAGAGTTTCTGTATCACAGTTACACAGTGAAGACAAACTGTTGAACCTGGCTAACGGTGACTTTATGAGTCACGATCTCCTTTTCAACTGGTGCTGTCCCGGAAATGGTGATCTAATAAACACAGCCTCCTCAGCCGGTTAGGTCGACAGTCTCACACTTGCGATCCCCAACTGCTTGCTGGAGAGATAAAGTGCTATTGGCCATCTCTTTAAGGTTTTAGATCTCTTTCAATCTTCAAAAATACAGTCTTGAAACTGTTATCAACTGGTGTGCTCCTTTGTGCTTCTTTGGCTTGAGCTGAGTAGTTGATCAGTGTAAAACAGAACTGAGAGACTGGCTCTGGCTGGAATTCTTCAACAGCTAGCTTGATGAGCAGTTTGGCTCCTTCTTCTCAGTTGGGACTTTCTGGATGAATTTGAGCTTGAGGCTTTAAAGAGCTTTGACGAACGTCTTCGCCTTTGCATAAAGTCTTTTTCGCAAAAAGTCTCTTGGCTAAAAAAGTCTCACTCGTCTTTTATAGAGGAGTGTTCTTGTGACCGTTAGTGATCAATAAATGATAAAGCCGTTGAGAGGCTTTTCATTTAAGTAGTCGTTGAGTTGCCTTTGTTTTTCTGACATGCTTTTGTTTCAAGATCTTGGTTGCATTAACTTCAAGATCGTCATGTTGGCAGTACTGGAAATTTGAATTTCAGTTTCGGCTTCTGTTTTGATCATCAGTTGTGGGCTTCAGCTGGCAGTTTGAAATCTTCAGTTCTGAATCTTTCCTCAGCTGTCAGTTCTGCATATCTTGTTGGCAGTTTTGCAAGCTCCAGTTTTGATCATCTTCAGCTGGCAGTTATGGGCTCTGGCTTGATGCTTTCTAAGCTCTAGTTTGGTTTGCTTCAGCTGGCAGTTTTGAACCAGTGTTTCTTCAGCTGGTACTTTGGACTGATGTCCCTTCAGCTGGAACTTCTTTGAACTGGTGTATCTTCAGTTTGGATATTGAACTGGCGCCTTTTCAGTTGGTATTCTGAACTGGTGCGTCTTCAGTTGATATTCTCTGAACTGGTACATTCTTCAGCTGGTGCTTTCTTGAGCTGACATATCCTTCAGCTCGTACCTTGGACTGGTATATCCTTCAGCTGGTATTCTTCTTCAGCTGGAATGGGCACTTTTGAACCAGTGCTTTAAATTGGTATTTTCTTTAGTTCATAACTGTAGACTGAAAAGCTCCTTTTGGCTTGTATACTCTGATGCCAGTTGGTACTTCGAACTTGTCAGTACTTGTATTTTCAGTTTACTTGACTTGCTAATTGATCTAGTAATCAAGCTACATATTTTTTCTTTTCTCAGCCCCTTGATTGGTTTTCTTTCTTTTCCTTTTCTTTTCTTTCTTTTTTTATTTCCTTTTTCTTTTGGATTGATCATTCTCAGGCTTAATAGCTCAATTTTTATTTTGATCAACCTCTGTTTTCTGCTTGATTTCTTTTCAATTTTTTAAGGCTCTTTGACATGTTTTGACATCTCATCAAAATTCCGGTAAAGAAACCTCTTGATAGTTTTTCCTAACACTATCCATATAAGATAGAATTATAGGGGTAATTAGACAAAACTTACTTTAACAATAATATTTATGTGAAAAAAAATTTAAAAACTTATTTATTTATGGTAGAGTAGTTGTCTCACATGTCTAAAAGTCGTATTGGTTCCCAATGCTAAAGTTTGAATCCTAGTATCTTGCTGTCCCCACTTAAAAGTATGATTACTCTCTTATTACATTATTTATATAAAAATATAATTGTAATAAAATGTGTTCATGCATGGTACCAAAGTTATATTAATAATATAATAAGAGCATCTCCAGCAAAAGCGGTAAAGTGTGAAAAACTGTAAAATAATGTCAATTTCTCCTCCAGCAACGACGGTATCTTGGACAGTGAAATAGGGGAGATGAGAGAGGCTCTCTCCTGAAAGATAAAACACTCCCAGCGCCGGTTGGGACTCAGCGGATGCTGGACTGCCATCTCGGCAAAACACTCCAGCCGGTGCTGAGTATCCACTTTTGAAGGGCCTGTCAGCGCTGGCTTCATAGTTTTATTTTTTTATGTTTTTAATTATTTTTAAAGAAATAAGCATATTCTAGGAATATTCTCTTTTAGTGCAGAATTTGGTGTAGACTGATCAATATGAAATGCAGATGAAACAGTAAAATAGTGTAGATGAAGCTGTAAAATAACCACAACTGCTGGAGATGCTCTAACAAGAGTCCATAAAGGGCTGACTTAAAGGCACACGTCACGCACTAAAAACATCATTCATATTATATTCAATAAATTATTTTTGTATATCATTTGTAAAAGGAAAGTATAGAAAACCTTTTTATTTGGAGAATAGAAAAAAGACTAAACCATATGATCTCATTTATAGCATGAGGTGATTTTTCCGATGAATATATACTTTGGGAGCGACTATTTGCATTATAAAAATCACTGTTTGCACCACAAAATAAATTAATTCTAAAATTAAATAAATATTCTCATTGAAGATAAAATAAAAATAATCAATAAATAAAATAAAATGAAATAAAATTTTAAAAAGAAAAAAGAAAAAAGAAAAAAATAATCCTTACTCCCCTGGCCCCAACCTACGCAGCGTGTCCTCCACTTTCAATTTGCAGAAGCAACAACCACCACCATCGCCCACCTCCCCGACGCCTATTTCCAGAAGCCACCACCACCACCCACCTCTCACCTCCTCAATGATATCCCTTCTTCTTTTTTTTCTTCTTCTTCTTCTTCTTCTTCTTCTTCTTCTTCTTCTTCTTCTTCTTCTTCCCGCTTTATCTCTACTATCCTCTGCCATTTATGCAAAAGCCTCGAAAATATGAGAATTGAAAATCATTGCCCTTCAAGTTCTGAAGCCATTCATCGTATGGTTCAAAAATAAAGGTTCAAACTTGTGGGTTTGATTCGAAAATTAATTTTCAAAAATGAAACTTTATTTCGAAAATCAATTTTTGAACATGGTGGAAATTTAGTTCGAAAATATATTTTTTCGAAACTATTAAGCATTTTCGAAAATGAATTTTTGATCCAAAGTTGAATTGTTAAAAAATTCAGTTCGAGATGTGATGGATGACAACTTCTACAAACCATCATCAAAGCCAACCGTTGAGTAAGATCTTGTCGCCTGGGGGAATTGTGGTCAAATTGTTGGCGGCAGCGGCCGACGAGCATGGACGTCTCACTGGAGAAGAAGGTAGAAGAAAATGGGGAGCTTTGTTGTGGCAGAAAGTCATCGAAATTAGGAAGTATGCGGCAGTAGGAGTTGGGGAAGAAGGTGAAGAAGGGATTTTTTTTATAAAGTTAAATTAGTATTTTTTAATTATGGGGTGAATATATAATGTAGTGTGGTGCAGAGAGTAAAAAGTGAAGTATATAGAAAGGGTGAAGTGCAAAAAGTAATATTCGTAGTGCAAATAGAAACTCTCATATACTTTAGGGTGTTTGGTTTATGGGCTTGGTATGGAGGAATTAAAGAATAATTATTGTTTATGCAAAAAATTAAATGAAAATTATTTCAGCATTTAGGAATTATCCCATTTTTTGGGAATGTGCTCTATACTCCTAGTTAGCATTAGAAGGAGCAAAAACATTATGCTTGCATTTTTATTTCTAGATTCAAATGAAGCACTCTCTCAATGAGAGTATATATATATATATATACATATACATATAGGAGGCGGTTCTGATATAAACCACATGTGTAAACTATAAATCAATTTTCCACCACACTTCCTTCAAAATTCAATGGTTTAGACTTGGTCAAAGGGGATGGTGACATCACTGTAACTAAGAGAAACTTCAAAAAACGTGGTGACATTTTGGTAATTTTCATGTTAAGGTCAAAATTAATTAAAAAAACATGGACTTTCAGGACATATGCTAGCGGAGACACTATCATATGTTGACGAACACATAATTATATGCTAACGAAATAATATCACTTCATGCACAACACATAAGTTTAAATGCAAAACTAATTTTCTTGTGAAATAATTAAATGACGAGTTTAATATTGTTGGAAAGCTAGTCAAGCCTACTTTCAACAAAAAAATAATTTCAAAAAAATGTTAATCATTGAAAAACTTATAGTTGTTTTATTGAAGGTTATTAGTTGCATTATTTGGCTTCAATCCATTATATTATTGTTTCACTAGCATTGAATAATATATTTATTCACCATTACATAATGCTTCTGATAGTATACGGCAATGCTAATAGAAGTAAATGATGAAATACAATAAAATTGAATTATTGAATCCTAAAATTGATATAATAAACCCTTATAGCAATATACAATGTTTCCGTTAACATACAGCAATGCACACAATATCATTTGACAATGCTAACATTATGATGTTATTGTCATATGCATTATATAATTCTAATGTTAGCATTATCATATGCTAACTGTTAGTGCCATTTTGTAGCACTAAGTTTGTTTTGACGATTTATGTTTGACGAAGTGTTTGAGGGTATATTCATGAAGTAATGTGCTGATTCCGCTGTACAAAATAAAGAACAGTTGGTGAATTGTTCTCTCTGATGTTTCAGGCGCGTCCCCAAACTGTTTTAATATGGCAGTTTCCATGTTGAGTAGATCTTGTGCGATTGTGTTTGGGAAGCTAAGATCTGATCGTTTGACTACCTTGTGGAGTAGATGTCGTGCTAAATTAAACCCTTATCTTCAAGGAAAACATCTACACCCATATGGAAAGAATCACAAACCCTAATTCACCTTCCATGTTGGTGAAGATTGAAGATCAAGTCAACAAGAAGAGTGGAGGAATAGAAAGGCTGATTTTTTTAGCAATTGGGGTGCGCTGAATTTAGATTCCCTGAGTTTAATTATTTGAGAGTCATTCGTTTGTGATTATTGTAATAGCTAGAAGTTGTTCCCTAAACTGTTCAACGTGATAGTCCAGCATTGAGTGTTTTCGTGTGAAACACATGAGGGGTTTTTAATCTATTTTGTACGCAATCTCGGGAGAGATTGTAAGTTAAAGTCATGGGTAGCTAGAGGGAGTTTAGTGTCATGGTTGTGAGGGGATCTCACATCTTTAATTCATCAAAGAGTCCGTGTTGTAAGAAAGGGCGACATAAGGAAGGAGTTCTGTATGTGTAAGATCCTGAATAGTCTTCGCGAAGGAGTAGTGGACGAATCTTCAAATTTGGGCGAAGTCCTCCTAGAGTAGGTTGGTTAATCGAATTGGGTTATCAATCTCGTGCGTACTTTTACTATTTTTATTTACTTGTTCTTGATTTTGTTCCTCCCATTCTCAAGAACACTTGCATGCAGTAACATTAAACACACCATTGCACGATTTATAGTTTTTCACTAACAATAGCATTGACAATGCTAACAATAGTATTAACATTCATTTATACTAGCAAATATTTTAGTATTTGATATTATTAATATTCGTTTATATTATTATCACATGTAGTATGAAAGACACGTGAATCTATTAACATTATTGTAATGTTTTCATTAGCATATGACAATCTTAATGTTAGCAATGTATTTGCATTCTCATATAAAAAATATATTGATGCATTAATGTATTGTTTGTTGTCAATATATTGTCTTTCGTTAGCAATATTGATGTATTATTTTTTATGCAATTAATTGCAACTAACACAAATCAATGCAATAAAACTAGTAAATCGAGTATCATATCCACAAATACTGCAATTATGATTAACACTAAAAACTAAGCTAACAAATTCCTATAATCCAGTGGCGGATCCAGGGGGGCTCCAGCCCCTCCTAAACTGAAAATCGCTGGAAAATAGGTAGCCATGGTGGTTGATTTTTTGCTCAGCCCCCCCCCCAATATTTCAGAACTTGTGGCATTTATGGAACGTGTCGGAGATTTACGGTGGTGAGAAATTGAGATGGAAGGAAATAAAAAATGGAAAGGGATGAAAACACGAACTGAATGTCTGCAACTCCATTTAAAGCTCAAGAACCGAGAAGGAAATGAGGGAGAAGAGAGATGAAAGAGAGAATAAAAAAAAGAAAGTAATTAGAGGGTGAGTCCATATCATTTTTAAAATCTAAGGAGAGATGGAGTGAATAAGAAAGAGAAAAATAATTAGAGGGGTGGCTCCAAGATATTTTTAAAATCTATTATTTTATATTTATTTAATGGATGTTAAAGTTTATGATAATTGTGATTAAATATAATTATTTATATTATTCCCTTTTTGAATGTATATTTATGTATAATATAGTGATTAATTTAATAAAATAAGAATAAAAAGAAAACTGGTTGTGTTATTGAAAAAATATCATATATAGATTAAAAAAAGAGTAAATTTCATTTTTGGTCCATTAGAATAGGATCAAAACACTTTTGGTCCCAAAAGTTACTTTTTTGGTCCTAAATGATTTTTTTTCTATAATTTTGGTCCCGTAAGGTATTTTTTCTGACAATTTTAGTCCCATAAGATATTTTTTCAATATTTTTAGTCCCATAAAATATTTTTTTGATAATTTTAATCATGGTTGTAGAAATTGGGCTAGGCGGCCCCTAACCATGCCGAAAACACCCAAATCGGCCAAGAAATCGGACAACTAAGTCCTCGGCGTCTAGGTGGTCTCGGCAGTGATTAATCGGGTGTTTAGGCGCCGATCAGTTAAACTTTTTTTTTTTTAATTTTTAGTTCAAAATATAACCTTTTATACATCAACTTACATCCCAATTTTGAATCTACAACCAATGTGGGACTAAGTAAAATGGGGAAAGGTTGAAAAACTAATTTGAAGATTTCATTAAGATAGCCAACTCCTTTATAGAACAACCCACATCCCAACTCTCAATCTAAAACCGATGTGGGATATAGGAAATATTGAAAAAGCTTGAAAACCTAATTGGAGCTTTTATACAATAACATACATCTCAATTATCAATATATAATCGATGTGGGATGTGAAGTAATTGAAAAAATTAATATATAAATACCAATATGTAATAAAAATTAATAATATATATGAAAATTAGAAAATCGCCTAGGCTCCGCCTAGATTCCGTCTAGTCCCCGCTTAGGCGACCTAGACGCTAGGCCCCCTCCCGCCGCCCGACTAGCGCCTAGCGAATTCTGCAACCTTGATTTTAATACGAAACTAACAAAAAAAGTTAACTCACGGCAGTTAAAGTTCTGTGTTAGTTTAGGGCCAAAATTATCGAAAAAATATCTAATGAGACTAAAATTATCAGAAAAATATCTTAAGGGATCAAAATTGTCGAAAAAATATCATTTGGGACCAAAAAAATAATTTTTGAGACTATAATTGTTTTTTATCCTATTCTAATGGGACCAAAAGTGAAATTTATTCTTAAAAAAAAGGTGGCAACCATTCCTTCCTTTCATAATTTTGTTTCAAGTCGCACGAGCAAATATAACATGAAGGAGTCATCACTCTATTACACAACAGTGTAGCCCCTCCTAATAAAATTTTCTGGTTCCGTCACTGCTATTATCCAGGTTACCCAATTTCTTAAGTGAATTATTTCTAGGCAAATAATTAAAATTAAACTATTAAATTCAATTATCAAATCAAATGTAAATTAAACAAGACTAAAAACGTGAACTATCAATTAAATAAAATAATTAATCATAGAAAATGCAAACATATGAATCCATTATATATTAATTCAATTCTATCAACTTCAAATTTAATCAAATTATTGGTGGATGATCAAAATTCTAATTACATATCTCCGCCAGGTCTCCAGGTAAAAATAGATTAACAATTTATCTATTACTTTCGTCTCTAGATTAATTGTTAACCCCCCGATAGATCAACATATTTAAAACCTCATACAGATCACAAGTACATGTATCAAATCATTCAATTTAATCCCACTAATTAATTATCTCCGCCATGACTCAATTAATTAACTAGCATACAATGACTATGGTCTTAATCATGCATGAGAAATCTAAACTTGAATGTTTGAACACGATAATGAGAAGGAAAAATGATAAAGAATTAAATCAATACATAACTTCAATCATGCTGCAAACCCTATAATTAATTATAAAAACTACTCACACATAATTAAATCTAAAATAACGAAAGAAGCAAAGAAATTAAAAGACATAATTAAATTTACAAAATATTAAAAGAACTGTAGATGTATTATGTAAAATAAAACTTCAATCTTCAAAGTTGTAGAGGAAACATCTGTCACGCCGCTATGAAATCTAAAATAAAATTGAAAAATAATGAAAAGAAGGTCCTAATTTCGACCTAAACAACCCTATTTATACTAAGTAATAAAAAAGGCAAGTTCACTGGCTAAAAATATGCAAAACATCACTTCCCGAAAAACTCGACGACCGGAATTGAAGAAACCGGTGATTGGCGGACTTATATATCGATTTCACAACCCACCGAGCGGAACCTCGGGTCGCCGGTTTTTTAGCGCACTCCACTGTTTTGGTCCGTTCTCGCTCGTTTCTCATCCGATTGACCCAATTCAAGTTGGAGAATGACCTTATCTCGATCTTTAATCTTTCTGGCTTATCTCCCAACTGAATTGAATCTAAAAAATATCCCATGTTTTAGCTCAAACTTCAACAAAAAGAGCAAACACATGAAAATGCACAAGAAAAAGTGAACATACGATCAAACACCAACCTATGCATGCATTAACCATTAAATATCATCCAAATAAACACCAAAATGCATACAAATACCATGTTTATCAAATATGTTATTATTTTGTTAGCATTATAGTAATACGATATTAGCATTGGATAACTAATGCTAAAATGACTTAATGCATTAATCCATATTGTTCTTTGTCAATATACTGTCCTTCATTAGTGATATGTTATTACTTCATTAGCATTATAATAAAACATTATTAGTATTGAATAACTGTGTCAGATGAATACAACATATAATAGATTTCTAATGTAATTCAAACAATATGTTAACGGAAATTAATATTAGTCCATGCTACATTAAAGGTACAAAAGTACCAGAAACACAAAAAATATAAAGAAAAAGACCATAACAAAACCTAAAAATACAAGCCAATTTATCTGATTTACAGCTTAGATTATTTCGTCTGAAGAAAAAAAATGGATGCCTGATAAATCTTTCAATGGCTTCATAGAACATATTTCACATCTTGGTATATCTATTTTGTCTCCAAACTATGAGACCTTGAGTTGGCACCTGTCATCAAAATATTACAATGTCAACATTTAAAAGCGTCTTAATTAGCACACATGATTATATTCATTAGCACGAATATTAACATATACAACAAAAACACAATGCTAATAGAAAAATATAATGATGTTAACTGATAAACTGTATCATGCTAACATCATACTACGCGAACAAAAATACCAAAAACATATATACTAATTTTTCAACCAACAATTAATTAACTTTAAATATGAAAACATAAACTATCAACAAAAACATCTTTTCTGAATAAAGAATACATAGGTACGACAAAAAAAAGCTAAATTTTTTTTTTCAGATGACTTCCAAATCTCATAAAAAAATACACGTTGATGCCATCAAAACTACAAAAAAAATGAAACACTAAAACAATGATGGTATACGCAGATATGGATCAGAAAAAAAATGATCGTGATTGTGTGAGAAAATCTAAAAATAAAAAACACAGCTCCACACGAGCTTCAATCACCTGCGTTTTTTCTCCTTTTCAGATCTTCATCGCCGCTACTATTGTTGGATTTCCTCAAGTAGGTGGAAGTCGTATCGATGTGTCAATAGTGGAGAGAGAGATGATACATAGCAACTACTACTACTACTACTACTACTACTACTACTACTACTACTACTACTATTTTTGATGGAAAAGACGGTGATATTGGTGGCGGCGGTGACGATGATGGTATGGGTAAACACTAGCTGATACTAATTAGCCTATTTAATGAAAAAACTAATAATACAAGATAATTTAGCATATTTCAAGTTCAGATTTCTTCACCTGAAAAAAAAAACACCCAAGTACCTTAGAAATCATTTAGTGGCTTCATAGAAGATTCACATTATGCATAACTATTCTAGTCTTCAAACCATCAAAACTTAAGTTGGTACCTGTCATCATAGTATTATACCGTCAATATTTAAAATTATCTTACTTAGCATACAGATAAATATTCGTTAGCACAAATATTTTTCCAAATGAATTTGTAACATATATAACAAAAACATAATGCTAGTGACAAATCATAATGATACTGACAAATAAACCGTATCATGCTAACAACGTACTACGCAAACAAAAATACCAAAAATATATATACTGATTATTTAACCAATGATTAATCAACGTGAACCAATGATTAATCAAGGTCAAATTTGAAAAAATAAACCATTAACAAACATTATCTCTAAAAACAACGCATATTCAATAAAAACAAAAATCCAAACAAAAAAAATGATAAATAGCCCAATTTTGATTTTTTTTTACAGAAATTACAAAATCACTAGTGAATCCATCTGTGAAGATAGGCCTAACTGTGTATTATATTGGGCTGATTATTTCCTGGGTGGTAACTCGGCCCAGTTGAAGTGGAGACCCGATCCAATCCACTGAAACCCTACTTATCTCTTGTGGTTGTTTAACTCACACATACTGATTCATTCTATTGTGTGTTCTAGAGAGCTCTTCATCTTCTTCGAGTGAAATCTATGAGATTTTGAGATCTTCTGTGGTCTCTATTCTTCTCTTGATTTCTGTATGTGTTAGGGTTCCTAGATGTACTATCTTGGTGGATCAACTGTGAGGGTTTGGTTAGGGTTCTTGTCTCCTGGGTCGTTGAAGGTCCCAGAGTTAGGGTTCTTGTTCACCTTCTTGCACCGGTGGTCTGTGCTTGATATTGCTTGTACGTTTCAGCCTTTCCTCTGTGGAAACAAGTCTGAGCCAAAAAAATCTCTGTGAAATTCTTGGGCCAAAAACGTTGTAATAGGGAATGGTTTCTTTGGCAATCTACTCGATTCCCAACAGTGGTATCAAAGTGGGTTAGACTCACCTCTGAAGCCCCCACAAATGAGGCCTCATCGTCACATTCACATACGCGGAAGGTAGGTCGAAGTACCCTCTCCTAGGGCTTCATTCGGGTAAAGCAGCTTGATCCTCTCTGTTTTTACTTTTCTAGTGCCGTCTGTGTACGGCTATAGGCTTGGACTTCTGGTAGTTTAGGGTATCTGTGATTCTTGTTCTGTGTGGTCTTTTCTACTGCTATATCTGTTTTTTTGTTCTTGAATTCCTTAAGTCTGCCTATTTGCTGTGCGTTTTGGGTTGATTTCGCTTTACTGTTGTTTTTCTTTTGAAGTTTGTAAAACCTCTGTGGAGTTCGTAAGAACTCAAAGAAATTGAGGATTTCTTGATACTGGGTTGTGATTAAGTGTTGACCCCCTGCGCTCTCGATAAATCGAGTGATTGTGAACTGGAAAATTCGCTCTCTCATAAGCAATTTAGTATCTTTATGGTTTGCCTTTTATAATTTATGTTCTTTTTTCAAATCTTCTGAATATTTTCTTTGATTTGTATATTCTGGTGAATCATGGCTAATAATTCTGTTAATGCTCATTTTGGCTTGGATGTGTTCAATGGTAAAGGTGATTTCAATATTTGGAAGCAGAAAATGAAGTGTGTTTTAATTCAACAACATGTGTACAAAGTTGTTGATTTATCTTCCAGAATGGAACTACTGATGCTAAAAAGGCAAAAATTAATGAATTAGCTTACTCTACTTTAATCTTGAATTTAAGTGATTCTGTTATTAGGAAGTTGGATCTATTGATTCAAGTAAAAATGATTCTGCTAAAACTCTATGGGATACTCTTAATCAAGTCTATACTGAAGTTTCCTTGCCTGAAAGGATGTTTTTGCTTGATAGGTTTATTAATCTCAAACTAGACATGAGTAAAGACATTGATGAGAATCTGGATATGTTTAACAAACTAATTCTAGGTTTAAAGCTCTCCGGTGACAAACATATTGATGATTATACTCCTTTTATGATGTTTAATTCCATATCTGAAGAGTTTAATGATGTTAAATCTGCAATTAAATATGGCAGGGATGATTTGACTTTGGATATTGTGATAAATGCTCTTAAAGGTAAAGAAATGGATATTAAACAGATGGGCAATAATTCTGGAAATAAAGCTATATTTGTCAGAGGCAAGGGGAAAGAAAAGGGCAAAACCGAGGGTAAAAATAAGAAGAAAAAGAAGAATAAGGAAAACGAGAAAGAAAAACCTAAGTATAAAACCAATAAGAAATCTAGAAAATGTTATAGATTTCAAGAAACTCGTCATTATGCTAAAAAATGTAAAAATCCATATAAACCCAGAGAAAATGCTGATGGTAGTGCTAATAATGCTACTGAGGGTAATATGGGTGAATGTTACATGGATGATGCATAATGGCTTCTGTGTGCAATCTTCTGTGAATTCTGTAACAAACTCCTTGGAAATAAATCAGTGGCTTTTAGAATTTGGATGTTTTATTCACATTTCTCCGTATAAACACTTGTTTTCTTCTTATAAATCTGTGCAAAATTCTTATGTTCTTATGGTTGATGACATGAAAAGAGAGGTTTTAGGAATTGGAAATATATGTTTAAAATTTTCTGATAACTTCACTTATATTCTGAAAAACGTAAGGCATGTCCCTAGAGTGGGTCACAACTTGATGTCATGTGGTCTCTTGAAAGAGATGGGTTAAATGGTGTTTGGGGTAAAGGTGTAATGTCAATTATGCAAAACTCTCATGTCTTATTCACTGCACATAAACTGAGTGATTTATATGTATGTGATACCATGCCTTTCTCTTCTGCAAATAATGTGAAGCATGATAACACTGTGTTGTGGCACAACAGAATTGGTCATATCTCTGAAAAGGAATTGAAAATTCTGTCTAAAAATGGCTACTTACAATTTGATGTGATCTCTAATTTGCCATTTTGTGATACATGTGTTCTGGGAAAACAACATAAACTTCAATTTCCTTTAAGCCCTCCCTCATATGTCCCTAAAAGCAAAGATATTCTTGAGTATGTGCATGCTGATATATGAGGACCTGCTAGTACTCCTACTCATGGGGGAAAGATGTTTTTCTTGTCTGTGATTGATGATTATTCAAGAAAATTTTGGGTGTTTTTAATGATAAACAAATCTAATGTTTTTGATAAGTTTAAAAACTGGAAAACTTTCATTGAAACCTGGTGCGTCATTTTTCACCAAAAATAAATGTCCCGACTTCCGTCGGTAAGCCCACACTGCAGAGTATAGTGGCGAGTGAGATCGTCTCCCAAGGGACATGTGAGAACTACTCTTGACCTTCAATCTGTATAACCAAACTTTAAAGAGAATTTTCGTGTGTTGTATGGAATAAAATAATGAAATTTATAATAAATAACTAACGAAATAGTTAAGCAGAGGAAACGGGTTTTAAACAAATTAATAAAGATATTCCGGATCCAACAAACTCCACCCTATTTATATAAACCGATCCTTGATGCAATAATTAATCAATTAATCTCATGCAAATCAGTTATAGTCACTGAGGACGCTTCTAACATGACCTAATCTCTCCATAAATTCTCGATAATTAAGAAGACGCTTCATTAATTATTCCCCTAATCGGCTGACAACTGTAAGAGACATTCTATGAGTTTAATGAGCCGACATCAATGAGCACAAGAGAAACCCGATTATTAACTTCACAGACTCTGATGCAGGACTGTTAAATTAATTCTGTTATTCCCCTAGTTCTGAAGAACCGTTTTACCACTTATTAAACCTAAACCACAATTACGTATGGCCGATTTAATTGGCTAGTAATTAATCTCAGACTTTTGAATATTTGCAACTGGTTTTATTCTTTTTATCGTATCGGAGGTTATGTTCTTTTTTGCTTTTTTTCGGGCTTCTTCAAAAGCATAGCAGGGATAAGGGGACACTTCACTGGAAGGATCTAAATGAGAGTTGTAGTTGGTTGTTGACCAACAGAAAGCATGGGAAAAAGAAAATAGACCCGAAACAATTAACCACTTGAAAATCAAGAACAACAGATACATGCAAATAATTAATGGTGAACGAACAAATTAGATCTCACAGTTTGTATAAACGGGGCTTCGTTGTTGTCACCAGAATATGAGGAACTTAGCTAACTGGCATACTTGGAAATCGAACACAAAAAATATTGTGGAGAAGTGCGATGAATTAAACGAAAAGAAAAGAAAGAAATCTGAATAAAACTGTTCTTGCTGCTGCGTTTCTCGTGTTGTCCGCGTGTGTGTTGAAAATAAGCTAAAAACCTTATATATATCTACTAACCATAAAAAGATAGAGTCATACTAGGAAATAAGATCCTAATCTAGATAAACATAGTAATTTCCATGCAAAAACTTCATTGAGGTGGTGGAAGAGTGTATTTCCGCGTCCAAGTTGTGGGTTGGGCCGAGAATCAGATTTTGCAAGCCCAAAATGTGTGTAGAGGCCCAGGTTCCAGAAACGCACTCCAGTTTTCCAGCGGCAAGCCCTTACGGCCTGGTCTTGTCAGACTCAAATTTTTGATCTTTCTTCACTCAGCTTCTTCTTGCACCAAAAACCTGCCATTTTCTCCAACTTTGTACTACATCCCTACACAACTCAACAAACACATCATTATTCCAAAATACATAAGTATAGGGCAATTAATTAGGAGAAATGGCACCAAAAGATAATCATAAAAGCAAGTAAAATACGTCCTATCAAAACCCAAATAAACAGGAAAATCAAAACTATAAGAATTGACAATGGTCTTGAATTTTGCAATGTCTAATTTGATCAGTTGTGTACTAATCATGGGATTAAGAGACATAAAATTGTTCCCTATACACTCCAACAAAATGGGATGGCTGAAAGAATGAATATGACTCTTCCAGACAAAGTTAGAAGCATGAGAACTATGTCTGGATTGTCTAAGAAATTGTGGGATGAGGCTTTGTGTACTACTGCTTATCTTATTAACAGATCCCCCTCAGTTCCTTTAAATGGCAAGTGTCCTGAATATGTTTTCTTAAATAAACCTGTGGATCTTTCTAATTTGAGAGTGTTTGGATGTACTACCTTTATGCATAAAAAAACTAATAAATTAGAACCAAGAGCTAGAAAGTGTGTGTTCTTGAGATATCTTGAAGGGGTTAAAGGCTATAGATTGTGGGTTAGGGATGAACCTGGATTTAAAACTGCAATTAGTAGAGATGTGATCTTTAATGAATATGAGTTTCCATGTTTATTGGATCTGTTATGTATCTGATGGTGAGTACCAGACCTGACATAGCCTATGAAGTTAGCTGCTTGAACAGGTATATGTCTAATCCAGGTAAACCCCATTGGGAGGCTTTAAAATGGCTTCTCAGGTACTTGTTATCCACTGCTAAGATAGGTATTAGTTTTCATAAACATGAAAAAGGTGCCATTTTGTGTGGTTTTGTTGATTCTAACTATGCAACTGATAGGGACAATAGGAAGTCAAATACTTCTTATGTGTTTACTCTTTGTGGTGCTTGTATTAGTTGGAAGTCCCAACTTTAGCTTGTTGTTGCTCTTTCTACTACTGAGTCTGAATATGTGGCTATCACTAAAGTAATAAATGAAGCAATTTGGTTAAAAGGTGTGCTGTCTGAAATAGGTTTTTTGAAAGATAAAGTTATTGTATTTTCAGATAGTCAATCTGCTATCCAGTTGTGTAAAAATCCCGTTTTTCATGATAGAACCAAACATATAGATGTTAGATTTTATTTTATTCGAGATATAGTTGAAAATGAACATGTTTTACTTGAGAAAATTTCTACAGAATATAATCCTGCTGATATGGGTACAAAATGTTTGCCTATTGAAAAACATATTTCTTACATGCACATTCTTCATATAGATAATGGTTGAATGCTTCTTCTTTTGTGTTTTATGCTTGCTTTGTGCTTGCAAATGTGTGTGTATGTGCCAGTCTCTGTTCTATTGTTGTGTGTATGCTTCAGGGTGCCTGTTTATTTCCCCTTGGTGTAAGCTTTGTGGCTTGCTGGTAAAAAGGAACCTTGTTGATCAAGGAGTGTTAGTTCTCACTGCTTTGTGCTTTAAGACTTTCACTTAAAAGAAGGGGTCTAATATTCCCCAATACAGACTTAGTGTATGATTCTCTCTATTTGATGTTTTCTTTGTGATTATATCATAATAGAGGGATTGGAAATGATGCAACATGTGTTGTTTCAAGCTTTATTTCACAGCTGGACCTAAGGTGGAGAATGTGAGGATAGGCCCAACTGTATATTATATTGGGCTGATTATTTCCTGACCCATATCTGGTGGCAACTCGGCCCAGTTGAAGTGGAGACCCGATCCAAACCGCTGAAACCCTACATATCTCTTACGGCTGTTCAACTCACACATACTGATTCATTCTACTGTGTGTTCTAGAGAGCTCTTCGTCTTCTTCGAGTGAAATCTGTGAGATTGTGAGATATTGTATAGTCTCTGTTCTTCTCTTGATTTCTGTATATGTTAGGGTTCCTAGATTCACTATCTTGGTGGATCAACTGTGAGGGTTTGGTTAGGGTTTTTGTCTCTTGAGTCATTGAAGGTCCCAGAGTTAGGGTTCTTGTTCACTTTCTTGCACCGGTGGTCTGTGCTTGATATTGCTTGTACGTTTCAGCCTTTCCTCTGTGGAAACAAGTCTGAGCCAATAAAAATCTCTATGAAATTTTTAGGCCAAAAAACATTGTAATAGGGAATGACTTCTTTGGCAATCTACTCGATACCCAACACCATCAAATCTATGAAATAGTAACAAATAATTAAGCAATGGTATACTAAAAAAATGAATCGGGAAAAAAAACACCAAATTGACTGATTGTGTAACAGATCTAAAATACAAAAACACGGTGAAGATCTTCGTGATATATGGAAATGACAGTGAGATATAGAGAAGATACATAACAATCGCTACTACCGTTGTTAGATTTCCTCATATGAGTGAAAGGGGTAACGATGATGGCAGTGGCGATGGAGAGAGAAAGAGTTGGAAAGGGTGACGATGGTGGCAGTGGCGATGAAGAGAGAGATGGCGACAATGGTGGCGGAGAGAGAAATTGGGAGAGAGAGAATACTCTCACAAGAGAAATGGAGAAGGAGAATAAATCACATAACAAGCCATAACAAGAATTACTAAATTATATAAATAACCCTCCACCCATAAAATATGTTAAATATTACAAAAATGTCACCTTAAATTGAGTTGGAAAGGGTGACGATGGTGGCAGTGGCGATGAAGAGAGAGATGACGACAATGGTGGCGGAGAGAGAAATTGGGAGAGAGAGAATACTCTCACAAGAGAAATGGAGAAGGAGAATAAATCACATAACAAGCCATAACAAGAATTACTAAATTATATAAATAACCCTCCACCCATAAAATATGTTAAATATTACAAAAATGTCACCTTAAATTGAATTTAATCTAGGCCATTAATTTTTAATGGATGAATAGTGAGAGATGTGTTTACAGTTTACACACTAGAGAATGATTTATATTTGATCAATTCTCTATATATATTATATTTTTTTAAATAAAGTTCAAATTGATAAAAAAAAGAAAGAAAATGGAGAATAGAAAAGTTTAAGGGGATGTTTGGTTTAGTTTAATTTATGAGGTGTGTTGTTTTTAAAAAAACTAGTATACCACCTGTGCGATGCACAAGGGATATTATTAAAAAAATATTTATGTACAATAATAAAATTATATTCACTCATGAATTTCGCATATGAATATATGAATTATATTGTTTGAATTATAAATTACTTATGTACTTTTCATCATTGGAGAAATCAACATTGGCGGCTATAGTCATGTCGAAAACACCCAAGTTGGTTGTAAAATCAAGAAAACAGAGTCCTCACCGCCCAGATGATCTCGACAACGATTAATCGGCCAATTAGGCATGAATATTTTTTTCCAATTTTTTAAAATATTTTTGTTCAAAATATGATTAAATAAAAATTTTGAGGTTTTCCACCCTTTTTATACAACAACCTATATTCCATTGTTTCAATCTACAACCAATGTGGGATGTAGGAAAATTAGAAAAAAGTTGTGGAACTAATTTGAGGTTTTGATTTAAGATTACCCACTCTTTTATACAACTCACATCCCAATATTTCAATCTACAACCGATAAGAGATGTAGGATAAGTGAAAATTTAATATGTAAATAGCAATATGTAATTATATATTATAAAAAAAATACTTAGGCGAAGACAATCTAAATGGAATTTTATATGTTATTATATGTAATTTTATGAACCCACCTGTGGAGAAACAAAACATCATAGTCTCGATGATTAATATGTAACTTTATAACTTCACAGATCTACACATGCTCGCACACACACGAATGAGGAATGATAGAAAAAAAATATATATTTTTTACTGAAAAAATCAAATACATTATCTTTAAAGATTTTAACTCATTAAAAGATTTTGGATGTGGATGTTGAATTTTTAATATATTTAATTAACTTAAAAAATTAAATATATTTTAAATTAATATATTTAAAATATTTTATTATATTTGTTTAATATATTTAATTCAATTTTAATTCAAAATATTTAATTTCTAAAAATTTAAAATGTATCATATTAAATAGATAAAATCAAATATCAAATACTATACTTGATCTCAATTTGCAGAGATCATTGTTAGGTCTCACAATTCATAGTTTGTTCATATACAATATTATTTCTTTGTTCTTCAATGTGGGATAAATTTTAGTTTAAAATTAAAATATATAAGTTTTAACTATTTAAAACATCTTTAAAGTTGAAAACTTAAATATGATAACTTGAAAATCTTAAAAGTATCTAACATTAAAATGATAAGATCAATTAATACATTTCGAGTTTCGATTATTCAAAATTTAAATATATTTATTTTAAAAATTTGTATGCGGATCTTGATTTTTTAAAATTAATTTAATTAATGGGTATTTTCTAAATACACCACTAAATTTTCTTTATAAATCATTATTAAATTTAATTCAAAAATAAATAATTATTAATTTACATGAATATCATTTTTAATTTTAAAAATTACTTTAAAAAGAAATAAAATAAAAATAAATAACCCCATTCTTCTCACCCCAGTGACCCCACCCGCTGCATTGCCGCCACAATTGTTTTCTCCTTTCCCTCCATTCATGCTAATCTCCATTTCTCTCATCTTCTCCATTCATTTTCTTTGTAAAAATTGCTTATGAAATTAAATGTGTATATTGATGTCGTATATCTTTTGGGCTAAAAAAAATGACTTCGCTAACCTTTTCAATCATAGGATTTGTCGCATAAATGTTTGGAGAAATACATATATTTGATTGAGAGGTTGAAATTTGGAACATGGTGTTGATGATAATACTTTAAAATCTAGTGACATTGAAGGATCTGTCAGAATATTTTATAAATCTGAAAAAGGATTTTGTCAGAGTTGGAACACCGTGTTGACGGCAACTACGCCATTCTCTATTTTATTTTTGAAACAAAAATTAATTATTGGGGAAGAAACGCGAAGGTGGCATGCCAGAAAGAAAGGTGACAATGACGGAGGGCGGCGAGTTTGTAGTATGGAGGGGAGAGAGAGTGAGAGTGGAGACTAATTTTTTTAATTTCTTTTGAATTTTTTTTAATTTATTTTCATAGTGAAAAGGATAGAGATAACTTTTATCGTGGTGTGTAAAGATAAAACGTAAAAATATGAAAAAGATGTGTGATGTATAAAATAAATGTGGTGTATAAAGAGGAAAAAAGGGTGGTGTATATAGAAACACCATTAATCAATTAAAGAATAGAAAATTTAAATCAATATTTTAAAAATATTTCATTTGAACTATTTAATATATATAATTTAATTCAAATATGTAAATTTAAAATATATTTAATATTTAATATTAAAATGATAATATCAAATATCTAAATATTACACTTGATCTCAATTTAGATATCAACAAATGTTGAAATATCATTGTTGGGACTCATAATTAATTTAATTTGAAAATTTAAATATATTCAATTGAAATTTTGATGTGGATCTGGAATTATTTTAATATATTTAATCAACTTAAAAATTTAAAATATTTTTAAATTATTATATTAGAACATTCACTCATAATAGTTAAAAGAATGATAATTAACATAAAATTATTGTTCATCGTAAAGAAAAAAAATAGGTGTTTAGAAAATTCACATATAAATCAACAATTTAAAGGCCACATAATTTATTTCATCTTATGAACAAAATAAATTGTGATAAAATATAGTATTTTTGCAAAATAAAGAAAATAATTTATAATATTGAAATTCTAGTATTGAATGACTATATAATATAGATATTAATTAATTAATTAATATTTTATTTTTATTTATAGAAAGTGCATTTAGGCGGGAAAACTAATTATTACTATTTATAGTGACTATCTTACTTTTAGATATAATATAGATATAGATGTAATGATTTCTTTTTAATGAGTGATATACATTTGGTAAATGAAAATATATTTGTTTGTTTATTTTTTCAATTTTAATTTGTGGTTGATATGTGCATGAAATCCTTTGCTACATTTTGTGCAACACTTGGTGCTACACAATAAAATTTATTAATTTTCCTTCGATTTTTTTATTCAAATTTAATTTATTGTACTTTAATTTAATTTTACACTTATTAAGTAGAGTTCATCATACCCAATTAGGGTATATCATTATTTTTTTACTAAATAACCAATTAATTAGAAAATAAAATTAAATATTTTGAAAAAATAATTATATGCCCTAATTGGGTAGGATGAACTCTAATTAGTGTAAAATTAAACTAAAGCACAATAAATAAAAATTAAATAAAAAATCAAAGAAAAATTATTATATTTAATTGTGTAGCAACGCTATGAAATATTGCACAAAGCGTAGCAGAAGATTTTATCCAATTAATACAAAGAGATAAATATTTGTGCAGTTAGAATGAATTGAATATTAAATATCTCACCTCTTCTCTAATAGTGAAAATAAATACGGCATTTAATGCAACTTACCACTATCTATCTCCAATAAATTTGCTTTACAAATCTTCAAAAATAAATACCATATTGTAACACTAAAATAATAATAATAATAATAATAATAATAATAATAATAATAATAATAATAATAATAATAATAAGTTGTGGTCACTTTCTTTGAAATGTGTATATATATATTTTTTCGAAGAAACATTTGAAAAACATAGTATTATAAACGTGAAATGGCCCTAAACTTATAAGCTAACAAATACAAACTTATTCTTGATCTTAAGCAATGATAAATGCTACAAAAAAGAAAAGAAAAATTAAGCAAGAATTGGTCATGGCCACATGGTTTCATAACAAAGCAAGTCCGGTACAGTGCTACTACCTATGTATTTGTTGCATTCATTTCCTTGTTTTTGTAGGAATTAGGGTTTTATTTTTCCCCTTTTTCCTGTTTGATTTTGTTGTACTATTGAAGGGAAAAAATAATTTGTTTATGTTCAAGATATTGGAAGTTTGGAACTTTATTCTTATCATCATAATTTCAAGATATAGGAATGGATTCATATGGTATGTACCCTTATCCACTTTTATTTGTATTTGTAACTAAGGCTGAGCTAAATTAAATCTGGGTTTAAACATACTAGTAAAAAGTTGTTTTTATCTGAATTGGAATTAGTGCTTAATTTACGAACTCGCAGCATCAATTGCTACCAGGGTATAATCTGTAAACTGGTTGCGACTACAAGTCAATTGGTGGTTGAATTAGGGTTAGGGTTAGGGTTAGATCTGCTGAATCAAATTTCGATTGCCACCCCTTCCTTTCTTTGACTGATAATGTTTTTGCTTTTTGAGGGCGTGTATGTGTGTTAATTTGATACGATCATTACGATTTATTTTTAGTGGATTAGCTGTTTCTAAATTGTGATTCTGTTTCTGGGTAATCTGGGTGTAGGAGTTGGCAATCTGAGCAGCTAAATCATCTGTCAGTCAGATATGTAAGTCTATTTTTTCATTCTTAGATCTAAATTATCCGTCGTGATCTGTGCTGTTGCTCGTTTATTGGCAGTTTTGAGTTTGACACCCGAAGCTGTGGGTTCTTTCTCCCTTTTTATTCAGAAGAGTTGTTAATCTGATGGGTTGTTTGATATCTTCTACTCATGGGGATCCTGCTCCTGAAATATGGATCAAATATCTTTGCCCTAAGATAATTTGCTTATAATCATTTGTTCACTACTTTTTCTTGGTGACATCAAATAAAAGCTTTTAGAACAATGGACTTCTTATCTACGTTTTAACACTGTTTATCAGTTGTAATGGGCACGGAACTTGTTGGACCTTGCATCAAAGACGACAGCATGGAGATTTCCTCAATTCCCCCTGGTTTTGAGTCTCTTGTGCCCTTCACTTTAAAGAGGTCAGAGGATAACCAGGTCAGTTGTTGCTCAAGCTCTGGTAATGCTGTTGAAACACGGACAGTCAAATCAGAGGTGGAGTTTGACAGTAATGATGACTCAAAAGTTTTGAAGTCCCTTAGGCGTAGGGTTGGGATGAAGTATAACCAGGTTGATAACAGTTCGGGTGATGACCTCGAATCTGAGCAGGTTGATCTTATGTAGCTCAATGTCATGTGTGCACTTTTCTCTTTTCATGAATTTGTAATTTTAACTCACTGTTAACTTTCTACAGTTGCAGCATGTCTCCGGGCACCAACTCCCAAAAGGGATCATTCGCGGGTGTGAAGCTTGTAAGAACTGCCAAAAGGCAAGTCTCTCAAAGCTAATGCATTTCTTTTCTGAAGAAAAACAAAGTACAAGCACTTGAGATGCAATCATGAATGTACTTAGTTATGCAAATATATAGTCAAATGTATTCCTCTCGTATTATCCTAATTGTACTAAGCTAATATATGTAATCACTATATAGCTCAAGAATGTTATTTCTACACCTAATTCGCTAGCAGACAGTGGTCCCGAGTGTTAACTAATTCATCTCTAGGTGCTGGTGACGGTCCTAATTGTATAGTTGGTGACCTAAATGGACATTTGAAACTTCTTGTTAACTTTGTATGCTACAACCTTAAACATGTTTATTTGAATTTGGAACAGGTAACTGCAAACTGGCTTCCAGAAGAAGCTCGCAGGCCTGATATTGAGGAGGCTCCTGTATTTTATCCTTCTGAAGAGGTCTTTACTGTTCCTTGATCTACTTGTTACCTGCATCTTCCCAACCTCAATAACTGTTGCTAGATATTCACCTTGTTGATTTTGATGTTTACTTTGATGCTCAGTTTGCTTTTAGTTTTTGAACTTATTTTTATTAATGTTAGTTTCGTTATTATTATTATTATTATTATTATTTTTATTTTTTTATTTTTTTTTTCCCTAATAGGAGTTTGAGGACACCTTAAAGTACATTTCTAGTATACGTGCTAAAGCAGAAGCTCATGGGATTTGCCGCATAGTACCACCTCCTTCATGGAAACCTCCTTGTCCACTAAAGGAGAGGAATATATGGGAGAAATCAAAGTTTTCTACTCGAGTCCAAAGGATTGACAAGCTTCAAAATCGGAATTCAATGAGAAAGATATTGCAAGTTAATCCTAATAAGAAGAGGAGAAAGAGAAGAGGCATGAAAAATGGAGCTGATAATGAAAATAATAGTGAGGAAATCAAAGTCCCAGATGAATTTGGATTACACGAGGCTGAGAGGTTTGGCTTTGAACCTGGTCCAGAATTTACCCTTGATGCATTCCAGAAATATGCTGATGATTTCAAGGCCCAGTACTTCTGCAAAAGCTATAATAATAGTTCAAACTCAGGAGGTAATGGCTCAATACTTGAGGGGCAGGACTGGCAGCCTTCAGTAGAGAATATTGAGGGAGAATATTGGCGGATGGTGGAGAAACCAACTGAAGAAATTGAGGTAATTTGATAACATTAGTCATCTATTGCTTTTACTGTTTTAGAATGATTTTGTCTCATGACAGTGACGCTTAATCATTTGGCTTCCTTTTTAGGTGCTTTATGGGGCTGATCTTGAAACAGGAGTATATGGCAGTGGATTTCCTAAAAATTCCCAGCAAGTTAATTCAGCTTCTGACATCAAGTATATTAACTCAGGATGGAACTTAAATAACTTCCCTAGGCTTCCTGGTTCTGTTCTCTCATTTGAAAGTAGTGATATATCTGGTGTTCTTGTTCCTTGGCTATATATAGGGATGTGCTTTTCTTCGTTTTGTTGGGTAAGTATCGCCTTCTCTTTATTACCTTTGTGTATGGTAAATTTGATGCTAGGTGTGGGCACACTGTATGTACAGATAGATGGTCTATGGTATATTCTATACTGATCTCTCAAATTGTACTTCACTCTGGACTGAAATTTAATAGAAAAAAGATAATCTTTTACAAAGAACGTGCTGCATAGTGAACTCAGCCGAGAATCTAAATTTAAAGACATATATTATGCTTCACATTAATGGCAACCCTCACCTATAATTTTTTTTTTAAGTTATCTTAGATTTAGCTTCAGCATTATGAATAAATGATTTAAATTGATCTGTGCCAATCTGGCTGTATTCAAGTTCAGGTTGACTAGTTATTATCGGTTAAAAGTCGATGGATTGCTAGTGATTCTTGTTTTCTTTGCTCATGTATTGTTAATTGGTAACAGCATGTTGAGGATCATCACTTGTATTCATTGAATTACATGCACTGGGGGGCTCCAAAAATATGGTATGGCGTTCCAGGATCAGATGCCCTAAAACTGGAGGCAGCCATGAAGAAACGTCTGCCTGACCTTTTTGATGAGCAGCCAGACTTGCTTCATAAGCTGGTATGGATTATTATTTCTCTATAAGATAAGTTGAGAATTGAGCTATACAATGTAATCTGAGCCATGGTTCCTAAATTTTAGTATTTAGATAGTCTTTACATGTTACACAGAAAATATTATATGAGGTTTTCCTTAAGAAGAATTCATCCATGTGTACTCTTACTTTAACAATGTTAAGAGTTGCTTACCAGGCAAAATATGAGCAATTGATTTTACTTTGCACTGAGTGAGGAGGTTATTATTTCTATTTTGTTTTATTAATAGCTTTTATCCTTTGTCTCCTATCTTTATATTTTCCCGGTTCATGTTATAAAAGAATTGTTTGGTGATGCCAAGTGCATATGAAGAATAGAAAATGAAAATGAAGAAGAACATTGTGCATATCAAGTGTGGTTGTTTGGGTGTCCCTCCGTGTTTGCTTACATTAGATATCAATGCATGTTTCTGGATCAATAAATTCTCTATACAATAGTTTCCTGATTCTTCTGGTATCTTGGTTGTATATGCCGGGCTTCAAGTTGTAAAATCAAGAATCGATCCCATGCCAATAAATTAACTAGAAAACAATATTTTGGACATTAGTGTTCCGCATTTGGAGCAAGTATGGATCCAGTCATTGGAAATTAGTTTTGCTGGAAACAAATTGTTGTACGAAGATTCTGCAGTTGTCATTGTCAAAGAGATTGGTTTGTCTAGTTCAGTATCTAGTCTTTGATAGTTAAATTTTAATTGGTACAGAGGTGATTATTTTGTGGCTATCCCATATTCTGGCAACCAAACATGGGCATGGAATAACTCAACAGAGCTGTGATCAGAGCTGGCTTACTATTTTAATACCTTCCGATCTCTGCATCCCCTAATTTCAGCGTTCATGGGAGAATGTACGCGGAAAGAACTTGTCTTGTTTTAATCAAAGATTGATGTGGACCTAAAAACAGTAAACAAAGAAATAGCATCTAATGTTAATTGATTAAATTCTTCTGCTTTGCATTCTTGGGGTTGGGTGATGATAATTGAGCTCTTGGAATTGAAATTCCTTTCTTAAAGGATCAAGCATGAGTGAATAATCTCTATTGTTAGCTGGTATTCTTAATTGATTTGACGGGGAAGGCTAAATTTCAACTTGTATTTTTAATATTTTTCAGGTCACTCAACTTTCCCCCTCAATACTAAGATCCGAGGGTGTGCCTGTTTATCGGTGTGTTCAAAATGCCGGGGAATTTGTTCTGACTTTCCCTCGGGCATATCATGCTGGATTCAATAGTGGCTTTAATTGTGCTGAAGCAGTTAATGTTGCTCCTGTTGATTGGTTGCCACATGGACATAATGCTATCGAGCTCTATCGTGATCAAGGCCGAAAAACGTCCATTTCACATGATAAACTTTTGCTTGGAGCTGCTAGAGAAGCTGTGAAAGCAAATTGGGAATTTAATTTACTGAGAAAGTCTACTGCAAATAATTTACGGTGGAAGGATGTTTGTGGAAAGGATGGGGTCTTATCTAAAGCGCTGAAGGTATCATTTAAACACTTTATTATATTTGGCTTTTATGTGCATGCTTGATATTTTAAGATTTTGGAGTTTGTTGTGTGCTGCACATGTAAATTTGAAACATACTAAGGACCAAAGAAAATTATATTTTTTAAATTGTTGACATGGCTTTGTAATACTACCAGAAGTTACATTAAGTTTGGTTTGAAATAGCTGCAATGCCTTTATTGGTATAATTATTTTTGTATATTATGACGGGTTTATCACACAGAATATCCTTGAGGTTTCAGCCATTTTGTAAAACACCCCATGCTGTTTTGAAATTACAAATGTCAAGGTTTTGCAAATAACTAATAAGTGCAATTTCCAAATAGAATTGATCAAGGAAATATTTGATTGGGTGTTAATTTTTTGTTTAATATGCTAAATGATTAGGTATAAGTGATTGTGGAGGCAAATTGAATGTCGAGGTTATTTAATATGCTAAAGGATTAGCAAATTAATAATAAAGATTTTTTACTCCCTACGTCCCACAAATGTAGTTCCCTTCCCCTTTTCACACAAATTAAGAAAATGTATATAATGTTATTGAAAAAAATAAAATTACATAAAAAACTCCTACTACCCTTATAAAGATTGGTAATTGCAAAGAATATTAAATAGGGGTATATTAAGAAAATGAAAATTTACTACACATCTATTAAGGAAAGTGGGTTATAATTTTGGGATGGATAAAAAAGGAACAAGAGACTACAATTAAGGGATGGGGGGAGTATATGCTGAAGGATTAGGTATAATTGATTGCAGCTGAGAGTCTTTAGCATTGTACATGCATTGTACAAGAATGTGCTCTAGGAGCAACTTCTGGGTGGATTTGCCACAACATGGGTGTTCTTCTTAGCCAGAATTATTTCATAATTTTCCAATAATTGCAGAATCAGATCATGAAATGGAATTTCAATTATATTTTGAGAGGTTTTGTGAAAGGTAGTTTCTGTAATTTATCCTATTATGATGTTGGAAGAACTAAAAGAGTTTCCATATTATTGCTAGGCTCGTGTTGAGATGGAGAGAATCCGGAGGGAGTTCCTTTGCAAATCCTCACAGGCGCTGAAGATGGAGAGCACTTTTGATGCTACTAGTGAGAGGGAATGCAGTGTGTGCCTGTTTGATTTGCATCTGTCTGCTGCAGGTTGCCACCACTGTTCACCCACTAAATATGCATGCTTGAACCATGCGAAACAGTTATGTTCGTGTTCCTGGGGTGCTAAATTTTTCCTTTTCCGGTATGACATCAATGAATTGAATATCTTGGTTGAAGCTTTGGAGGGGAAATTAAGTGCAGTATATAGGTGGGCAAGACTTGATCTTGGACTTGCTCTAAGTTCTTATGTCTCCAGAGAGAATAAGCCAATACCTGGGCCCACGGGTAAATTATCATTTGCGTCTCAAGGATTGGGTCCAAAAGAGATGAGTTCCCAACTCACTGTCATCTCTTCAAAAGAGCAGAGAGGGAAAGCAGATGGAGGTGTTCTGAATCCTACAAAGTACGCTGGCAGCCCAAACTCTTCTCCAAATTCGAAACCACCTGTGGTGGTATTGGCTCTGGAAAATATGAAGGCATCAAACTTATCTTCCCAGAAAGGTGAGGTAGCCAAACATTCTATGCCTTGCAAAAATGAGAACTCTTCGCAGTTAGCTTCCAGATATAAGACTTTATCATTCCAGCTTTCCCAAGTCAACAGTTTAAAGGCTCCATCCACAAAGGAAAACTTAGCTTCGGAGAATGAAGGGTATCAATCCTCATATAAAGAAGTTGTGCTCCTCAGTGATGATGAGGGAGGCGTAAGTAAAGAACCTTCTGTTGAGAAGGAGACCTCTGACAAGCATACAATAGGCATTCAGAAGCCATTGTGCCCTGAAAATATGACTAATTCAGGTCATTGTGATGACAAGCCAGCCTTGACAACCTCTGTTGCTAACCCTTCTGTAATGCTTGAAAGAATGAAGAATGGTTCTAGTTTAGATGGTGTAAAAGTTGAAGAGCATGCAGAAGATGGAATGTGTCCTGGTACCAGCCCTTGCTTTAAAATTTCCATGACAGATACAGAGTCTAGTAGAGATGTCCCAAAAAAGGAGACTCCCAACTGCAATGTGGCCAATGCAGATGGTGGCCACAAACCACAACAAATTGATGAAGAAAAATCATGTAGTGGAGATAGCCATAAAAATGTGGAGTTGAATGTTGATTCAGGACTAGTGGACAACAGGCTAACTGTATCATGTAATCAATCTGGCTCCCCGAACATCTTGGACAGATATTATCGCCAGAAGGGGCCTCGTATTGCAAAGGTAGTTAGAAGAATTAGTTGCAATGTTGAACCTCTGGACTTTGGGGCTGTGTGTGCTGGAAAGTTATGGTGCGACAGTCGGGCAATTTATCCAAAGGGTATGAATTGTTGTAAAAATGATCCCTAGTACTTGCTGTTACACAACTTTTATTTGATCGAATCATAATGGCCTGTTTCTCTGTTTAATGTAGGATTTAGGAGTCGAGTCAGGTACATAGACGTCATAGATCCATCTAATATGTGCTACTATGTCTCTCAAGTTCTGGATGCTGGACAAAATGGACCTCTATTTATGGTACTCATCAGAAAATGCTTATCTATCCCCTGCTCCCCAACTTTCTCGAATGTCCTGTTTGTTTTAGCTCATTTCTAATTTTCGTGGACTTCTAGGTTTCTGTGGAGCATAGTCCCAGTGAAGTATTTGTTCATGTTTCGGCTGCCAGATGCTGGGAACTGGTTCGGGAGAGAGTAAACCAGGAGATCGCAAAACAACACAAGTTAGGAAAACTGAACCTTCCTCCTTTGCAGCCTCCAGGGAGTCTGGATGGAATGGAAATGTTTGGATTTTCTTCTCCAGCAATTGTGCAGGCAAGCCCTTAAATTAGTCCTATTTTCACCATGCTTTTCTGGTACCATGGATTTAGACAAATATAAATAATATGTTTCAGTTTTGAACTGTGTGGCTAGAATCTGCTATGGTTCTTGATTCTAGGTGATTTGACCTACATATAGTGCGATGAACTCATAGCATTGCTTGAAACGCTTTTAATTTTCACATTGCTACCAATAACAGTGGAAAACATTTCTATGTAAATCCCCTCTCTCTCTCTCTCTCTCTCTCTCATGCCTGCATTCTGCTTTTACTTCTGCAGGCAATTCAGGCTCTGGACCACAATCGCATCTGCTCAGATTACTGGAGATCACGGCCACTAATGCACATCCCTCAGCAATCTCAATATGTAGGACGTAGCGGTAACTCCAACATGAAGGCTGAGCCCACAGACGACGATGAAGGTAGGAAAAGCCATGCTTCTGTTGTGAAGATACTAGATGGCCTATTAAAGAAGGCAAGTCCGGAGGAACTTCAAACCTTGTACAGTATTATACATAACAAGAATCCCACTGATGCTGAGCAAAACTTATTGACCCGGCTTCTCAACGAGGCGATTCACAAGCACCTGGTATAGACTGCCCCTTCTCAGAAATTAAGTCTTCTTGAATTTAACCTTTTGTATCTGTAAATGCTGATCTCCATTTTAGGTCGCCATATAGGTCTCGTATTGTTCTTCGCCTCTTGAGATTCATTTTTACTGTGTAGCCGAAGAGCAGGATTTGTTGGGCGACTTTCTTTTTTTTTTTTTTAATAATTAGCCTCTCATTCATTCATGTGGAAATAATAGAAATTTCATTCTTTCAATGTCAGGTTTAAATCTGTTGTTATCTGGAATAGATACCATATTTAGTGAAAAAATACATAAAAATGTTCACCATTTATTAGAACACACCATGTATGTGTGTGTTATGGTGTAAATGGACGATGGATTATTAACTTGTAACATTTAAACATTTACAAAACCTGAAATTAATTTCTTCTACGTTAGTTACCTTTCGAATTATCGAAACATACATCAATTTTTTTTCTTGGTTGTACTATATTTGGTTAGAATTAGCTCCAATATGATATTGTTTAGATCATTTCATAATTCATTTTTCGTTTGTGTTGAAAGTATTAATTATGTAAACAACGTGTATTGGTGCACTACTTTTAAATTTTAGGACAAACATGCAAGAAAAACAAACATTGGGTATTGGTGTGTAATTAACCAAAGATATATAAAAAAGAGAGGGAAAATGAAATTAATATTAATATTAAATAATAACGAAGTAGAAGAATCCAGATTCCAAATGAAGTAAATTCAAACTTGAAAAAAATTCTGATTGTTGAAGAATGTCTGTTCAAGGTATTCTCATATGATAGCAGTGATTTACGGAAGCACTTGATTTTAACCAAATAAGTAGAGATGAGTATATGGACCAAAATTAGAAGCTTTAAATCTAAAAGTAAATTTCTTCTGGAAAGTGAAGTAAGACGAACAACATAGTAGATTTCATAAATCTGAGTTGGGAGGTCCATAAGTAGTCTACCGCTCTATTACAGCACAACTTCAAACATTATTAAAATGAAAACCCTTGGTAACATCATCATCATAGCCTCCCTCAGTTGGCACCATTTTTATCTGGGAGGCCACTCACAATTTTCTGCAAGAGTTAGATCACACCATGCATCAGCATCAGCATCAGCATCAACAAAAAGCTCAATTTAATTCTAGGCCTTACGTCGACACCAAAAAGTTACCTGTATGCAACTGATGGTGTACTGCACGTCACGTTCTGAGATCTGATGGTGAATGACGAGCCTAATTCTGACATGCAATGGCTTTATCAGAATTGTACATAAAGATGCATGCTGAATTTCGTAGTATAGAATTTTAAAAGGTGATATAAGAAACATACTTGCATGGACCTTCTGTCATTGCGAGTACACCGTGTATTTCTAGATTTTTGATGAGTTCATCTTCAGTTACACCTGACTCCTTTAGAATATCAACGTAGACCTGATAACATAGAAAGATTATGTTTTTTCTCTAAGAATTTGTTATCACAGTTTGCAATCAAGTCATATAAGCATAACCATTAAGCACACAGAAGCTCAAGCATAATCTAAGTAGAAACAGAAGCTTGCCCAAAATCTCCCAGTGTATCTATTGATAACAATGTATATATAACTATATATCTCTTATTTATTTATTTATTTTCAAGCAAACTGAAACGCCTTTTGAAAGCCTTAAAAGGCTGAAACACAGAAACCTGTTTACCTTTCCAATCAAGACACCTTATTGTAAATGCAGTCAACTAACCTGGCCCTAAGGCCTCAACAATAAGCATACTTACAATATTGGTCTCGACAGAAAGCAGGTCAACTTTCAATCCTTTGATATTGTTAATCCCCGCTGAGAGAGAACGAAAAATATGTGTCACAAAACTAGAGGTAAGTATAATACTTGTGGAACTGCATACCAAACACCATGACGGAAAAGGGTACCTGCCAAAACCTTGGCTTTCTTGTGATCGCCTTCAAGCTTTCCAACATTTTCTTCCAATGCAACTAAAGCAGCAGCACATAGGACACCAACTTGTCTCATACCACCTCCTAATGTTTTCCTAAGAATCTTTGCCTTTTATGTAGAGCAAGTGCAAAGGAAGTTGGCAGAAAGTTACCAGGGAAACAGATTTTTGAAATGTTAGGATAGATAACCCAGAGATTGCTCACCTTGGCAATGAAGGTCTTTGAACCTGCGATAACAGTTCCAACTGGAGCACCAAGCCCTTTTGATAGGCAAGCCTATATTATACATCACAATTAATGAACCAACAGTGAATCAAAATAATATTTTTTTTTAATAAAAGATTTTGATGGAAGTTCTTAATGATGATGTAGAAATGATATTGATCCTACCGTTACTGAATCAGCAGCCTGTACAAGCCTATGCACTGGAACTCCAAGAGCCTGGAAAACAAGACATATCCAATCATTAGGTACATGAAGTAACATCTATAAAGATTGTAAATAGGAGATTTAGTTGGCATGGCTGAGATATCTGCTTAATATTAGACCTTAAATGGGTATTTTTTAATGCTAGGCAAGGACAGTATTTAACTCACCGCTGATGCGTTAAAAATACGAGCCCCGTCAATGTGGAGCTTTAACCCATATTTCTTCGCTAGCTCCCCAACTTTGTCTGTATATTCAGCAGAAAGACATCTACCACCAGAGCTGCATCAATAAACATTTGTCATCATGACAGAATCACAAGAGTAGATAGAAGTCTCTACTTCTCAATTTAATGAAATGATTGAAGATCAAGTAATTAGCTCCATAGAGAAGCAGATTAATATAGCTCCAGTAAGGAATTTATCTCTGCAAGTTACAGAGAACCAGATTAAACACTTTATCCATCGACATATTTCTATTCTTATGCCAATGGATGAAGTGTTTCTGAAACAACTAATTCTGAATGCAAATTGCACGAGATCAACCACTTCTCTGAGTTCAAAACAAATATACTTCTAAGTGAAAATCCAACTGTATTATGAGGATCTTGGATTCAGGTTGAAGTGTTTGGGTGAACACTTCCAGAAACATAACTAGAAAATTGCTCATATCAATTCTTTTGAAATATCTTGGAACTAAAAATGTACCATGGTAAGTGATAAAGTAGGGCATAGCCAGCAATTATGTAGCATGTCATCCCAATGAGGGTGAACTTACTGTGCATGTGAATTTTCCAAGCAGATGAGCCTAGTTGTTGGATAACAAATTTCGAAGCTAGGATCTCGTATAGCTTCTTCAATTTGGTCAATATCCATTGTTCCATCTTCATTGTTCTTCACTGTCCTAGGATGGACACCTCCAATTGTAGAAATACCTCCATTTTCGTAAATATGGATATGGGAATAGTCTCCAAGAATGACTTCACTTCCCCTGATCTGACAGTGAGTGAGCACACAGATTAGGTTGGCCATAGTGCCTGAAGGGACAAATAATGCTGCTTCCTTCCCCATGATTTTCGCCATCTCTCTTTCGAGGCAAGCAGCAGTTGGATCATGACCAAGTACATCATCATCAACTTCAGCATTTGCCATTGCATCCCGCATGCGCTCAGTTGGTTTCGTGACAGTGTCAGATCGAAGATCCACTCTTTGTGCCACCATTTTCACTAATTAAGACAGAATAAAAAAAATAAAAGGTCAGCAAAACTTGAATTAGAGAAACAGAAACCGAAAAATGCACTAACTCTACTTAAAACCAGCCATACATGACTTTTTGTGTTAAAATATATACATAAAACATATTTAATTAACCAGCAAACAAATATTAATATCATGATAACAAAATCTCAAATGGTATAAATATGACACAAAGATTGTGAGTCAGATAGTTCCTAGAATCCAAAACAAGAACCATATAGATTACCAGCGATGCACAATTACATAATTTAATACTGAAAAAATAAACTCTGTTACACCCTTTTCATCCTTCCTACCTTTCTAATTCTTGAATCCAAATATAACAAGATTCTCAGATATGAAGAGAGAAGTAATGCAGTAGTAGTTCTTTCATCCCTTCAAGTGAACAATGCAATTATCAACAGATTCTGATCACTTTCACCAGAAGATACTGGATTCTGGAATAAAAAAGCATAAGAAATTCTAGAGCCTAGAATCTTCTCAATACCAAATGAGACTTTCTAGTTTCTACACTGAAAAAAAGAGAGCATTTAAGCACATTAAAAACAACCCATTGAGAAATAAATTAAATCAATCATCGACTAAGAATTAAAAGATCATGAATATATCGTAATACCGATCCAATGAGTTTTCCACTTGTTAATTTGGGATCAGCTTACTCCGATACAAAAAAAAGAAAAATTCAATCCTGTAACTCTCTAAATCTATCCCCACCACCTAAAACCCCACCACAGCAACTGAAAGTGGGAATCTTTTGCTTTGACAGTGAAAATTTATGTCATGCAATACACCAAACACTTTTGGCATCACACAAAAATGTCCAAAAAAATTCTGCGCACATACATGCATGGGGTATATTCACGGGAGCTCAAAGAGACACGTCGAAATGCACAGAAAAAATAATAAAAAATAAAAAATAAAAAATTAGAGAGTTCAGTTTCATCAACTCACTCGGCTTCGCAACCTTCCTTTTTGCCCAAATGCTTCAACTATTTGGTTATCTGATGTTTGAGACAAGAAGAGCCAATCAATGGGTGGGGGGCGGGGGGTTTTAAGAACAGAAATTGAGATTATTGAATAAAAAAATTGGGTTAAATCTGATTATTACGAAAGAATGTTGGTTTTGGATTTTGGCAAGTCTGCATGAAGTGATGAATGTAATCTGATGTGGAAAGATAGACGGAAATTAAAGGGGTGGGGAAGCTTCGGTTGGTTGGAATTTGCCAACCTAATTAATTTTTTTTAGTGTTTCTATTTCATTTGCACTTTGCTTACTTTCTTTCTACATTTTATTTTACAATATAATTTCTCACTCCACACCCTATTTTTTATAATTTACAATTACTTGCGTCATCAAAAAATTCGCATTTGAAACTGGTTGTGTCATAACATTGCTATTCTAATTAGAGCATATAACTATAAAATCGATTCCAAAACATAAATTATGCAAAACTTCTAACTTTAAAATCCCAAACTGACAATTGATATATTATAATTAAGAAACCACAAGTATAGAACTATGTAACAAAATATGAAAAAAACGAAAGATCACAACAATGTTTGAACTTAAAAGTAAGTATATTGTAAACATTAAGTGAATCTTAATTAATTTTTAAGTCTAAATGATAAAATTGATGATAAAGAATAAGAATGACAAAAGATAATAGCGTTGATATATGATTTACGAAATGTAAATTTTGTGTATAATTTTCAGGGCTAATACCATATTATATCTCAAATTTTTAACAATATATCAAGCGTATCCCAACTTTCAAAAAATTATAATTTCTATCATATTTTCTTTTATTTTCAATTCTATCTCATAATCTAATTATGAGAACATGTATGTAGGTGGTTCGTTGAAAGCTTATGTGTTATTTTCGCAACTAAAAGTAACTTATGTGGAAATGCCACGTGTTTCCGTGTTACTTGAAAAAACACAAATTTCCGGTGAACTATGTCAAATATGTGTGAAATATGTTGTCTAATAGAATTGAAAATAAAAAGAAAATGTCAGAATATAAATTATAATTTTTAAAGGTTGAGATAGAATTGAAATATTATTAAAAATTTGGGATAGCATATGGCATTAACTCTAATTTTAAAAATAAATAATTAAATATTTTTTTTAGTTGAATAAATAATTTAATACTTAAGATTACTAAATTATTATAAAAAAAATTATAAATTGAAGGGAGCACTTACACGACTCCCCTGAATGCATTTGCGAAGGTAAAATTAACACACAAATTACGTATTATACATTCATTTTAAGATCATTATATATTTATATAGGAATAGGAGCATATTAAGTATAAAGGTAAGTCAATGTGTGTTTAACAAAAAAAATAGAAAAGACTATAATCTTGGATGAGTATGTAGTCAATTTAATTTCAATTTCTAAAAAGTTTTTTTTTCTTTTTCTTTTATCTTCACTTTAATATGCGTTCTTTATGATATTGTCACTTCCGTTCTGTCACTATCATTACGTGGTATTGTTACCTCTCACTTATATTAATAAAAAGATTTTAATACGTGTTGCTCTTGCTTCGACTAATTTAGTACTGCTTTCTTTTACTTTTTAAGGCATAATAATAATAATAATAATAATAATAATAATAATAATAATGTTTAGTCACATGTTCATTTAATAATAATTTGACTCCTAATATTTCATTTTTATCACAATTCTATCATTAATAAATTTCCTGACAACTGAACGTTTGGTCATGTGTTCTTGGATATGGTGACTTAACTTTGACTTATGTATAATTGTTTTTCTTTTCCTTTTCGCATATTCTTCTATATGATGAATCAATTTTCAGTTGCCGGAAAAAACTTAGGGAAGATAGAGTTGGGACAAAAATGAAACGTTGGATTAAAATTACTATTAAATATATATAAGAGTATTATTATTATAAGTTGCGTTGGAGCATTAAATAAAACTTTACTCTCTTTAGAACATTAATCATTAAGTTCTGTATGTATTATGAATGTTATTTAATACACTACATTATATCTATAGTTTATTATAAATTACAGATATAATGTAGTGTACGTAGGAATAAAAACCATAAAAGCTTTTGATAATGAATCTCCTCTAATACGTGATGACTAAATATGAAAATACAATTACGTGAGAAGAGAGATGGTAAATAAGGGATAGGATCCTCCATTCTAAATTCGGTGTTTCAACCTGTATTTCACGATCGAATTTACAAATTTAATATGTAATAGATATTACAAAAATAAAAATTAATTATAACACAATCAACCTAGTTATATATATATATATATATATATATATATATTTTTTTTACTCACACACCCGACCTGTGGTATTGAGGAGTTTTGAACTCGTGACCTTTGGCCTCCGAGCAACCTCACTCCACCACTAGGCCATCCCCACCGGGACATCAACCTAGTTATATTTATCAACAAAAAATTGAAATTTTAAAAATTATATATCATATTTTTAAAATAATCAATCATAATAATCATTTCTTTGAAAATTAAATATTAAAAAATAATTATAAATCCTAATTGGGTGGGGTAAACCCTAAAAAAATCATAGAATTAACCAAAACATAATAAATTAAAATTGATGAAAAAAATGAAAAAAAATTATAAATTTGATCATGGAACACGAGTTGAAATACCAAATTTGGAGAGGATCCCATCCGTTAGATAAAGTCGCCATAGTTGGAATTAAATTCTAAATTGAAAATTAAATTAGACTAGTACGACTCACTTGGTGGAAGTCGAACTCGAATGATTTAATCTCAAACTTTCACCACTGCAACCCTAGGTCATCACCTCAGGAGATTGATCTCTACTATATATTTTATACGAGGCAAAAAATCTGTACATTGGGATTTTAAAGTTTGGGGTAAAAATATCACGAATATGTATATGATTTTTTTTTTCTAAATATTTTATATTGGTTTTATACAACTTTGTGTCATTGTGCGGGTTGATTTGTATTTGAATTTTGATATAGTTTATTTATTCAAAATTGTAATTGCTACTTGCAGTTTTGCATCAGAAAAATTCTATAACATTTAGAAGATAACTATATGCGGCAATTGATTTATCAGTCTTATTGCTATTTAAACCTTTAGTTATTATACAGTACTTGTTTAATGAATGAATGTTTGTGTCTCCAAATACTCTCAATTAACCCACACAAAAACGATCATCTACTAAATGGTGCCATGTTGCGACAATCAGTAGATATCTACTTCGTAATGCGACATGCCACATAAATTATGATGTGATGACTGAAATCTATTTTCCTACCTCATTTTCACATTTACATTCATATACGTGATTATCATGTGACACTGTCATAGTGTCATATAGAGTTGTCAAAACGGGCCGGCGGGATGGGAAAACCCGCTAGAGGGGCGGGCCTGAAAAATAGGGCCGCCCCGTGGGCTTTCTGTTTTTTATTTTTGTAATTGAATTTTCAATTTTAAATTTCAATAATGAGAATTAATGGCTTAAACTAATTAAAATTGTTAGTTTTTTATTTGGAAAGATGCTTAAAAAAATTATATGTTAAAATGCAAGAGGCCCGTCACGGAGTTATAGAAAAATGAATTTACATGGTCATGATCACAAATTAATGTGGATATAATAATTAGCAGCTCTTAATTAAAATGTGTTCCATTGAATTTAATATATATATATATATATATATATATATATATAGTTTGAGAACATATTGGAACATGTAAAAGTTTAAGTTGCTATAAAAAAAATAATTTAAAAATGCACACAAAAATTTACGCCTTATAATTTCAAATAAAATAGCGCGTTCGTGCCTTTTTTTTAAAGCTTCCATCCTAATTACGGATTTAGGGTAAAATTATTTTTTTATTATCCATTTTTTTAATAGGAATTTATAAATTATAATAATTAAAAAGTTATAAAAAATTAAAAAAAAACATATGTTTGCGGGCCTGGCAGGCTTTACCCGCCACGCCGCGAGCTTACTCGTCTGGGCCCGCCAGACAAAGGGCCTCAAAACTAAAGCTCTACCAACTTAAAAAATTGGTGGGGATGGGCCGGCTCGACAGACCTAACCCGCTTTGACAACTCTACTATGATATTATTGTTACCAATATTAATAAGTTTTATTTATAGATATGGAATAAAAGGTTAAAATTAAAGGTCGTACCTTAAATGATCAGTGGTATGTACACTTTCATTCGACTGAATGACTAAAATTAATTCCTGGTTTTCTTTCCCATATTTCTATTTTTCCGAAGCTTCTCAAAATAACTAAAACATGAAACAATTTAAAAGAAATAGAAAAGGTTGTACTTCCCATTCATGAAACCAAAGAGATGACTTTTCCTCTGCCACAGCCTCCGTCAAACAATGATAGATTTTTTTTTATTATTATTATTAATTCTTAGATGCATGCAGTCGAATTCACAAAATATTTAAATTTAAATATGAGTTAGTAAGATTCGGATTCATGATTTTATTACTATACCAACTAGATCATAAAGTGTGAATAATAGATATTAAAAAAGGTGACGGAAGGAAAGACGTAAATGAGAATTGAAAAGTTGATTAAAAATAAATAAAGAAAGGTATAAAATTGATTAATTATGGATTCTGGGTCAAGATTTGTTGACGGAAATAAGCAAATTTGGATGGCTATATCTAGTCAATCAAATTCAAAGGTAAGATATGATGATGAGGCTGCCACGACTCTTGGAGAAATCCACTCCCACTTGTTATTCCATCACTAAACCAATTTCATTTCATCAAATTAATTATCCACTCTTATGGTTGGACGTTACTACTTTCAATCTCATTAATTAATACTTTCTATTTAGAACCCATCACATAAAACTTATTTTAAGTGTCTCATTTAATTAGATGATAATTGGTAACTACAGCCACCACACCATGCTGTTCCACAAATACACCATTTTTGTATCAATTTCATTCCAAAATGTGCGATGTTGGCATAATTTTATTTTATTTTTCCTGCTGAAAACTAAAACATATATATTTATGAAATAAGTAACTCTATTTGAAATAATTAATTGAAAAAAAAAACTATAAAACGTGATTATAGATTAATTAACCCTAATTGAAATAAGTAACTACAAGCATAAAATCTCATTAAGTCTAACTATGAAAAAAATCAACTGTAACTAATAATTAATTACAATTAAACTGATATTTTTATATAAAAAAAAGAAAGTAAAGACTGAAATTTATAAAGAAAAAATGACAATAAATTTGAAAGCGAAAAAAGTAGAAAACGTAAACAAAAATGTTGTTTAGATTTTACATGTTTTTAGTTAAATTTCAATTAGAATTAATTTTTTCATAATAAAGTTTTATATTTTTGTTTTAGTTTTCAGCAGGGGAAAAAAAGGAGAAAATATTGTGGTAACATTGCACATTTTAGAATGAAATTGATAGAAAAACCAACTCCTTGTCTTTAGAAACAATAAACTCTTTTAAGAGGTTTTTATTTTTAATCCATATTTCGTTTTTATTTTCATGCAGTGGTGAAAGCATGGAAAATGCACGGTGACGATGTGAAGCAGGTTGCATTTCTGTTGAGAGAGAGCATCACTGCATCACCAACTCTCATCTCTTTTCTAACTTAATTTTCTCAGCTGGGATTAATTATTATCACTCAAGTTAAAACGTAAAACTAGTCACAAAATTTGAAATCCTATACAGAATATTGAAACCTGTTATTTCCCTCCCTCTATTGCTTGGCAATACTACTAACATTTAACTTCACCTTTCACGAGTTTTCTTGTTCCACTGAATGCCAAATGAAGCAAATCCATCAACCACGAATCTGCATCGTCCCTCAGTAAACCGGCCGTCGAAGCTCATCGGTAGTATGAAGCCAGAATGTAGAGCATGAGTGCCGATGATGCAGTCACAAGCAACTCCTGAACGACCATAAATCGATCATCATAATTTTATCCAGTAGAAGCACGAGTTGTCATTCAAAGTGTAGAAAGAAGATCATTCAATGTAATTTATCTCAGAAAATCACATTCAGCATTGAAAAGTTTCGAGGACATGATTGAAAACTTGACATCGAAATATAAAGCAGAGGATCATGATCAAACACAACAATCCTAACTGCGTACTCAGGTTTGGGAAAACATAAAAATCATAGGCTATTCCTAGCAGGGAAAAAAATGTTTGATGTAGTTCATTTTCAAACACAAGATACAATATCACTCTGCAATAACAATAATTAACTAGACATTATCACTTTAAGAAGTTCGAAGGAATTCAACCACAAGTTCACTCATTATACTCATCATGATACACATGGAAGTGGCTATTACCTGGTTGTTGTACAAGAAAACGGGTACAAAGCCAGTCGCATATTCAATCACATTTAGAACACCAGTGTAGCCCTGCATGTGTATGATACCAGATGTCATAAAACTGAACTAGACTGTATGCCTACTATTGAAAATTTTGCCAATACGAACTAAACAGCAAAACTGAACAAGATCAATCTTTCCAAGCAGAGAGAGAGGAACACAATCTCAATATCATGTGATTTCATGATAAATATTGAAGGCGAGGAAGTATGTTTCTGCTGGCTGGAAAATGCGTAATTATGACAATCTCGGGTAACTTGCATGAAGATCTCCAAATTTTCAGTGACCCACTTAAACAAGGTAATCTACAACACTAAACAGAACTTGGATTGCTTACCAAAGAGGCAAAAGCTACACAGCCAAAAACCAGTGAAAGAGATCGGAGAAGCCTTTTACCCATTCGCATCATCCGCCCTTCATCCTCGCCGCCCTCTTCCTGTAGTAAATATAAGCATGACGAGATTATTAATTGAAACTAATACTAAACATTTCCAGTTAGAAAAATAGACAAAATCTTTCTTGAAGAAAAAGCCATTAAACATCGGAAATAATCATCAATTTCCTGTCATAACTTACTGTAAATGCCGGAGATGCAGGAGGATCTAACGCTTTTAACTTCTCAAATATCCTATAGACAAAAGCAAATGCTAAAAACTGAAGAGGTTTGTATTCCGCATAACGCTTGACAAAAATCCAAGCTGTCTGCAGAAAGAGTAAGGTAAATGATCTAAGTTATTCATGCTTTTCAAAGGCAAGAAATATTAATATGATATTTCATACGCTTGAGTATTGACCTTATATATTGCACAGAAGTACAATATCTGACACTTAGATTTTTTATTAAGTCAAAGCAATGATATTCTCAAGGCAGCCGAATGTTACGGGTTCTTGCGAAGCAATCGCATTCCTGTCTGCCCAAGAGCCGATATTTCTACAGGTTTAAATGGCAATCTCGCAGACAAGCTATAAAAAATTGAATGGGACACATTTGATTCATATTAATGCATGTACACTGACTAATTGACAATAGAAGTTCCATGACTACAGGATTTTGAGCTATACATTTTTTGAGATCAACATTTGCATATATGTAGCAGAGCTGAACTCAGAATTATTGAACATGCTTGCAATAATACAAAATACTCTTCAAGCAGGACAAATAGCTTAAACATGGTAGGATTTATTAAGACATAAAATCCTAAAAGTGATACTTGACATACTGCCCAAAAAACAATGATAGTGCCAAGGGAAAAGGTGAATTGAAGTATTTTTTTACTTACAAAGACAGCTGATATTGCCATGTTGATTTGAATATCTTTGGCCTCAGATTTGGTGAACCTAAACAATGTACCACATAAGCATTTTCACCCCAAAGGCAGTGAAAAGAACCCAAATAAAAGGAATTCACAAAGAGCTAAAAGAACCATATATGTCATGAAATTAACTGAATACATCTAATTGAGACAATGATATCAGTAGAAGCACAAAACTGATTCATTCAATGGCAGGAAATGCAATAGATGAGCCACAGAAATCTCCAGAAAAAATTTATGCATCTATTTTATAAACATGTGAATGGATGTGAAGTTTCAAATAACTGAAATTTCTACATAAATAGATCATCAGAATAGCTACCTATCAGGATAATGCAACATAAGAAGTAATAGCAACATCAAAAGAACTAACTTCATGGCAGCATTGATTTCCACAAGTATGCACTAGCATTTCATAGAAACACATACCTTGGTCCCCATGGAACAACTGGCAGCTTATCAGCATACTTTATCTCCTTAGAAACCTGAGAGTCAAATGAATGGACGAATGAAGATCATAGAGAGTGGAACAAAGAACAGAAACAGATATATTACAGTAAAAACAATAAGAAATGATATCTACAGAATCTCCTATCTTCTAGTAACAAAAGCTAGATAAGAAGTAAGCTTAATGGACTTAAAATTAACTCATATTCATAAGGTCATGTTTTCCCCTAGCCAGTGTTGCAAAAAACGTTTCGAGGCGCCTCCTGGTAAAGGGCGATGGCTACCCACCGCTTATGAGGCGCTGCCTCTCACCCCTCCGACTAGGCTTAAGCCTCAGCAAAGTTGAGGCTACCAAGGCGTTTTGAGGAGCGCCTCACCGCCCCTGCGATTTCTGATTTTTTCCCCCTTTTTGTCTTTTTTTCAATAGGTTATTTAATATTTAAATTAAAAGTAATAAACCCTAAAGCCCACTCCATTTTACCCGCCGTCTCCCTCCTCTAAACCCAAAATCGTAAATCACGATTCGCGGGAAAAAAAAACGAAAAGTTGCTCACAGCGCGGCTCTCCTCTCCTCCAGCCTGGTTGCCGCCAACTTCTCCTCTCCTCTCCTCCAGCCCGGTGCACAAGAAGGCACAGCCGCATAGTTAAATCTTCTCTTCCTTCTTTCTCCTTATTTTTTTAGATGTCTGCTGCTCCCTTCTCTTCCTTCTTTCTCCTTATTTTTTTAGATGTCTGCTTGAGCAGCAGGGCATCTAAAACCTTTTTTGAGGAGTTTTTAATTTATGTGTTAAGGGGCCTTTATTGAGTTAAAGAAGGGACTGTTTTTTTCTTTTGTTTGTAGGATGAGTTCTCAACAAAAAGATCCCGTTTGGAAGTATGTCACTCGAATTGACATACGCCTCGAGACTAAAAACTGTGTTTTGCAACAATGCCCCTAACAACTCACTCAATGGCCCCAGCAGAAAATGTGAGTGTGTGGATGCACATGCAGATGCCTTTTCATAGTGCACAGAGTTTTGATGAAAGGGAGTAAATCAAGGGTACATATTATTTTCTCGTAGTAATAAAAATTTCATTATAGTATAAAAACTCATATATCCAACACCATAAAAAAACACTTGATGATGAAAAGATTACCTTATTGTTACTTGACACACTTAAAAAAATGGTTTTTGTGTTAGTTAGTCACTTAGCTTGAAACAAAGAATTGGCCTTTTCAAATGGATGAAGTCTGATTCTTTTACTGAAGAATTGAAAACTGTCCAGTGTCCATAAACTACCAAGAGACTGAATCAAATAATCATGCGATAGAGAAACAAATCTAGGAAAAGTTCAAGAAAGAAAAGAAACTTCATTATTGTGGCGGTAAAAAATAATGAGAAAGATTGTAGGAAGAAATAATATTAATGTTACAAAAATAATGAACACCAGAAAGAGAACAAAAACCATTTTACTATTAATGTATTGCTGTCATAATTTAAGATGAAACTTGTCTAATCCTTATTATTCTCCATCTTTCTGCATTATTCGATTGATCATTTGGTCCACATTTTCGATCCGTTGGAAGGGGCAAAAAAATCATTACTTCAACAGTTCGTTTGTCATTTATTTGGTGCTTCTTCCCAACAATATTAGAGAATGCAACCTAGAGTTCTTGACCAAAGCATTAACAAAGCTACTAATCTTCCAATCTAAGTATATTCAAAGCACAGAAGAACACAAATCAAAACCCTCACATATGACATACCCGAAATGAACCGAATGTTTCACCCTGCTTCCGCTTCTTCAACTGAGACATCATGATTTTGTCATACGCCTTCTCCAACTACAAACAAGCACATGTAGCAGCAATAAATACAAAACTTCAGCAACATACTATGTTTTGCATAGAAACACATAGACCCAATAATATTCAAACTAGATCGCAATTAGTCATACTTCAGCTGCAGCAGCTTCGTCACCTCTCTTCTCAGCATCCTTACGCTTTTTCGTGTAAGCAGCCTTGACCATATCAAATCCCTCGAGAGCGTTCACACCAATAACCTACAAAAATGTATGTCGATTACCAAAGGCCACACATTTAACAAGAGGCGCAGCTGAGCTCTTACTCGTGCTTATAACACAGTGTAATTGATCAAGTTAAAGGATCGAAAATCCCTTTTCAGGAAGAAAAGTTAAAAAATTCAGAAAATAAAACACACAACCTGAGAACTTTTTTTCTTTTTTTTTTTTACCTCATATGGGTTTACATCGCTGTTTGCACCAGAACTTCCGGCGGCGGAAAACGCCGCGCAAACCAATCTTTTGGCACTCCGTGGCTGCAATGTGGAGAACCTGAAGAATGAAAACACTCACTTTCATATTGAAGAAAATGAATTAAAAGACGATAAAGCTACAACAATAATAAATAAATAAAAAAAATCACCTAAGAAATGTAGGGTGAAGCGGAAGCGAACGTGATTTGAGGAAATTATAATCGGGCAGAATTTTAGGGGTTTTGGGGCATTGGATTATGGACAAGGCCATCGATTTGAGCGGAAACAAGAAACAGTGAATGGATTTGGTTAGGGTTTTGTGGGTGGTGGGTTTTGGTAGTGATGACTGAAGAGTTACAGTTATCATGTTAAATATAATTTGTGAGTCGAAATGGACATCAAGTTCGCGTGGCCTAATGGATAAGGCGCTCGCCTCCGGAGCGGGAGATTGTGGGTTCGAGTCCCATCGTGAACGGAATGACTTTTTTGAATTTTTCCAAAATAACTTTTGATCCTATATCTATGATATGCTAATTAAATATTGATTTTTTACTTTCTACACATTGATATGATTCTGTAACTACTATGTTTATAATCTATTATTTCAAAGAACACCATAAATAGTTCCAAATAAAAACAAATTGAGGGGGTGACTTGCCTATAAAAACAAATTGAGGGGGTGACTTGCCTCAGTTTCAAGAAGTGTCTCCAATTCAATCATATGATTTTATTTTTTCACCTGATACAAAATTGAAACATAAACATACATTTATTTGGAAATTCCTAACAGGGAAGCTCTGCAACCCCCAACAGACAAACTTATTACAGACATCTCTATGGCTTACAGAACCATTACATAAGCTTACTACACATTCAAATTCAAAACACAAACAACTTTATTTTATTTGCTCAAACATACATACATACATACATACATAAATTTATTTAGTGATCCAACCTAATCACTTCTGTTTCTCTGATATCTTGTAGTGAAATCCATCCGGGAATCTGATGATTGGTGACCGGACAATCTTCCCTCCCTTAACCAAATCCCATCTACACAAAAAGAAGAAGATGGTTCAAAATCAGAACTTTGCTTTTGATTTTCCAAACAAATTTGTTCAAGTTGGCAGATGGATCAGCATGGATTTACCTGTATTTTGTGACCAAAACATGCAGAAAAGTTGCAATGAGCACTTTGCTGTATTCTGCACCAGCACATTGCTTCATACCAGAACCAAATGGCATGAAACTTTTAGCCACAACATTTGATTGAATATTCTGCATGCAATGAAGTTCAAAATAAGTACTACTAGTCTTCTCTGTATACATCAATTAAAGCCACAATTTTTGGATGAAAACAACACCTTCCATCTCCAAGGATTGAATTTAAGTGGATCTTCATATTGGTTCGGGTTTAGATGAAGACCAGCCGTAGCAATCATGATCACCCATCCTTGTGGGATAGTGTATCCTGCAGTTAAGTATTGTGATTTTTTAACAATGAGCATGATCAGTTGAGAATTGGCCTATTCCATTCAAATGTTTTAGATAACAGTACCATTAACTGGGATATCTTTCAAAGCTCGACGAAAGAACCCTGGGGCTATATTTCCCAGCCTCAAAACTTCATTGATCACCTATGAATTGTTTTCACAAAGTTTAGCTGGTTAGAATCAGGCAGGCTGTGTTAATTTGTACATGGAAGTAGAAAACTGTTGCTTATCAAACCTGAAGTGTAAATGTCATCGATTTGTATTCGTTCCACGTGAGGCCGGTGTCTGGGTTCTCTCTCTTCTTCAAGATTGCCTCATGCTCAGCCTGATAATGAAGCAACAGATTTCATAACCATAAACTTTTTATTACATTAAAATTACAATTCCAAAATTTTAAAGCAATTAATTAACAATTTATATATATATGAACTCACAGTTAGTTCCTCCAGAACTAAGGGATGATCTGCAAGCAACTTGAAAGCTAGAGCCAATGTGGTGGAGATCGAATCAGAAGTCACAAACAGAAGGCCAAACATCAGCTGAACTATGAAATCGTCGTTTACAAATGACTCAGTGTTCTTGTCTTGAATGATATGATCAAGAAGATCTCCGTGGCGCCTCTCAGACTCTGCCAACCTCTTTGTCACGACGTCTCTCATCATCTCCCTCACTTTCTTGTGAATCTGCACGATTTTCCTTCTTAGCTATATTTGATCATCAAAAAGACCATATATTATTCTCATCAAATAATATTACACTTTCTTGTCTACCTGCAGACATTTGTGATGTGCTGTACCAGGAATGTTGATGGGAAACGACATTAGGCCATCTACCAAATCTCTAAACATGTCACTTATCTTCAAAGGCGCATTCTCTAAATCGCCACTAAAAATCTGGCCCGCAGCAAAATCAATAGACATCTGTCAAGAAAAAACACAAAGATCAGTTTCTTGATCTGCAACAGAGCGTGCATAGAAATTGAGTTCATGCTGGAGGAAATTTACCGAGACAGATTCACTTTTAACTTCAACAGAATCGTAACTAGCCCATGTGGAGAGAGTTTTACGAGCCATAGCTTCCATCTGAGGAAGAAGCCTCCCTCTAAGAGCCTCAATGCCAAAATGATTCAATGTCAAGTTTCTTGTATATTTTCTTGAAGATTGACTGGCTTGATCGAAAACCTCTGCAAAAGTGTCCATGGACCAAGTGTCAACTAGCTTTCCATCTTGACGGAGAAGAAAATGGTTGAACTCCGCGTCTGCTGTGATGATCACTGGTCGCCCTGCCACGTTTGTTTTGAAGATAGGCCCATACCTAAAAGCACAAAACTAGTCATAAAACCATCATCTTATATAACTTAAACAACAGATAAAACAGTATCAACATTTTCACATTGTCATTCTCTTCCACAAAAACTAGTTATAAAATCATCATCTTAACTTCAAGAACAGATAAAACAGTACCAAATTAATTGCCACATTTTCAGTCTCTTCCACAAAACTAGTTATAAAATCGTCATCTTAACTTGAAGAACAGAGAAAAACAGTATGAAATGTTTACGTTTTCATTCTCTTCTTGATGAATGGAGGGAGGTCGAGAGAGGCATTAGGAATAACTAGCTGTATAGTTTCTCCGATAAGAGGAAACCCCATTGAACCGGGAGGGAGAACTCCTTTGCATTTGGGATTCCTCCATCTGTAGATCCAGTGAGTTGCATAAATCGTTAGCAATGTTCCCACCACGAACAACACAGTTGAGAAATCGAAGGGCAGTTGTTCAAGGTAGGAGGAAACAAATGTTTCCATCAATGTTGAATGTGTGTTTGAACTTTGCACTATATATAAAAAAAGAAAGTAGAATTAGTTGATGAAGAATTGGAAACTGGACTGTGTGATGAATGAGTTGTAGTGTTGTGTGTGTGTATATATAGTGTATATGTTTATACTGCATTTTGGCATCACTTGCCTGCAAGGAAATTAGTGTTCATTTTTTGGAAAGAAAAGACAGAAAAAAGGATATGTAGTACGTAGTTTATTAGAAGTGAGCTTGGTCTGATTAATGTTCTCTTGTTTGTCCACATTTAACATGTTATAATATAAGAGATAACATACATGCAAGCCACTGCAATCAAATCCATTTACTTAAAAAAACATTGTATTATAGAATTTACTAGTTTCAAAGTGAATTTATTGGGACATGAATGTCGACCTTTTGCAATCGTAATCTAATTTGCATTTTATATTGGATGAAGTTTCTTTCAAACAGCATATCATATATCCTTCTGCAATGTCTTATTTAAGTAATTTGAAAAATAATGTAAGTTTAATCTATATTATCGATTTATGATAAATGTCATAAAACATAGTTATGTTGATTTTAGCAACCAACCGAGATTCTGCTCAAAGATAATAAAATGGCAAAATTATGACATGTGGCATTCTAAATAATATTACAAACAACCAATCAATCAACTGACATTCTATAATAAAATAGTATCACACATTACCTCTACGCACACAAATTAAAAAAAATGAGTGGGACAATTATTTTGAATGAAAAAAGAATTAGAAAATTTATTAGTATTCCATAGCTTTATATGGTTTTGTTTTTATAAGTAAGTTGCTTTAATTTTATCTATGTGATCACATATATTGTCATATTAAAAGAAAATAATATAAAATTTAAGAAGAAATAAAATGAGCAGCTAAAAGAATAAAATGGTAGAGAGAAAGCGAGAGAGAGTGTTGACGAGAATTCTTAAAACTTTGAATTTAAATATATATAGAGCGCACACGCTGAGATGAGACGACAACAGAGACCATGTCAACTTTTTAAATATCAGCAATCATATAAATTGTGTTACATCTATTTCTAATATTTTTTTAGAATAAAATTTAGTACTAATTTCAAATCCAAAATTTTCCTCAGATCTTCATACTCTGCATCAAAAATTTGCAGGATTACGATGTCGAGTATGTGGAGATTAGGTTTTATTTGCTGGGTAGTCATTGTATCGACGATTGGATTTCAATTTCATGGAGCTTTGGGATCTCGGAATTCAGAAGAAGCATACGTCACGCTTCTCTACGGTGATGAATTCCTGCTCGGCGTGCGAGTATTGGGGAAGTCGATTCGTGACACGGGTTCTGACAAAGATATGGTTGCTTTGGTCTCTGATGGAGTTTCCGATTATGCTAAGAAGCTGCTTGAGGTCTGTGTTTTTTGATTCATGTTCTTTGTGATCTAGGAAGGTTGGATGATCGGATGATTTATGCAGTTCTTAGTTGCCTAATAGTCTTGTATAAGATTAGAGCTTGTTGAATTGCTAGTTTGTTTATGGTGGATTTGAATTTGAATTCCGAGCAACTTGATTCAAAGTTGAAACTTGATTTCTTTCCTTTTTTTTCATATTTAACAAAAAGAAGAATTGCATGGGGGATTTTCTTAAGTTAACTTCTTTCAGTTCTGAGATGCTTTCCTAATCTGGTGACTGCAGTAAGAGGGACAGTACAACGTTCCTGGTCGTTTTTATGTCTGATGATTATATATCCTGAAGAACAGTATCAGGATCGGGCTACAGCTCGTGTTTGTTTACTGAATTTTGGAGTACTTTTCTTGTTCTGGATAATCTCATACGCTGTTCTTGTTCGCTCATGCAGGCTGATGGCTGGATTGTGAACACAATTAGCTTACTGGAAAATCCCAATCAAGTACGCCCAACGAGGTTTTGGGGTGTCTATACGAAGCTTAAAATATTTAATATGACCAACTACAAAAAAGGTAACAATTATATTAAGCAAAATGTTTAGTAGAGTAGGTAGTGGAATTTTGGCTATTTCTCACAGTTAGTGAAATATGATGGAGTTTCCTAATGCACTGTTGGGATTGAAATTTAATTTGTTGATTCGGAGAACTGATGCAGTTGTTGTTAATCCTGTCTTCTTTCTTTTACATTTCGGCAGTGGTGTACCTTGATGCCGATACCATTGTAGTAAAGAACATTGAAGATCTTTTCAAGTGTCAAAAATTTTGTGCCAACTTAAAGCATTCAGAAAGGTTGAATTCTGGAGTCATGGTAGTTGAACCATCAGAACAAGTATTCAAGGACATGATGAGCAAAATAAACACAATGTACTCGTACACTGGAGGTATGGCTTTTTTTTATATGCTTCGTAGATTATCTGGTTAGCTCGTACTGTTTTTTAAAGAAGGGACCTTCTAGTTTGGTTCTAGCATTGCTGTGGTATGTTAGCTTACTCTTCTCATTATTCAGATGGAATATGATATGGCAAGTTATGCTTGTAATTTATTTGTGTGCATGCTTTTGAAAGCTATTGAACACAAACCATTTACTCCAGATGGATTAAGCTATACAGTGCTTAAAAATTCGATGGTAACGTTAACTTTAATATTTTCCTGCTTGATCTCTTTCATCTTTTCCTGTGATTAATAGGTGACCAAGGATTTCTGAACTCATATTTCCCCGACTTTGCAAATGCACGCCTTTTTGACCCAAATGCATCTCAAGCGGAATTGGAGTCTAGACCCATACCTCAGATGGAGAGACTTTCTACTTTATATAATGCGGATGTTGGCCTTTATATGCTTGCTAACAAGGTAACATTTGTTTTTTTACCTCTAACAAGGTACATCTTCAGGCTTATATGTGGCTAGACGTATGCTCGTCACCTGATACTGTGAGGGTGTGACTTATTTTATTTTGATTATCTTAAGGATTTGATGTAGGGTTTGCTTGAGGAGGGGTGACTGTTCTCTAGGTCATAGATTTGCCCCTTTTTATAGTTATCTTCTGAGTTTAAATATTACTTTTCTGTTTGAGGGTTGGAGTGAGAGTTCATCCCAGCTTTAACTACTTCTGCAGATGCTATTAAATTTGAAAAATAGGGTTTAATTGGGAGCTGAGCTTGTTTCTCAAAAGAATGATTCTGTAATATGTTACAGTCCTGTATGCGCTAAATTTTCATGAGTCCTTTGTGGCACTTCTGAAATTCATGTATAGTTGAAATTTAGTTTTGGACATTTGCAACTGGAGGAGAGTTAAATATGCATTTTTGGGCTAGGAATGTTGAGGCGACACTAAAGAGTGTAATAAAAAAAAGGAAGAGAAACAGTGTAATCAAATTTGCATTTTGATAGAATATGTGAACAGTGAAATCAGCATATCTATGTTTTCTGGGGGGACTACATGTTCATAGCAGAGAAGACATGCATGTGGCACATATAATCGGGCTGAGCTATGCACAGTTTATAGTTTTAAATTGAAAGAGAACTCAGGTTGCTTATCTAGATGGAATGCCTTAGTTGAAGGATGCCATCTTAAATTTTTGTCAAGAGAGCTTTTTCATGTTTTAATTCCACGTGCTTTTCTTTCCAGTGGATGGTTGATGAGAAAGAACTCCGTGTTATTCATTACACGCTTGGTCCTCTTAAACCTTGGGACTGGTGGACTCATTGGCTTGTTAAACCTGTTGATGTCTGGCAGGTACTAATTCAATTTCAATATGATACATTATAAATGGTCTTATTCTGCTTTAGGTGCTGGGTAGATGTTATTTCTGTTCTTTCCAGTGACCAGTGACAAGATATCTTTTGTTGATACTGCAGAATGCCCGAATAAAGCTTGAAGAAACTCTTCCAGGGACTGGAGGGGGTCAAAATCCAAATGATGATCTTTTAGTCAAATTTCTTATTCTGCTTCCACTTGTGTTCTTTGCTTTCTGTTATTATCGCTCATCCTTGCAGGTTAGCAACTCTGGAAATTTCTTTTCCTATAGATGTTTATTAATATATAAATATATTTTATTATGGCTGACATCATAACCACAATATATATTACTACAGACACGATCACTATTTGATCATATCAGACATTTGTACTATAAGTTACGATCTGGAGGTGTACTTGGTTACTCTTCTGTTAGTTCCTCCACCATTAGCTCTAACCAACAGGTATGCTGTGCTGGCCACCTTTTTTAGTAATTATTGTTGGTGAATTACTGTATTTCTTCAGATAATCAGATTACAAGGATAACCTGTTGGATTTAGAATTTGTGTTATTATTGTATTTGTGGCCTATTTTGTTGTGCAAGATACGTAGGGGCTAAAGAAAAAGGAATGCATATTGCACAAGCAGGCATTACTGTGAAGTGTCGATCCTATCTTTGTTTGAAAAAATCTGAAGTGGGAGAATTTCTATAGTAAATTCAGACTGAGCTGCAATCACTTAGCTGCAGGGTTTCTGTAGGTTCTTAAGCAAATTCTATTTTTATCTATTAATTAACAATAATAATTATTTATCTTAATTATTATAAGGCTTTTCCACTGATATTGAGGTGAAAAGGATTTTTTTCTTTCTATTATGTTTTACATTTTGCTTTTTTTTGTTTTGTTTTTATGACTCAGTCAAGAACTCAAGATGCATGTTCTCATGTACATAAATAAAAGGAAATAAAAAAATTATAAGAGGAATACATACAGAATTCACAATTAATTTATGTACACGATACAAGCTGTCGGTTGTGTTCTGTGTTTCATTTTAGATCTTGGTCAGCATTCAAACATTTAACTTTTGACGATAATCTGATATATCTACTGCTCTAATGTATGGAAAACACAGCTTCCTAATGCAGCTCTGAGCAAAGTTCCTACCTTTCTGGTTGCAATGTCGGTGCTGTTTTGCTTTGCGGCTGCTCTAGTTTCTCTTGCTCTTTCATTTTCAATTGTGCCTCGACAAGTTATGCCATGGACTGGTTTCCTCCTTGTGTATGAATGGACATTCACAATATTCTTCTTACTGTTTGGAGGCTATCTGTATATAATCCATCGATGGGGGAAGTATGTGGCCCATCAATCATCATCTTTCATCTCACATCCTGAATCTTCAGATTATGATTCTAGAAAAGGTATATATATTACTTCAGCAAAATTACATAGTTGGGCTTTTTGGCAACTTGCATCTTTAGATTATTAGAGTTGTTGATGTTTGATTTGTTATCAGGTCATGTGCGGCAATTGTCATCTTGCGATGTTTCTACTTGTTTTTATGGCTTAGGGATGGCATCTCTTGCCCTGGCAATTCCTCTGTTACCTTGTCTCTTCGGAATTACTGCTCTATTTTTGAGGTATTTCATTATATTGTCCCCTTGTTTCTTTTGATATCTTTGCATTAATTTTTGGCATTTTCACTATGCTACTTTATAAATATTGATATCCTGAAGACTGAGCTACAGCAAAATATATTTGAACAAATTTGTTTCGGCCTTAGTTTAGATGGCATCCGCGGACAACTATTTGGCAGGCTTTTGATTTGTACATTTTGTTGGGTGTACTAAAAACTAATTGTTAACATGTGAGAAGATCACTACTGACTTACTGGTAAAGAAAACATCAGCACATTACAAAATTCATATGAAGGCCAAATATAAACTTGGGCAAATTTTATATTACTCCCCAGTGTTTTCCTAAAAAAAAAAAACCCTGTATTAACTAAATATTCTAAAAACCCCCTATGTTATGTATAATTCATCAAAAAAGTCCCTTTTTGAGAAAGTGAATTACAATTGCTAAAAAAGAGTGTATGATTCTTATTTTTACAATTTTTTATTATTTTTTAAATATAATTAATTTTTAAAAATAGTAGTTTAACCAGATACTATAATTTTCAAATAATATAAAATATATTTATATGTAAAAAAATACGTAACATAGGAAATTGTCAAAATAGCTAAAAAGTAGTAGTATAACCAAATACTAAAATTTTCAAATGATATAAAATATATTTATCTATAACAAAAATTGTAAAAAAAGATAAATCTTACTATCTTTCTTAGAAAGTGTAATTCACTTTCTCCAAAAGGGATTTTTTTGATGGATTATACATAACAGGGGGTTTTTAGACTATTTATTAAACACGGGGTTTTTTATTTTTCGGAAAAACACAAGGGAGTAATATGAAATTTGCCCTATAAACTTTTACAGTTTTACATACCGGCACTTGAGAAAAAAGTGATTATTGTAGGTTAATGATTGTTATTGTATTTCCTTGGAGAAACTGCTTAGATTGGAGGATAAGAAAAATAACGAGAAAATGATTCAGCTTGTAGTGGTCCAGTAATGTAGATTATTTTATATTTGAGAAAATCCCATTTATGGTTTGGCTTTCTTTTTTTAACATTTTAAGGACTTGTTCAGTGTTTGGGTGTTTGTCTTGGAATTAGAGCTCCTTGAAACTGAAGATCTTGAGAATCTAATTCCTATATTCTTGTGGCCTTATACTCATATAGTCATAATCCAAATGTATATCCCATGTTGATTAAGGCATAAAAAACACAGAGCTCTTCTGACGTTCAGTTACTCAACTAGGAATAGCCAAGCTTTCTGTCAAATAAGTAAAAAAATACCAATGTTTATAATTATTTTGTTAACCTTCCATATTAGAGATTTATTACCAGATCTCTGTATAATTACAATAAAATTGAATGGCAAAAAGCACGCAGATGATAAATTCTTTCATTTCACAAGATTGGACAAACATTTTTTGGAATACATCGATAACAAATAGATCACTGGATGTACTTTGGTGGGATGGAGGGAACAGTTAGAAAAGTTGGAAGTAAAAACCCATAAAATAGATACAAGTAAAGGTGGCTGAAACTGATTATTGCATTATGGATGCATTATGCAGTTGATAATGGTAGTTGTGGGATATTGCCTAGGATATATAAAGCCAATACACATCTCAAACCAGATAGAAAGAATTGTATAAATAACCAATTAACATTCTCTATAAATGTTGGTCGAATGTATCTCTAGTACTCTTGATGGCTTGCTATTGTTAAAAGATGGAACGAGCAGTTTGAACTACTAAGATACAAACAACTCATCCCTGATGAACTAACTCAACTACGATTAAATTGGTGTTGAAGATTAATCACGCACAACTGTGCTGTGGCTTGTGACTAGTCAATATATTCAGCTAATGTTCTTGTTATTATGCAAGCTTCCGTAAATTGATCCGACCTGATGTTGAATGCTCGTTGAGTGGAACGGTGTTGGCCACATGATTTTTCTTCATTTCATAATGCATGCATACCTTTTAACAGGTTAGGTTTGATGGTAGAAGCAGGCATTGTCTTGGCATCGTTTATGACCTGTGCTTCTGAACACCTCTCAATTAGAGCATTTGCGAGAGGTTTTGAAGACAAGGATTCACAGAGGACCAGGAATTTTGGTTCTATTATCAACAGCTAGCTAGGGATTCAAGCACTCAATTTTGTTGTAAGCTAATTATCAACAGCTAGCTAGTTTGTTTGTTTGTTCTTTTTTTTTTTTTTTTTTTTTTTGTCTCTGTAATTTATGGCTAAAACATTCTTTTAATTGTGGCATATTTCACAACCTTTTCTTCCCTCAGAGAATTAGTGAACTACCCTTTGACAAGAGGGCTGTAGTTTTACACGAAAGATTGTGTAGGGGTGGTGATTCTTGACACGATATCATTGCACAATATAGACACGAAAGGTAGTGTCTATGTTTATTGTGTTTGCATGATTATCGTATTGAAACGAGGATACATAAATGATTGCGACATTGCGTGGTTCCGTGTTATTTAATCGAGATGATAATCACCACCCAATTAATTAATTAATTATCCAATATTTATGTATTTTACGGTCTCTGGAATTTTAGAAATACTGTAGTTGATTCCAGTCACATGGAAGTTTTTCCGTATTATTATTTTACTTGTGTTTACTCTCAAAATCTTCATTTTTTTTGTCTATTTCTTTTTCTACTTTTTTAATTCCTAATTAGCTGTATAAATATAATACTTTTGATATTGAATTATTTAAAGTCCTGGCGCATGGACCTTCATGGTAAGTTTAGTTTCACAACGTTCTTACAATCGACATATGATGTGTTTTCTTAATAAAATACCACATTCTATTTTATTAAAGGTCATTTTAGAGTTTGAATTTTTGTTAAGTCACGAGTCATTTTAACGTTTAATTATACTCTATTTTTATGCTTATTCGTATCCAACTCGCGGTTCAAAATTCATATTATATTTTCTTTGTTTCACTCTCAAATTTATGATTTTAATACATATTATTATAAATTAAAAATTAATTATAACATAATTGACCATATTCAATTCAATATTTATCAACAAAAAAATTAAACTTATATATTTTTCAAATTCTAATTATATATATAAAACAAAAAAACACTAATAATTACTTATAACTGAAAACTAAATATTAAATATTATCCCTAAAAAACAAAAAAAAATTATAAATTCTAATTGGGTGGAATCTATCCCAATTGTACAATTAATTAAAATTTGAGAGAAAAATAAAAGAAAAATTAATTAATTTGGAGTGTGGTATACTTGTTTCTGTCTCATTATTTTATTTTTTTACCTTATTCTTACAAACTTTATTCAGTATTATTAGTTATTTTTAGAATGATACTAGATAAAAATCTAGGGCCAGTCCTGATGATAGGCTCAACATGCATGTGCTTAGGATCCCAAAAATTTAGAAGTACATTTTTTTAAATAGATATGTATAGATGTGGCCTAAAATTAAATATAAGGAAGAAGAAGAAGAAGAAGAAGAAGAAGAAGAAGAAGAAAGGACGAAGGAAAAGCGAGAAAGAGTCATTCATATAGTTGATAGTTTTCTCTACATAATTGATCAAGCACGATTTTCATTTCAAGAACATATTGAGCAATTTAAGAAATATGAAACCAATTTTAGATTAGTTAATGATCAAAGTGGAAAAGTTAAACACCGATTCAAATGATAATTTATTTATGGAAGTTAAATCTTGTATAAATTTTGAGTAACATTTGAAGCACAACGGGCATATACACATTATTGGATTGACAATGTTATCAATTGAAAGAAAAAAATTAATCAGTTAGATTACAAAAACACGATAAATATTTGTCTCTTCAACTGAGAGACATGTTGTATTTAGATGAAAGAATATTTTGCCTATTTTGAAATATTGTCATGTTACCGATATATTAGTTTTTTTTTTCTTGATTTAGACTATTTTTTAATATTTTTTCATGATAAGGACCCATTTTTAAGGTCTCGCTTAGGGTCCTGTGAGACACAGATCCGGCCCTGCAAAAATCCAAAGGAGTCTTGATTAATTAATTAATATAATGGCATGCTATGATTAGTTACACATATATATAACAGATTGGTGCAATATGATTTATATTTGGAATTGGGAATCATAGATCGACTCATAGCTAATCCATCATCTCATGAAGAAATTTGGAATTTATATTGTACAGACAAGTGTCAAGTGGATAAGAAATATATTATTTGATTCTTGTGACAGCACACCAAATTAGTTTGTCTCATTCGTTTTTCCTAAGTAGAATCATCACTTTTGGACTTAAATATTTGAGTGACTCATTAAATTTTATTTTGAATATATATATAATCTTTAGATTCTGATTTCTTTATTGATGAAGGACTAATGTACATCTGATTCTATTTCGAAGGTAGTTATTAGTCTATTCTCATACTATCTGGTAAGCACATAGTTCCCTCTAATTTTTAATTGTGCTTTCAATTTTATTTATTTATTCAATTGCCAATGTCAATTTAGGATTCATGGGCTAATAAGTGGAATAGATAAATTATCTGTTTAATTAATATGCATGTTTTATGAGTTCAAATTTCATGAACCGTATTTTAAATCAAGCTATCCGAAATACACTCATATTATAACAAAACTGCTACTCATAGCTAAAGAAAAACATTCTCAAAAGGAGCTAGTGATATGACAACAGACAGATATGCTGCATTCTAAATTAAGTTGTACAAATTTATATGGATGATATAGATATTATATAAATGTGTCATAGAAAAATCATTATATGGAAATTAATTAAATCCAGGTTGCTTGGGCAAAGGAATCAATAATTTGCATATAAGAAAATTTGCAAAAAGATTCCTCAAGCTAACATTATAATTCTAAGGCAGTGCTACAACCTACAAGAAGCATATACTCTCACATAAAATATTAATTAGTGAGGCTTTGAAGGCAAGTTTCTTAGGGTCATTATCATTACACTTATTTTTCATTACCATACATCTTATAAAAATATGATAATTTTCTCTCCGGAATGCACAAATAGTGGAGGCTGACGACTGTGTTAAAAAGAAATATCTCAAATTCGAAACTCATGATTCCATCTTTTTCAATTCAAAAAATAATAAGATATAGTGATAATTTTATGATCTCATGTAGCAGGGGTTGTGGGGATTTCAAAATAAATTAATCTATACTAACTCTCCACAATTTGACAAGTAAATTTCGATTTTGGTTCCACGGGATATGCGTTAGTCCACTTTTGATCCCGATACAATTATTTTTAGTCCTGAATTGTGTAATTTCGATTTTGGTTTCACTTTTGACCTTAAAATCGTCGAACCAAATTCGAAAACCACCATAAATCTATGAGACTAAAATTAGACATTTATTTTTAAAAAAGAACAAAAAATGATAATATCGGAATAAAAAATGGACTAACGCATCTCTAGTGGGACTAAAATCGAAAGTTACTCACAATTTGACCCAACCATTATAATGGCATATATAGCACATAGTTAATTAAAGGTCTAACACAAATAAAAGTTTAATAAAGGAATGGCTCAATTATAAGGTAATGTTTGGTATACTGGTATGGATATATCCACATTAATAAAATTTGGATTGTTTTGAAAGATAATTGCGTATTATCTATTTTAATTGTGTGTTTGGTTATTAAGATAAATGTACTAAGATTGTTTCACACATCTGTTTGGTACATTGTTTTATTTGGTAGACTAACTTCTGGAATGAGTAAATTAGTTTAGGCAATGTTTGGTAGCCTAGATAAAGGCACATATACTAAGATTGTTACGCCAGAAACTGTAACTGAGGGGGGCGTCGGATACATTGTCCAGCCGAATCAGTAAATTATACCCCGGGCCTCGCGTTAGGACCGGGCCTCGCGTGAACGAGCAATGGCTACCAAACACACGGTTCTTGCTGGATACCTTTACCAATATGCATTTATCCAGGCTACCAAACATTGCCTAAGTGTACAACTAGTTTCTAAAAAAAAAGTGTACAACTAGGGCTGTAAACGAACAAAGCCGCTTGCAAATTATCTGGAACCCGGTTCGAAAAAAGCTCGTTCGGAGCTCGTTCATTTTCTAAACGAGCCGAGCTCGATAAAATTATCTAGCCAAGCTCCAACAAAGTAGTATTTGACTCGGCTAGCTTGCGGACATATTTTAGCTCGAGCTTAATTGAACATGTTCGTGAATATCATAAATATTTTGAATAGGTAAATTGAATAATTTTTTTTTTCTAGCTCGAGCTCAAATATATAAATTAAACAAGCTTTTTTTGAGCATTTGAGCTCATGGATCATGGTTGATTAATAAATTTTCGAGCATATCAAGAGCTGAGCTCGAAGTGAATTTGAACAAGAGAAAAAAGCTCGAATCAAACTCAAACTGAACACATACTCAAATATTCCTTAACGAGCCGAGCTCAAATATCACGATATCCAATTTGATTCTGTTCATTACAACCCTACGTACAACACGTACAACACCAATCTTAAACATACAAAAGGTGTAAATTTAAGTATCTATCTAAGTATTATATATCCCTTATTTTTCAAGGACATAATTTTTATATTAGAACGAGTGGTTACTATAAGATCCCCACTCACATGCAAAGGTCAAGTGTTTAGAGGTGGAGATGTGCATTATATTAATATATTTTGGTTTATGACAACTAAGTTAACATATAGTTATAGCCAATAATTTTTGTCTCCATAGTGATTCTGATTGATTATTTAATCATTAGTTTTTTTAATTGCAAACCATGGGCGTTTCGACATCTAGTATGAACATTACGTCTATTAATAATATAAAATATATAGTTAAATATAAGATTATAAAGGAAAGTGTGAAACGATTTGCGGTCCTTAAATGAACCAAAAATAGAATGCTTCATCCATTTCTAAATAAGTGTTATTCTAATATTTTAATTTTATTTCACAAAAAATGTCATTCTATAAATTCAAGACATAAAATTCACATTTTTCACATATTTATCCTCATTTAATGCATTCAAACATGTTTATTTAACTTATTTAATGTATTCACACAAGAATATATTAAATAATTTAATTAATTTATTAATTTATGTCATTCATCAAAAGTGACATTTATATAGAAACGGAGTAAGTATAATTCATATATTATACTCCCTCCGTCCCAATTATATAGTCTCATTTCACCTTACACGTAGATTAAAAATATTTATGAAAATAAGATATTAAAGCTAAATTTTCAACAATACCTTTATTTAATATTTATGACTTTCAAAATTTAAGCTGTTAGGTTTTTAATTTTCACTAATTAATAAGGGTACATTTGTACATTACCATGAAAATTAATGCTACTTATAATAATGTGACTATATAATTGAGACACCTAAAAATAGTAATGAGGACTATATAATCGGAACGGAGGGAGTATTCATTATTATTGTATTTTTGCTGTTATGGTTATTCTTGTTAGTTTTTTATTCATTATTTAATAACCAATCAAGAAACGACGAATAATACAGGAAACCAAACGGCCGCTTCAACTTCAACCCACGTATACACCAGTCACTTTTTTATTTTGTTAAAATCGTTTTATATAAAATCTATTTCTAAGTATCACGATTATATTTTAAAAAAATTATGTTATTATTAATTGTTATATTAGGTTTAATTTTACTTAATATAATACATAAAAATATTTTTATAAGAAGAAATACTTAAATATGAAAAAATAATAACACATTCATAAAAATTGCAATAACTTAATTAAAAGACAAATAGCATAAAATACATTACATGAAAATAAAAGTATCATAACATATTAACAATACATAAAAATGCAACTCAAACATGTACTACAATATTTTCAATTATTTTAAATTTAGATTATATTATATTTTATTATAGTGAAAAATTAAACATAAATATATGTAAAAAACATATCTGCCATATATGCAATTAGACAAAAACTTGTATGAGACCGTCTAACGGGTCACTTACGTTAGACGGATCTCCACTGACCCGATCCGGTTCCGACCCGACCCGTCATATATATATTAAAAAAAAAAAAATCAATTCAGAATTGAAACCCACCGCTCACTCTCCATCGCTCCCCACTCTCCCGCGATTCTCTCCAGCCCTAACCACCGGCGAATCTACATTCTAACCGGCGATTCTCACAACTTTCCGACCACCGGCGTTCCATTCACAACCTAAACCGGTTCTGCGATGTTAACATCTCCGGCGCCGACTCGCATTTGATAGTGTAAGTTTATTTAGGGCTTTTTTCTAATTTAGGGATTTGATTTTTTTCCTTCAATTGAAAGTTCCGGAATGGCTTCTATCAATCTTTTTTTTTAATTGTCGTCAGTCTCTCTCTGACCCTGTGTTGTCTGTGTACTTTCTCGATTTTTCTTTTTTTAGTTTTTTTTCCGTCCTGAACAAACTGTTGGATCTTCGATCTGAGAGGAACAGTAGGCTTTTCTTATTTCTTGATTTTTTTTGTGGGTGCATTTTTAGCTAGCTGATTGAAGGTTGTTCATCAGTGTGGTGATGCTTGATTGATCGATCGATAATTGTGCGGTCATCGAGAATTTGTTGCTGGTGATCGAGAGTTGGCGATGTTGGGGCCATTGGATAGGTTTACGAGGCATTGTAAGTAAAGCTGTTCGGTTTCTTTATTGTTCTTGATCTGCATTCGTTGTTAATTAGCTGCGCTTTTGTTTAGCTTTTGAGATTTAGGAGTTTTTGTTTAATGTGTGAATGAATACGAGCATAATTAGGTTTAAGCTCTTTGGGGTTGTCAATTTGATTTTTTGAGTATTTAATTAATTGTTAGTTTTGATTTACCGTTTATGGTTTCTGAGCAAGGGCAGTTTAGTAGAATTCAATTATCCTTTTCATGTTCATCGTTTTAGTTGTCAATAATAAAATTTTGATAAGATGTATTATATTTGTTGAGGATTTATTTATTTTATTATTTGTAAAGTAATTCTTCACAATATTTGAAGTACAGATCTTGACCTTATCTACTGATATTTGATGTTGAAGTGGAAAACTCTTCATAAATTTGACAGCTACTCGTGTGTTTGACAAAGCTAAGCATGCACATATTACAACCTCTTAGCCTTTATTTAATACCCGTGAAACTATGTACAGGTTGTCCATTTGAGGAGATGGAATTCAGATTTGTTGTTGGTAACTATGACTATCAGATCAATAAATTCAACTTAAAATTGAATATAAAATGGCATTTATACTTTCCATCAGGTCTATATCTACATTTATAAAATGCAAAATAACCATCACCATACATTAGTTGGTCTGTACCTATGTAAAGTTCTAAAATGCATGCTTTACAGTTTCTAGTTATCCTTGTGTGACTGGGTTTTATTTTGTGTATTAAATAAAGGCTAAGAGGCTGTAATATGTGCATGCTCAGCTTTATTAATGTATATACACACATTAATTCCTTTCCAGGTTTATGATGATGAATGGTTGATTTCCAGTTTCATTTGTGTTGTTTTGTTTGAGACATTAGTAGTGATTGGTTTTGTTTGGATCATAGTGATGATATGTTCTTGGTTTTTGCTCATTTTCTGGCCGGAGTAGTGATTTATTTATTTACTCCACAAATAAATTTTCATTTTACCTGCATTGTAGTTCTTCACAATATTTGAAGTACAAATCTTGACCTTATCTATTTGAAATAGTGATACTTGACAGGTTTTTAGTGATACTTTTATGTTAGTTAGTGATACTTACATCATTTTGTGATACTTATTCTTACCTAGTGATACTTTATGTTTATTTAGTGATACTTTTACATTCTTCAGGTTTATCTTTACTTATGACTTACTGATTCCTGACTTTTATAAGTAGGGATGCCTATTTTTTTAATAATGATACTTTGATGTTAATTAATAATACTTTGTTGTTACTTAGTGATACTATTTTACTTATTACTTATTTTTACATTCATTGGATAGTGATATTGTATTTTTGAAATAGTGACACTTGACCGGTTTTTAGTGATACTTTTATGTTAGTTAATTAGCGATACTTACATCAGTTTGTGATGCTTTATGTTTATTTAGTGATACTTTTACATTCTTCAGGTTTATCTTTACTTATGACTTACTGATTCATGACTTTTATAAGTAGGGATTCTTATTTTTTAAATAGTGATACTTTGATGTTAATTAGTAATACCTTATTGTTACTTAGTGATACTATTTTACATATTGTTACTTTTCATATTGCAGTGAACATGATGATGAGCAATCTGATGAGAGTGATCATAACAATGCTGAAGATTCTTGCTCTGAACATGAAGTCAAACAATGGGTGAGATTACTAGTTATTAATTGTTGGAGTTCTTGATGTTGTAATTTGTAGAGTTTTGTAGAATAATGATTGATGTACAGGGGATTTGTTTCCAACTTATTAGTGTGATGCATACAATAATGGAGATGGAAATATTCTATGTAGTTTTTTATGTTCTCATTTTTTTATGTTTTATGTACAACTGTATTCCATCTTTTTTGTGGGTTGTTTACCACGAGGATCACTCTCAGAAGATCATAACTCGAATCAATTGATAATAAAAGATCTCTTGGTCTTTGAGTCAATTTTTTTCTTGTATATAATTTTGGGATATTTTTATATATAGTAAATGATATTGTTATTATCTATGAGACGAAGTATGGAGTGAAGTATCATTAACTCATGTGCGAAGTATCATACAATATTATCCATGATTAAATATTAATCATCATGTATCAATAACATTAGCTATGAAATGAAGTATCATTAACAATGAAGTTAAGTGTTATTAGATATAAATTTGACAAAATATCATTAACTATTAAGTGAAGTATCATTACATATATAACTGGTGAAGTATCATTAGCTGTGTGTGAAGTATCATTAATTAGGGATGAAGTATCATTAACTCGGAAGTGGAGTATAATATGACATTATTGATGATTAAACATTAATTATCAAATCAAGAATAGATAAATATCATTAACTATGAGTGGAGTATATCATTAACTCAAGTATCATTATTTATGAGGTAAAATATCATTAACTCACATATAAGTATAATTATTTATGGGGTGAAGTATCATTGCCTGTGAAGTGGAGTCTCATTACTATGGAAAAAAGTATCACTAATTGTATAAGAAAGTATCACTAATTGAAGAAAAATATCACTAATTGCGGAAGAAAGTATCACTAATTATGGAAGAAAGTATCACTAATTGCAAAAGAAAGTATCACTAATTAGAAAGAAAAGTATCACCAATTGCAGAAGAAAGTATCACTAATTAGAAAGAAAAGTATCACTAATTGCAGAAAAAGTATCACTAATTACAAAAGAAAGTATCACTAATTAGAAAGAAAGTGTCAGTTTAAAACATAATCTCAAATTAAGAATCGGGTCTATGAATACAATAAAAATTCATTCTTGAGTAAAAAAAATTATTTCATTATCATAGATAAAAATATTATTGGTTACAAAATAAAGTATCACTAATTACAAAAGTAAGTAACACTAATTACAAATAAAAATATCACTAAAAATCTTCAACACCCATCAATTAGACTATTGTACGTCACTCTATTTGGAGCTACATTTCTGTTCGACATTTCATTGAACAGCTTCTGGGCATCCGCCACTCTCCTCTCCTTACACAATCCACAGATCAAAACATTGTACACAAACTCATTCGCCCTAATCCCACATTTCTTCATTCCATTTATCAGCTCAAAACCTTTCTCCAAGTCCCTCAATTTCACCGCGGACTGCCATTAATATATGTAGTGGGAAAATAACATTAGAAATTCATAACTTCAAACTACAGATCTTATCAAATTCAAAAGACAATCACATACCCACATGAACTAAAATAAGACTATTATCTAGTTGAAGCATTTCGTCGAACAGTTTCATGCTACTATCATGAACAATCGCTATCATTCTCACCAAAAAATAAATTTTAAATTGACCGGAAACAACATGGATTTCCCAATTATGTGAAAACAACACGATTTCAATGTAATAAAGAATATTAATTTCGTTTCAAGCAAGGATTACTATCATTAGAGAAAGTATCACTAAATATCATAGAAGTATCACTAATTTACAAAAATAAAGAATCGAAGTAAAGTAGTACTTACTCTCAATTTGCAACATAACTGATTCATCCTCGTTCATGGATGTTGTTTCTACATCTTCAACATTGTCTTCATTATCAAGTATAACAATATCTGAAATTTATAAAATTTAAATCACTTTTAGAATTACTATAACACTAATAGATTACTAAATCCAATATTGTCAACATGCAAACAATTGCACATAAAATCAAACCAGCACCCACACAGATGTAAAGTGTTTAAATAATGCACAGGTTGTAGAACTCGGGTGTTGTGAAATTAAATTCTCTCTGATCCTATCTCTGAATAACTAAATATTCCTGTAGCAGAGCAGTCATAATATGTCCGTGAACTATAAAAAATAATATTCAATTGCTCCTACTTGAATTTAACCGTGGAGCAACTGAGCAAGGAGCATATAAACCAAATTGAATAGAACTTAGATTATAACAATAGACAAGATCAAGCATAATTTCATACAATCTTGTAGAAACTGTCCTAACATAATATATGAGATCCAAAGCAGTCATCATTTACTTGATTAGGTATTTTGTTTTCATATTTCTCGCACTTTCAATTTTTTTGGCTAATATATATCATTAGATTAGGTGTGCATCAAGAAAAATTCTCAAACTCTACAGATTGCATCTCATAGTGTACAAGATATGAACAAAATGCTGTATTAGACAACCAATTATTCAATTAAAAAAAGGCATAAAATTTCCCCTTCCTTCTAATCACAAAGGAGTATTCTTCTATTAGCATATTATCGAACAGTTTGAATGCAAAATTTGATATACCTAATAAATGGTTAAAAATTGAAACAAAATTACAAATCTTCTAAAATAAGAACACATACCTGTCGTTGCTATTGTTTCTTCGCCGGAATTGACCGGAATTCCACCGGAAGGAACCTTGCTTATTTTTTTCAAATTATCCATTGAATCATTCAAAAATTGCCAGAAGGTGAATCGCCGGTGGTTTTAATCTCGATTAGCTAGGTTTCAGATGGTATTTGCAGTGTTGAATGGTCGGAAATCACAAGGTGGGAGGAGATTGCGCGGCGAGCTGAAGGCGTCAAAAACCTAGGTCATGAGCTGGGGGGAGAAGCCGCAAGCGGGGGGATAAAAATCTATTTTTTTTTAATATATATATATATATGTGAACGGGTCGGGTCGGAACCGGGTCGGATCAGGGGAGATCCGTCTAACGTAAGCGACCCGTTAGACGGTCTCACCCAAGTCTGCCCCATGCAATTAATACTTTGATAAAAAAAAATATTACATTATAAAGTGAAATGTATAGGTAATGGTTGAAGATGAATTTACTTTTACACTATATTTCTATATTTTTCTTTATAATAGTGTAAATTTTACACCTAATTAAAGTTGAGGAGATCATTGGAGATGCTATTAGAACAATCTTCTATTCTGCCAATTATCTTAAATATACGCCTACCATGAAAAACAAATTACAGTAAAATTTATATACAGTAATATGATCGCGATCAGAGAAAAATATTGTTATAGGGAAATTATTTTTAAACAGAGGTTTATATATAATGTTTTTAAAAACTAATATACATTATACATACGCCACTTGAAAATGCGTCCATTCATATTCTAAAACACGTGAATTTAAAAGATAAATAAGATTCGTGAATTTTTTCCCTACACATTAAAAAAGATTTATGAATTTTTAAAAATCAAATGTATATGTACATCTTTCATGTGCATTTTGTATACATATTAGATTTAGAAAATTCATTCATGTACTTTGTATCTAGAAAATGTTAAAAAATGTACGTTTCATATCATCTTAAGTTTAATGTAACATAATTAAATAATTCTATAATTTTATATAAATATTTACATATATTTGAAATTTAATGTCATTTTATTACTATATGGAGATAAATTTCTTAAGAATTATCCTAAAAAAAAACACCGGAATATTACAATGTAGAATTTATTCTTATATATAATTGATCTTGAGTTGAGACCATAATTTTTTATTACTATAAAGAGATTATTCTTATATAGATGTTTTACTGTACTAATTAATTGTTATTAATAAAATCAGTACGTATTAATTCAACTATGCCATGAACGTATTTTATTTATATAAATCAGAAATTTATGCTGATCTGACTTATTAAATATCTGTTTAAGAAAATATGCACATAAATCTGATTTGCCAACTCAGCAATTACTAGTGAAAATTGGTCGGGTATTATATTTATTAAAACACCACAAATATTAAATACTACTCCCTCCGTCCCAATAGCAAGGTCCACTTGCTATTAGGCACGGAGATTAAGAAAAAGTAGATTAGATTAAGGAAAAGTAAATTAGTTATTAAAGTAGTGGGTAAAATAGGTGGGGTCCATTTCTTTAAGGAGTATTATAATAAAAAGTAATATAAAGTAAGTGAGGCCCACTTTGATGTTGACATTAATTATTTCCATATATGGAAGTGGACTTTGCTATTGGGACAGCCAAATAAGGCATTGTGGACCTTGCTATTGAGACGGAGGGAGTAATATTTTATTATTATTGAAATGTCAATTTTTTTTTTTTTTTTTTTTTTGAGGAAAGTCAAATTATTTTGTTAGCACGCACTAATTTACCATTTCTAGAATATAAGGGTAAGAAACCAAATCTCATCCCTAATTTTCAGGTTAATTTCACTTTTAATCCCACTAGAATATGATCAAAATACTTTTGGTCTCATATCTTTCGTTTTTGATCTTATAGTTTATTAGCTCGACACTTTTGATTTCAAGTATTTTTTTTTCCGACATTTTTAGTCTCAAGCGTAGTGTGTGTGTGTGTGTGTGTGTATTCAAAGGACATTTTGGCTTCATTTTTTCATCAAATCATTAAGAAAAAATGAGAAAAATATCTAGTAAAAAATTCAGCATAATACCCAACAAAATAATATAATATCTTGAAAATTTTCAACAAAATATCAAGCAAAATGCCCAACAAATATTCAGCAAAATGCCTAACAAAGCCATTTCAACTTCTTGTCAATATACGATTTTTGTTCAACAAAATTCTTGACAAAATATATGAAAAAAAAACGTTGAAAAAAATATAAGAAAAAATATGCTGTTAGTTTTAGGCTTAAAAATATTGAAAAAAATTATTTGAGACAAAAAATGTCGAGCTAATAAACTATAAGACCAAAAACGTAAGATATGAGACCAAAAATGTCGAGCTAATAAACTATGAGACCAAAAATGAAAAATATTAGATCAAAAGTGTTTTAACCCTATTCTAATGGGACTAAAAGTGAAATCATCCCCTTAATTTTCTCACCCAACATGGGAAATCCCCCTAATTTTCTCACCCAACATGGGAAAAGGAAAAGGAAAAAGAAAAAAAAAAAAAAAAATCACCTTCGAACTCAAGAATCTTACACTGTCCTTGAATTCGTACGATCATCATTATATTGGCATCTGTCTCACTAATCCACTAACGATAAAGGTCTGTTTGGCACGCACCTACCCACCTATTATTAACCCAAATATACTTTATATATTTTCTGCGGAAAATTAATAGTACCCAACTCCATAACAGTTGTGTCTCATCAAAATAATATTTGGGTAATATCCCAATATCTATGATATAATTTTCCATTTTCTTCTCTATTTTCTTTTGTATATGATTTTTTATTAAATTTAAAATTTTTAAGTTTTCAAAGAAGAACATTTTTTTTTTTGGCTTTAGTCTCTTAGTACCTTTAAGTACTTTTTTTAATAAAAAAAAAGTCCCTGTAAGAGCAAAATTGAGGCACTTTTATACTAATTTAGATCCCTAAAAATAATGGTGACATCTACAATCAACTAAATCCTTAAATCAAGGTCAATCTCCATCATGAGGTTAATTGTTCTGGAACTTCATATATTGCAAAAAAAAAAAAAGCTTTATTTGTTAGGCGAATTCAATCTTATCTCTAAAATGTAACATCAATCTACTTGGAAGTAAATTTATAATGATGACAATAATGGAAAGTAACGTCCATGATGGATCTAGATATAATTATACTACTAATTTGTATTTTATTTATCTTTTTATATATATATATATATATATATATATATATAAATTAACTTTAATTAAATAAGGTATTTGGCACCGGTTATTGGGAGAAGCTTATAATTACGTTTAGAATAATGCTAGCCAGCCAGATTCTGGCTAGCCAGAATCTAATTTTTTAATGATTAATAAAATTGTATTATTAATAAATTAATTATATTAATTATTAAATGTTATGTTTTTACTATATTATCCTTCTATCATGAAATTAGTGATTTGTAATTAATTATTAAAATCACTCCAGAAGCGGATCGGAAGAAAGGGACGCAGCTTCATCTTCTTTCTTTTCTTCTCTTCTTTATTTTTTTTTCCATCTTCGATTTCTTCTGAATTGAAGCGCATGTAGAGTTGCCCTAATTATTATGGAGGGCATCAATGTAAATTTATTGAATAATTAGTATTTTATTAATTAAATTAATTAATTATTAGCCAGAATCTGGCTGAAAATCACTGCTCTTAAGTTTACGCAACTTATAAATCGTAAAAGTATTCTAGTCATATCCAGTTTTATATCATTCTACCAAGTAAACTGAGTTCTTGATATAAAGTACATATTCTTTATTTATTTATTGACAAATAACTCTCAGATACTACCTATCAAATTCAAAGCTAAGGGAAACTTATCCTACACTATTTGCATGGTTATTACAAAGTAAAATATAAAATTAAAATAGATCTAGCAATTAAAAATCTCATACGCATCTCATAATAATTCAAATTACAAGTTGCAAATTAAAGCACATAACTTTTTTTGGGGGGTTAATCAAATAATTAGTAAGATTAGATTCCTCAAGCACTATATTTCTTTTGATATCTATAATAAAAGGGAATAAAATTTCCTTCCCAATCTTTTCGGACAAGTGTGCAATTTCTTATTGGATACGGGGCTTAGCCAATAGTAACTAGTAAGTCCAAAAATAGAGAAAATTCATGTATATCCACATATTATAAAAGTGCTATATAATAAAATATTATCGATTAAATCGAATACACTCGTAAGTCATAAATCATAATGATGTCAAATTACCTCTCTTTTTATGTCTAATAAATAAATTGCTTCTTTTTCCTCCCCCTTTTTGTGGATAATATTTAACAAATAAAAAACCAAGAAATGTATCATTATCCAAAATATTGGCAAAAGTTCTGGAAAGAAACAAAGGTGGGCCGCCTAAAACTAAAACAAAAGTTGAACGACAGAGACAAAGTGAACAATAATTGAGTTCAATTTGGCGCATGTACAGCAATATATATAGTACTCTAACTGTACTTTATTTTTCTCATGAAAAAATAAAAATATTTTCTTTTTTATTGTTGTCAAATGTTAGAAAAACGAACTTTTAGAGGAACATAACCACAATTTTAAACAATTTTACTATTAATTATATACATTTGTAATTTGAATAATATGTATTAACCATTTATTTTGTCATTTTGGTATTTATCTGAAACATGAATTGAAATTTTGGTACGTTACACTAATTAGATTACATAAAATAATACTGAATTGAAATTTAATTTTATATCACATTTAATATCTATGCAAAGAAGAAAAAAAGATCAGAAGTCAATATGAGGCGAAAATTAATAATATTATATATAATATTTTTATTAATTTTTATATGTTTATTTAGTTTTGGAATCTTATGAAATCTAAAATTAGATAAAATATTTAAATAATAAAGACATATTATATGATAAACATCAAGAGTCTTTGGCAACAAGTAAATATCTTTGAAAAGATATATATCAATTTTCAATAGCCAATGAGATAGTGCCATGCCAATCCTAGATCTCTCTCCCTACCCCTATAAATAGGGGCCTCCATATCAGTTGAAAACACATCGGAAGTCAAAATTGAAGAGCTCAAGAAGTTGGAGAAAAATTCTCTACGAAGTTCTCTCCAACATTCAAGCCGTTCTTCGCCGGAGTCATCTCAAATCCAGCGTCCGATCCAGAATCAAGGTTCTGAAACCCTCCAGACAACGTTATAAAGTCTCAATATTCAAGGTGTTCTAGCAAGATTCAAGTCGTTCTTCGTTAGAATCACCTCAAATCCAACGTTCAATCCGGAATCAAGATCGTCGGGCCCTGGTTAACGTTATCAAGTCCAAATACCAAGTCAAAGAAGATCGATGATACAAATCTTCCCTGAAAGCTTCGAAAACCAAATCCAAATACCAAGTCAAAGAAGATCGATGATACAAATCTCCCCCGAAAGCTTCAAAGACTATTTGAAGATCAAGTTTTGAAGAGAAGAATCAGAGAAAAAATAGAGATTGGATCTATGAAATTACATTTTGATCTGAAAATCATCTGAATTGTACACATTTTGTGTTTTACCAAATTAAATACAAAAATTTTATGTTACAAATTTTGGCACGCCTAGTGTGACCATCTCTACCTCTCATCTCTCCTCTTCACCAATTTTCTCAAGCATCAAGATGTCTACAATTCTAGAAAAACAAATTACAAATTTGACAAAGCGGGCCGAAGGACTTGCCATGCGAATACAAGAACGGGATGCTCAATTTTTGAAGCTGAAAAAAAAAATGATTGTTGCTACTTGTGGCGAGCAAGTGGATGAAGATACTGAAGTTGAAATATCTACAAAGCTACATGCCAACAACAATGAAAAATCTACAGCCAAAGAAGTTGAAGTATCGTCTGATGGATTAATACAAATTGATCAACTCAAAGATTTCTTACTCTCAATACAAATTGATACTCAAAGATTTCATACTGGAAACAATTAAAGACAAGTCTAGAGAGAGCCATAAATCACTATGGACTTACAACAAGGCATATGTTACAAATATATTTAGGGTACCTGCAATGCAGGTTCTTCACCAAGTTTCAAGGATTCGGAATCCAACTTCTGATGGAGATATATAGATCTTGATATATTATTTAGTTTATATTTAGGATTTGATCATTATTTAGATTGCATTATTAATTAGGAATTTTATCTAAACTAGGTTTTATGTTTCTTGTCTTTCAAGTTTCTCTATATTATAAATAGATGGATCCATATTGTTACTAGGGGAGTTGAAGTTTTATAAAAAGTGTGATATTTAAGTGCAATTCGGTATTTTTGCGAGAATTAACGACATTGTTCTTTGTGTTCTTTCGGGTATTCTCAGAATCAACGGATGATACACGCTTCTACCTGCATCAAAAAGTGTGATATTTAAGTGCAATTCAGTATTCTTGCGAGAATCAACGACATTGTTCTTTGTGTTCTTCCGGGTATTCTCAGAATCAACGGATTATACACGCTTCTATCTGCATCAGTTGGTATTCAGAGTCAGTCTACGCTCCGTTCGTTGATCCTGATATACCGATTCATGTAGTTAAAGGTTCCATGGTTGCTAATATCTTCCATGGTTTGTTTCCTGACAATTTTTCATTTTCAGACGATGTTGTCGACGATGGTTATGATGGTCCACCGATTTTTGATGAAGAGGTGGATATCTTATTTTTGGCGAAACTCATCTTATTGATGATTTGGGGGTCCATGGGTGATGACTAGGATGGTCCTCCGATCTTTGATGATGAGATGTTGTTCATGCCTTGTGACAATGTTGCATTGATATGCTATGACTTTAAGAAAGTGTATCCTACCGACTACCGTGGTTACACCACGAGCAGATGTACCACCATGAACCCACTTTCCCTGGTGCTTGCTGATATTACACAGTTGTTCGTGAGTGCTCGCATTTTTATAGATTTCGTGTTTGTGTTTTCAAACACGAAACATGCGGATTATTTGAGGAGTGATACATCAATATATCATCTAAATTATGCATGTTCGGAGGATGCGGTTGCAGATCGTTTTTGGCGTGCTTTTCTGACTTCCAATTTGAGGACGAATCGTGTCAAACCCCGAGTGAATGATGGAGATATATCAAGAATAGATCTTGATATATTATTTAGATTATATTTTAGATTTGATTATCTATTTAGATTGCATTATTAATTAGGAATTTTATCTAAATCAGGTTTTATGTTTCTTGTCTTCCAAGTTTCTTTATATTATAAATAGATAGATCCATATTGTTATTAGGTGAGTTGAAGTTTTATAAAAAGTGTGATATTTAAGTACAATTCGGTATTCTTGCGAGAATCAACGACATTGTTCTTTGTGTTCTTCCGGATATTCTCATAATCAACTGATTATACACGTTTCTATCTGCATCAACTTCCATGCAATGTAGCTGCTTACCTGGAGGATTTTCAAGAAATGGGATTCCATACAAGGAACCCAAGTCCATAGAGTAAAAAGTAACTTGACTGGAGTCCACTGCTCATTTTTTGTCCGCCTCATTGATTTTTTTTTATTTGGAGTGTGTGTGTGTGTGTGTGTGTGTGTGTGTGTGTGTGTGTGTGTGTGTGTGACCACTGCTAAATTAAATTCTCCAAAAAAAATATACAATATACGGATAAAAATGTAACCGTTGCAACAATGACTATTTCTAATTTTTCCCTATAAATAGAAGTTCAATTACCCCATTTTTTCATAATTTTCAGATTATTTCTCCGTTACCATTATCATATTTTCCATCTCTTCAAAAAATTTAGATATAAAGATGGCTGACAAATACGGTGGTCCATTTCCAATTTTTTTTGGAATGTCAAATACGCAAGGGAATTCAAGCTCTCAAAATTCTGAAAATCATCCCAATTCTCAATTCCCATCTATTCTATAATATTAATTATTTGCTATTGAGATGTCGACAGAGATGTCGTCAGAAATAAATAATATAGAAATAGTTGTTGCTAACTAGCCGTTAGCTATAATAATTATTTTGTCTATAAATTAAAGTTCACTTTATGCTCTTTTCATTCTCAATCAAATCTCCACTCTAACTTTAGCTAAATTCATTCTACAAAAATTCTCTTTTGTCATCAAAATGTCTTCCAAAAAATAAATAATTCGTGATTTCGTGAGGAATGAAATACTGGAAGAAGGAGATGAACTCGAATTGATGGTGCTTGATCATCTTGAGAAAAAAGAACAACGACTTCATGCGACTCAAATTTCACAAGGCTAAGTAGCAATGAAACACACCACCAACTCCGAACCGATTTAGTCGAGCATATTTGGGCACGAGAAAAATGCGATTAGTGATAAAATGTTGTAGTATGTTATATTGTCTCAATTTTCTAGTATTGTTGTATTATTATTATTATTATTATTATTATTATTATTATTGTTGTTGTTGTTGTTGTTGTTGTTTTTGTTGTTGTTGTTGTTGTTGTTGTTGTTGTTATAATACATTTTAAATAATATTTTTCATTTATTATTTAATGTTATAATTTTTAATTTTTTAATTAAATTTTTTAATATCGGAAAATTAAATTAAATATGCCATCGAATTCAATTAATTATATAAGTGATTATTGTAAATAAAATCAATATATATATATATAATGTGTATAAGTGGGACCGTCTTAGAAGTTATTTTTTTGACTTTTGCATTGTAGAAAAGTTATATTAGGAATTGATAGGGGTTAACTTTTAACGTGGTGTTGACGTGGCAATGCAGAAGTTAAAATTTCTGAATTCTGGACTGCAACTATTCTTATGAGACTTAAAATATAAAAAGAATGAAGTGGCAGTTTTTACTTGGGTAAAGATAGTAAAATATTATGAATTGACTTAAACATATACTTAATGAGTGTTTTTCAATGGTCTTCTATAATAACGTTAATATTACCGATTTGATTAAGCAAATCCGCTGAAAATGATCTATTGAGATCAATTAATAAATATTAATTTATAAAGTCGTTCATGCATCCATCCGAAAACCAACACAATGGGGAGTGACAATGTGGCAAATTTTGATGGCAGTGTGTTGTGTAACCATTGCAATTTTTTATTGGAAAATTGCTTTTCGTGATAGTTTAAAAATAAAAACAATGATTGAGTCTATTTGTGCAATATAATGTAAATCGTTATTGCAATATTTAATTAGACCGAATGTTCCTCTTGAGTCTTGACCATATATTAAATAAATAAATAAACGGTTTATGTGTTTGGGGGGTTTAATTAGACTTTTTTTTTTTCTTGATTTTATATTAGAAATAAAAAAAAATGTTTAATGTGAGTCTTAAAATATATATTAAATGAGGTTGTTGACTTGGAGCTTGAGCCTTCACGGGTTGTTAGGTGGATTTTTTTTTTCAAGATATATTTATTGTAACTACTCGGATCTTTTTAAAATTGATCGTTACCTTTTTATAAATATGGTTCGAAAATATTATTTATTAATGTTTAGTAATTTAAAATATTTTATTAGGTTCCTATAAGTTGCGCCTATAATAATATTATTATTATTAGTATTATTATTATTATTATTGAGCTTAGTGGAACTTTTACATCATTTAAAGTTAAACCTTTTATTTAAGGCGTTTCATATTTTTATTATATATTATTGTTGCATTGAATATTAAGGATCCATCGGATCTCTCAGATCCCATTTCCTATAAATAGAGATATTGTATATCTTTGTATTGTTTTATAATTCTCTAGATCCTTCAATAGTCTTGTATAAATACACATGTTTGTGATTAATATAAAATAACTTCCTCTCATTAATTTTTGAGTTCTAATATGGTATCACACGCCATTCTCTAAAGAGTTTATTCGATCCCTCTCCCTAAATCACATTAATCTTCCGCCGCCGCCCTAATCTCAAATATCATCCGCTGCCTACTCTTTTTTCCGATGGCCCAAAACCCTCCAACTCTTCCTGCTGGGACAACCATCGTTGACCATGCTGACACCACTCCATCACCCATCGTCCCGATCTCGGCACGCCCTGATTTTCCAATCACTCCCACCGCGACTAACTTTCCGTCATGGCGTATCCACCTCCACGCGCTGCTCGACGGTCTCGACCTCATGGGGTTCATCGATGGCAAGAAGTCGCGCCCCGATCCCGCTTCTGATCCCGTCGGCTCTACACAATGGTTCCGCCAAGATCGTCTGCTCCTTGCCGCGATCCTTGGTGCTGTCTCGCCGGACATTCTCCCATTGCTCGGCTCCGTCAAGACCTCTGTCGATGCATGGACTATCCTCAGCCGCACTTTTGCTAGCACATCTCGTGCTCATGTCATGCACTTGAAGGCTGCCTTGACCACGACAACCCTCGGTTCCAAATCGGTCTCTGAGTACGTCAACATGATCAAGGCCCTTGCTGATGAACTCAGGCTCATTGACGCGCCCCTATCTCAGCCAACGACCTCACTCTCTACGTCGTCAATGGTATTTATCCTTCTGATCGTGAGATCGTCGGTGCTATTCGCACTCGTGAAACTCTGTTCCGCTTTGAGGAACCCTGGGATCGGCTTGTGGAGCACGAACTTTATCTTAAGAGGCTCGAGGCCGACTCCTCGCAACTTGTTGTGATTGCTAACGTTGCTCAGTCCCATCCATCTAGCGTTTCTGGATCCAGCTCCGGGTACCAGGCCTCCGTCAATAACAACGGTGGCCGTGGACAGCCCGGCGGCAACTGCAGCCGTGGACGCCGCAATGGGAACAACCGCTGTGGTGGCCGCAATTAGTCCCCTCATCTAGGCCATTACGGTAATTCGGGTTATCCTTTGCAGCCTATTATTTGTCAGTTGTGTGGTTTTTCAGGTCATACTACTCCTTACTGTCGTCGTTCCCAACCTGCTGCTCACATGGCACAATCTCCGACCTATTCCCCTAACCCTAATCATCAGTGGGTTATGGATACCGGAGCATCACATAATATCACTAATGACTTGAGCAATCTCTCCCTTCATTCTAAATATGACGGCACATACAAGATTCAGATCGCCGACGACACTAGTATGTCCATTACTCATACTAGTTCATCTCATATACGTACTCCTGCTCGTTGTTTTGTTCTCTCTAATGCTCTATGTGTTCCCCGAGCTGCCCGAAATTTGATTTATGTTCATGAGTTTACAAAAGCTAACAGAGTCTCTGTGGAATTCTTTCTGTATCATTTTTTTATTAAGGACCGCATCACGGGGACGGTGGTGGACTACGGGCCATTCCATAGAGGTTCCTACAATTTCGATGCTCCGATCACAAGTTTTCAACCCAAGCTTGCCGCTTTAGATGTCCGGACTTCTGCTCGTCAATGGCATGCTCGCCTTAGCTACCATTCCAGACGAACATGTTCTACTATTTTGATTCCTATTTATACATAAGGAGAAAAACAAAGTCCAAAATTAAAATCCTACACCAATTAGGAAATAAAATACAAGGAAAAATGGACATCCGAAACGCGCAACAGAGCGGCGCGACTGACCCGAGTCCAAAATTAAACTCTATCGCAAATAATAAAGAGTTGATCTCTATTTATACATAGGGAGAAAAACAAAGTCCAAAATTAAAATCCTACACCAATTAGGAAATAAAATACAAGGAAAAATGGACATCCGAAACGCGCAACAGAGCGGCGCGACTGACCCGAGTCCAAAATTAAAGGCTATCCCAAATAATAAAGAGCTGATCCCTATTTATACATAGGGAGAAAAACAAAGTCCAAAATTAAAATCCTACACCAACTAGGAAATAAAATACAAGGAAAAATGGACATTCGAAACGCGCAACACAGTCGCGTTGTAGATCGCGCTTATCCCGAAGGCAGAAGGGCCGCGGGAGCGCTCGGGCCACTCGTGTCGCGGGTTGCCCTGTGGGTCGCACTCGGGCCAAAGGCAGAAGGGCCGCGGGCACGACCGGTGTCACCCCCACCTGTACTCGCGCTGTGGGTCGCGCTGTATGGTGCGACCGGTGGCTCATGCCCTGGCCCGCGTTGTGGCTCGCGTCTGCAGCTCTCCGAGTCTTCAATCCTTATCACGTTCACCAACTTGTGCTTCCCGGGCTCGATCCTTTTATCCTCCAATATCTTTTGCACGTAGCACTGGAAGTATCCTTGCAGCTTCTTGGCTCTAAGTCTCGTCAGAGGACCTCGCAGCTGCAACTTCGGATTTAGATCGGTTGTGCCACTACCGGATTTATCAGAATTTCATTTCTTTATTTTGTTTTAAGGTTGGATTTGGTTCATGCATTATTACTTCAAAGGTCTAAATTATATTATTTCTTTAAAATCATATTATTCATGCAAATTATTTTAAAATTATTATACTTATTATATTATATTTGATGTTAGGATGCGCATATGAATCTAACTAAATTCATTTTCAGTCAAGTCGAGTTTTAGATGTCAAGGTCAAGGTTAAAGTGGGAAATATATGTGACGCACATTATTATTTATCTTTGTTATGTTCTTATGCAGGTTCACAATTATTAACCTACGGGTTACAATTATTATCATTGGCTGACGAGCTGCATATGTCCCGATATATTATTAGCCACGGGCTACCCATATTATAATTTATTATAATTGTATAACTTGGATAAACGTGTTCACCACTGAGTCAATAGCATTCACCCCAAAGCAATTATTTATTTCAGGTTGATGATTCACTCGGACAATGTGCGTGGTGACGTGTGATGATGGATTTCAAAGAGATTTTATTATTTAACTCCCGCTGTATTGATATTAAATATTTTATATTTTAATAAAAGTGATGTCCCTTTTATTGTTATTTTTATTATTTTATATTATGAAAATTGGGGCGTGACATTTATTCTATAAAAAAAAGAGGTCATAGGCATAAGCGCGTTGCTGGATGCTTGGATGAGATCCTCTATTTCAAATTAGGTATTTTAATTTGTGGTCCATGATCAAATTTATAAAATTTTCTCCCATTTTTTTCATCAATTTTAATTTACTATGCTTTAGTTTAATTTTATGATTTTTTTTAGGGTTCACCCTACCCAATTAAGGTTTATAATTATTTTTTAATATTTAATTTCAAAGAAATGATTATATGATTTATAATTTTTTAAATTTTAATCTTTTGTTGATAAATGTGATTAGGTCGATTATGTTATAATTAATTTTTATTTTTATAATATATATTCTTAAAGTTTTAAAATTCGATTATGTTGATTTAGGGGGGTGTATTTAATTAGGATTTCGTTGGACTTTAAAATGTCCATGGATTTCTATGGATTTTTAAATCCATAGACTCCACATGGAGTCTCCCAAAACTCCACATGGAGTCTCCCAACTCCACGCAGAGTCTGGCGGATTTCATGTATGGATTTCGGACGATTTTGAACGATTTCAATGGATTTCAAATCCATCTCGCCAGCGCTCGTTGGAACACAATGATCGGTGGACCCGGAAAAAAATTGAACCCAGCGACCGCTTGAATTGAGCGGCCGCTGGGAAGTCGAGTCGAGAGAACCCAGCGACCGCTGGAAGCCATGCATTTGGCACCCAGCGGCCGCTGGCTTCGGGTGACCGCTGGGGGGTCCCAATTTCGTGTACCCATCGGTCGCTGGGTCACAACGCTCCCTGGGTTTTCCAAATCCATCGAAATCTCGTGTCTGGAGGTCGGATTTCATCCTTCATAATTTTCACGTGAAATCCATCCGAAATCCAACGAAATCAATGACTTTTTAAAGTCCGTGGATTATTGAATACCTCAAAATTTTGATGGACTTTTAAAAGTCGTGATTGAATACACCAGGATTTCATTGGACTTTTAAAAGTCTGGATTGAATACACCAAGATTTCGTTGGATTTTTAAAAGTCTGGATTGAATACACCAGAATTTCGTTGGACTTTTAAAAGTCTGGATTGAATACACCCGGATTTTAAAAGTCCAACGAAATCCAACGAAATCTCAATCCAATACACCCCACTTAATTTTATCTAGTAGCTCTATTAATATGAGTTATATTTAATCATTTGAATTGATCATTTTAGTTGTTTATAAATCAGATCGAATTAATTAGTCTAATTTGATATTTTAAACCGGACCCAAACTGAAGTACCCTTAATAAAATAATTTTCTAGATTTCACACCGTCAAATCTGATTTTGGTACCAATCAATTTATTTTGTAATTGTTGCACGTTGTCGAAGTTGGTTAAGTAAGTTGTTTTTAACATTTTTAATAGAACTAGCGAAGAACACGTGTTGCACGTATATCGTATGATTTTTTTACAAAAATATTTAAAATTAAAAGTTCTTTTTACAAGTGTAAATTTTAAAATTATAAGTTATAATATAATTATAAAATATTAATAAATATCTAATAAATAATTAGAGTAAGAATATATATATATATATAACATTAAAATGAATTCTTTTATTTAAAAATAAAAAATAAGTAATATATCATTGTGTTAAATTCTATATTGAATATTATATGCATATCTTCTAAAGTACAAATTAAGCATATATGTGAAATATAATAAAAGTGTGCATAATGAAAGAATAATATTTAAATTGATTTAAATTTATATATATATATATATATATATTTGGGTGAGGTAGATAATACAATAACCAAATTTTTTATTACGATCAATATCCTTTTGAACTTCTTCTTGAATTAATATATTTATATATATATATATATATATATTAAAATACAACATTTTGTCAATGTTTTTTTACTAATGATTTTTGGGGAACTTATGCTGATAAAAATACTTTCCATGCATTATATTAGGTATCAAACAAAATTCATTATATTTTCAAAAAGGGACATCTCTTTTGTGGTCATGTTGGTTTTAATTTCCCAGAGCAATATCCTAGTAAAAATTGAAGAAAAATGATTAAAATTATAATATTTATATTTTATAGTAGGTATTTCATACAAGGTTATGTTCGAAAATTCATTTTCAAAAATACAAGGCATGTTTGAAAATATATTTTTTTAACATACATGATCAATAACTTAGGGAAAAAATTAGTTGAATGTATTTTCGAACCTATTGATCATATTTGTAATTCAATAGTCTCCAGATCCAAAATTTAGCGACAAAACATCAATATTCACAAGTTTAAATCACTTTTTTATTACAAATTTGAAGTATATGTGACAATTATTAACCTATTCTAGCATTTTTGCATCCCTCTTTTCAAATTCAAAAAATTAAATTGTGACACATCTTTTTATCTCTCAAACATGAACATTTCTAGCTCACACATGAAAATTTCTCTCTTTGATTTTGTTGCATACGTGTATTAAGATTTTTTTAAATTGGTTAAAACTAATTTTTTTTTAATTGAGGATAAAATTAGATCCAAACATTGGTCCGTCTTATGAATTTTGACCTGTAAGATGGTCTTATACAATTTTTTGTCATTTATGAAAATAATAAAGTTTAGAGATATTAGGGATAAATTCTTTTTTTATATATATTTTATAAGGCTCGTACGTATATTCATATTATTAATCAAATTGAAATGATTCATATATCATAAACATTACAAACTTGTATGCTTATGATCGACATTAAATTGATATCAATAAATATACTAATACTTAGAAATATTAATGTACTCATCATTAATTCATTGATTTGTATATATTGATTGTCACTATTGTCATTATAGTGTAAGAGATGCTAAAAGAATATATATTCTTGATTTACATACTATGTATATATACCATACTATCTTAAAGTTATTTGTAAGAAGAAATTTTCATTAGTTGAAATATTAACCTCTATACGTTTACACTTATATAAAAAATTGTATATTTAGTTTTATAAACACTTTATATGTTCTTTCTAATATTAATTATTAAAAATAATAAAACTTAAAAATATTTTTATTTTTTAATATCTAAGAATCATATATTCACATTATAAAATGCATTATGTTTATTGTTATCTTTTTCCCTTTTAACTAATCTGATGATTGTCCTAATAAAATTAAATCGTGAATAAATCATTCAATTGAATTGAAATTGTTTGGATGAATATGCGAAATCGGTGATTTAGCTTATTTCTTCCTCTATTATATCAGTTCTTAATTGTCTCCGTTTATCTTTATTTGCCTATATTTAACTATTTATCTTTAGTAGATATAAACACAAAACCTTGAATGTGCTACCTATCTAATACTTAGAAGATTGGTGTTGCAGTACTCACATTATTATAGAGGCCATTTTTCATAGCCCGCTACGCTGGTCCATAAAGGTTAAACATTGTCGTTTAACCGAGCAGTCTCATAAAGATCAGGTAATTTGAATTATTTAGAATTAGTCGTCCGCATTACCTGGAAGGGTTGACGTGATCAAAAGAATCGGATCATGCATCAATCGTTCCCGTAATCTACGTGAACCCTAGCCGCTACCTCTGCCTATAAAAGGATACCTCCCTCCTCATTTGACGACTATGCGGAAATACCCACAAGTTTCATACCATACCCTAAAAATATTGAGTTTATCATTTTCTAAATTCATTTCACTCCGGCGATTCAACATCCGGACATCTATCTTATGTTGCTCTCGGATTAAACGACGTTCCTCTTGATTTCTAGTCACATTCTGACTAGAGATTAGTGTTATTAATCTCTTTAATTATTCTGTTATTTCGTATTTTATCTCTTTCTACTCTTCTTCTTTTCCTGACTTGAGCGTCGGCCCAACGATCGTCACTCCCGACGGTCTTTAGCTCTTACGGTATTTTCTATTTTTATTTCACAGATTGGCCGCTGCTCCGGACTGATATAATTAATTGCAGATTTCTGGATCTACAATTATGATTAAGTTTTTAGTCTTTGTGGAGTACGATATTGCTCAATATTGCAATATAGTTACTTTGTATACTTGTGGATAGCTAATGAGAAGTTGAATAATTATAATGTAATAAAATAAATATTTGGTTGAGAAGTGCAAGAAATGATATTTAAAAAATAAATTGTTATATTTGCCCAAATATAGCAACTAAAGTCTATATTTTTAATTATAAGATTTGTACATACTATTATAAAAATAGTGTTATGCTCTAATATAATAGTGTAATTAAGCTAAATTTTTTCCTAGTTAAAATAGTGTTAGAAAAATTATTAGTGTTCTAAAATGAATTGTTGTATACATGGTAACTTGTTAGGGCCACTTTGAGATAATATGGGGCTCGAGACGAAATAATGAATATGTTTAGAAGTAAAATATTTTTTTTAAAAGATAATACACTAATATGTTTTAATTAAAGAAATTCATTTATTATTTCTCATTTTATCAACAACAAAACCACTTTATCAACAGTAAAACCAGTTTTATGATGATGTCTCGGTTCCACCATACTTGCTCTCCCTTGTGAGGATGGATTAGTTAGGTTATCCCAACTTCAGATTTCTATATAGTTAGATGATGGTGCCTCTTTATTACTTGGTTTATTTATTGTTTATTTTCAGTTGTTTGGAGTATCAGTGTGTTTGTGGTTGTGCTCCACGTATTGGTTTTGCCTTGGGTTTTGGAGATAGCTCTCGGTTTGTAATTGCATCTCCATGTGTTAGTTTTTCTGTTACAGGTTACATTTCTTGGTTAGGGATATGTTCACTTTTGGGACATATCCCGCCCGTGACGCTGTATGAGACGATTTATTTTGTTTTATTGACAGGTTGGGCATGGTGCCGAATGCCCCACCCTTAGGGTGTTTTCTTAAAAACAAAAAAAAAAACTTACTTCAACAAAAAACAATTATTATAATTAGCATATCCAATAATATCCGATAGGTAATATATGCATTGGGAAATATTTATTTATATAATATATATCTCAATATATAATTTTGTATTTAATTTTATGTCCTAGATTCTATTAACATATACTTTAATTTTGAAAATAAATCAATTCTATTAATATCTAAGTGTTTTTCAAATGTTAATAAGTTATAGGGATAAAAAATAGTTCATTAGAGATTAAGACATGATAAATTTTATTCAGAAGCCATAGATTTGATCATTTATATATTTAAATACTTGATTTCAAAAAATTTGTTAATCCAATGTGGATAATACATATATTTATTTAGCTAACTATTTTAATGAATATAATGAGGCCTGACATATTCACTTATGAATAATTATATATTCACTTCAGAATACACACACATTCTTGATTTATATATCTTAATTAAATTACTTGTAATAAAATTCAAATTAATATATTCACTTATGAATAATATTTTTTTTTCTCCAATCTATATATTTGAAATTATCCTCTATGATTTTACATTATTATTAAAAAAATTATTTAGATTGATGAGTAATTGTGAAGTTTATTTTGATAAAATATGTAATTTTTTTAGAAATAACTTTGTTATGGTTTGGACGACATGACATAATTTTTATAACTTAATTTCTTTGATAATATTAATTAACTTATCTTTAATAAAAATAGATAAGTGGCAAAAATAACATTTCATTATATATACTATCTTTAATACAAATATGTAGGCAATCATAATTTTTTTGGTGCTCGTATAAGTTTACATCGTTTTTTTGCAATGAAATTATTTCAATTTATGTACATTATGTAACATTTTTGGTTTTTTTTTTATCTATTTTAGTTCACTAATATTTGAATTATTGATATCACTTGATATGAATCAGTAATTTGTAAGTAAAAAAATTAAATTTTAAGTATATTGAATAAATTATACTTATAATTTTCAGATAATTAAATCATTATACTCGACCAATTTTGAAATTCAACATGATTTTTAAAATATTTTAATAATGTCACTTTTTGAATTGTGAAAAATTTGACATCTCTAACTTGTTGCTAAAAAATAAATTAGAAATGACATTCATCATATAAAAAAAGAATAATAAAAATAATTGACATGAATGCATGTGATATGCATTGTATATATATTAATTCATAATGTATATATTATTGGTTTATAAAGATATTAATGAATTGTCTAGCATTTAATTAAAAAATAACATGTTAGTTGAAATTAGAAACTTATACAGACACGCACATATCAAATTAATGCACCAATCGAAATTATACATGTATTTTAAATATAATATTGTGGAATTCAATAATAATATTTTTTAATTGTTACCATATATATATATGCATATCAAATGAATGATAATTTGCATAAAAATCATGCTAGAAATTTTATATATACTACTATGTCTATATGATACTAAAAGGTTCATGTTGTAGATTTATTATATTACCCTATTGTGCTTAATTTAAGTATATTATAAGGATATATTAGTTAAACTCAATTTTGTAAAATAAGGATTTTTTTTATACATAGTAGTAGATTCATATGGAAACTAATATATTATATTAGATTTTACATTATAAATACATATTATATATTATATTACACAATTATCCTCAAATTAAAGTTGTAATAGGAATATAATAGATAAACCAAAATTTATAAAACATCACACTTTTATAATAGTAGTAGATAGGGGGTCTTTTTAGCTCATCTAATTAGAATTTCATCCCATAAAAAAGAAGCCAAAACCAAGAATGGATTTGTTATATTTTGAAGAATCGAATCGAATTTATTTCTCTAATCACAATAACTTATTGAGATCGATTCAATTTTCATTTTTTGCTCAATCGTAGCTAATTATTTATATTGTCGATTTTATTGCATTCATCGGTCCTTTTCATAATTTTTTCATTTGCACTGTATCTTTCGTTCCATCCCTTCTAGCTATGTTTGCCTTAGATAGATGGTGATTATTCTAATTGGCTTGCAGATGTGTCCGCAAGTAGACTGAAAATCAAACAAAATAATTCGATACTTAATTTGTGTTTGTTCATGAAAGGTTTTTTTTGTTCAATTTGATTAGTACGTGTATAAAATAAGTTTGAATATAATTTTGTATTTGATAATATTTAAAACTGGACTCGAACTTGAGCTCGATAAGTAAAAATTGAGCAATCATGTATATAAATATCAAACTACTTGAGCTCAACTCTTGTTCGATTTGATTAAAACTCGTTTGAGCTTGACTTGATTAGTAATCAAACAAACTCAAACAAAAATTTTGAAGCTCGATATCATTTCAAACAAACTTGAACATATGTATGTTCAGGCTTGACTCGACCTATTTGCAATCCATATGTGCAGATATTTCTTTCGAGTTGATACAATTTCATTATTTTGCTAAAAGAAATATATTTGTATTACTTTCCAAATTATATGCTTGATCGAGTAATTTATAATCCATAAATAATAAATATGTGTCTTTTTATAAGTTTACAATAATCAAATATAATGCATTTATTTGAAAGTAATATTGTCATTTTTGAATATGTTGTTGGAAATTGATTATTATAATTAATTTAATTGATTATTTTAATTAATTTTTAAATTATGTTTTCATTTGTAAAGATGGAAAACTAGTTGTCAATTCACCATCCATGTTTCATGTAGATGGATTTTGTATATTTATAACTTCAAATCCAATTTCAGAAGAAAGAGATATTAATTATTAAAGTTGACAACTTAAGATATGGAATAGTGACGTGGATGATTGAAGTGGTGCGGATAGCTGAATCAGTGCATTGGTTCGGGTTTATTCTCGAAGCATTGGCTTGAAACATTGCACTGCTTCGACCTAAGGCTTGGAGGTGGTTCAAATGCAAACCAATGGATCCAACCAAGGCGTTCCTTTAGCTGAGGTGGTTAAATTGCGAACCATTACCTCCAATGATTGTGTCCATTCAGCTAAATGGTTCAAAAGAAGAACAATGGCTTGATCCATTGCTTTCATTCACCTAACGAGTTTCAACCACCAATTTGTGGTTCGATCCATTGCATCCATTCGATCTAGAACCATTGGATTGTGTGGATTGATCAACCAACACAATCCAATGGCCTAGATTAATCCGGATCAAAACGATGCCACCGTTTCGTAAAGAGATGCTATGACTTTTCAAATATTATAAATAGAATCCCCTTGATTTCATTTTCTCCATTCCAAAATCCAAAGCTTTCTATGCTTCTCTTCTTACCTAGTAATCGATTGAAAGACTCGATTATTATTTTGTTCATCGTAATGTCATTTTTGTAAGTGCAACAAAATACCATTGAAAAGTCGTTGTGTCTTGGAGATGGTTGCCAAAGTCCATTTTGCATTAAATATTGCGGGACAATTTTGTTTTGCGGAAAGAGAGCCTAACTCCCACCTGGACTTATAACCTACCCGTTATTCTGTCCAATTATTTTCAAAGAAAAATTCATAAATTCACCAATAGTCGCAAGATGAAATTCATGATTATTCTTTGAAGGTGAGTACTCCAGTTGCACCCGTTCAAGGTGAAAGACTGGCAAAATTCACCGGTGAGGATTTCGAAAGATGGCAACAAAACATGTTATTTTACCTCACTACCCTGGGCCTCGTTTGTTTCTTCAAAAAAGATGCACCAATTGTTGAGAAAATCGATAATGATACTCAAATAAAAACTGCACTCGATGCATGGCACCATAGTGAGTTTCTTTGTTGTAATTACATTTTAAGTACTTCAGACGACTCCCTCTACTCCGTGTATTCTGAATATAGTAGTGCAAAGGCACTATGGGAATCACTTGATAAAAAGAACAAGATAAAAGATGCAGGAATGATGAAATTCATTGTCGGTCGATTCTCGAATGGTTCTGGATCAAGTACATGAACTGCAGTTGATCATGCATGATATTCATGTTGATTGGATGCAATTAAGTGAATCTTTCCAAGTGACTGCATTTATTGAAAAACTACCATAGTTGTGGAAAAAAATTCAAGAACTATCTCAAGCACAAATGAAAAAAGATGGGGCTCGAAGATCTTATTATGAGACTTACGATTGAGAAAGAATATCAAAAATCTAATGTCAATACCAATAAACCTACCTTTGAGGCAAAGGAAAATCTTGCCGAGCCAAGTACTAGCAAGAAATGAAAGTTTACTAGCAAGAAGCCGGATAAAGGAAAGTTAAATCCCGCTAAGAGATTCAAAGACAACTGCTTCAACTGCGACAAACCTAGTCACAGTGCAAGACATTGTCGAGCTCCTAAGAACAAAGGAAAGGGAAAGAAAATAGAGACAAATGTAACTAAAAATCGGTATGTTCCGATAGATATGTCTGAGCTTAGATTTATCCACCGTGATCTTTGAGGCAAACATGGTGGATAATCCAAAAAAATGGTGGATAGATACTGGAGCTACTTGCCACATCTGCTCGAAAAAGAACATGTTTTCTTCCTACACACTTTTGAGTGGTAGAAAACTATAAATGGGCAACTCTACAACTTCCAACATCATTGGAATGTGAAAGATTGTGCTGAAGATGACGTCGAGCAAAGAATTGACATTTGTTGATCTGCTGCATGTTCCGTACATCCACAAGAACTTGATAATCGACTCTCTTCTTAGCAAAGCTGAATTTAGACTAGTCTTTGAATCCGACAAGTTTATAATGACCAAATGTGGTCACTTTATTGGAAATGGTAACCTAAATGATGGACTTTTTAAATTAAATGTAATGACTGTCCACCGTGACGTTAAACTGACTAATAAAGATATTAATTCTACTTACTTGCTTGAGTGTTCAAATCTATGACATACTAGATTATGACATGTAAATTTAAATTCTGTACGACATCTAGTTAATTTAAATTTACTTCCAAAGATGAATTTTAATTCACAAAGTAAATGTGAAATATGTGTTGAAGTAAAAATGGTTAAGACATCTTTTCATTTAGTGGAAAGAAGTTTAACACCTCTAGAACTAATACATACTGATTTATGTGATCTTAAAATTGTGCAAACTAGAGGTGAGAAAAAATTACTTCATTACATTCATTGATGATTGCACAAGGTATTGCTATGTTTATGTTTTGAAAAGCAAAAGCTCTAGATTTCTTTAAAAGATATAAACATGAAGTTGAAAATCAACTTAATCTACGAATTAAAATGATTCAAAGTGATCGAGGTGGCGAATATGTATTACCGTTTGAAGAATTTTGTTCTGAAAATGGAATAATTCACCAAACAACTGCGCCATATTCACCTCAATCAAATGGCATCACAGAACACAAATATATAATTCTGAAAGAGGTGATGAATTCTATGTTAATAAGTTCCGGTTTACCTCAGAACTTGTGAGGGAAGCGGTTTTATCAGCCAATCATATTCTAAATAAATTACCCCACAAGAAATGAGATAAAAATCTATATGAATTATGAAAATGAAGAAAAACTTCCTACAACTACACCAAAGTGTCGGGGTGCCTAGCAAAGGTTGAAGTACCTAAACCTAATCAAATAAAGATAGACCCCATATCTATAGATTGTATTTTCATTGGATATGCAAACAATGGTAGTGCATACCAATTCTTGGCACACAAATCAGAAATACCTGATGTAAGTGGGGGAACAACAATAGAATCAAGAAATACTATATTCTTTGAATCTATATTCCCTAAAAAGAAAAGAATCGAAATATATTCTAATAAGAGACCTTATGAAGCTACAACTAATTCGCCTCATGTTGAGGAAGAACTAAGACGTAGCAAAATGACTAAAATGACAAAGTCATTTGGACCTGATTTTCTAACTTATATGTTAGATAATACATCTAGGACAATACAAGAAGCACTATCTAGTCCTAAAACTCCTTTATGGAAAGAAGCTATCAATAATGAAATCGAATCCATCATGTAAAATCATACTTGAGAAATCATTGATCTTCCACCTGGTTGCAAAACTTTAGGATGCAAATGGATCCTATAAAGAAAGTACAAAGCTGATGGATCAATTGATAAATATAAAACTCATCTGGTAGCTAAAGAGTTCAAACAAAAAGAAGGGTGTGACTATTGCGACACATATTCTCTTATCACAAGAATTACATCTATTAGAGTTCTTATTGCTATTACTGCTTTACGTAACCTTGAGATACATCAAATGTATGTAAAGACAACATTCTTAAATGGGGAATTGGAAGAAGAAATATATATGGAACAACCTGAATGGTTTGTTGCCAAATGACAAGAATGAAAAGTGTGTAAAGTTGTCAAGTCACTTTATGGACTTAAACAAGTACCAAATCAATGACATGGGAAATTTGATAAAACTATGCTATCAAATGGCTTTAAGATTAATGAGTGTGATAAATGTGTATACATTAAAGGCACACATCTTGAATATGTCATTGTTTGTTTATATGTAGACGAGATGCTCATCATGGGCAACAATCACAATATAATTGTGAAAACTAAAGACTATGCTTAAGAAGAACTTTGACATGAAAGATATGGGTCAAGTTGACGTAATTCTTGGGATAAAGATCTCTAGAACATTTGAAGGAATTGTCTTATCACAGTCTCAGTATGTTGAGAACGTTCTAAGAAAATTCGAAGCTCATGATCTACCTCCTGCTAAGACTCATGTTGATTTGAGTCTACACTTAGCTAAAAATCGAGGAGAACCCGTATCTCAATTTAAATATGCAAGAATTATTGGAAGTCTAATGTATCTAATGAATTTTACTCGTCCAGATATTGCATATTTAGTAAGTAAATTAAGTAGATTTACGAGTAATCCTAGTAAAGACCATTGGAATGCATTAACAAGAGTGCTTAAGTATTTAAAACATACTTTAAATTATGGTCTGTCATACACAAGATATCCAGTTGAAGTTGAAGGATAAAGTAATGCTAATTGGATATCCGACACACAAGACTCTAAATCTACTAGTGGTTTTGTCTTCACCATTAGAGGTGGAGTAGTTGCATGGAAATCCTTTAAACAAACATGAATAGCTCGATCCATAATGGAATCAGAGTTGATTGGATTAGACAAAGCATGTGAAGAAGCCAAGTGGCTAAGGAATTTCTTAGAAGATATTCCTTATTGGAATAAACTTGTGCCTCGTATCTTAATACATTGTGATAGTATGCCAACTATAGGAAGGGCACAAAGTAGCATATATAATGGTAAATCTCGTCATATAAGGAGAAGACATAACACTGTTAGACAAATGATGTCCAATAGAATAGTTTCTATTGACTATGTAAAGTCAAAAGACAATATAGCCGATCTATTTACCAAAAGGGATAAATAGAGATCTACTATATAGTGCAGTAAATGGAATAAGTTTGAAAAACCACATACTAAAGGACGTTCATAGTGGTAACACAACCATGGAGACTGGAGATACCAAGAAAATGGTTTAATGAGACAACTAAGTTATGAAAATCTAATTACAGACTTGGAATTAAAATATTCTAAAAACTCATTCTAGATCTGCTCCAAGTGTTACTACAAAGCGGTAAAGATAGGCTTAATGCTTTTAATGATTCTTATACCTTATAAAATGTGGAGTATGTGGAGGATACTCTTGATAGGAGATTACCTATTTAAGTGTGAAGTGTGGCCGCTTCAATTCAAAACACTTATGAATCCGAGATATGGTCCAAGGCCGAAATGGACACAACGTGAGAACAAAATAATTTTAGAATCATTATTGTCTAAATGTTGTTGTCTTGTTCTACACAAAAGTTGACCAGTTCAAGACATTATGTTCACTGAGTAGCAAGTATATCCTATAGCATTTTACTAAGGAAGGTTCAAAGTCGGAAGCTACCTCTTCCGATGTAATAATGGTTCGCTGAGATTCTCTTTTTTCTAAAACTCTGCATTTGTAAATATCTCTTTTGTGGGGGATTATTGGAAATTAATTATTATAATTAATTTAATTGATTATTTTAATTAATTTTTAAATTATGTTTTCATTTGTAAAAATGAAAAACTAGTTGTCAATTCACAATCTACGTTTCATGTAGATGGATTTTATATATTTATAATCTCAAATTCAATTTCGGGAAAAAAAAATATTAATTATTAAAGTTGATAACTTAAAATATGGAAGAGTGACGTGGATGATTGAAGTGGTGTGGACAGCTGAACTAGTGCATTGGTTCGGGTTTATTCTCTAAGCATTGGCTTGGAACATTGCACCGCTTTAACCTAAGGCTTGGAGGTGGTTCAAATGCGAATCAATGGCTCTAACCAAGACGTTCGTTTAGCTGGTGTGGTTAAATTGCTAACCATTGCCTCCAATGGTTGCGGCCGTTCAGCTGAAATGGTGCAAAAATAGAACAATAGCTTGATCCATTGCTTACATTCACCTAAGGAGCTTCAACCACCAATTGGTGGTTCGAACCATTGCATCAATTCGATCTAGAACCATTGAATTGTGTGGACTGATCAACCAACACGATCTAATGCCTAGATTGATCCAGATAGAAACGATGCCACCGTTTCGTAAAGAGACGCCATGACTCTTCAAATATTATAAACAGAACCCCTTTGATTTCATTTCCTCCATTCGAAAATCCAAAGTTTTATATACTTATCTTTTTACCTAGTAATCCATTGAAAGTCTCAATTATTGTTTTGTTCGTCGTAACGTCGTTTTTATAAGTGCAACAAAATGCCGATGAAAAATTGTTATATTTTAGAGACAATTGCCAAAATCCATTTTACATTAAATATTGTTGGGCAATTTAATATTATGGTTATAATCTACCCATTATTTTATCCAATTATTTTCAAAGAAAAATTCATAAATTCACCCGCATATGCATTTCCCCGTAGATGATAATTGCCAATACACAATAAAAACACTGGTTAGGAATTTGTTTAAATTTTTTAACTTTAATTTAATATTGAGATTTATCATGTGTGTTTTATTTACGCTGCCAAATTTATGCATTTTTCTAATATGAAATTAATAGCCATTATTAGTCGACAAGTGTGACTAACATTCTTTCAATATAAGTTTTGACAAAATAAATCAATGGGTGTCAAGTGTCAACCACTGCAAGTTGTAAGATAGACATCCTTCCTCCCCATCTATTATTATAATATAAATAATTGTACTTAAGTTTAAATTTGGTGAAAGTTTTATTGGTAACCATTCCCTTACATCATATTAAACACCTTAAATAAAAAAAATATTGTAACAATACATACAAGCATACGTCATGTATCATTCCTCTTTTTTTTTTGGTCATGTATCATTTCTCTATATATGGATTTTCCTGTGGATTGACAATTCAGTCTATCAAATTAAGTGTCCCGTTAAGAATGACGTATTCATATTTATTATTTTAGTGCACTAATTAATTAGAAGACCGTGAATAAATCCTATTCCATCCGTCCTACAATTACAAACTTCTAATTTTTATAGAGAACAAGAAAATTTATTTAGCGTGCTTGGAAACATAAAAGTATATAACTTGTTTTGCTAAAAAAAAAATTATATAGTTTTTTCCTACTATACTTACTTTATGATTCAAAATAAAAGAATGGTTATTTTCAAAAATATCAAAATAAGAGTATATTAAAGAAAATAAAAATTTAATACATATTAAATAAAGAAAGTAGACTATATTTTGAGATGATAATAAAAGAAATAAGATATTACAATTATGGGACAAAAGAGTATCTAATATCTCTCGACACAAATTGATCAAGAAAATGATATCATATACAGAAGTAACTGGTTGATTTTTAGCTACATATACCACAAAAGTAAACAAATTATATATATATATATATATAAGAATTTTTACAAATGCATTTTAATGCGTGTGCTGCTGAATATGACTGTCTAAAATATACAGCTAATAAAACAACCAATATATGTTTGTATGCATTATATTTGTAGATACAAACAAAGGACAATATAGCAATTGTAAATAAACCCTATGCATGTCAAAATTATGACACCTTGCACTCTTGCAGTACACATGTAAGCGTCCATCAACAACGGTTACTCATAAAGCCAACCGTCACAGTTCTAAAGAGAAAGGGGGAAATTCTACCCGAGTGTTGAGTTACTATTCCAATCACTAATATATGTTAATAATTTTTTTTTATCATGTATCTAATATAATTTTATTAATTTTTAAATGATATATATGTAGAATTTCCCAGAGAATTGATACGGAGATCAACAACAAATTTGAGCCTCGATTTACCTCATAATTGAAGAAGAAATGAAGTGAAAATAAGAGAAATTAAAAAAGATTATAGACTTTAATAAACAATAAAAAAATGCTAGAAATCACACTTTAGTGAGATTATTAAACCCTGCACTTAAAATTATCTATTGGGAATTTTTTATTTTTACTTTTGTTGTTTTGTTGGATAGGCTAGTTCTTGAGTGGTACAAGTTGTAATAAATTTTGTTCGGCAACAGTAAGAGATTTTTTTTTTCTTTCTTGAGAAAAAAGGCAACCTTCGTTAAATCAATAAAACATCATCAAAAATCGGAGAATGACTACTGGCTGGTAACAAACAAGGAAAACTGCAGAATTATGAAGTTTTAATGCAAGTTGGAAACATAGTGAGAGGCCAAACCAAAAGGCTAACATATTGCAATTGAATTAAATTTATATTAATTATAACATTATAGAGACGAGCATCAATTGCAGAACATATAAGACATTAGGGTACGTAGACATTACACACACGTATATGTATATATACATATAATATAATGTATTATATATAGTGCGCAAAGAGAATATAAAATGAAGTAATAGTTGAATTGTTTGGAGATGGCCACTTTCAAATTTTCAGTGTTTAATTCTTCAACATGGCCATGTACCATAAAAGATGTGCCAAAATGGGTGAGCTAGCTAGCTTTCTTTTGCTTTTATGTATGTGGTTTTAGTGAAATATCTATTTGCTGTTTTGTTCTTATTTTATCCTACTTATATTTTAATTTCAAAATCAAACTAATTAATCATAATATGCACACTGTTTAAACTTAGAACATCATTAAAGTAGATAATTGAAAAAAAAAATATAAAATATTTAAGTCTTTACACAATCTTAATTAATCGTATATAAGCCAGGTTTCGATCAATAAATTAAATGCACCACAAAAGAAGTGCTTTTTAGTTACGTTATTACAAAAGAAAAAAGAAATTGAAGAATATTTAAAAAAATATTAGCTAGTGTCAAATTTAAAATAATAATAGAATAATAGACAATAATTTTAGGTAGCATAAGAAAAAGTAATGAATTTAGAAAATTTAGGCAGCAAGCAGCTCCTCGTACGACCAGCTAAACAGCTGCAACTGTCCGCGCCATTTAATTCACATAAAACTACATTCCTGATTGGAATATTCCCCCACATATCCCTCCCTTCCTTTCTCTCTCTATAAATAAAACCCCCCACAAACTCTCACCTCAAAACTAACAAAACAAACAAAAACCCACCAACCGCTACTGATCATGTGCGACACCCTCAAGAACGACTACCACCTCTGCGAAGAGCTCGGTCGCGGCCGATTCGGCGTCGTACACCGCTGCTACTCCGCCATCTCCGCCGACTCCTTTGCCTGCAAATCCATCGACAAGCGCTCCCTCTCCTCCGACCCCACCGACCGCCGCTGCCTCGACGTCGAGCATAAAATCCTCCGCCTCCTCTCCGCCTGCCCCAACGTCCTCCGCCTCCACGACGTCTATGAGAACGACGACTACCTCCACCTCGTCACCGACCTCTGCGACGGCGGCGACCTCTACGACCGCCTCTCCTCCGGCTGCCGCTTCTCCGAGCGCGACGCCGCCGCCATCTTCAAGCAGTTGATGGTGGCGATCGCCTTCTGCCACCGCGTCGGCGTCGCGCACCGCGACGTGAAGCCCGATAACATCCTCTTCGATTCGCGGGGGCGGCTGAAGCTGGCTGACTTTGGGTCGGCGGAGTTGTTCGGCGTGTCGGAGATGAGCGGGGTGGTCGGAACGCCGTATTACGTGGCGCCGGAGGTGCTGATTGGGGGGAATTACAACGAGAAGGTGGATGTTTGGAGCGCTGGCGTCATTCTCTACATAATGCTCGCCGGCGTTCCCCCATTCTACGGAGACGGGCCTGCGGAGACTTTTGAGGCGGTGCTGCGGAGAAATTTGAGGTTTCCGACCAAAATTTTCCGGTCAGTTTCGCCGGAGGCGAAAGATCTGTTGAGGAAAATGATCTGTAGAGACGTCCACCGGCGACTCTCCGCGGAGCAAGTTCTCAGTAAGTATTTTTTTGGATTTTCTCTTTCTAAAATGGAATTAGATCATGTGTGGGAGATTTCTTTGAATTAATTTTGTAACATGAAATTGCTCTGTCTGAAAAAATTGCAGGACATCCGTGGATGATAAATGGAGGAGAGACAACGTCGATGGCGGATTAAATTGATCACCGCACGAAGAGTAGGACAGTTCACCGCAGAGGAATTAAGGTCCGAGAAATGGAGAAAGGGGAGATCGAAGAAGATAGATAGATAGTCTCTGGTTCGATGAAGGCTACGAAATCACAGTCCCTGCATTTAAACCGTTAGATCTGAGATTTACGGTTCAGAGATCCTTAGGCTTTTCCATGGTGTTGTGACCTAAATTAATAGAGGATATGATGAACAAGTGAGATGCACTTTCTTTTCTCTCTTATAGCCATCACCCAACTACTCAAATATATGTTCAATATTGTAATATATTATATGAGTAATATATATAACTTTCAATGTTCACCTCATCTTATTTTCATTAATTTCATCTAATTTCAAATAATAAACTTGCCTTCCTAAATGAAAAGGTTTTAACTAACAAAATATTTCTAATTAATAATTTGTCTTACATTGTTAATACGTAACATAATATTATTAATATCAATAATTTTTCGTTCTAGTTAATTAATGTCCAAAGACATTAATTGGACTCCAAACAAGATATGATGCACCAAAAACACAATTTCCATACAATTTCACTCCAACCATGCACAATTTTCATGCAGTTTTCATACCATTCACTCCAACCATGCACTAAAATTATGTAGGGTTATGTAAATGAAATATTTTGAAAAGTATTTTTGATGCAGAATTCACATCAAAATGATTTTATGCATTGTATACGTTATAAATGAGTCAAGTCGGGTGAGACAAAAAGCCCATTTAGTTACTAGAATGGTTATAAATCAAGTTTCAACTCGATTTGTTAGTTCGTGGACAGACTTGTTAAGTTGGTAGGTTCAATAACAAAATATAGAACTATATATTAACATGATATATTATTTATATTTTGATGATAAATTCATTAATTGTCTCATAATAACATATTGACATATGATGGCGGGGCAGGCAGGTGATTATTCCATTGTGATTAGGTCCCGCAAGACTTCAAGTCTAGAACCATGGGACATTGGCTAATTTGTCTTGTGGCATAAGGATATAACATTTTTTTTTTCCAATTATGATGACTTGATACCTTTATTTTTCAAATTTCCATTTTGACATTGTTTTTCGTATAAATATACAAGTAAATAAGTTTTTAAGACTCGTCTCCTCGGAGATATATCCCAGCAGTGATATAAATCTTTCAATAAAAAAAGACAACATATATATTCGAGAATCACTGCTGAAATTTGATGCAGATTCCTCCTCAAAAAAACGTTTATATCATTTGCTTGTTCCTCCCCTCTACAACTGTACGTATGTGCTTGATTATTCACTTATTCATTCCTCTAGAATATAATGTTCTTGCCTAAATTTTGACTATGAACATGAAAAGGGAAAAAATGGCCATATGATAAGCAATCTTATTATTCTCCAAAAACAAAGGAAATTGTTTTGTGTTTTTTTTTTTAAACACCATTTTAATTGGAAGGACAGTATTGTCAAAAGTGAATGTTGTAGATTTTTAGATATTATTAATTATAATAAAATTTCTTCTCGTATCCAATTTATTAATGATAAAAACTTGTATGAGATCGTCTAATGGGTCGCTTACGTTAGACGGGTCAAATAAAACTCAAACCCGTCACAAACCCGTTCAAAACCCGCCCCCAAACCCATTTTCGCGAGCAGGCGCGTGTCTTATCTACGCCCCACGCGCAGCCACTAGAGTATCACTAGGTATAAAGTAAAGTATCAGTAAGTATAAAGTAAAGTATCATTGTGTGTGAAGTATCACTAACTGTGAAGTGAAGTATCATTAACTATGAAGCGAAGTATCATTAAATATAAATTGGGCGAAATATTAGTAACTATTAAGGGAAGTATCATTAGATATTAGATATAAATTTAGCAAAATATCATTAACTATTAAGTGAATTATCATTACATATATATATGGTGAGTATCATTAACTGTCTGTGAAGTATCATTAATTATGGATGAAGTATCATTATTCGGAAGTGGAGTATAATATGATATTATTGATGATTAAACATTAATTATCAAATCCAGAATAGATAAATGTCATTAACTATGAGTGGAGTATTATTAACTCAAGTATAATTATTTATGGGTGAAGTATCATTAACTCACATGTGAGTATCATTATTTATGGGTGAAGTATCATTAACTCACATGTGAGTATCACTAATTACAAAAGAAAAGTGTCAGTTTAAAACATAATCTCAAATTGAGAATCAGGTCTATGAATACAATAAAAACTCATTCTTGAGTAAAAAAATTTATTTTATTATCATAGAGAAAAATATTATTGATTACAAAATAAAGTATTACTAATTACAAAAGAAAATAACATTAATTACAATAAAAGTATCACTAAAAATTCAAATTTTATAAATTAATAATTAAGGATCCAACAAATTACTAAATTGCAAAAAAAAAAAAATCAAGCAATAACATAAAGAATGGAGTCAGTAGATTCAATCCGAGCGCCACCTTTCGAACCAAAGCGCCCCATCACAGCCGCCGAATCTCGGTTAAGGGTCTGAGCGATGTTTATCCGGGCAAAACTTTTGATTTTATTGTTATGGAAATTGATCAAGAAGGAAATTGTAAGATGGTGGAAGATTCGTTGGAATCAATCACTCATTTGCTATGATTTCATCTTCATTGACCCAATTGAAGCAGAATTCCATTTACTTTACTGATCCAAAGAGAGTGAGAATGATGTGCGGCGTCAATGATAATGACATTTTCGATTATGAAAGCAAGAAGATTCATCCCTGCTGCCAATCATCGTGCACATAAAATCTGCAAGCAATCCTCACACCAGCATCTCTCTCTCTCTCTCTCTCTCTCTCTCTCTCTCTCTCTCTCTCTCTCTCTCTCTCTCTCTCTCTCTCTCTCGATTTTTGCCCTAATTCTTACTCCCTCTCTAAATAATTTAGCAAGGAAAATTGGAAGAAGAAGAAAAGGAAAAAATTTGCAGAAAAGGTTTTTGTTTCTGGAAATCAAAAAAGTCCTAACCCCATAAAATCTAAGAAAAATTGTGTTGATAAAAATTGAATGAAAAACCTGTCAAATTAGATATCGAACATACGAGGAGATTCATGTAGTGATCTGCATCGAAGGAGGCGGTGTTGATGGTGTCGAGCGTGGCAAATCTGGAAGCACTGTTGGGCGAGTGGAAGGAGATCTGGAGAAGTGGAGAAGAAGAGCGGTTGTGTTAGGTTTTCTTTTCCTTTTTTTTTCTTTTTATAATTTAATGAATTCGGGTCGGGTACAAATTCGTCTAACGTAAGAAACCCGTTAGACGGTCTCACACAAGTGTGACCCTTTATTAATTCATATCAAATGTATAATATTATTGCTAATATCTTTATTCGAGAAAAAAAAAAGAATAATGGAGAATAGTAATTAATATTATTGTTAACATTTGTGGTGACAAGTAATTATTTCGAACGCGCAAGTTAAAGGATGTAGTATTAATTCAAAAAATTATAGTATTCATATGAAATTTTAGATAAGTATTTCATACAATCTTAAGTTTAATGAAAATACAATGTACAGCGTTATTTTTTTTTTTTTTATCAAAACTAGAAAAAAAAAATGAAAATGTCAAAGCGATGGTTTTTAGATTCGACAAACAAGAAATGTGCTGTATCCAGGCCTTACCAAAATTGAAGATATATATGTCGACAAACAAGAGATGTGTCGTTCTTTTCAGACCTCATTAAAAATGTAGAATTATATTAAAGAAAATAATGTATATTATATCATATTATATTATCAAGCAGGTAATTAATTAATTTGTCTAAAAGCTATATTTCAGAAATTCAGGTTCTGTGTTTAAGAAGCGTCTAAAAAAGATTAATCGAATTTTTGTAGAAAAATAATATATTAGTTTTATCTAACACGTAGCACATATATATATATATACACACATTAATTACGACAATTGATTATGCATTGATAATATATACAGACTATAATAAGATTTATATAGATACATAATGTTTTTTTTAGTGAGAATAAATAATATAAACCGCAATGCATGCGCCTTTTGCTGCGAATTATATATTTAAATTGGATAAATTGCCAAATAAATCATCACGTTTCTATCCTTTTATAAATTAGACACCATATTTATATATAGTCAATTACAACATCACGTTTTAATTTGTACGAGATTAAACAACCTTAATTTTTTTGTCGAGTTAAGTATGATGTGTTTAGTTTATAAACCACGTTGGTAGTCACGTCAACACACATGTGCAACAAACGACACCGGGTTTGTTAAGTTTCTCAATATATATTCTATTTTAGAAATAAAAAATTATATAAAAAATAATTTTCTCAACAAAAAAAGAGAAAATAACAAAAACGACATCGTTTGTTACATTTGTGTGCTTACGTGGTTGGCAATGTGATTTATAAACTAAACATGTCATCCCCCAAAAAATTAAGAATGTTTAATTCCACACAAACTAAAATGTGATGTTATAATTGATTAGGTTTAAACGTGATATCTAATTTGTGAAAAGATAGAAACATAATGATTTATTTGACCACTAAGCTATTTCAATATATACACTCAGGGAAGTATCGAGACCTCAAGGGACCCGGAGCGAGCTTGTTGAGACTTTATTCACAATTATAATATAAAGTTAGATAGAATAATCACTACAACACATATCATTCAAATCTCAAAATTAAAGGCAACACATATAGTGTTTTTGTTTGTTTTTTTTTTCAAAAGAAAAACTTTTTTTCTATTAGTCTTGTGTTAAAAAGGGTTTTTTAATTACTAGCAAATATAAAAATTGAACAGCATTAGAATTTTAAATTTGAGAAAACAATTTGAAGTAATTTTTTTTTTATTACTAGCAAAACGTTTCATAAAACATATTGGATAGGATAATAATTTCTAAGTTGCGAAAGCAATATTAACTATTAAGCTAAGAAAAAAAAAGAAGGGAGAGGAGAAGAAAAACGAGTTGTAAGCTAAAAAATTAAAGGAAAAACTGAAAAAAAAAACTATTTTAAGCTAAAAAAAGAGCCGGAAATTAAAATACCCATTCTTATCATGAAAAAACCTCTTTTACCTACTATAAGGAAAGCATTCAATAAGTATCCAATTTTACTCTTATATAGCCTTGCTTTTTTCATTTTCCAATGTGAAAGGACATGGACCCCATATGTGTAAGAATTTTAGAAGGCTTTTTGCAGGTTTTGAAGGGAGTTAGATGCATTTAATTTCAAAAGTAATATCCCCACCAACTCCCCACACGTGCAATAAACTATCACGATCGTCTTAACAGCGTCGGGATATGAATATCGGGTTTTCAAGAAGCATATTATCATTTTGATTGTGATCCGATCGTGATTTATATGATCGAAATTATACGATCGTAATTTTTTATTTAACAGGCAAAGACTATAGGGTTTCCTGAAACCTATTGTAATTTCAATCGTGATTTATACGCTAAAGAATATCGGGTTTTCTATATTCCGATCGTGATTTTTAATCGTACTCAAAATCTGATGGGGTAAATCCTGATGGGATATTCCTGATCATAATCCCGATGGGGTAATTCTGATGGGATCAAAACCCGATGGGGTAGTCCCGATCAAAATCCGATGGGGTAATCCCAATCATAATCCCAATGGGGTAATTCTGATGGGATAAAACCCGATGGAGGTATCCCGATCATAATCCCGATTGGGTTTATGGGATCAGAACCCGATGGGTAATCCCAATCATAATCTCGATTGGGTAATTCTAATGGGATCGAACTTGATGGGGTATCCCGATCATAATTCCGATTGGGTCTATGGGATCAGAACCCGATGGGGTAATCCCGATCATAATCCCGATGGGGTAATTCGGATGAGATCAAACCAGATGGGGTATCCCGATCATAATTCCGATTGGGTCTATGGGATGAGAAATCCAATGAGGTAATCCCGATCATAATCCCGATAGGGTAATCCTAATCAGGATCCCGATATGATGACGAAACGATCGGAATTCCGATTGAAAATTCGATCGGTTACACGATCAGGATCCCGATCAAGTTTGCTTTTTATTCCCATATTTTTTGTTTTTTATATTTTTACATTCTAATATTCAATGTTTTATATGTATTTTTCACAAACAAATGTTTAAATCTATTTACTTAGCGCAAGAGTTGGATTTGATTTGATTTGATGATTAAGTAATTAGATATATGTTGGACCTATCGCACCATCCCTATTAATACCTTCATATATTGTTCAAGAGCGGATATTCATTCTAGTTTGGAGATATTTTCGTTTGCATTGATTGATTTAAATTGGGCACTTGGATGGTTTTTCATATTTTTTTCAGTGTTAATGAGATGTGCAAGTTGAGCAAGTTACTAATTAAAGGTTGGAAAATCAATATATTCTTAATTTGTGTAATTTTTTTATCTTTTCAATTGGGATCCCGATGTGATGACCGATCGTTTCACGATCAGAATTTCGATCAAAATTTCGATCGGTTGCACGATCCGGATCCCGATCAAGTTTGCTTTTTATCTCTTATTTTTTGTTTTTTATATTTTTACATTCTAATATTCAATGTTTTATATGTATTTCTCACAAACAAATATTTAAATCTATTTACTTAGTGCAAGAGTTGGAATTGATTTGATGATTAAGTAATTAGATTGATGTTGGACCTATTGCACCATCCCTATTCATAATACCTTCATATATTGTTCAAGAGCGGATATTCATTCTAGTTTTGAGATATTTTCGTTTGTATTGATTTATTTAAATTGGGCACTTGGATAGTTTTTCATATTTTTTTTCAGTGTTAATGAGATGTGCAAATTGAGCAAGTTACTAATTAAAGGTTGGAAAATCAATATATTCTTAATTTGTGTAATTTTTTTTTATCTTTTCAATCGGGATCCAGATGTGATGACCGATCATTTCACGATCAGAATTCCGATCGAAAATTCGATCGGTTGCACGATCGAGATCCCGATCAAGTTTGCTTTTTATCCCCATATTTTTTGTTTTTTATATTTTTACATTATAATATTCAATGTTTTATATGTATTTCTCACAAACAAATGTTTAAATCTATTTACTTAGCGCAAGAGTTGGATTTGATTTGATGATTAAGTAATTAGATTGATGTTGGACCTATTGCACCATCCCTATTAATACCTTCATATATTGTTCAAGAGCGTATATTCATTCTAGTTTGGAGATATTTTCATTTGTATTGATTGATTTAAATTAGGCACTTGGATGGTTTTTCATATTTTTTCAGTGTTAATGAGATATGCAAGTTGAGTAAGTTACTAATTAAAGGTTGGAAAATCAATATATTCTTAATTTGTGTAATTTTTTTTTATCTTTTCAATCGGGATCCCAATGTGACGACTGATCGTTTCACGATCAGAATTCCGATCAGAAATTCGATCGGTTACACGATTGGGATCCCGATCAAGTTTGCTTTTTATCCCCATATTTTTTGTTTTTTATATTTTTACATTCTAATATTCAATGTTTTATATGTATTTCTCAGAAACAATATTTAAATCTATTTACTTAGTGCAAGAGTTGGATTTGATTTGATGATTAAGTAATTAGATTGATGTTGGACCTATTGCACCATCCCTATTCATAATACCTTCATATATTGTTCAAGAGCGGATATTCATTCTAGTTTTGAGATATTTTCATTTGTATTGATTTAAATTGGGCACTTGGATGGTTATTAATATTTTTTTCAGTGTTAATGAGATGTGCAAGTTGAGCAAGTTACTAATTAAAGGTTGGAAAACTAATATATTCTTAATTTGTGCAATTTTTTTGATCTTTCCAATTGGGATCCCGATGTGCCGACCGATCGTTTCACGATCGGAATTATATATCCCGATGATATCACGATCAATTCATGATCAATCCCGATAATACTAGATTGATCGGCATAACGATCGAAACCCGATGCTGATTCCTATTGGATCATTTCTCTTACAATATGTTATTAAGACATTTTACATATTCTTATTTATCATAATATGAAATCACGTAGAGATCTTTTGTTTCAGATTATATTTTGAAATTTCAATATATTCATAATACACGCGACGTGTATAAAAAGGGCTGGTCTCTTATACACATTGTGTACACTAAAATTAATGTCAGGCGGGCGCGTGTGTATCAAGCACTCGTTATTTTTTTTTCTAGGCAGATTTTTCATTTTTATTTTTTCGATTTTCTATTTTGTCCTTTTGTTTTCTTACCAAAAATTTATATCCTAAAATAAAGTTAGTGAATCCTAAAATTCAAATAAATTGATGTAATTTATTTCGTAAAATGGAATTAATAACCCTAAAAAACACAAAATAAACCCCTAAAAAATCCCTTAAAAAACCCTAAAAAACAAAAAATAAACCCCTAAAAACACCCAAAAAAACCCTAAAAACGCAAAACAAACCCCTAAAAACACTCAAAGAAAACCCTAAAAGCACAAAATAAACTCCTAAAAACACCCAAAAAAATATTAAACCCTAAAAAACACCCTCAAAAAATTCTAAAAAAAACTTAAAAAAAACTAAACACTAAACCCTAAATCCCAAACCCTTAAACTCTAAACATTAATTGAGATGAAAAAAATGATAATTTGAATTAAAGAAACTCGTATACGACAAGTTGCAAGCCCAATACTTTTTATGGTTACGGGTGATACTTTTTGTACTTCAAAATGATACTTTTCAATGTTAAAAATGATACTATTTCTGGGGAATTTTTTTTTTTTTTGGATGGGGAAGGGGCGGGGCGGGGCGGGTCAGGATTGACCCGCGCGTTGACCCACAGACTCACCCCATCTAATGGTTTGATTTTAAGAATTTTGATTTTCAACGTCTGATAAGAGACTCTGTGGTATAAAAATAATATTATATACGTCTAACATAAAAAAAAAAAAAAATTAATATGAAATTAACAACCGCGGCACGAGAATCATAAACCCTCCAAAACACGGAACAAAAGGCATGAAGAAAATGTACTAAAAAAACGCTTGAAGAAAGAAAATAAAATAAATAAATAAAGATGGAACAAGAATCAACTTTTTTTTTTTTGTAATTTGATATTGATGCAGCAGGCATATTATTGGTATATTCCCCACAAATATCTGATGCTTCTTTCAGTCATGCATTCTCTCTCTAGAAATATGTGAAATCGGTACTTTAATTAGTATATAGTGTTAATATGGAAAAGTAGAGAAAGTGAATGGTAGGATGTATTTTGGTCATTAAATGATGATCAATATACGTAGGTCGCTCGTTTCTAAACGAGCGTTCATTTATACATTCCTCTAGGCTTGCTCGTATATATACATATATATTCTAACTTTTGACTTTGAATATGAAAAGAAATGTAGAGTGTTGCTGAATGCTTAATTCAAGCTTAATAAGTAAGCCTAGCTAGTTGTTCTACAAAAGAAGTTTGAAGAAGAAAAGGGAGTTAATTTGTCTTCAATTTGGTGGTGGAAAATATAAAGTCAAAGGTGAGTTAGCATAGATCAGGCTCCAGTCAATTATCTGGTCAAATTATGTATTATGAAATACTTGATTATAATTATATAAGGAGGTGATTGGTATGATGAAATGAAATGTGATAGAATCATCATTCCTATGTTCATTCTCATTTCGGCAATTGATATGGTTTTAAATCAGTAATCACCATTAATCCCTATTCCCAAAGAAAGGGGAATATGCATTCCAGTATTCCACTCATCCCCATGGGCCATGGGTTTAACTATTTCCAATCAATTATCTAAGTACTATTAGTACTAATAGATGCAGAAGTATGAAAAACCTTAGCATTGTTACTTGAAGTAGCAATCAATGAGGAAACTTCTGGCACATCATTGGGAGGTTTGGTTATAGCAACAAGTTTACTCACAGCAATAGAGGCGGCTTGATGATTTGGCTTAAAATTGCGCTTTCGTGGTGCCCTTACTGGATCCCACCAATCTGGATAGCCAATTCAGTCTTTTGAGGTTGAGGTTATGAGAGAGGAAGACTCGGGATTTTCATTATCAATCACGTACATAGGCATAGGTATCATCAAGATTTCACCTCTAATTTGTTCCAAGTCTGCATCCAGGCTGATTTCTTATAGGCTGATTTAACCTTTTGATTCTCTGCATACAAATTTGCATATGTAGCCTCAGTTTCTTTCGGTGCATCAGTTTTACCCATAGCTTCTCACGTCCCGCGATTTGCATCTCCAATATTTGGGACCATACATCATAGTTAGTTTCGGTGAGAACAACTCCAGCATAGAAACCAGAATTTTCAGATTACAATAGTAGGAGATTCGGAAGTCATACAAGTTCAGAGGAGTATGGAGTTCCAGAGGCTTTGATACAAGTCAAAAACTTGGTTTACTTTCATAATAATATATTTTACAATATAATGGCCTTTAAATAACCAACAATCATATCTCTAATCTAGGAAATACAATATGCCAACTTGGAAAGATCTTTAGAATCTTCATCACCAACACCACTATAGGTGTGATGTCCGGGATTTACCCAGTGCACACTTCGATAGCGATTGCGGGTTACCCTTGACAAAAAAAAGAGTGAGTTTGATTTGAGGATTAATTCTTCTCCTCCTCTATGCTCAAATCCTTCTCTGTCACCAAACTCACAAAATAATTTATTTTCATCATCGTACACCTGGTAATTTTTTGTTTATATATATATATATTATTTTCAGAAAAATAAATTTATAGATTATATTCAATTGTATACAATATAATACTAACAATGAGTAATTAATTTGTAAATGGTTGTGAAGGGGTATGCACCACTGAGATTCATGAAAATATCTGGTTCATGCGATGGGCCTTGCCAAGCTATTCTCGCTGCACCCTATTTATTTGTTTCATCTAAATGTTTGCACATGTCAATATTATTGTTTTCCTCACATCCATTCAGATTAATTAAATAAATTAAAGTTACGTTGCAGTTTTATTTGCTTGCCTCAAATTCTGAATATTTCTCACCAGCGTACCGACTCTTCATATATACAATTAATACTAAATGATCATCAATTCCATTTCAAATTGGCTAGGCTCGATCCGATTAATTATGCGTCACATGCTTAGAAATTCTCTCTCATATTTTTACGTCTGATTCTCTCAAATAATTTATTTTTAAAAGAAAATAATGATTTAAATTTATAATATACAGTAGTTTGCAAAGCTCATTTAGGTTGAGTAATTAAGCTTGTGAGTTTTGACTATATTTAGTAAATTAAGTTCAAATTCAACCCGACAGTGTCTCCAACTTACACTACTCTTAGTAAAATGAATAGGGCATATATTATCCGTAATTTTTTTTAACAATATTTTGGCACATATAATATAATTAACCTTCCAAAAAAAATATAACCTCCTTAATTATATAATAGTTGGGTCATCAAGTCTGAATTGTAGAGATGAACTATAATTATATTAGAGAAGTCCTTGGGCTTAATTAATTATCAAAATTATAAAAATTTAATCATATTAATTCTAAACCTCTAAGTTCGATCAGGCGTATAGAAATGAAAACTAAATATTATCTGGCCACGGTTACTCGTTGGGTAAGGAAAAATAAAGGGATAATTCGACCTTAAATGCATAAGTCTAGTAAATTCTAAACACAATTCCCGTTTTTCTCTTTTCACCCCTCATTATTTTATAAAATTTTAATATTAATTTTATAGATTATTTTATCCTTGTAGTCCATCACTTGAAACCCTACATATTATAGCCTCCTACAGCCCCATTATTCCTCTTCTTATTCATAAATTTTTTTTTTAAAAAAAAAACTTGTTATAAAAAATAATGTTAATTTGGAACATCGAATTTATGTTCTTAATTTAATATTAAGAGAAAAAAAAAACTCGTATCATGTTGATATTAAATAATTGATTATGATGAAAGCATTTTCAAGAACAAGAATTTGATGATTTATATATTCCGCCCAAAAACAAAATACTTGGATGGAACAAAATTTTACAAAGATTGTTTGAAGAATCTCCAAAGTTGAACCGGATGCGTTGGAGTCCACAACATTCATGAATCTCACCTTCTTCGCTCTTCTTTTGCTAGTGTTCAAATTAGATTTTTGATTTCAACTTCGACTACTCCGTAAATTCTGAACTTTTTTTTTTCACGAATTTGGAATGAATACGTATATGCAATGCACTTACGTGCAGCCACGCTTCCACGAAACTGTAAAAATTTGTGATAGTGCTGCTATTAAACCAGGTTCCAATGAAAAATTCATTGTTGTGATGTAGTTTTTATCTATTTCCTAAATTGAAGAATCAGGCGAGAACAACAAAAAATTGCATTTGATGGAAGTTATGATGTATTGATAGAAAATGGAGGATTTTTTTTTTATTTTTTTATTTTTTTTGTGGTTAGAAACCGGAAGAATAAAAAATCTCCAAACGTTTAAGTTGGTTAGGGGCTTTGATAATTCTTTATAGGTTCCACATTTATGTGGCTACAAGGGCAAAAAAGACTATAATATTAATGTCTATTTTTAAAAAAATTAATTAGAGCTATAAAGATAAAATGAGGGTTGTGAATAGAATTACCCATAATAAAATCACTAAGTATATATATAAGTCCACATGGCTTCTCCGTCTAAATTATAAGACCAACATAAGGTTTAGAAACAAAATTAAACGAAAAATAGCAAATCCATTTCGATGGGCAATGATAAAATCCTCTAGTCCACTTTTCATGTCCCACTATTGTGTCCCACTATGAAATTTAATATTTTAAAAATGTTTATTACAAAATTAAATTTTATTATAGTATTAAAAATCATAATCAACATTTATTGCTAAAAATTAAATTTTTTAAAAATTATATACACTATTTTTGGAATAATCAACCATATTAATCAATTATATTAACCAAAAAATAAGAAATAAATATTAAAAAATAAATATAAACCCTAATGGGGTGGAATGAACCCTAAATAATAATTCTAAAATTAATCTAAGACATAATAAATTGAAATTGAAGAAAAAAATTGACGAAAATCAAATAAAAATTAAAATGGGACACGAAATGGGATAGAGAAAAGTGGGATAGAGGATTTCATTTGGGGAATGAGATGGCTTTTTCGGGCCCTCACAAATCCGGCTAACTGTTTTCGGTCATAACTTTCATTACATTTTTATTTGTTAAAAATAATTTTATTCGTATATGTTAATTTTAAATGTTTTTGTTAGTTACTGCATTAATATATACTAGTATTACCTCCATATGATATACGGAAATTAGTCTACACATTTTAAATTTAAAGTTAGTTGATACGTTTGTTGAATAATTTTAATTTTATCAATTGATACTTTATATATATAACATTATATTTTTAATTTTAAATAGGTAGAAAAAATATGTATAAACAAATCCCAATTTGACATTATTGTGGGATATATGATAACATAACTAATAATGGACTATGATTACAGTAATCACATGGTAGATAGAGCAATTGCTTCTCCGCATACACCCTTGGGTGTTTGGTTTCATATTTTACCTTGTATTGATTATGCTATCAAACGAGATATTTCTTTTTGGGTTTTCCATAATGATTTTGATGAGCCTCCGGTCCCTAGAATTATCATCATGTGATTTTCAGGATTTTTAAGATTGGTCTCTTTTTTCTTTTTATCTATGCATTTCATTTGAGTATGTAAATATGATAAAATAAAAAATTGACCATAAAATTAAAATTGATGTTAAAAAAAAAGAAGAAGAAATACAAAATACTAATAATGAAATAAAATTTCACAAACTTACCAATAATGAAATACTAATAATTTCATAAAATTAATTGTGTTCTATGCACGAGCCACGAGCTTGCAATTATGAATTCCAATTCATTGAAAATTTATTTAAGGAGAGGAATCCAAGATTAAACAAACTTACTTACAATTAAATTTGTCATTCTCAAAAAATTAAACAAAGTTTCCATTCCAACTATATGAATACTAAAGGAGAGAAATCTAAGATTTCTTTCAAATCACCAGCAACACTGAAAGATGATACGTTTAACAATAAAAAATGTTATGATGGATTTTCTTAAGAAGTATGAGGATAGCATTTTAGTCGATAAACTCCATGAAGATCGTACACTTCGTGCTATTATCCAGAAGTTCGTGGATATAATGGGAGAATTTTAGCAAGAAAAATAAATGCAATTTTTCTTAAGTTGGTTATTGACCGATTTTTCAATGGTTTATTATGTCATATTGTAATTCACATTTAAGTTCCAGTTAATTATTTTAAAGGATTTTTATGTAACTTTTTTTTATTTCAATTATCTATCTAATTTTTATATTTAAATATCAAGTCCAAGAACATTGAATTAAAATTAAAATAAGATAATATCAATTAAAAAACAAAACATTTATTGTATTACTATTACATAATATTTATTTCCAGAATTGAACATTAAAACAGGAAAGTAAAATATAGTAGTACAAAGCAATTAAAAATCACTTAAACAACATAACTAGAACAAATCTAACAAATAACCCACCAATACAACCTACCAACACATAGTTCAACCAAATTAATCTAATTAAATTCTTATTCAAGTATCATTCGCATCCACAAAACTTGGCGTTTTCTTTTGTATATAATACTCTCCGCCTGGAAACTTGAAGACACATAAGAATTTATTCCATAGTTTTGTTCTTCATAAAGCGCCATCTCTTCAAAATATTTATTATATGCATCAACCGCTTCATTATCTGTCAGAAAAGTTCGGTACAAAGCTCATTTGAAACCAATAATATTTGATGCACATTCAAATCAATCGCTGTAAATTTTAGCACGGACATCTTTGAACACTACATAATATTTTACAGTCGTAATAGCCATCTCAAGGTCGAAGGAGTTAAAACTTTGAAAAATGAAAGAGGCTAGTTTGTTATAGTGAATGGAGAAAATGAATTTGAATTTAGATTCAAAATCGAATTCAAATTGAAATAACACATTTTAATAAAAGAAGAGAGAAAAAAGAATTTGAATTTGAATTTAAAATCGAATTCGAATTGAAATAACACATTTTTGGATGGAAGGACATTGTTGACATTTAATAATTAAGGTTATTTTATGGTATATTACTAATATAATCCTATATGGATATCTAGATTAGGGTATTCTCGATAACAATTGATTCAATTTCGTGTGTATTAATTAATTTATTGATTAATTTAGAGTACCATGATAACTATATACGCATGCGGTATGCTGTGAGGAATAACATTGAACTACAGCAGTAGTTATGTAGTTATGTTATAGCTAGAGTGAGAGTTACTGCTCAAAATTAAAGCAGTAAGGGCATCTCCAATGGGTAGGTACAAATCTTAGGTGGAATTCAATTGTACCCAATACATGGTATAATTTGTATTGGGAAAAATGGGTACGAATTGAAAAAATTTATTTGGATACAAATATTGCTACCAAGTACAATTGTAAAATTGTGGAAAAAAGCTCACCATCAGATAGTCGCGTGAGGGCCAAACCGAAATGCTAGCTGACGCGTGCAAGTAAAGCGCGAGTGGATCGACTATAATGTGGGCTCCATGGGTTTAAATTTGTACCCCTCTACGTTTCTCTTCATTTTCAATTCATTTTCTCTCTCCCTTTTCATTTTTTGTTTCTTTTTTTTTTCTTGACCTTTTCAGTTGGTTTGTGGAATTTTTTTTTTCTTTTGTCAATTTTTACTCATTCCTCTTTCTTTCTCTTTCTCATATCTTATATCATTTTTTTTCCCTCCATTTTTTTGGTTGGTATATGTATTTTTAGCAAGAAATTTAGAATTGAATAATTAATTAAAATAAATTTATTAATGTATTAAATTGGTATTTAAATTAAATTTATTAAAAAATGTTATCACATTAAATTAAAATATATTTCATGAAAATTATAAATAAAATTATAATATGAATTAAAAAAATATAAATAAATAAAGTAATATAATAGTGGGACCCCCAAAAAGTAACAATTGTACCTGGATGCATTGTGAATATTTGGGTATCAATTAAATGAATATTGTAACTTTTGATGTGGCGGTGATGTGGCAACAATTTGTATCTAAAAATTGGATACAGCACTGCCCTTAGAAAAGAAGATTCTTACATCATTCCACTAAATAACAGTAATAGTTTCAAAAGTCAAATGAAACATTATTCAATATATTGATATTCAGGTCATTTTGACCAACAAAATTCCAAGAAACTCAGGTCCCACCTAATAATTGAATTCTTCTATTATTTTGGATCATCTCACCCACATATCACTCAAATCAATTTACACATTGTGAGCTCAGAACATTTGCTCCAAATATTCTATTTTTATTTAGTATATACTAATTAAAAGATTTATACTATGAGTATAAATTAATTAACCACAAGTATATATAGTAATTTATCTAGTTATCGTGCATGTGACATGTTTCAATAAATAAAATTTTGAATACAATAAAAAATATATAACATGCTACAACAGTAACTAGATATATTTTCTACAAATGAGAAGGATGCAATATTCGGTACATTGCTATATATATGTTCTTATGCATTACTACAAGAAAATATAATAAAAGAAAAATTAAAATAAGAAGTGAAGAAAAATGGAGGGAAATAAAACTACATCTAAGTAGTAAAATACATTCTGATAAATAACAAGTCTAAGTTTTTTTTTTTTTTTTAAAAAAAAAATACGCTTCCCTTTCATAAAGGAGGGGGTGCATACGTGCACACAGTTCAGTTAATTAACCGATGGAATCAAATGAAAATTAAGGATTGGATTAGTTGGATTAATCCGAATGCTCGCCCCTAGCTTACCAAGAGGAAGTCGTGTTTTCAGACAAACTTAACAATTCCTCCAGATAATCCGACCCTAAATCCTCCAAAACGACGACGTCTTCCATTTCTTCTTTCTGCACCTTCTTCTTCCTACAGACTGACTTCCTCTGCATGGAATGCATCTTCTTCAGCGCCAGCACCGGCGAGCACCCCTCCTCCACTCCGCCGCCGTAACCGATCTCCCTCAGCGACTCCCACACCACCTCCACCGGGTAGTTGAGCACCGCCGCCGTCCCACGCATGGCGAACGCTGCCTGATCGTACGCCAAGGCCGCCTCCTCCGCCGTGTCGAACGTCCCCAGCCACACCCTCACGCTGTTCCTCGTTGAGTCCCTTATCTCCGCCGCGAACTTCCCCCACGGCCGCCTCCTCACCCCCCTATACATCACCTCCGCAGCCGCCAATTCACCACCTCCGGCGCAGGCGCCGGCGGAGGTTGCTCCCTCCGCAAGAACTCCGTAGAGAAGCATTTCTTGAGAATCATTCTCATTGAAAGGCAGGCTGCAGTAGGGATCGGAATAGGGGATCACACCGTCGAACGACGACGTGGAAGATTCGGGCGAAAGTGTGGAGGAGGAATTGTAGTAATGGAAAGCTGAGGAATCCATGGAAGCAGCAACTAGCTCAACTCCAAACACGAGTAATTAATTAGAATAACTAGATTTGCACAAATTAAGGGAAATATATATATGAATAAATAGGGAATAAGTAACTAAATCTTTGTAGTAAGGAGTTTGAATTTGGTAGTCGTGGGTTTGAATTTGATCAGTTCTTGTTAAGACAAGTGGGTTTTGGTCGTATACTAAGTTTTGAGCTGCAGCAAAGATTTATATAGAGGCGGGAAGATGTGTAGATTATATCTAGAGACTATTATTTTAAATAAATAGTGTTACATATTTAATGATTAATATTTATAATATGTGGGGCGAAACAAAAGAAGGTTTATATTATATAAGCGTTATATTTTATTTTAGAGAGCTCTAAAATTGAGTGCACGTGGGTCAAAGCACAAGGCGGCGTGAATTCTTGGACAGTGACGTCACCTTATGATGACATATAATTAATTAGCACTTAATGGATTTTCACACTACAAAGAGTGAATGACAGGATAGTGGTGGATTTTAATAATTTTAATTATTATTGAGTTTAGATTTAAATTAGTTTAGGGGAAGCTGCATGCATTGACACAGTTTGGCTTCGGCTTCTTTATTCGGTTTTTTGTTTATACATTTTTTTATTTTTTTTTACTAATTTTGGAAACAAATGCCCTTTCATATAACATGGCGCTGACGCCTACAGGATAATGTTTCAATTAAGAAAAATCAATATTTTATTATTATTATTATTATAGAAGTCATTTACGCCTGAAAATCGGCCCAAGTAGGCAGAAAAATAGATAAGGGTCGAGCGTCCCGACCTTTGAGAGACAATCAGAACCCGAATATGAACAAATAGTCCTCAAGGCAGACAAACTCAAAACCCCACAAGAAATATGGGGAAACTAAGTCAAAACTCCATTAGAAATAAGCCAAGGATAAATAGGAAGGGAGAGTTCAAAGAAGGGACAGTTGTTCTAAACACTTCACCACTATTTTTTCATGTAGGAAAGGTTACTTCAAATTGTTGATTAAAGTGTGTTAACTAATGAATTTATGTACATTTTTTATATTTTTTTAGAGTGGTGAAGTGCAAATGACGGGAGTAAATTTTTATTGTTGTTTTGTTACCCATGCACACCATTGTAAAATAAACTTTGAATAAAAGAGACAAAAAAAGCATCATATACATTTAGTGTTCATTAAGGATGACCTAGTGATGTAATTTGAGATCGAATGTCTTGAATTTAAATTTCACCAACACCGCTAGATTTGAACTTATCACAACAAATTTTTTAAGTGCCATCTACTCTGCAATGAATTCAATTTCATACATTGGGAATAAGATTATAAGAAGATATTGCGGATTACAATTAATATTTAAATTTATCCTAACAAGAAATAAGTGTACTATTTGTCAATCGGTTGCAAGTCTTGACCTGCTCCTCATCTACCCAGCATATTTAATTTTTAATTAACAAAGAAAATAAAATATTTATTATTTTGCTGAAATTGGTCCTGCTTTTAGAACTAGAATCTATTCATTGTCGATCTTTAGCATGACGAAATGCGGAAAATTAAAGAATTAGAAAGAAAACAAAAACTGCATTAGCTTAACAAATATTGGATTTTTTGTATTTAATATTTGATTATTTTGTTAATAGTTTAGGTATTTAATTGATAAAATGTTAGTTTAGGATAAATTTGAGAAAATGAAAATAGTTTGGGATATAAATTATGATTTACCATTTCTTTTTTACTAATATTAAGTACTCCATTTATTTCTAAATAAGTGTGTCATTTTAAAAAAATGTACGCATAATAGTAAAATAATAATATTATCTAATACATATGAATATATTAAATGAGTCAAAATTGAATGTTTAAATATATCAAATGAGAATAAACTGAAGAAAAAATATAAATTTTACCTCAAAAGGTGTTAAATGATATTCTTTGTGAAATAAAATTAAAATATTTAAAGGATTGGAGTGTGATAGCTTGAGACGCAGTATGGTAAAAAGAAATGTTTAGAGGGAAAATGGAGTGATTTGATTTATGAATTTGTGTTGGTTTTGACTATATGATGGCCACAATTTTCCATTTACTATTGGTGGTCAAAAGTTTTGGAATGATTGTCATAATTGAGGTGGAGCTAACCGCAAAAACTATACCTTCATTTTATAATTATTTTTTCTTTCCCTTTCACATTGGATTTAATCACCACGGTTACTTACTTCAGTGTGAATCAGACAAATTTTTAGTGTTACCTTTTCCGGATCAAACTTATTTAATTAATCTCTAGCTATATTTGAAAAACGTAATAATTGAGTTTAAAGACTTCTTTTTATTCAGTGTTAATAAAATTAATATATGTAGGCACTTACGCAACCATGATTTTTATCCAGAGGCCAACTACCATTAATATAAAAATGAAAAATTACTGTCTACTATTTTAAAAATTGTTATAAATTATATTATAACATTTAAATATCAATAGTTTAATAAAACACCTTATATATTTTAATTGTACTGTACATACAGGCGTCGTCGTGGAGTGGGCTAAATTTAATATTATTTCCCTATATATTCTAGAAAAAAAAAAAAACTTCCCATGTGTTTAATAAATAGTCTAAAAATCTCATGTTATGGTATGATCCATCAAAAAGACCATTTTTAGATAAAGCGAATTACACTTGTTAAAAAGAGCGCATGATTTATTTATTTTTTGCAATTTTTGTTATTGAAAATTATATTTAATATTGTTTGAAAATTATAATATTTGGTTAAATTACTATTTTTTTCTATTGTGATAATTTTTAATTTTTTTATTATCTTTAAAATATTTTTTAATTGCAAATATATTTTATATTATTTAAAATTTATAGTATTTGATCAAACTACTATTTTTTTTACTAATTTGACAATTTCCTAAGTTTTGTATTAATTTTAAATATTTTTTAAATATAAATATATTTTATATTATTCAAAAATTATAATATTTGATCAAACTACTATTTTAAAATATTGTTTATATTTTAAAAATACAAAATAATACAAAAATAGTATAAAATACTATAATTTTCAAATAATCTAAAATATATGTATGCATAAAAATGTAAAAAAACAAACCATACACTCTCTCTTAGCAAGTGCACTTTACTCTTTTCAAAATGGATCTTTTTGATGAATTATACCATAATCGATGAGAGTTTTAGACTATTTATTGAATAGAGAGATTTTTTTTTTTTTTTTCGGAAAAATACAAGAAAGTAATATGAAATTCACCCGTGTTGATTAATATCGTGAATTTTTAGATCAACCTATCCAAAAAGGAACATATATACTATTTCGTCTAATTTGAAGATTAGTAGATAAAGTAAATTGTGTCATGCTCTGTTGTTAGATACTAGTATAGAAATTAAATTGTGGCATGTCTCTCAATATTGTTGGGTATTAAGAATTTGCTACTGTATCAATAAGACGACCACAAGGAATATCAATTCCAAACTGTTGTCCACAAAATTTGAATATCACATACGATAATACCTAAAAGAGAAAAACTATCACACTATTGTCTTCACATCAATTGAACTACGAGCGGCAATTCGTGTGTGTCGGGTCGTTAACAGGTCAACACGATACGATAAGGTCAAATACGAACACAATCAGTTATGCACAATCACAAACACGACACGAACACACAAAACACGATTTGTTATCGTACCGACACGACACATTACAGACACAATAAGAACACGAAGACGACAATGACACGGTATAAAATAACTACCAATACATATTAAATTAAAATTATAATTTAAATAAATAAATTTTAAATTAAACAATTGAGTTTTAACTAAAATTTTAGATTAAATAAATATGTTAAATTATTATATATAATTAAAATATTTATTTATATATTTATATAATATTAACGGTTTACACGAATCCGACACGAACACGACACAAAATTTTCACGTTCTTATCGTGTTGACACGAAACGATAAAACTAAATACTAATTAATTAATTTTGTACATGTTCGTATCGTGCTATTGTGTCGTGTCAAAATTTGACAGCGGTAAATTGAACTCAGGTATATATGTGTGAGTTTTAATCAAGTTTATATAAATTTTATTGGATTTATTCCCAACTTTATTTTGTAATTTGTTTATAGATTGGGTTTAAAAGACAAATAAAAAATGGATAAATGAGAGGCGCAAGCTAGGAACCCTTTCCCTATTAGCTCTTAGTTAGTTAGAGTGTAAACCGTTATTAACTTTTCTTTTATAAGGGTAATTGAATATTTTTTTTTTTGAAAGCTGGTAATTGAATATTTAATCTCGATTACTCACTCATATAAATAAGAGAAAATTTCCCATTTTCCATATGCAAGACAAACCTACAAATATTTTTAAGAAATTAATTAGATGGAAATAAAAGCATTGTATTGCAGCATTGCTTACTAAGGTCATCTCCGACAGTTTACTTCATTTTACAGCACCCTATTATACAGTAAAATCTTCACTTTATCTCCAACAGTTTACTCTAAATTCTACTTTAAAAAGAAATATTCCATAATATTCCTTTTTATGTATTTATTTTAATCAAGATTTTTCCAACAAAAATAACTATTAAAAATTCTGAAACTAAATAATACTAGAACATGGAAACAATTCATACTAATATTGCAACGAACAAAAATTATAAAAATTACATACTAATTTTCTTTATTTTTATGTTTAGTAGATTTATTATGTAATTTTATTAAATGTCATTTTAATTTTCTTTGTCATTTTTTTGATGTCATTTTATTTTGATATACAATTTTTATTTCAATATTTTTAAGAAATAAATAAATTAAAGTATAAGATTAATATATATATATATATATATATATATATAAATCGTAAATAGAAATTAATTTAATTAAAGTATAAGATTAAAAAAAACATGAACAGTAGATATAGAGCTGCTATAGTGCAGCTCTAAATATAGAGCACAAGAGTTTCTATCTATAAAAATAGAGCATCTCTTAGAGTATTTCTTGGAGTTTATTTTTTGGACATTTTGCTCTAAATATAGAGAGCATCTCTTGGAGATGAAACCATCTCCAATCGTTTACTTCATTTTACAGCACATAAATGTCTATTCTCTATTATACAGTAAAATCTTCAGTCCATCTCCAACAGATTACTCTAAATTCTACTATAAAAAGAAATATATTCCATAATATTTCTTTTGTATGTATTTATTTTAATCAAGATTTTTTCAAAAAAAAAAAAAACTATTAAAATTTCTGAAACTAAATAATAATATAACATAGAAACATTTCATAATAATATTACAAAAAACAAAAATTACATACTAATATTGCAAAGAACAAAAATTACAGACTGATATTGCAACATAGGAAAAAAAAGCATAATAATATTGTGAAAAAACATGAAAATATTTTTAATGCTTCATTTGTATTTTCATTGGGTTTTATGTTTAGTAGTTTTATTATGTAATTTTATTAAATGTCATTTTAATTTTAACATTAAAAAAACATGATCCTTCTTATTTGATGTCATTTTAATTTTATATACAATGTTTTATTTCAATATTTTTAAGAAATAAATAAATTAAAGTAGAAGATTTAAAAAAATAAAAAAAATAATAAATAAATAAAAATTCAATGAACGATGATAGAGAAGTGCTACAGTATTGCTGGATATATAGAGCAGCTCTATAGCATGATCTTAAAATACAACATTGTTTGAAGTCTCAGTTTGAGTTAATTTTTTGCACTTTTTGCCCTAAATTTACGGTTTAGAGCTCTAAATATACAGAAGAGAGGAAAAATTCATAGACATTCCCAATCAAGAGACTTGAGTTCAGTCTCCAATTCCCATCCGCCAACTCACCCAAAAAAAAATAAAATTAAATAATAATAATAATAATAATAATAATAATAATAATAATAATAATAATAATAATAATAATAATAATAATAATAATGTTTGCCTAATTTTAATTGAAATAGAAAGTAGCGCCATAATAAGCACTGTTTTTTTTAAAACCACCATATTAAGCACTTAATTTAACCATTTTCCTAAACTCCTAAATTTAAATGCATAGTGACACACAACACGTGTTAAATAATTTCTTCACTTGGGTCAAGCAAAATTAATAATTCATTTCGTTATAATATGTATATATATATCATCTTAATAGAAAATTCAATTAAAATGTTCAGATACAAGTAGATCAAATCCTCTATGTCATGTTAAATTTCTTGTGCCATAATTAGTTTTTTATTTTATTTTTTAATATACATTAATTGTGGAATGATAAATCCTAAATAAAATTTTAAAACTAAACTAAATCATAATAAATTAAATTAAAATAAGTGAAAAGAAAATATAAATTTAACACAGAGGATATATAGAGAAGGACAGATTTAAAATCAAATACAAGTGGGCTGAAATGCAGACATTTGACCGATAAATATAAGAGCCAAAATTCAGCTCACTCCTTTCCTTTTACTCTAGAAAGTGAGGAATTTGGGAGGGTGCATGAACCCAAATTAATGCCATTCATCTAACATGTGACTCCACAATTATCAATTATTATTGCTATATTTTGTATTTTTTATTTATAATCGTGGTAACAAATTAAAGTTGAATTTCAATAATTTGCAAAATGTTCGTTGGACGTATTTGGGTCATTATTTATTCATCTACATTTAAATCACATAAATAAATAAAAAGGAAAAAGAAAATTCCTCATTAAAATATTGATCCACATCATCTAAAAGTGGAATTTTTTTCTCTTTTATCTTCAATATATATATATATATATATATATCGTTTGGAGAAGAAACAACTTCATTGACACGTTGTATCCCAGCCATGGAATCCTTGCATTGAGTTTTCTTCTAAATACAAAAATTGACCAGAATATATATATATTGTTGTCGAGAAACTGAGAAATAATGTAGAACAAGACCTTTTCCTCTGTAATTAATTATATGGTCTTTATATATATACAACACATATTATTTTGGCCAATTCAACTCACTAGTTCAAGTTATGACACAGTACTGATCCCTATTTTTAGTTATTTACACAAATTAATGCCTAAAGTCGGATATTTTGCCTTCGAGTTTTATCAGAAATGTGGGTATTTGTCCAATATTAAATAAATAATGGATATAATTATTGAACGGGAAAACATGCAAAGTCATCAAATTAATTTCAGATCTTGTTAACAATAATTTAGTAATATTTATTTAGAGGCTAAGCCAAATTAAACAGCATAATATGAGTGTCTCAACCTTATTTAATTTGGATAATTTTCAATAGTTTTCGAATTTACATCGGAGTAAAAGTATTTCTTAACTGATTTCAAATTTATTTGGATTCTAATTAAAGCATAAATAACTAGAATTTGTTTGATTCATATTAATCTTAATTACAATGTTAAGATTTTTGCGAGTTGCATTTTACAAAAATTAGATTTAATATTGGATTATTGTAGTTTAATTAGCTAGGATTTTAATTAACTTCTTAAAAATGATATATATATATATATATATATATATATATATATATATATATATATATATATATATAGGGAAAGGATCAAATGAGAATCCTTCCCCCCAGGTGGGAACTAGGAACCAATCATAGCCCTTGTTTGACTCAATCTGGACGGTCCAGATTAAATCAGATTTAAGTGGATGGGCGGTGGCATTCCTGTAATTTTCGGCAACTTTGTGGACGGAGGGGTAATATAGTAATTTAATAATTCTTCCCTTTTGTTCTGAGGCTAAAATGAGAATCGCATGAGGCTAAAATGAGAATCACATGATGCTAAAATTATCGAAGTAGGATGCTAAAATTGATGTGACATTTTCCATTAGGGTTCACCGTTCTCAATTAGGGTTTATTACGTTCCGATTAGGGCTATGATCCCAACTAGTAATTATGAGATTCCCATTAGGGTTCACTGTCCCCAAATAGGGTGTATTGCATTTCATTTCAATGAAATCATCGTTCCATTTTTGTTTATCAACACATACTAAAATGAGAGATGCATGAGGCTAAAATGAGCGAAGTCGGAGGCTAAAATTGAATCTGGGCAATTTCTGAGTTCAGTTTCGATTTTGCCCTTAATGAGACGCGCGAATTGAAGACTTCCGTTTTAATTACACAATTGCCACCGAAAAATCTGGATTGATCTGGACTATCCAAATTGTGGAATGGAGGAATGTGATTGGTTCCTAGTTCCCACCTGGTGACTGATTCTCATCAGATCAAATGAGAACCTATACCCCATGTGGGAACTAGGAACTCATCTCATCCATCCATTGTTTTGATTTAGATGGCTAAGATTTGGTCAATTTTTGGTCAAAGGCGGAGTGGTAAAGTTGTAATATTTGAGCATAATTTTCGGAAATCATATAGACAACACTTTAAAACCGTTGTCTATTCTTATAAATTTCGTATGCTAAAATGAGAGTACTATCATGCTATTATGAACATATATACATGCTAATATGAATATATATATATATATGCATGCTAGTATGAACATATAATGTCTTACTATTAACGAACACTAATACTGCTATTATGAGTAAAATTCATGCTGTTATGAATAATTTTTCATGCTATTATGCGTATACTTCTATGTTATCGTGAATATTTTGTCATGCTATTATGAGTTTAACATCACGCTATTATGGACGAAAAAATATATTCTCGAATAAACATATGAACAATGGATCTTAAATGAAAGAGCACGAAAAGAGCTTTAATTTGATATATAATTTGCGTTAATCTAATGAAAAATGAGCAAGTTATGGATGTTTAAAGTTTAAATAAAATTAAAACATTGTGTGGTTGAGATTAGTTCCTAGTTCTCACATGGGGATTGGTTCTCATGTGAACCATACCCTATATATATATATATGTACACTCCAAAATACAATCTCAATGCAATATAGCATAAATTTTAGGTTATTTGCATTAAAAATCACAACTTTAATATCATTTTGCAATTATAACATGACCTTTTGTAATTGTTCCAAATAAAACATCACTTTTAATGACTTTTGCAATTACAACATGTTGGAAAATTTCCATTTGGCGGACTTACATATATGAAATAAAATGTGTATAGCTGTTTTATGAAAGTCCCATTAAAGTGATCTACTAAAGTTTAATTATGAACTAGTAAAGATATCAGATAATCATGGAATTAATGTGTAGATACCATAAGGAAATATTCAATTTGTTGAGGAACCAAATTGAAAATTAAAGATATACACAGTTATATATTTAGGGTTATGGTTTCCAAACGACGGTACTTCATTCATGCAGTATGTTCCTTCTACAAAAAGCAAAACAAAGGTGATACCGATTGTTTGGAAGATCCGTAACAAATTCAATGCCAAATTTAACTGCTGATTCAACAATAAAGATCTAGAAATTTATTATTAAGGTACGCTTCCACACTTAGTTTATGATTTTATGTCTCGGTGATTTTAGTATAGAGATTACATGATTATGAATTTAATTTGGGTTAATAAATTTTCGTGTTCATATGATTAAATCCAATACAACATACCCAATTTTTTCACCAATTATATACCCGAATCCATAATCATATGATGTATCTTCATGTTTTTTTAACATGGTTGCATATATATGTGAAGTGTGCATGTGTAAATTTGCAAAAGTAACTAAGGTGGTGTGTTTATTTACAATAATGATAAAGTCTTGTTATAATTGCAAAATGACTTAAAGTTTTGTGATTTTTAATGCAAATTACTAATCTTAAATTTTATATATTGCAAGAGTGTAAAAGAATTATATAAAATAAAATAAAAGGCAAAAACTTGGGTAGACCTGTTGAACCGAACCGCTTCGATTAGACATAAATTTATGAAACTTTTCAGCATTAAAGTGATATTTTTAATATTAGAAGTGATACATTTTTCAATCCAAAAAATAAAGTAATAATTAAAAAAATGTCATCATCCTTTTATTTTTAACAGTAATTTTCGATGAAATAAACATGATACATTTTCGTATTAAAAATAATACTTTTTTCGTCTGATATATAAACCTTATGCACATTCGAAGTACAAGAAACCACATCACAAAAAAAAAAAAAAAAAAAAACAGTGAGGGAATTGATATAACTTTTGCTGTTAAAATTAATGATATATTTTATTTCGTTGTTAATTAAATATTCAGTAACCTGTTATTATTCAATCGTGATTTGTGAACTCGTTATTGAGTAATCTTAGGGAAGCACTTTTAATATTTAATATTTTATTGACCGACGATGATGTGTCTATCGCTAATCTGTAATTTTCTTTTAGCTAGCTAGTGTGTATTACTTAATTAATATACTGAAAATTATTATTATTATTATTATTATTATTATTATTATTATTATTATTATTATTATTATTATTATTATTATTATCTAATGAAAGAGTTCTGACTGACTTCAAAGATGGTCAACATATTCGAGAAGTTTTTGAAAGTCTTGAGAAGTTCAAAGTTTGGTGGTCAAAAGTTCTAAATATGAATTAAAATAAAGAATAAAATAGTGGGATATTTGAATGGCAATAAATCCACTAAATATGATTGTTGGAACCTTTTCATTTATTTTGTCTGCCCTTCATACAGCATATCAAAATATTAAAGTGGTCATAAAGTCGTTCTAACAAAGCAATAAACAAAATTAAATAAAGTCATCATTTAATCCAAATTTTTTTGCATAAATACTTGAAAACAAAGTTTTTTCTCAGCTAGTGCACGTGTGGGTGTGGTGATGAATTGAAAATGGTATCATAAAAAAAGTGTTGTTTAATTTGACCAACTTGATATATATATATATATATATATATATATGTATATATATATATATTGAACATTTTCTTATTTTTTATCTAAATTCATTGCATCTCCTCAATTTTTAAATGAAAAAATCAATTACTTTCCATATGATTTTTTTTATAAAATTATGAGAAGTACCAATTTTCTATACCTGATCAAGACTTATCGAAGTCAAAATTAAAACAAGCTAAGGTTATGGATTCTCGATGTGCATATATACTATCAAGTACAATGACAACAAATATATATTAAGTTGATAGAGTTGGATTAATTAATTAAATGAACATGTATATTTAGTAACACACAAATTAAAAGTATCATTTTTAATAATGAAAAATATATAAATTTATATTTGATATAAGATTTATATACATCCGATGTGCATAATAATTTACCTAGAAAGAACGTACATCATCATAAAAATTAATTTTTAGAGCCGAAGCACGGGCATACTCCTTCAAAAAGCACTTACTATAAATACATAACTCCGTTAATCTATCCAAAAGAGCACTGAACTATCATCGCCAAAAAAAAAAAAAAAAAAGATGTGTTACATTCTGTAAGCATAAATGACAATCCTTTAATCCGACTAGCATGTATTTCCTTAGATTAATAATGAATTCAAATCCTCAACTAGCCATACATTCAGGGCCGGATTTGTGAGACATAGTACCCTAAGCGAGACCTTAAAAATGGACCCCTTATTGTGAAAAATTATTAAAAATATAATCTAAATCAAGAAAACAAAACACAAACTAATATGTTGGCAATATGACAATATTTCAAAAGAGACAAATGTTCTTTCATCTAAATATAACAAGTATCACAGTTTTAGAGACAAAAATATTTATCAAGTTTGTGTAATTTTACTGATCAATCATTTTTTTGTGTAATGTTCTTTCAATTAATAACTTAGTCAATCCAATAATGTATGTAAATCCACTGTGTTTCAAATATTGCTCAAAATTTATACAAAACTTAACTTCAGCATATTATCATTTGCCCATGTCTTTAACTTTTCCATTTTGATCAGAAATCTATAATTTGTTTCATATTCATTAAATTTCTCAAAGTTTTTTAGAATTGAAAATTGTGCTTGATCGACTATGTAGAGAAACTATCAACTCTGTGAATGACTATTTCTCTCTTTTCCTTTGACCTTTTTTGCTTCTTCTTCTTATTCTTTTTCTTTATATTTAATTATGGGACACATCTATACATGTCTATTAAAAAAAATGGGGCCCAAAATTTTTGAGACCCTAAGCACAAGCATGTTGAGCCTACCATCAAGACCGAACATGCATACATTTTTGTTTTATTCTTTTGGAATAAATCTAAATATATTGAAGAAGATGAGAAATTAGAAGAGTTAGAAGTCACATAACACAAAAGATAATTAAAAAAAAAGGGTGCCTCCTATCAATATCATGGCTTACGAAAGGAATTAAAGAGTTGGGAATACTGTGTTCCCAATCTAAAATAATGGCATTCTCCGAATACAAATTTATACATAGAAATAAGTAATAATTATTAAAAAAATTACCAAGCTTTTGAGAAAGAAATATATGCACTTAATAAGAGTTTCAAAAAATAAATTATACTCCCTCCGTTTACATTTAAATGTCATTTTGGATGAATGCACATAAATTAATAAATTAATTAAATTACCTAATACACTCTTATGTGAATATATTAAATGAGTTAAATATAGATATTTGAATGCATTAAATGAGGACAAATGTTTCAAATTTTATGTCTCAGATTTGTAGAATGATATTTTTTTAAATAAAATTAAAATGCTAGAACAACATTTATTCAGAAACAGAGGGAATAGTTTTTTATTGTTGAACTAGAAAGCCTGATACAAATGCTACAAGAATTTCGCAAAATAATGACAGAAAATTATGTCGTTAAATATATATACTTCGTCGTTAATTAAATATAACAACAAATTCTCAATGGAAAAAAAATATATATAATTCGTTGTTATATAAAGCGTCAGGAACATTAACAAGGAAAGAGTGTCGTCGTTAAGTTAACGGTAGCCATATCCGTCGATATATTTATTTTATATATGTGTAGTTAAAAATATATTTTTCTTTTTTTAACGATGGAAAATTTCGTCTTTATCATTTCGCATATTAATTTATTACTAAAGACGAAGATTTTTGTCGTTAATATTTTTTAGGATTATTTTGTTTGTGATTTTTTATATTCTTTAATTTTAACTACCGAAATATCCGTATTTATAATATTTTAGAAATACATTTTAAGAACTATTTTTAAATCCAAATGACTGAAAATTCCATCTTTAATATTTTTTCTTCTTTTTTTAACCACCCTGTACACCATAATAGAAATATAACCACGAAAATCAAATAATAGTTTTAATATTTTACATATTCCTTCCGAGTTTTGATGGTACATTTTGATTATCATCTACTACTCTCAACTCTTTAAATAACACAATATTGATAAATAATTTTTTGAATGACACATTAGCCTGTATCAACATCAAATTTAAAGAATATTGATAAAGGCAAATTGAAATTAAAAAACTGATATTCAAGTGCTGTAAATTTAACTTCAAAATTAAGATATTTACATAATTAAGTTTTAGATATTTGGTGTATTGCCGATAAACAAAGTATAATAACTTACATTCTTTAAACACAAAATGAGCAACACTACTTCAAGAGCTTTTCCATTTATCATTTTGCTCGATTTGACGCTCTTCAAGATATTCAAATAGGCCACTCACCATTTTCTGTCATTCTCCCAGTACAAATACACCACTTCAAACTCAATGATTATCATTGTAAATAGGAAGATTATATTTTTAATAATCAAATCATCTTAATTATCTCCTTCACAACATAATCATTCACAAAATTCTAAAGATGAATAAAACTTCAATTATTCTAAACTATATATGATTATCTACAACCCTAATTATGATTCAAAAAATAACCAGTTGTTTGGTCCAAAATAAGAATCAGAAAATAAAAAACTAACACAAAAAATATGAGAAAGAATCATGATCAACCGACTCCCAGTTTAATGTAATTTAACAAACACAAACTTATTTCCAAAAGTTTCTAATATGTTTGAATTGATAGACACTAAGAATACATTTATGAGTTTAAATCACAAATCTAAGACAGTCTAGCAAGCTTACTCGAATTTGGTAGAGGCTATGAAGGACCTGCGGATCTTTGGTTTATAATCTCCATTATTATTTGCATTTGCAATTGTATGCGACTCTCCATCATCTCATCCATCTGGGCTTGTAGGGTCTCTATTCGGGCCTCCACCCAAGCCTCTACTCGAGTCTTAATCTTAGCCTCTATCTCATCTCTCATTTGTTCTTTCAGTCATTTATTATAAAGAGAAAATGTAGCACTTGAACATTGACAAGCTCGTGTTTTTGATCTTTTTCGAGCTTGATTTTGGTGCATTTAGATAGTTCGTGAGCTATTAAAGTGTGTTTAAATTCAATTCTCATTTTATTTATGTTTTCACGAGTTTGTCGAGTTTTGAAGTATATAGAGAGTTATTTAGTGTTTATTTGTGCTATTTTATTGTAGGAATTTGGTGTCTTTAGTATATGTGCTTTCAGTATTTTTTGTGTTATTTTTATGTTATTCTCTTCACTTTTGCCCTTATGGTAAGTTGTGCCAGAATTGTGCAGAGTTAGAGCTTTTGTTCCAAAAGCAGGAATTTTATGGCACAAAGGTGGCAAAGAGCCGAAGCTCCCAACTGAAGCTCTAGCTTGTTGAAGCAGGAGATTCAAGACATATCAACAAGCTGGAGCTTCAGTTGGGAGCTTCGGCTCTTTGCCACCTTTATGCCATAAAATTCTTGCTTTTGGAACAAAAGCTCTAACTTTGCACAATTTTGGCATAACTTACCATAAGAGCAAAAGTGAAGAGAATAACATAAAAATAACACAAAAATACTAGAAACACATATACTAAAGACACCAAATTCCTATAATAAAATAGCACAAATAAACATTAAACAAGAGTAAAAAGGGGTCAAAAGTTGAAGAGAAGTAAAGTTGGATGTGAGAATGAAGTCAAACGGGTCGAAATGAGGATGAACGTGTCGAGAAAAGGCCTGCATGGACCGTGTAGGAGGGCTTCTTGGCCCACATTCCGTGCAGGGGAGGCGCACGGCCCGTGCGGGAACCACTCTTGGCGCACGGATCGTGCACGACTGTGGAAATCTGATCAGAAGGTGGTGCACGGACCGTGCACGAGCATGTCCTAGGCGCACGAACTGTGGCAGTAAGGCGGTGCTTGGCGAACTTTTCTCTCTTTCCTTGTTCGACTCCAATACTGATCCAAACTCGGTCCAAACTATTTAAGACTTCCTTGAGCACGAAAAATACACACTTTTCACCCTATATTGAAGCAGAGAAGAGTTGTGAAGAGGAGAAGACGAAGAACGAAGATTAATTATCCGGCATAAGTTGTTTATGAATTTTTCTTTAATTTCTATCATGACTTTTGTAATGCACGCATTATTTTCTTTAGATTTTTATTTTGCCATGAGCGGCTAAACACGTATTAATTCAGGGTTTGCGTACATATGGATGCTATGATATTAATTTGATTATGTTATTATTCCTTTCTGATTATTGCGTTCAAGTGTTCAAGTGCTTTATTTTGATGCTTTGATTACTGGCCATAATCGGCTGCATATTTAGTTGGTAAATTTGAGACCTGGCGGAGATAATTGACCAACGAGATTAATTGAACATTTTGATTCAAGTTCTATATGAACCTGTAGGAGATTTAATCTGACGCTTTAAGGAGTTGATTACCTAGAGATGAAAGTGATAGGTAATTTATTAATCTACAACTACCTTGAGACATGGCGGAGATAGGTAGCAGCTTTTCTGATTCTTCACCAATAATCGGATTAAAGTGGGAATTATTAGAATTAGATCAATACATAGTCAATACATGTGCACTGCATTCCCTTGGATTAATCTTTTATTAATTGATCGAGTCTGTCGAATTGATTTAATTTCTTTGATTGCATCTAGTTGGTTTTATTTCTATTTATTTGTTCTAGTTTCGTTTTTAATTTGTATCTAGAATTAGTAAACCCAGAGAAAAAAATAGGTAGCTTGGATAATAGAAAGTTGTTAGCTGAGTACTCAGTGTAGTCAAATATTCAGTTTCTGTGGATACGATACTTGATTCACCAACTATATTGCATGTCCTGTGTTAGTTGCAGAATTATGCATACAAATTAGTGCATCAAACATCTAGAGACTGCATCATATATCTCAGATCTACTACCTAAAATAAATACATGCCATTTCTTTAAAAGGCCTCTTCCAACTTCAAGAAAGATTGAAGTCTTGTTAGCTGATTGATCTATGTAGAGATATGTAGAACTAGAAGCTTTACAAAAGCATGATGCTTGATGATAATGCTTGATTATTCTTCTCTATTAATTCATCCAGATATTTGGTTTGAGACAATGCAAAACAGCCAGACTGGTGTTGTACCTCTATTCCCAGAAAGTATTGCACTGTACCAAGATCTTTAAGTGCAAACTTCTGATGTAAAACATCAATAACCTTTTGAACTTCATGAGAATCATGTCCAATCACCAAGATGTCATCTACATAAACCAATAGAAGCACTATATTAACATCATTATTTCTGAAAAATAAGGAGAAATCAGATTGTGACCTTGTGAAGCCCATTTCAACTAGATAACTTTTGAGAGTATTGTACCATGCCCTCGGTGCATGCCTTAGGCCATAAATTGCTTTGTTAAGCCTATAAACATGATCAGAAAATTTAGTAGATTCAAAACCTTAGGGTTGTGTCATGTAGATAGTTTCTTCAAGTTCTCCATTGAGAAACGCATTGTTGATATCAATCTGTCTAACATCCCAACCTCTTATAGCAGCCATAGTAAACACAATACGGATAGTGGAGAACTTAACTACAGGACTAAAAGTTTCAAGAAAGTCCACACCTGCATACTGTTCAAAGCCCCTTGCTACTAGTCTAGCTTTCAGTTTATCCAATGTACCATCAGATTTAGTCTTCACCTTAGACACCCACTTGGTAGATATCAACTTTTGACTAGAGTCATATGGAACCAAAACCCAAATATTCTTGTCTTGTAGAGTAGAAAACTCAGGCTGCATAGCCCCTACCCATGCTGGATCTGCAAGTGTCTATGTCACAGTAGAAGGTTCAACAAGTAGTGTTGTTTTAGAGAGCAAGACTTTTGGTTTAAAGATACCATTCTTGGACCTGGTGACCATAGGATGTCGATAAGTTGTGGAATGAGGAGGTAAAGAATGAGAGAAAGAACTAGAAGATATAGGAGAAGGTAAAGACTCAGATGAAGAACTGGAATAGATAGTACCTTGTATGGATGGTTCAGAATGATTGCTAGTAGAAGTAGAATCAAAAGAGGGAGGAGAATCATTAGAAAAATCAAGATTATGAGAATCAACAGGAGAGATAACAGATAAGCTAGGAATAGTGACTGAAGTAGGTGAGCAGATACTGGTAGGTACAATCACTGTTGAAGATTTAGAGGCAGAAGAAAAAAGAGAAGGATATGGAAATTCATCTTCATTGAACACCACTAAATCAGAAATATAAAATTTTCTAGAGGAATGATAACAGATATAACCCTTGTAAGAAGTGTTGTAGCCCATAAACACACATTTGCTAGACCTGAACTGTAACTTGTGTGTATTATAAGGCCTAAGGAATGGAAAACATGCACAGCCAAAAACTTTTAACTGAGAATAGACAGGTACATGTCCAAATAAACACTGAAATGGAGATTTATAACCAAGAACAACTGAAGATAGTCTGTTGATAAGATGAGTGGCAGTAAGAAAGGCTTCCCACCAAAACTTTAAGGGTAAAGAAGCTTGAGAGAGCAAAGTCAGACCTTTTGCTACAATATCTTGATGTTTTCTTTCAGCTCTACCATGTTGTTGATGTATATAGGGACAAGGATGCTGGAAGTGAATTCCCAAATTTTGAAGAAACTGTACTAGTGGTCTATATTCACCCCCATTCTGTTTGAATAGCTTGAACAGTGGTATTAAACTGACATTTAATTATAGCCAAGAACTGTTTGACTATGGAACAGGCTTCAGATTTGAGGCTTAAAGGATACAACCAAGTATATATGGTGAAATCATCTATAAAATGAATGTAATATTTGTAGCCATGGATACTGGTAGTATGAGCTGGTTCCTATAAGTCAGAGTGTATAAGTTGGAATTGTTTAGTGGTTTTGAGAGTTTGAGAGACATGAAGAATTTGATAAGCTTTACCAGTTTGACATGCATCACAAAAAGAAAGTAAAGCTGGTTTGAAGGTAATTTTTGTTGTATTAAGAACTTTGGACAAAACAGAAATATGAGGATGACCAAGTTTCCTATGCCATTTATTTATATCAGAAATACAAACATTAGCATTAGCCTGATTCCTAATAATTGTGTTCAAGCTCTTACAACCAGCAAAAGTATGAGAAACATGCAGAGACTTCTGACTACAAGTATTATTATGAGCTACTGATGAATTTGTCTGACTCTTATTTAACACTGAACCATCCATATCTGCAAAGAAAGCTGAGTCATATCCAGTAGCTTGTCTGGTACTTTTCTTCAGAGGAAACATAGACAAATCAAGCTTGTACAGGCCCTTTTCCAGAGATCCTATCATCAACACCTTGTGACTGGCTTTGTCCTTAACAAAACATGCAGTGTCATGAAATTCAACCAGAACACCATTATCCTTTGTAAACTGAGAAATACTAAGCAAATTCTTTGTAATCTGTGGCACATACAAGATAATATTCAGAAGAAGTGAATGAGAAGCATTGGTGACAACAGCCTTACCTGATGCAAGAATAGGAATCTTTTGACCATTTCCAACAATCAGTCTCTCATTTTCAGGCACAGTAGAATGGATATTCAAGTTGTTTAGCTCATTTGTAATGTGAGTGGTAGCTCCATTATCCATAATCAATTGAGCTGGACCTTCTTTAGTATAAGCCTCATCTTGATAATACTCAACAGAATACACATCAGTAAGATAGGTTTGTGAGGGTGAAGAAGAACTGTCATTACCAGTAAAAGTAATATCAAATCTTTTATAGCATTTGAGAGCCACATGGCCTGTCTTGCCACAGATCTGGCAAACAATCCTATTATCTTTCACAAACACTCTTCCCATGTCTCTAGCAGACACAAACTGAGAAAGAGGTGCACCAGAACCTCGATTATAAGCCACATTTGCACTTGGAAAATGGATAGCCTGACTGTGAAGTCTCTGCTCTTGAGCTTGTAAGGCAAAATGCACCTCTTGCAGTGTGAGAGGGTCAGATCTGTGATTGAGGTTGACCACTATGGCCTCATACTCTGGACCAAAACTAGCGAGGATGTACAGAATAAGCTCATCATCATAAATCGGATGATTGGCACCGGCTAAGAGATCTGCAAAACTCCTTATCTTGATCACAAACTCATCCACCGTTAGATCTTCTTTGCGTGTTGTCTGCAACTGAAAATGCAACTGCATGACTCTGGCTTTGGATTAAGGCTGAAAGAGAGATTCCAAAACAGACCAGAGATCACAAGTGGTGCGGCATCTAGTAACATAACCAAGCATTGCCTCACTGATAGAGCCAAGTAGCCAACTCATAAGGAACTAATCATAGCTGAGCCAGATCTGGTAATCTGGATTAGGAACTGATAAGTCCATTTATTTCGTGTGTTTATGGGCATTTTGTTCGTTATAAATATCCTTTTTCGTGTGTTTTGATTCAAAAAGAACCAGGATGAGGTCATAGGGCATTGCGGAGGTCGAGTCTAGTGAAAGGGGCATTTTATGCCCGGTTATTCAAGCAAAATCCAAGCTAAATATTCATTTAGAGGCACGGGGGACTTCGTTCAGCGTTCATCCTACATTCGGGTCGCGGAATGGGCATATCAAAGAGGGATGAAGCTGACTGTATGATGTCGTGCCCACTTTGCTCGTGCAGACTCGACAGCAGGCCAGAATGGGCATTCGCGGAAAACCTGAGATTCAGTTGGAGGAGAGAGACGAGAAGGATAGTTGCATTATCCGAAGAAGAGTTGGAGATAAACTGGACTCCTAGAGGTGCTGCAACGAAGAGATAAGCCCAATCCCAAAAAAAATAGGGATTTGGTCAACTTAAGCTTATCCAGTCAGATCAGAGAGGGCACGCCGGGTCCGGAAATCCAGTGAAGACGCCAGTTTGTTGGGGGAACTCTAATTCGGAAATGTAACTATTTAAGCTGCTTTAATTTCTGGAAACACAAGTTTGAATAGTTTGAAACACTGCTACAATTTCTATTTTTCTGCATTTACTTTTCCGTACGCTGCTTGGCAGCAAGAAACAATCCATCAGCCTTAAGCATTTGGGATTTAGGATTATGCTTCAAAGCTTAACGCTTATGTTGAGTATTTTTTATTATTAATTCAGTAAGTTTTCTTTATATTTATGTCTTTCATTTCTGCTATTTTATTTATGTCTAGCATGCTTGGCTAGACTCTTAATTCTGGTATTTGAAAAATGAATATGGTTTGAATATAAATCTAGAATCGTGAGGCTAAAATGGGCATAGTAATGCATGATAGGTTTCTATTGATTCTTGTGCCTTGTTCCATGTGAGTGTGTGTCTGAAATGCTCAATGTGGCTGATCACTCATTAGGAAAAGCGGGCACACCACTATTAATTGAATTGACGAATCGTGACTGTGTATTGGTTCATATAATAATAAGGGAATCAATGGGTTGCTGTGGGCATACGAGGAATCGGTAAACACAATAGATCTGGGTTCGTCTAGGGCATATTACTGTTTGTTCACTTACATCTCTTTGGGGAACTGAGGGGTGGGTGACTGATTAGGGATTTAATTGACAAGGAATCACTTTTAAGTCTATAATGAAAGGATGAATGATGAGACGTAGAGAGGAATCCGGTCTCCATAACTAGATGATTTATCATGTATGAAAATCGGTGTGTCTATGATCGGGTTGATCTATATTTAAAAATATATTCAAGTTCAAATGTCGGAACCTTTGTTATTTGTACTTTCTTTTGCAGATTTAATTTCCAATGGTGACAACAAAATCAAACCCCTTTTTATGATTGGTTACTTGAAGGTGGAATCACAACAGCTCTCTGTGGGATCGACCCGTACTCATTAGCTGGCTACGCTCGTTGTGGGCACAAGAGTTATAAATTATTTTTGAGCGCGAAACGACTGCACATCAAAATTAGCGCCGTTGCTGGGGAGCTGATTTCTAGTGATTTTACTTTCCACACTGGTAAGCCTGGAAGTTGATGCCCAGGGGTTCTTCAAAGGAGACTCTATTGTACGATTCAGAGATAGAGAAGACTTCGAGGAAAAATAAGATAGCAATAAAGAGGGCACGCCAAGCCGTACGTAGACCTCATGAGCCCACACTACCACCAGAAGATCAAGAAAACAAAGGGCACGAGGAGGAAGGACAGTTTGAGAATGGCCACAACATCAACATGGCCGCAGCAAATGGTAATGCGGATGACAACAGGACTCTAAGGTAGTTGGTTTTCCCGACCAACATGAATCTGCGTCCGATGGGCATTACACTCCCAGTTGTGACTCAAAACTGAGATATTCATGCAAACTTTATCCAGATCTTGCCAAAGTTCCATGGAATGCCCGGAGAGGATCCACAAAGACACTTGCAAGATTTTGAGATGGTTTGCCAAACTCAACCATCCGACCATGGATGAGAGGAGTATGTACGGCTGGTCTCGTTCCCTTTCACCCTTCAGGATGGGGCACGAGACTGGATGTACATGCTTTCGATTGGCGCTATGACCACATGGAGACAACTTCAACAGAAGTTTTTGGAGAAATATTTCCCAGCATCTAGAGTTGAAGAAATGAGAAGAAGAATAGGGATCCTGAAGATGGGAACTAACGAAAGTTTCTATAACTACTGGGGAGATTCCAGAAAATGCTGGCAAAATGCCCACAGTACCAGATTACTAAACACAACTTGATTCAGTATTTTGTCGGATGATTAAGGCCACATGAGGACGATCGTGAATGCCTCATGTGGAGGGTCTATTTTTGAATAAACAGCCTGTTGAAGCATTCAGAATTCTCACTGAAATGGCTGAAGACAACCGAGACTTCGATGGAGAGGGTATACGGGTTGTAAGTGAATCGAAAAGGGCATCGGACTAGGACAGCCGAATTGATAGGTTGTGTGACAAAATCAAAAAAATCTTGTTCAGAATGAGCAATCCAAGGAAGCCCAGACCCTGTGGAGTGTGGAAAATCATATCCCATTTTACTGATGAGTGCCCTACTCTACAGGACGAGATAGAGGAAGTGAATGCTGCAGGTGGCCAGAATGGGCATTCCAGAAAATATGATCCCCATTCCCAGACTTATAACCCTGGCTGGAGAGACCATGAAAACTTCAGGTGGAGAAGGCCAGAGGATAGGCACCCTACACGCCCATTACCGCCACCCAAAGAGAAGAGAAAGCATATGTTGGAGGATCTTGTGTTTACCATGGTTGAGGAGAATAAAAAATTCAAGCAAAAGACTCAGGCTGGTCTCTCGCAAATGAGCAAACAGATCAATCAGTTGGCTCAAGCCATGCACAATATGGAGGAGAAAAATGGGAAGCTTCTTTCCCAAGTTGAAAATCCGAGAGAACAGGTAAATGCAGTGACGCTAAGGAGTGGAAAAGAGCTTCCGGAGATGGTCAGGCCAGTGGAAGAGAAGTTTGAAGTGCCCTTGGAAGAAGAAGTGGAAAAAATTCCCATGGAGGACGAGGCACAAGAAGCTGAACGTGATGATACTATGCCCATTCCGGAAGTCAAGAAGCCTGCCGATGTGCCTATTCCAGAAAAATGGAAGCCTCCCTTTCCAAGGAGATTGGCACAGAATAGAAGGGAAGAGAAAACCAGGGAAATGTTAAAAGTATTCAGCAAAGTGGAAATTAATATTCCACTAATTGAGGTAATCAAACAAGTGCCACGGTATGTCCGGTTTCTAAATGAGCTTTGCACCAGAAAAGTGCGATTTAATGATGATGCATAGTTGGGGAGAATGTATCGGCTATGATATAAAGAAAGCTACCCAAGAAGTGTGATGATCCAGGGATGTTCATGATACCTTGCATCATAGGGGACAAGAAAGTGGAGAAGGCCATGCTGGATTTGGGGGCATCAATCAATGTAATGCCCCTGTCGGTGTTCAAAGAACTAAAGATTGAACCCTTGAAAGAGACCCGTGTGTCCATTCAACTTGTTGACCGATCAAATGTATATCTATAAGGCCTCATTGAAGATGTGTTGGTAAAAGTGGACGAGCTAATATTCCCAGCAGACCTTTATGTGCTTGATATGGGCACAGCCACTTCAAAATCTTCAGTGCTGTTGCTGGGAAGGCCTTTGATGAAAACAACTCGGACCAAGATTGATGTAGACAAGGGCACACTGACGTGTGAGTTTGATGGAGAGAAGGTGACATTCAACATATTTGAAGCATTAAAGCACCCCCAGATACAGAGAATGGCAGTTTTGTGAATTCCTTTTATCCACCTAGCCGATATATGGATAAGCAATAGAGAGCCATTGGAATGGGTATTGTGGGATAGACTGACTGACCAGGATGCCCTGGATGAAGATGATAACATCGATGAAGGAATTATGATGTTGTATTCATTGGAAAAAATGACATACGGTTGTGTGGATTATGATGTACCCATTCGGAAGAATGATGATAAGCTGATGCCTTCTATTGTCAAAGCACTCACGCTGGAATTGAAGGCATTACCAAGGCATTTGAAGTATGCCTATTTGGGGGATAATGAGACTCTCCATGTAATCATAAGTGCGGGGTTGAATCAAGCTGATGAGGACCGCCTTTTGAGATTGTTGCGACTTTACAAGGAGGCGCTCAGATGAACTTTGGCAGATATAAAGGGCATTAGCCCAGCAGTTTGCATGCACAAGATTTTGTTAGAAGATGATGTAAAGCCCGTTCGTGATCCACAAAGAAAGCTTAATCCAGTGATGAAGGATGTGGTGTTAAAGGAGATAATTAAGCTACTAGACCAGGGCATTATATACCCTATTTCAGATAGCAAGTGGGTCAGTCCAATCCATATTGTGCCCGAGAAGTCGGGGATTCAAGTTGTGAATAATGAGAAGGGAGAGCTTGTGCCCACACAACTGCAAACTGGCTGGAGAGTTTGCATTGACTACCGGAAGCTGAACACGGTCACACGGAAGGATCATTTCCCACTTCCGTTCATTAACTAGATGCTGGAGAGACTCACAGGAAATAAGTTCTTTTGTTTCTTGGACGGCTACTCAGGATACATGCAGATTGCAGTAAGTCAAGATGACCAGGAAAAAACAATCACGTGCCCATTCGATACTTTTGTCAATTATAGAATGTCCTTTGGCCTCTGCAATGCTCCTGGCACGTTTCAGCGATGTATGATGAACATATTTTCTGATTTGCTCGAGAACTGCATTAAAGTATTCATGGATGACTTCACGGTGTATGGGAGCTGCTTTGATCGATGTTTGGACAATTTGGAGAAGGTGTTGCAGCGTTGTGTGGACAAATGCCTAGTGCTGAACTACGAAAAATGCCATTTTATGGTTAGAGAGGGCATTGTACTGGGCCATGTGATTTCTGAGAGGGGCATTGAGGTCGATAAAGCTAAAGTGGACATAATTGAAAAATTGACATATCCCACTTCGGTGAAATAAGTGAGATTTCTTGGGGCACGCTGGATTTTACAGGAGGTTTATAAAAGATTTTGCAAAAATTACCCAGCCTATTACTCATTTATTACAACAAGATGTTCCCTTCGAATTTAATGAAGAGTGTAAGAAGGCATTTAATTTTCTGAAGAAGCAACTGGTCACAGTACCGGTTATCCAACCACCAGATTGGGGAATGCCCTTTGAGATTATGTGTGACGTCAGTGGCTACGTTGTGGGCGCTGTACTGGGTCAGAAAAGAGGAAAAAAGAGTCATGTAATTTACTATGCCTCTAAAACACTGAATGGGGCACAAAGTAATTACACCATTACTGAAAAGGAGCTATTGGCAGTAGTTTTTGCATTCGAGAAGTTTCGGTCTTATCTCTTGGGAGCAAAAATCATTGTTTACACAGATCACGGTGCCCTGAGGCACTTAATGGCTAAGAAGGTTATGAAGCCAAGACTAATTAGATAGATCCTGCTTTTGCAGGAGTTTGATGTCGAGATAAAAGATAAGAGTGGGGCACAGAACTTGGTAGCTGATCATCTGAGCCGGGTTCTGAACGAAAAATGTGATGAGATGCCCATTACGAATCATTTTTCTGATGAGCATTTGTACTCAGCACGGGGCACACTGGAGCCCTGGTATGCAGATATAGTGAACAGTTTGGAATCATGAGAGCTGCCAATTGGGTAATCAAGGTACCAAAAGAACAAACTGAGGCATGAGAGCAAGTTCTATGCTTGGGATAGCCCTATTCAATGGAGGAGATGTGCTGATCAAATCATAAGAAGATGTGTCCCAGACTATGAAATTGAGGAGATTTTGAAGCATTGTCACAATTATGCTTGCAGAGGGCATTTTAGACCAAACCGAACAGTGAGAAGAGTTCTGGACTGTGGGTTCTTTTGGCCTACAATTTTTAAGGATGCCCACGACGTTTGCAAAAGGTATGATCAATGCCAGAGAGTCAGAAACATCACAAGAAGGAATGAAATGCCCATGACACCCATCATGCCAGTGGAAATATTCGATGTTTGGGGAATGGATTTCATGGACCCCTTGTAAATTCTAAGGGAAATCATTACATTATCTTGACAGTTGAGTATGTATCCAAATGGGTGGAGGCAAAGGCTAGTCCTACCAATGATGTAAGAGTAGTAGTTGCATTTCTGAAATCCCACATTTTTAGCCAGTTTGGTGTGCCCAGGTCCATCATCAGTGACCAAGAGACCCATTTTTGCAACCAAATGATGGAGAGGCTATTGAAGAAATATGGGGTGAACCATAGAGTCACAACAGCCTATCATCCACAAGGAAATGGCCAAGCTGAAGTCTCAAATCGAGAAATTAAAGCCATTATTGGGAAGGTAGTCAATCCAAGTCGGAAGGACTGGAGTGCCCATTTGGATGACGCCCTGTGGGCATACATGACTGCATTCAAGACTCCAATTGGGATATTCCCATACCAGATGCTATTTGAAAAGTGTTGCCATCTGCCGGTAGAGCTGGAACACAAGGCACAATGGGCACTTCAGAAGCTGAAGATGGATAAGGACGCAACCAGGCATTTCAGGAAATTTTAGATTTAGGAGCTGGAAGAAATGAGAATGGAAGCCTATGATAATGTTGTGCTTTACAAGGAAAAGATGAAGAGTGCAGAGTGTGTGGGTGAGGCATTTCAATTTTTGTTTTTGTGTCTTTTGTTGAGTCTGTCTTAACACTTTGCAAAGTGCAAAGTGTGTAGGTGGTTAGTTGAGTCAAGCATGATTTCTGTGAAGTCTATGTGGCAATTGCATTTGATATTTCAACATTAAATTGCTTTATATCAAAATCAGCATGTCCTCATAAAATAGGGATGACGAAAGAGTTTAGCATGCCCTGAGAAGATTTGAGCCTAATGTTGTGTGCCCATTTCACAGCTTTTTTTACTTCATGTGTGAACAATTGTGTGCTTGGAAATTCTAGAACTTGCTATTGTTCTGTTTGAATCTTGGAAATTGTTGGTGCATAAGTAGATGATATAGGCCATATTTTGCTGAGCCACCGAGATAAAAACTTACTCACCAATGACACAGCCTTTGCAGCCCCTTGAGCCTATGAAATGCCCTGGCAGATTTCTTGTTTGGGATGGTACACTATATAGCCAGGGCATTATAAGTAGGGCTGGGGAAACATACCGTCATACTGTACTTATCGTACCGAAAAAAATACCGGAATATCAAACTTTAAGGTATATCGATATTTTCGGTAAGGTATGATACCGTACCGAGATTTTTCGGTAAGGTAACGGTATAGAATTTTAAAAATTGAGGTATACCGGCGTATACCAATACCGACGGTATACCGAAATTTTTAGGTACATACCGTTAATTTGGCATATACCGTTGTCCGATATATACCATTGGAATGGTATATACCGTTGTACTGGTATATATCTTTGGTGTGGTATATACCATTATAACGGTATACCGGAACATTTGTGATATTATATAAATATATGTATGTGCGTGTGAATTATAGATACTTGAACTTGATATATAATACTTAGTAAATATGATATACATATGTAAATATCTAGTAAATTTACAATATCTAGCACTTATAATTAATCTTATGTTATACTTAATGCATAGTAATGATAATTAAATGTGATCTTAATTAATACTTAGTAAATAATTCTACAATTTCTAAGTAAATGATTTAAAATTTGTAATATATAGTGAGTTTATAATATTTTATACAATTTATATTAATTATAAAAACATGATTGATATATAATACTTAGTAAATATGTTATACATTTATAAATATCTAGTAAATTTTAATATCAAACATTTATAATTAATCTTATGTTATACTTAATGTATAGTAATTCTAACTATGTTCTCAACTAAAACTTAGTAAATAATTCTTACGATTTCTAAGTAAACGATTTGAAATTTGTAATATATAGTGAGTTTATAATATTTTATACAATTTATATTAATTATAAAAAGATGATTGATATATAATACTTAGTAAATATGTTATACATTTATAAATATCTAGTAAATTTACAATATCAAACACTCATAATTAATCTTATGTTATACTTAATGTATAGTAATTCTAAATAAGTTCTTAATAATACTTAGTAAATAATTCTTACGATTTCTAAGTAAACAATTTGAAATTTGTAATATATAGTAAGTTTATAATATTTTATGCAATTTATATTAATTATAAAAACATGATTGATATACAATACTTAGTAAATATGTTATACATTTATAAATATCTAGTAAATTTACAATATCAAACACCTATAATTAATCTTATGCTATACTTAATGTATAATAATTCTAAATATGTTCTTAATTAGTACTTAGTAAATAATTCTTACGATTTCTAAGTATATTTTTGTTTTATTGGAATTTAAATATCGTGGCATGAGAAGATTTATTTTATTTTGTTGAATTTTGATCGTTATTAGGGGTGTTTCATATATTTAATAAATATATGAGATATATCGTAAAATAGTAGGATAAGAAATATTGATATGGGTAAGGTATACCAATATTGGTAAGGTATACCGAAATAAAGGTACGGTAAAGATATGCCATTTTTTCATACCGTACTTAAGGTATACCGTTGGAAGGTATATCGAATGTTAATGTAAGGTAACGATATGGATTTTCTCCATACCGTACGAGTAAGGTAAGGTAAAGGTATGGTGAAAAAAGTAAGGTATACCTTACCGTCCCACCCCTAATTATAAGAGCCTGAAAAAGAAAAAAACGGGAAAGACAGAATTGTTGGGGGGTATTTGTAAAAAGGCCAGGAAAGATAGAGGAATAAATAAAAAAAATAATAAAAAAGAGAAATAAATTTCCCTAGTCTTAAGTGTTCAGAATGCCCAGAGCAAAGAAATATTTGTTGTCTGAACAGGGCATAGCAGGGTAGTTGATTTTAAAAAAAAAATGGGGAAGAGGCTGGTACATAAATAAAGTCCTACCTTACATGAAATGCCCACTGTAGCCTAAAAAGTCCTATTGATACTGTGATACCCCGTCCCTTTTTTCTAAATTATGAATTATAATTTTGGAAAATGAATTTGAATTAATATTGTTTGAATATTAATCATGTGAGTATGTTTGTATTATGTCGTTGTTTTATTGCAGGTTGTCTTACTCGAACCGATACGTCTTAGCACACACAGTGGTATTATACTGAGTGTATGATACAGTTTGAATTTTAAATACTAAAGTGTCGAGTTATGTGTTAAAGAATGAATGTAATTGCGTTTAATTTTATGTCAGTGAGTCGGGGGTTCAAGGGGTGAAGCGCCCCGATGGGGGCTAGGGGGCAACGCCCCCTATTTTTTCGGTGTGTATTAAAAGTGCTTCAAAAATTTAAAGTGAAATAAAGTTGAAAATGTCCGGGAGTCGATTAAAGTTCGGGGGTTGAATTGAGCAAGGTGCGCGGCCGCGGGATGTTGCGCGCCCGACGGGCGGGCGAGGCGCGCGCGCCGGCGCAGCCCTGCGCGCTCGCGGGGCGCAGTTGGCCGAGAGCCCTCATCCTCGGTTGCGGGGAGGCGCGCGGTTGCGCGGGCTAGGACATTTTTCTGTCCGAATTTCTATATTTAAATACCACATTTATTCATTTCCTCCTCATTTCTTTTCTATTTGGGCGATTTTTCTCCCAATTCTCTCAAGTCATTCTTCAACTTTTGGAGTGTGTTCTACCATCATCATCCATCAATTAAGGTAACTTCATACATTTTCTTTTTGGTGATTAAACACCAATTCTATGTTGAATCAAACATAGGGTTTGTTATCCAAAAATTAGGGTTTTTCGATTTTATTGATCTTCTTGCTTTGATATCTCAAACATATGGTTTAATTACTTCATTGAAGCTATATGTGTCATTAAATTGAAATCTCCATGGTTCATTATTGCTAGGGTTTAGATTTTGTCCTAATTTTCCCTTGATGTGTTGATTGTTGGTTGGAGGTGTTGTGATAGTTGTTTGGGGTTGATTTTCATGTATGTTAGAGCCCTAGGATGAAGGTGTTTGTATTTGAAATGTTGGGTTTAAAGGATTTAAATTGAGTCTTGATCATGTGGTTTAAATGGGTGCACGTAATGTGTTCGGTTAAATGATTCAAAGAGTTTTAATGTGTATTTTGAGTCCATGATCATGTTATGAGTTTGTATATCCATGATTGTGTATGTGGATATGTTTGAAGACCTTAAAGTAATGTATAGCATGAGTTTGGTAAAAAAATTATGATTTAATTATATAACTCGACATCTAAAATGAAAAGGGGAATTAAAAGGTGCTAGGTGACGTATTGGGGCTCGAGGTGGACGACTTGAGCACGGCCAAGAAGTATTTCAAAGGTTGAGAAATTGTGAAAGCGTCTCGTAAGGTGGGGTAACTCTAAACTGTGAACACGTGTAAAGTTATAGTTATTGTTGTGCTTTGATTGTATGAGTATGAAGGGTCTTCAGACCAAGTGAAAAGAATGAGACCCTTCGGGGCATACAGAGGTCCTTCGGGATCGATATAGACTTGTTAATGTCCTCCCTGGGGGGTAGTATGTCTGCGGGCATCCCTACAGGGGTAAAATGTTCATTAACATGGGCATCATGATGTTTGGACCCTGCGGGGTTGAGACTAGTCTTCACAAAGAAAAGAAGTATCCATACGTTATATTTTCACTTGTGCAATTGGCTATAACTGTTTGCAGTGTTCCCCACTGAGTATGTTGTTAAATACTCACCCCATTCATTCAATGAATTTCAGGTTGAGGAGTCGGAGGCCTGAGTAGGAGCGTTGTGAACACAAGAGAACCCCCACAAGATTGTGTTTACTTTTACATGCCTTTGGATATGTATATTATTATAATGCTATTGATCGTTCTATTTATCTCATGATTAATGATTATTGGGAATGGGATTAGCTCGAATTTTTGTAGTTGTAATTGTATTTAACTTAATATAACATGTCAATGTTTTAAAGGCGGGTCGATTGACCTAGGAGCTTATGTTGTGTAAATATAGGTCGTTGCATTCCTATGCTATGTTTGTTAATTTATGGTGGTAGACGGGCGGGTTGTCTAAGACCTATGAGCCCGATAGGTTAGATGATTATAGGAATGATGTGGATGGATTTATTCTATGCTTCCATTAAATACTATGTTGTGTGACAGGGTAGATTCGATAGGTTGCATGTTATAATTGTAGAAGAAAATTTATATTCGGAATTATGATGCTATACCTCATTATGCAATTTGACCTTAGCTTCCGCTCAATTTATTATGAGAACGCAAATGCATGTAAATGAATTAATTGTTTAGTGACGCGGCCAAACAGAGTAGTTTGGGCATTACAAGTATGTTAAGTGACATGGTCAAACGGAGTAGTTTGGGGCACTACAGATACTTATGCATCTATGGTTTTGGAGATTGATGGTAGAACTTTAGCAAGCTTATGGGACGACTAAGCACATAATTGCATTGGTTTGAGTGTATACACTGAGCCTAAACACTGAGTGAAGAGAGTTTGTGAGGATTACCAAACTGAACTCATTTTTGACCTATTTTTGGTATGTTGATACTTTGCAGTTTTGTTGGAATATTGATTGTGATGTGACCACACTGATTAACAGTTTGCATGCTTTTATTTTGAGTCTGTTTCTTTTTGTATTTCTTTTCTTTTATTTTTCTGGACGCATTACATCTCATGCTTGAGGACAATCATGTCTAAAGTGTATGGGTGTGATAAGTCCATTTATTTCATATTTTTATAGGCATTTTGTTCGTTATAAATGTCATTTTTCATGTATTTTGAGTCAAAAAGGAGGTCATAGGGCATTGCGGAGGTCGAGTCTGGCGAAAGGGGCATTTTATGCCCGGTTATTCAAGCAAAATCCAAGCTAAATATTCATTTAGAGGCAGAGGGGACTTCGTTCAGCGTTCACCCTACATTCGGGTAGCGGAATGGACATATTAGAGAGGGATGAAGCTGACTGTATGATGTCGTGCAGACTCGACAGCAGGCCGGAATGGGCATTTGCGAAAAACCCAAAATTCAGTTGGAGGAGAGAGACGAGAAGGATAGCTGAATTATCCGAAGAAGAGTTGGTGATAAACTGGACACCTAGAGGTGCTGCAACGAAGAGATAAGCCCAATCCCAAAAAATAGGGATTTGGTCAACTTAAGCTTATCCAGTCAGATCAGAGAGGGCACGCCGGGTCCGAAAATCCAGTGAAGACCCCAGTTTGTTGGGAGAACTCTAATTTGGAAATGTAACTATTTAAGCTGCTTTAATTTCTGGAAACACAAGTTCGAATAGTCTGAAACACTGCTACAATTTCTATTTTTCTGCATTTACTTTTCCGTACGCTGCTTGGCAGCAAGAAACAATCCATCGGCCTTAAGTCTTTGGAATTTAGGATTATGCTTCAAAGCTCAATGCTTATGTTTAGTATTTTTTTATTATTAATTCAGTAAGTTTTCTTTATATTTATGTCTTTCATTTCTGCTATTTTATTTGTCTAGCATGATTGGCTAGACTCTTAATTCTGGTGTTTGAACAATGAATATGGTTTGAATATAAATCTGGACTTGTGAGGCCAAAATGGGCATAGTAATGCATGATAGGTTTCTGTTGATTCTTGTGCTTTGTTCCATGTGAGTGTGTGTCTGAAATGCTCAATGTGGTTGATCACTCGTTAGGCAAAGAGGGCACACCACTATTAATTGAATTGGCGAATCGTGACTGTGTGTTGGTTTATATAGTAATAAGGGAATCAATGGGTTGTTGTAGACATACGAGGAATCGATAAACACAACAGATCTGGGTTCGTCTAGGGCATACTGCTGTCTGTTCACTCACATCTCTTTGGGGAACCGGGGGGTGTGTGACTGATTAGGGATTTAATTGACAAGGAATCGCTTTTAAGTCTATAATGAAAGGATGAATGAGGAGACGCAGAGAGGAATCCAATCTCCATAACTAGGTGATTTATCATGTATGAAAATCGGTGTGCCCATGATCGGGTTGATTTATATTTAAAACCATATTCAAGTTTAAATGTCGGAACCTTTGTTATTTGATATCTTCCGTACTTTCTTTTGCAGATTTAATTTCCAATGGTGACAACAAAACCAAACCCCTTTTTATGATTGGTTACTTGAAGGTGGAATCACAACAGCTCTCTGTGGGATCGACCCGTACTCATAAGCTGGCTACGCTCGCTGTGGGCACAGGAGTTATAAATTATTTTTGAGCGCGAAACGACCGCGCGTCAGAACGTAGCGGCCATTAGAAGAAGTAGGAAGATATTGAGACGTAGGAACATTAGCTGGATCAATGAAGCCAGCGAATCCATGAGCACGAATGGTGGCAAGAGCTTGCATGCGCCAAAACGCATAATTGGATCGATCAAGATGAATTTAAATGGATTGAAGATGCGGAAGCTCGATGGAATGAGTGGGCGCCATGAAGAAATTAAACATGATACCATGTTAAATTTTAATCTAAGAACATAAGAGAGAAGCAGAAAGCAACTGAAAATGGAGAGCAAAATATATGAAATTTTTTGTATATTTGCTTTACAGAATGAAGTACATATTTATAGATTATAATTTGCTATAACCGCTGCTAACTAACTTTCACATTTTAAGGAATGAATGACACGTGGAAAACTAACTTCAACTAACTGACTTGCTAACTATCTTGAGCTAACTTAAATACATCAATAGAAAGGGAGTGAGAATGGCGTCATGCATGATTTTTGTTCCCTCCAGATCTGATGATTTGCTATTAATGTAGATTTGTGAAAATATTCAAAAGCCAACTACTAAATTGTAAGTACTTCATAAAACTGAGAATTGAGATATGTTTATTACCATTGTTAAAGGTGAGAGACTAAACATATTTTTTTCATGTTAATATATATCAATAAGAATATGAATAGACATAAGTCATTTGTTGCATAACTCAATTAGTGTGGGAAAAAAATGAGGTAGTTCTTTATAATTTGGATTGAATTTCTTGTGGATATTTATTATACAAACAAGCTCTTGACACCCACTCATTGAGATACATGTCGTGATTTACTTCTTCTACTAGGCTCTAAGTACGAGCAGTATGGATCTTCTTGGATGATATTTATCCAAAAGTAATATACATAAGAAATCACTTTTAATGGGGTGGCGTAAGTTGTTATTAAAATATTTTGAATTTAAATTTCTTCAACACATTGTAAATCCAATATACTTATCCTACCCAACAAAATATGTCCTTTACTTTTTCTAGGAGGATTTACCTAGGTCCCAAAATAACTAGAGATTCGCTTACCATAAAATAAAGGATAAACATAAAAATAACTATTACATTTTTATCTTATTACATCATACTAATTACTTCCTAAAAAATTCATACTCCATTCAATCATTCTTAGGGGTAGGACGGTAAGGTATACTTTACTTTTTTCACCATACTTTTACTTTACCTTACTTGTACGGTATGGAGAAAATTCATATTGTTACCTTACCTTAACATTCGGTATACCTTCTCGATCAAAAAAAAAAAACATTCGGTATACCTTCCAAAGGTATACCTTAAGTTCGGTATAAAAAAATGGCATACCTTTACCGTACCTTTATTTCGATATACCTTACCGACATCAGTATACCTTACCAATATCGGTATACCTTATATGTCGATATACCTTACCGACATCGGTATACCTTATCATACTATCTTACGATATATCTCATATATTTACTAAATATATGAAACACCCTAATAACGATCAAAATTCAATAAAATAAAATAAATATTTTCATGCCACGATAATTAAACTCCAATTGAACAAAACATATATAATAATTCAAATCTAACACTCCAGTGTAACAATTAAAATAAAAACAACCACATGATATCCCAACAAATACTAGAAATAAAATAAGTTGAGTCTAGAATGTTTCTAAAAAACTAATACAATCTTCAAATTTGAATCTCAAGAAACCTGCAAAATTAACAATTATTAATTAATGTAACTATATTAGATTCTTTAATTAATTAATATTACTATGCATTAATTATAATATAAGATTATATATGTATAGCATATTTGCTAAGTATTATATATGTATAGCATATTTACTAAGTATTATATATCGATCATATTTTAAATCATTTACTTAGAAATCGTAAGAATTATTTACTAAGTATTAATTAAGAATATATTTAGAATTACTATACATTAAGTATAACATAAGATTAATTATAAGTGTTAGATATTGTAAATTTACTAGATATTTATAAATGTATAACATATTTACTAAGTATTATACATCAATCATCTTTTTATAACATAGTTAATAATGGTATATACCGCACCGGTATATGCCGGTACAACGGTATATGCCGAACTAACGCTATATACCTTAAAAATTCAGTATACCTTCGGTATCAGTATACGCCGGTATACTTCGGTTTTTAAAATTCTATACTGTTACCTTACCAAAAAATCTCGGTACGGTATTATACCTTATTGAAAATACCGGCATACCTTAATATTCGGTATTCCGATATTTTTTCCGGTATGGTAAGTACGGTATGACGGTATATTTCTCCAGCCCTAATCATCCTTCAGTACAATCCAAACATTTGATGATTCTAAATCCTAGTTCTATTTTACTAGATCCTAGTTCCATTAAATTCAAACTCCACTCTAATCATAATCCAAAAATTAGAAAACATTAGATAGTAGTTCTATTTTTCTCTCAAGGAACAATAGGGTGTGTGTGGGTAAAAACACACCCATACACGAAATAGGATATTTCTTGCCACTAGATGAATAGTTGAATTAGCAACTAGATATTTGCCAACTCAACTCAAAATCTACAATCTCTCTCTCTCTCTCCTCATTACTTCCCAATCCAATCCATTCACCAACATATTCATAGTCTTCCATTACCAGAAAGGATAAGGTTTTCCCAATCACCACTACCACGATGCTCTTCCTCACCGCAAACACCACCCCTAAACCCTTCCTCTCCACCCCCTTCCTCCCCCACTACCACCCCCCTCCGCCGCCGCTCTACAAACCACCTCCCAGACCCCTCTCCGTCTCCGCCCTCATCATCCCTTCTTCCTCCTCCCCCGGCTCCTTCTCTACCCCAGCTCAGAAGCAGCAGCAGCTCTACCAGCCCTACCGCCCGCCGCCGTCGCCCCTCCCCGCTCGCTACCGCACCCTCGACACCAACGCCCGCCTCGAGATCCTCTCCAATCGCCTGGGCCTCTGGTTCGAGTACTCCTCCCTAATTCCCTCCCTTATTTCCGAGGGTTTCACTTCCTCCATTCTCGAGGACATCACCGGAATCGCCTCCATCGAGCAGAATCTGTTCGTCGTCGCCGGCCAGGTGCGCGATTCGCTTATCGAGGCCACCGATCACGACACCGTGTCCTACTTCGACAGCCCTGGATCGCCGGAGATTCTCTACGAAATTCGGATTCTCAACACGCAGCAGCGCGCCGACGCGGCGCGCTTTATTATACAACATGGTTTTGATTCGAGGAGAGCCGAGGAATTGGCGAGGTCGATGAAGGATCACCCGCGGAGGTTCGGGGAGAGAGGGTGGGAGAGTTTTGATGGAAATATACCGGGGGATTGTTTGGCGTTCATGTATTACAGGCAGGCGCACGAGCACAGATCGGCGTCGGTGATGGAGTTGAGTTCGGCGGCGTTCGAGAAGGCTCTGGAGGTTGTGGAGACGGAGAGGGCGAGGATTAGAGTGCTGGAGGATATGGACGGCAAGTTTAAGGAGGATGAAACTGCAGTAGAGGACGTATTTGTGAAGGTGCCGGTGGTTAGGATGGGGTTCGGGGAGGTGGCGGAGTCGAGCAAGGTGGTGGTGCTGCCTGTTTGTAGGGCGGAGGAGAGGGAGATGGAGGTGGAGGAGGCTCCGTGGGATTGTGGAATGGTAGGGCAGTTTGGGATAGTGCAGGCAGAGAGGGGTTGGAGCGGGTGGGTGGTGCTGCCGGGGTGGCTACCCATCGTTGGACTGGACAGAGGGGCGGTGGCGGTGAGGTTTCCCAAGGCGAAGAGAGTGTTGCCGTGGAAGGATAAGAGGAAGGATTTGGATGAGGAGATATTGGTGGTGGTGGATAGAGGGCACAAGGAGGTGGCATCGGAAGAAGGGTTTTATCTGGTGGTGGGAGGTGGCAATGGCAGTGGAGACGAGTCCTTGAAGGTGGAGAGAGGCAGCAGGTTGAAGGCCGCAGGGGCGGATAAGAGTCTAGGGACGGTGGTGTTGGTGGTCAGGCCACCTAGAGACGACCTCGATGATCAATTGGCACCCGAAGATTGGGACTAGTTCTTCAAATTTTGATTTCGTATTTTTGAGAAAATGAAAAAACTCTCAGATTTTGGTTCCTTGATTGATACTTAAATATTAAGTTCGTTGGTTTATCCTTATATGAAATGAAACTTGAAACATTATAATCCCTAAGGTTGTGTTTCTTTTGCATAGTGTATTCAAACATGCGAAAACTGGATATAATGCAAATCAGTGGGAAATAAATAAATAAATAAAAAGGCGGCAAAAGCCACAAACACTGAATTGCCATGTTATTATGATTTTTACATATAATAAATCATCAAAGCTAATTCTGATCAATCTCACCACAATCTTCAATTACAACAGGCGAGTCGGTAGTTCCAGACTCCGACCCAGCCTTCTCCATCTCTTTGACTACGCTGTATCCATCGACAACTTTCCCAAACACGACGTGCTTCCCATCGAGCCAGGACGTCTTCGCAGTGGTAATGAAAAATTGAGATCCATTGGTATTTCTACCAGAATTAGCCATTGATAAGAGACCAGGTTGGTCGTGCTTCAGCTTGAAATTCTCATCGGGAAACTTAGCTCCATAAATGGACTCTCCACCGGTGCCGTTGCCACGGGTGAAATCTCCGCCTTGACACATAAAATTAGTAATAATACGATGGAATTTAGATCCTTTGTAATGCAATGGCTTCCCACAAGCTCCGATTCCTTTCTCCCCGGTGCACAGAGCTCGGAAGTTCTCCGCAGTTTTCGGAGTCGTGTCCGCAAACAATTCCATCACAACTCGCCCAGCCTTCGATTTCCCAATCAATATGTCGAAGAAAACCTTAGTATTCTTCATTTTCGAATGTATCTGATAATGAAAAGACTTTCAACAAATTAGTTTTTCTTCGCACAAAATAACACGTGATTTTTCAGGTGATTACAATGTAGTGTAGCACTAGTTACATTATCAGTTCTTTGTTTATAATAATAAAAATAAAAGAAATTAATTAAAATTATGGATTTTAACATTTTCTCTGTAAGGCTCAAAACAGAGTACGAGAAAACATGAATAACAATTAAGAATTCAAAAAACTATTAAAAAATTGAATGAAATGAAGAATTGAGATGTGCATCCAGTAAAGAATCCTCGAGATGAAATCAGACAAATCAAGAGGGTAAAGTACTTTACAGAAGACTATAAATTAACTTGATGTCGCACAATTTTTGAGCTCCATAGGCTTTCAATTTGTACCCATGAAGCCTTCGATCTGTGCCGCTCTCTCTCACTCTCTCTCTCACACACACACACACACACAGAAACACAAATTTGAAATCAAACACCGCAAAATTAACATAGAAGAACAAACACAAATTTTTTGAAATAAAAACACCGCAAAATCAACATAGAACAGCTGAAAAATACAAAAATATGGATTTACCTGACTGAAAATTGAGCGAGAATGGGGAGGATGACGATGAGAAGTGATGGCTCACTCTAGATATATAGATGCATACGGGAGGCGATTCCAACGGCTGCGATATGATTTAGGGTTTAGGGTTTTAGATGTTTTTCTTTTCCGAGATTGCCCTTATGCTTTCATGTATTTCCACATCGCGCCTCTGTCTTTCGAAATTGAATTACTTCCCCCACACCTAAAACAATTGATTTTCATGTATTTTCACATCGCCCCTCCTCTTCTTTCGAAATTGAATTACTTCCTCCACACCCAGACAGTCTTTTAAGAAATGGGATCACTGTTCCAACTCTCTATTTTTTTTTTCTTAATATTTTTAATTTATTATGATTTATTTTAATTTTAATTTTCTATTTATGATTCATCCTTCCATATTAAAAAAATTAAAAAATAAATTAAAAAAATTAATTATAGAATATGAAATGTAATATGAATAAGAACAGACCGGGGGATCTGATCCAGTCTTTTAACGTGTGCAACTTTATTTTTAATTTTTTAAGAAATAACTTTTCAACTTAAAGCAACAAAAGGATAAAAAAAAAATCCTTAGTGAAACATTTTTTAATTTATTTAAAATTTATATGATGGACGAAGATTTGAATTCAAATTCATATTTATGTACGGGCAGGGGCCTAATTTGATCAAATTCCACCACCAGATGAAATCTTTGACCAGGCGATTTAATTGTAATCACGTACCTCGTGCACACGAGTTGCTCACGTCTCTAGAACCCGGGTGAACTTAATGGATTTCTAAAAATTTTTAAAAACTGCAGTTCATGTTTGCAGTTCCGTAAATTGTAAAATTTCCAATAAACTCTTCATATTTGAGCTTGAGGCAAGAGTACTTGGGAATCTGAATCCTCATAAATCCAGTTAATATTAATGTACACATAATCTAACCAACCACATCACAACTTGTACATCATGATCCACTTACACGAATCTTTGTGGAATATGCACCATGAAAGATAATTCATCCAAACAAATTTCTGGCAGGATTTTTGGATATAGAACACAGTTTGATGATATTGGAAGGATGCAATGCATTAACCGAGCCACTGTTGACAGCGACGATCTCCACTGCCTCCAACAGCTCGACGGATGCTGATCTTCTCACCCGCATACTTTTCCTGAAGCCACTCGAAAGCATTCACATTGAGTTTTCCAGATACGGATTTCCCTTGCTTCCTGCGTGTTTGCTGCTCCCTGATCGAAGCCCAAAGTTTCTCAATGGCATCCCTTTGTCGAGTGGTGAATCTTGAAATATTATCAGACGCATGCTTTGCTAAGATGTCAATGGCTGTTTGGCACCTGCAACGGAGGATGGATAGCAGGCAGCTTGCATTAGAATAAATCATTCTAGATTTAGCGAAGTTAACATCATGAGTTGATGAGCGATGCGAAATTTAACCATGGTGTTTTGTATCTCTTTGCAGCACTCTCTAAGCACAAAAGCAATGCTTCTCTCTGCAACTTGAGGAACCTCTTCTTCTCTTCATCTTCTTTTTTCCCGTTCATTTTCTCTTCTTTGGCAGGTGCATTTGATATAAGGGCATCCAATCCGAATGGATCAGACTCTTCCTCTACTTGACCTTCAGAAGTGGTTTCGTCTTTGAAGGCAACGGCTTCTTCCATATCATCCTCTTTAGTTGCAACAGGAAGAGCGGATATGGCTTCCTTTATTCTCCCAGTTGCTTTTGAGAACTGAAAAAAATTCCAAGGACATATAAGAACCAGCATCCTTTTTTTTTTTTTTTTAAATTACAACCTAATGCCATCATAATTATTAATATACATAACTGAGTATAACTAATTGTTCTGTTATTTCAATTATTAAAATCTGGAAATAGAGAGCTGAGAGTATGGCACCAGAAATTCATAAAAAATATAAAAAGAGCATTTTAATAGCCTAGTACTTGCACAAAAGAATATTTAAAGACATGAGAAGATGAAAATTCTTTGAATACGAAAACAATCCAGGTACCAACCATGCAATTAATGTGATGATGCAACCTAAATAATCTAAAAAATCTAAAGATCCTAATTTTAATGTTATATAGAAAAGCCATGTATCTAGCTTGTGGGACAGAGACAAGTTTATAGATTTAACTCAATCCAGAATATAGAAATACTTACATTATTTATTATCACAGTAACACTGGGTACGGTCTCACCATCTCATTAAGATTGGTACCATGACAAAATATTATCCTTATTGATATTCGGTTAGGACATCTAGAATTTAGCAGTGGTCTGTGACTTGTGTACTATCTATGACGGTGAAAAGCTGGTATCCAATTGAAAGTCAGATTTTAGAGGTGTTCGGTACTCGCAATACTAACCATAAGCTGTTAAGGAAAAGGGAAAAATTGGATCACTGAGCTGCTCCCTCACTTCACGATCAGACCTCCACAAAGAAACAATCATGAACCAGGGCAGAGTCTACCACCACCACATTTGCTATGTATTGGCTATTTGTGTACATGGGTGGTTGTGCCCAGGGTATGGGAGATACACGTGGGAGCATTGGAAAGATGAAAGCAGTGAAGTCAAGAAGGTGCTACTGCAGTCCGCAGGCAGCTGAGTTTAGTGTGTTTATACCAGCTGAGGACCACAGTCGCACTTATAGTAGGGTAGAATGGGGCTGAGTTGAAAAATTAGGACAGTAAATTGAGTTAAATTGATGCTCAAACTGCAATCTATGCACTAGGATCATGATTTCCAAATTCATGACAAAATCTGGTAAGATAGTAAAGTGCATTTAAATGAAGGTAAATCGTATTATCTAATAGACAAATCTACAGAAGAAGAAAAAACTTAATAGAGATATTAATGATTCCAAGAGACATGCCGGTTCATTAGTAATATATATTTTTGCTAAGTACAGTCATCATGTTTAACCCTAATATTTGAACCAAGTCAGACAGACTTTCTTCACAAGTTTAGACATGTAAGCACAAAAGTGGTGACATTCAGTGGGAGAAAAATTTAACATAAATTTCATTTTATGCTATAAAAATGAAGAAAACAAAGCCTGAAACACTAGCATACCAAATGCTAAATGACCAAGGTGAGAGCATGAATTATTAGAATGACAAGCATTTCTACTCATCAAGCCCGCCATTGCCATCAGCAAGCAAAGCAATAAAACAGGATCAGAGGAGATAGGCAGTCACTTGCAGTTATAGCAATATTTCCACCACCGGAATGTGAAATCAATAAGGTCAGAGGAGAAAAATATAGACACACAGACTAGAAAGGACTAAAGAAAAGAGCAAGCTGCTGGAATACAAACAAGAATCATCAACCCAGGGGTTACATCAGAGGAGGACTGGAAACTCCAACATCAATGTTGTTAATACTAAAAGTCCATGTAACTTTCTTCTGTGGACATCAAGAAGATAAACATCTTGATGAGCCAATAGTTTATTTGGATTTCTCATTTTGATATCAGAGAAAATGAGAGATGATTTTTTATAATAGCAAACTTGACCCGAAAAAATGCAATACTAACAGGGAGTTAAAAAGAATCTAATTTAGAATGGATTGCACAACTGAGGCAAAATGAAGACATAGATAGCAATGACTAGTATTCTCTGGAGCATCAAAAAGAAATCAGTATAAACAGTTAAACACATGTTGGAAGCTAACCAAAATATCACCAAATTACCTATGGGCTTACCATTATCCTTGTTGTAGTGACGAATCTCATATGTGTTCTTAAGAAAAGGAATTTGTCCACTTGCGGGGTCTCATCATGTCGAGTCTAAGATAACCATATACAGAACTTTTACTTCCATCAGATAAAGCCTCAATGAAATATAATCTTAAATGAGGGTATGATAGATAGCGAAGACTCATTGTTTATACTCATCGCTCGAGGAATTAAGTTACTCGTTGAATTATTTGCTTGCTTCACTTATAGTTATTTAATTTGTTATTTTTGTTCCGGATTACCCATGGGCCAATTTATAGGGATTGCGCTGTCCATGGGCTATCAGTATCTTAGTAGGTAAAGTATTTATAACATGTTATTACGTTAGGTTTTTGAGTATCAATTATATTTAGAGTTATCGTTTCTCTAGGTATAATATTCCTTCAATTCGTATCACTAGCGTGTTCGTACCTTTAACTTCCATCGGGTTACATATGCAAAATTTTCTAGATACAAATAGTTTGAGACATACTATCTGCAATTTTTCTGTTGGCTCCATATATAAATCATTACATTTGTTAATTCAGCAAATGACAGAATTCAATATTCTCACAGAAACTTATACATAAAGAGCAGGCAAATACCTATATCTCATGATAGCGTCAGTGTGAAAAACTCCAAGAAACAAATGTAGTCATATGAGGTAGATCGTAAAATTCTGTATGCATGATATAGTACTGTCAGTGGTGTTTAAGAGAGAAGGAGGGAGTGAGAAAAGTGCAGATATTTACTGACAGCAAATCATCATCCAATTAACAAGAGGATGAACAGGATAAGTTTAAACTTACCACAAAACTGTCATCAGTGAAAAGATCATTTGCCCAAACGGCCCTGATTGTCCATGCAGTCAATAGATTTTGTTGATTCTTGCTAAGGCACTGCATGATGTGGAATCAAATTAATCTACATTAAGGTCTTCAATAAAAGGTAGAGATATATGTAAGGTCAGAGGAAACTCAAATACTTACTTCAGCTACATCCTGAGCTGCTGAGAATAACTCATGATAGTCAGCACGTAAAGAGGGCTCATTGCAACTAGTTAAGGAGAACATCGCAGCTTCAAGTACCGCAAAAAAATATTCACTGGTCGCTTCCTTGATGCTACCAGCCTGGATCAACTGTATAGCAAGCTTTGATGCCTTACTGAACTTCGGTGGATTCTTTATGTGTGAAGCTATCTTCTGCATAGCTTCAATTACTTGTTTTTCTGAGGCATCGGTTGTTGTCTTAAACCTCAAGCGTTTTCCAGGAGCAGCTGCATTTTCTTCAAGGAAAAAAAAGGTACTTTTAGGAGCAAATCGAGGATTTATTAGACAATTAATCTTAATCACACACAGAGTTCACTTAAAAAACATGGCAATGAAAAAGATAGTGTATTCCTTAGTTGATCAGATTTTTATGTCTCATGCACCAAAATACCCAAAAAGCGCGGGGGGACATTAATCGTTTAAGATTCATTCCAATTCTACAATAATATCAATCAACATGATAATATCGTTTGTTTTTAAGCTTCATCAACACTCAAAAGATTAACTAAATGTATAATCACCTTCATAAGAAATCCACTCAATGGAAAAAATAATGAAAACCTCAAAAAAGAATCCTGAAACCACAAACCATCACCTAAATGTTCAAGAACTCCAAATATAAAAATTAAAAAAATAATGAAAACCCCAAAAACCCACAGAAATTATACACGTAACAATTCAATCTTGACAGACGGAACAACTTGATCACAAAACTTCTTTTTTGAAAAAAAAAATAAAATAAAAAAAGACCCAGGTGGGTAGAGAGAGCAGAAATAAATAATAAAAAGAAATTCAAATTAATTATGAGAAATACCTTCAGGCTGTGACTGGGGCTGTGGCTTGGGACGTTTCAGAGCGCTCTTCAGCGCCGGAGCAGGAGCAGCCGGTGGCGGTGGCGGCGGCGGCGGTTTAGTAGAAGATTCTTGACTAACACCGATAATTGGAGAATGTGAGATTTGTTGAGATTGCGGCGCACTTGGGGGCGGCAAATCATGAAAAAGATCACCAGCCATTCATGTATCGGAGAATCCTGTTTCCTCAACTTGAGTTTTGGAGGAATTGAGAGACGGAGAGGGAGAGAGAGAGAGAGAGAGAGAGAGTCGATGTTGAAACTTGAAATTACTTTTATATATATCTGTAAATGGTGAAGCGTGAACAGGTTTGTAGCCCGAGTCTCACAAATCCTGTCCCTTTCATTGAATGATTTTAACCAGTTGAACCATTTTAAAAAAACTTAATAAATCCTTATATGTATATATATATAAACAATAAAACATAATAAAGTTATAGAAATTAGTGTCATGATAAATATATTAAATAAATTTAAAAATTACACCAAATTCATATAAATACAATGAAATAAAGTATTTAATTTATCGATAGTTATTTTATAAGTTAATTAAGTAGTTAAAAATATAATATTTATAAAAATAAATATTGAACATTAAATACTAAATTTTGAGAAAATATATAATTAAATATTAATTTTAATTACAAAAAATATACACAATAACAATTAAAAACATTGCTAATCATTATTTAACAAGCCACTATTTTAGATTTAATTCTTCTCTCCATTTATTTTAATTCAAAATATGCTAAATTAGATATTGTTAAATATTTATTTTAATTACATGCTAAACATTGATTTTAATTAAAACGTAAATTTATTATTTTCAATTTGTGCGTATATATGTGTGTGTGCGTGTGTGTTATTAATATTTAAATAATAACACAAAAGTGTATTAGTCTAGTACTCTAGTTGGTTGAGCATAATACACAAAGGTATTCAATTTTTGGAGATTGTTCGAATCCTTCAAGTCATATGTTAAGGGAATTAAATTAAATTTGGCCAAAACTAAAAAAAAAAAAAAAAAACGAATTGACCGGTTCAATCGATTTTTAACCGATTTTGACCGGTTGGTGTCGAGTCACAAACAACTCGGAATAAATATATAATCGGAACAGACAAATGGCTGGTTTGCGGTTAAATCGGTCGAACCGGTCAGTCTGATCCGATTTTCAAAACACTGCTTTGATATCCATTTTAATTTTTATTAAATTTGCATCCATTTTTTATTTTTAATTAATAGAATTAATTATTCCAACATCAAGGTATATAACTTGTAAAAAAATCAATTTTAACAAATAAATATTAATTATGATTAGTTATATTATAATAAATTTTATTTTTATAATAAATATTTTTAAAAATATTAAATTTGATAGTGAGACATAACAGTGGGATATGGCCCAAATATCTAATATCAGGGCTATTTTCCTATGACCTGTTTGCTAGGTAGTATAAGGGTGTAAAGCAGTTGGGATATATAATACCATAAATAATTATTATAAACTACATGGTAAAATAACCTTGCAAATATTAATTAAAAATCTCATTATAAAATATTCACCCGATATATGGTAACTAATTAAATGATATTTTAAAAATTATTTTTTTTTATAGAGAATCCAACACATTTAAGCAATCATTATATTATTAATACACATATCTTAATACATCAAAACAAACATGATATTGTCAAGGTTAATCAAGTAACTATATACGACTTTTTTAACCCCATCCTCAGTGTGTCCAGTGTCGATTAATCCACCAATTATAATATATCTATTTATTTATATCTAAAATTGTACAAATTATCTCCTACAATAATGTAATATATTAAAATGATTAAAATTTTATCCAAAAAATAAATTGATTAAAATGATCAGTATCATATGAGCTGTGAAAAATACCGACCAGGTCCCAGCCGATCGGGCCACAATAAAAATGGGAAAATTAAATGCTACCCATAACATGTCCAAATTTGATTTTTTAATTTTTTTAAAAATATTTTTGCAAAAAAAAAGATGGGTTATAAACGGCGACATTAGTAGATGTTAATTATATTCGTCACGATTTTTTTCCCGTCTCCTATTATGCAAACGACATAAGTTTAATTTTTACGATATCATGCGAAAAATTTGTTACAACATTATCATTTACATAATAGAATGCAAAATAAAAAAATAGGACAAACATAATTAACATCTACATAAGAAACAAGATATATAAAAAAATACAAAAACATTTTAAAAATTTACTAAAATATAAAAACACAAATTTGAACATCGAATTTTCCATAAAAATGGCCATCTCTATTTTTTGGATACTGACCATCTCTATTTTTTGGATATCAAGTTGGGCCAACTTTTGTCCTAAAAATTAAGGGTAATTATATGGAAAAAGTCCGGATTTGATTTTTTATTTTTAAAATGTTTTTGCAAAAAATAAAAAATTGGGATATAAATATCGATATTAGTAAATGTTAATTATGTTCGTCACGATTATTTTCTCCGCCTCTTATTATGCAAACGATATAGATGTATATTTTTTTAGGATATCGTGTGAAAAACTTTCACAACATTGTTGTTTACATAGTAGGAGGCAAAGTAAAAAAATTAGAACAAACATAATTAACAACTACTCAAAAAAAAGATATATCCAAAAAAAAAACATTTTTAAAAAATTAATGTAAAATAAAAACACAAATTTTGGCATCGAATTTTCCATAAAAATAGACCAACTTGGTCGAGCCCGAAAATATGTCCGGCCGAGCATGGGACAGTTAGGCCTACCCCATATGCAAGCTTTTCTGGCCAGCTCTATTTTATGAATATTGGGTCGGGCCAAATTTTGTCCTAAAAACTAAGGGTAATTCTATGGAAAATTCGATGCTATTCATAAGAGTAGCGTGCTCAGATTTGATTTTTTACTTTTTAAAATTGTTTTTAAAATATTTTTGTTAAAAAAAGAAATGTGATATAAATGACGATATTAGTGTTGGTTTCATATACTAGAAAACCTGTCTTTTGTATACATTATTGATGATGGTTTTATGATGATATAGAATGAATACAATTGCAGTCACTGTTTGCATTTAAATTGTTATATTTACATGCATGTTCACTATACTTACATTGTAGATGACATGGTGTGGGTAAACACACGGTTAGATCATATCATCAGTTCCTTGTAATGTATTAAAAGGCTCACGGTCTAGATGACACAGAACCTGCTATCGGTACACCGTAGAATAATCTGATAGTTAATTTGTCTTGACTAACTGATTATTCTAATACACGGACGAGTGTATTGAGGAGGATTTACTTAGGATTCTATTCTCTATTCTGACCTTAAATGAGAGAATAAGAATCCACAGAGTTCGGGTTCTTAACCCCTATATGTTGGCGGGCATATACGTATAGTGTTTGCAGCTTTGATTTATCAAAGGGTGAGATTCTTTCATAAGATCAATAATCTCGATATCTTAGTTTGTGACATTTATACTTATGATGGGTCGTGCAATATGTAGGGGCACTGTGTCCTGGTGCGCCAGGTTGATGGTCTCCCCTTGAGGAAATGCAAGTTCATACTGAAACCCTGCAGGTGGAATTTATTCCATGCATGAGTAAAGCTTGTGTGGTACTACTCAAGGAAAATATATTAATTAATTATAGTTGTCAAAAGCTTACATAATTAATTAATGGGCATTATATCTTAAACATGGGGAATGGCTGGACTAAAGGAGAAAACATATTCAGAAATATGTAATAAATTGGTAGGTCAGTATTATTTCTTTAGTGGAATAAAAATAATACTTAATTTATTTAATTATATCCTAAGTTTATTGGATATTGGATATTAAATAAATTAATGGACCAATTTAATATTCTTCTAGATCCCTGTTGTAGCCCAAAAAGAGACTGGATTGAATTGGAGATAGAACAAGAGATAGAGATAGAATTCCAGTCCAACTGGGACACCAATTTCGTCCACCCCTTTATAAATAAGAGGGTGGAGGCACGAAATTTAGATCATATATATATCAACCCTCTCGTGTTCTCTTGATCTCCACAGATTCCATACCGATCTAGTAGATTTCAGCCCACCCTGAAACTAGATTCAGTCCGGGAATACAACAGAAGATCAAGGAGTGGAATAACATCAAAGGGCGCCTATTATCATTCATACAACAGCAAGATTAGACCTTTAATCTTGTCCTCAACCCGTCATTTAATTTGTAAGTCGTTTTTCGGTATTCTATGTTTCCGCTTTAGTAGAATCGAAAACCGGATTTGCATGTTAATTAAACGCAGTTAATTAAAACATATGAGACGCATGAATTTATGATCTACATGACATTAGGATTAATGAACATCCAATTAGATCCTGTGGTGGTTCAATTCGAAAAAACCCCAACAACTGGTATCAAAGCGGATTTTGGCACGGTTCTAGATTTAATCCTAGGATTAATTTGAAAAATATGTTTAAATTTGATGAAATATTTAAGTTGATTAAATTTTCAGATTTATGTGTTCATATTTTCGAATTGGTTGTGTTCAAAACTTGGATGAATTTTTGATGGTGTTTCGAAAATTCTAGTTTTGGATGAATTGTAATTTTCGGTCATATCTTAATTAGATTTGGAATAGATTTTTGATTTATCAAAATTTTCAGATTTAATTAGATGTGTGTTTTGAAAATTGGAGCATCAAATTTTCGAAAATTTGATGTTTAATTTTCCTAATTTGTTCTATGTATTTTTCGATCACATTGAATTAATTTGGAGAGATTTTTGATTTGAAATCAAATTTTTAGATTTATTTAATGTGGTGGTTCGAAAATTATGTGTATAAAAAATTAGATTTGGTATTTTTGATGTTTATCTTAAAATTACCATATTCTAATCTAGATAGATTTGAAAATAGAATATTATATTTGGATAGAATTTGAAGTGGATCAAATTTCCAAATTTAATCTTCTTGTGATTTTCGAAATCTATAAAGATTTGAATTGGATAAGGTAATTTTTGATATAGATCAATATTTATCTAATTCTAATCCTAAAAGATTTGAAAATAGATTTTAAATTTGGAAGAATTTGAAGTGGATCAAATTTTCAGATTTATTATCTTGAAATTTTTTGATGTATATCATAAATTACTTAATTCTAATCTAGATAGGATTGAAGATAAGATTTAAATTTGGATGGAATTTGAAGTGGACCAAATTTTCAGATTTTATCTTTGTAATTTTCGATCCTAGCCTATCCAAATATTTGGGATAGATTTTTTATTTATATCAAGATTTCCAAATATTAATTAATTAGGGTGTTATCCGAAAATTAAGAAATAAATTTGATGGATAATTATAACAAAATTTCAGATTTATTCTTAAGGGATTTTCGAAATTTATCAAGATTAAATTTGGTGGATAATTATTTTAATTTCCAAATTAAATCTTGAAGCTATTTTCGAAATTAATTAATTTAATTAATTGTAATTTTCGAAAATCATGTCATGTGTGGATATCATATGTTATTTTATGCTAATCATGTAATTGTGATTGTTGGATTTGTAGACTGACTTGTTTGCAGGGTTACCGACTATCATGGCTCCTTAATTATGTGATGTATGTTTTAATTTATGTTGAATGTATGATGGGTCGTATGCCGGTTTGGCTACGTGATTTTAATCCATGAGAAAATCCATGGATTAGGTCTAGGTTTTATTTTATGTTGTTTTAATGTAATAGAAATAAAACTGTTAGACCAAGTTATTGAGTTGTAATTTTATTCTAGATATATTAGTTTTTTTCTCTAAGGAATAGAAAATCTATATTGAATAAAGTTTGAAGATCAACTCGAAGAAGGAGAGTAGTACAACTCAAGAAAGGAAGTGTCACTGATTCACGTCCCGAAATCCTAATTGGAGCTAGGATTTTCGGCGACGCGCAGTGATGGGGGCGGCGGCCATGCCCGAGTTTCCGGAGCTGACTTTCCAGTTTTATCTCATTCAGCAACATGAGATATAAGCCATGATAGTTGGTTTTTATTATTATTGCTTATTATGTTGTTTGAAGCATGCAATGGTGTTTTATCATTTTATGTGATGTTTGCATGTTTTACAATGGGATAAAAATGAAACCTCAATCTTAAATAACTAAGTGGGAGAGATTCATACCAAAGTATGTAGAAATCTCAAACGGTCTCCATTAATTTGGTTTAATTGAGATGTGATTGACATGCGAGTTGACAATAGGTCTTCCTCCATAACGGATGTGTCATATCACTGTTATCTCTAGAAATTAAACTTCTTTATCAACATAGCTGTAGAACATTACTAGAACAAACTGACTCCTCCAACTGGAGCAGGGAGTTCAAAATAGTGGACTTGGTGCTAAGATGATGGTGTTCACACTTAGGTGTAATTTATTAATAAACGTCCACACTAACGTGGCTTATTAATTGGAAGATTACATGACCGTGGTTATTTCCGACTATTAATTTACTTGTCATAAGGAAATTTGACTGGAGGTAAATTAAAGGTGGTTTTACCTGTTTAAGGATGAATCTTATAAACGTCCACACTAACGTGGCTTATAAGAAACATTTTTAAAATATCGGTGGATTACATATAATTTTTTGAGGTATACGATTATATGTGAGTATCCTAAAGTTTGTGACTGTACTGCATGCTTATTTTTCAGTTATTCTATATCATCATGGTACTCTCCAACCTGTCCTCTATTCTCAAAGAAAACAAGTTAATCGGTGAAAATTACAATGACTGGATTTGAAACCTTAATCTTGTTCTCACTGTGGAAGGACACAAATTCGTACTTGAAGAGGTATGTCCTCAGAAGCCAGATGAGGGTTCTGACGAAGCCCAAAAGGTTGCATATGATAAGTGGGTTAGGTCTAATGAGATAGCACGCTGTTACATTCTGGCATCCATGTCGAATGTGTTGCAGCATCAACATGAACCTATGAAAACCGCTTATGATATCATGTACAACCTTAGGCAGCTCTTCGGTCATCAGAACCGCTCGACACACCATTTGGCAATGAAGAAGCTAATGGATGCGAGGATGTCTGACTCCACACCTGTTAGGGATCACGTTCTCATGATGATGAGGTATTTATCTGAGATCGAGACCTTGGGTGGAGAGCTGGATGACGATTCTCAAATCGACATTATTCTTCATAGCTTGTCCTCACGTACTGTGGGGTATTTGGAAGCATCCTCACGTACACCATCATGACTGTTCACAGGCTAAAGGAGAGCATGCCCAGCGAGATCATCCAACTCTTGGACATCACCGGTCATATCTTACATGGCAACTTTGAGACGGTCCAGTTCTCTGAGCTCAAAGCACATCTCACGGCCGCTCTATATTTCAGTTGTAAAGCCGACTAGGCCTCTTTCATTCTTGCTCAACTGCGAGCAAATGTTGAGCGAGCGGAATATGATCCCTCCACTGGCTCGTTCTGAGAAAAAATTAGGTTTATGAGTCTCATAAGCCACATCATTCAAAGCCAGTTTGATGAGATCATTCCAACTGGCGAACCGATCAAACGAAGGGACATACTCCCTACTATCTACTGTCATCAGCTCCCAAAGAGATCACGTCAACAAGGACCTTCCAACTCAAGTGGTGGAAAGGCACCTTTGGAAGCACCCGCCAGCTCATCTGAAGAAAGACAGCTGCTGATTGAGAGCGAATCTCTCTCCAGGCTGAGTGATCAACCTACAATATCAGCCAGCTCCCAACCTCTAGCCTTAGTCCATCACAACTCCATTGAGGCTGAGTTTACAGAAGTTTTAGACCATCAGCTTAGCAGCTGCTTCGGTCTCATTGGGGGCACCGATCCCTCTCTATTCGAGCAACTCAGACGGTACCTCCAGTACCATATATGGTGATTCCAAATGGATGAGACAATAATGTTCCACCTCATCAGTACCCGTGGATCCATCTTCTGGATCAACGAAGAAACATGGAGTAGAAACTGGATGAATCATCCACTCTCCTCGCCACCAACGCTTTCGGAGATAATGGATTTGATGATCAAGCAAATCCAACTCAGTATACCAGTCGATGCTCCTCTTTCCGACAATGAACCGGCCAACTCCTCAAGCACACCATTTCTTGGAGATCTACCCATCGCTTCAACTGATGAGATCTTCACAAACTTAGCCTCGATGCAGTTCAAAGAGCACGAAGTCTCTCTCACCTCTGATCAAGGTCAGTTCATGACAACTGAAGACGCATCTGCATGGCTATCCTCGCCCATGCCACTTCCTTCAGTTCCCTCCCTCCATGATGACAATTTGGCAACTACCTTCACCTTCTTGCCAAACTTGTCAATACCATCATGCAATCCACCCCAGCTTTTGGATGATGCCAAAAAGGGGAAAGATGGACAATATGATGATGGATGCTTAACTCTTTGGGATCAGATTCAAAGAGAAATTCATCATGAGGGGGAAGATCAGCCTCAGGAGGAAGCATGGAGAACACAAGGAGTCCAAGAAAGAGGAGAATCGAGCCTAAAGAAAAGGAGCAGTTTCAGGGAGTAAACCAGCAGTTTTAAACTGCTCTTACAAATTGAAAGCCTGGATAATATGCTTTAAGTGAATATATAATACTTACTGCAATTTTTCACAATTCTTCAAATAACATGTCTCAAATCAAGTCTTGATTGTGTTTATAATGCTTTGATACTTGAAGTTTGAATGATGCTCTGATACTTGAATGAAAGCATGCCAAGTTTGAATGCTCTGATACTTAAATAAAAGCATGCCCAAAATGAAAGAATGCTCTGAAACTTGAAGTCTAAATGCTCTAAAACTTGAATTTCATGCATACCTTGAATGCTTTGATACTTAAATGAATATCATGAATCAAAATTGCTTTGATTTCAAGAATCTGCCTGAGCAAACTACAGTACGTATATCAAACGTACATTTGCAATTTTTCCATCATCATCAACAAGGTTTTGACATCATCAAAAAGGGGGAAATTGTTAGGAAAAACTATCAAGGAATCTCTAGATTAGGTTTTGATGAGATGTCAAAATTATTTATGAAAAACTGACTAAAATTCAAGTTGTAGATCTGAGCTGATTGATCCAGAGCATCAAAAAGGAACTCAAGAAAAGTCAAAGTCAACCAATCAAGAGTATGGTCTGCAAGCTGAAGGATACGTCATCCAATCAGAAGTCAACTCAACTGAAAAGTCAAAAAATTGAATCAGTCGAAACAAACTGACAACTAAGTCAGCTAAGCTGAGGGAGAAAAGAGTCAACTAAGACTGAAGAAACTGATAAGAGATCAGTTTAGACTGAAGACTGGAAGTATCCAACTGATGGACAAACTGAAGTAAACAAGACAAATCAGCTAGAGGACAGAACTGAAGTCAATCAGCTTATGATTAGTGAAGCTAACAGGAAAGCTCATAATAAATCAGTCAAGCTGACAAGCTAGCCAAGAACTTAAGTCGAACTGGAGAAACAAGCTCAAAACTGCCAACTGGAGCAATGGCCAAATTGAGCTGACAAGCTCAGAACTGCCAACTGGAGTAACGGCCAAAGTGAGTTGACAAGCTCAGAACTACCAACTGGAGCAATGATCGAACTGAACAGACAAGTTCAGTACTGCTAACTGGAACTCAAAACTGAAGCCAGAGAACCCTAGAGTTATTGCTCAAACTGGCGAATCTCGGAATAAATGCTTCAACAAAGATCCTGGAATTAAATATCCAATGAAGATCAATTGGCAAAGTAACGGCTACTTCAACCAAAAGCTCCAGCGACCAATAAAGACCATTTGACATTAATGAGCCAACAGAGCCACCGATCAATGGAACTCAACGGTCATAAAATCACTCCTCTATAAAAGACGAGTGAATCAAAGTTTTAAAAAATCCTTCGCCTTCACAACTTTCGCATATACATTCTTGAAATATTCAAGCAAGAGCTTTTCTTTCTCTCTCCCAATTAGCTCAAGTTCAGCATTTGATAAAAACTGCAAGAGTTCAACTGAGAAGAAGAATTCACAGAGTCAAGATATTCAGCCAGCTGTTGACGATCCAGCCAGAGCAGCCTTCTCAGTTTCGGCTATACAACAATCAACTACCCAGCTCAATTGAAGGATCATATCAGTTGATACCACCTGTTCAAGACTAACCTCTTGAAGATCGAAAGAGATCTAAAACCTTGTAAAGATGACAATAGCACCTACCTTCCTAGCGAGCAGTTAGGGACTTCAAGTGTGAGTCGTCGACCCGCTGAGGTAGCGAACAGTTACCAGGTTCAGCCAACTGTCCTTCATTGTGTAATTTGTAAAGAAACTCAAGTTATATAGTGAAGTTGCCCTTCTGCGGAAGGAAGAGAGGATGTAGAAGTTTGAGACTTCAAACCTCTATAAATCTCTTGTGTGTTGTATTGTTTTGACTATTGCATATCTTTAAACTATACACAAGTTCACACAAGCTGCACCCAAACTGCCTTAACTGATCAATAATTTTGTGTATAGATAAGTTTCTCTAGCGAGTCAAAGGGCCCTAATATTCCGCATTTAAAGTAAAAAGTTTTCAATAAGTTTATTCACCCCCCCTCTAAACTGATATCGACTCGCTCGGGACCAACATACCGGAATACTCCTTGAGTTAAAACCTTTCTAATGAGACCACGAATGGCCATAAAAGAATTAAGATCGCATTTTTCGAAAAGATGATTTTTACGAAAACTGACCCCTAAAGTCGTGACTGACATCTGACCTCAATTAACCTTATTTAAATTTCTTCCTTAACTAATTAATTACCATTAACAATCCTCTAAACCTTATCCGAAAATCTGGGGTGTTACAGATACACATCTCCAAAGAAGATATTGGTGACAATGATGATGAAGTCAATATTGATGATGATTGAATATGGATGAATGATGAATGATAATACTTGATGACAGATTATGTATTTGTGTTGGATGGAATGGACTATGGAGTAGTGACTTTCTTTGGGCTTTTATTTATGCATTTTGGACCTTTGAGTATTATTATTAAGGATTAATGTGTTGAACAGTACATTTTGAATTTAAAACATTTTCTGCATTTATTTGAACTAGGAGTTTTAATATTTGATTTCATAATTTGAAAATAGGTATTTTTTTTTATTTAATATGGATTAGTTGCATGTTTACATTTATGTAATACATTTACAATAATCAATTTGTATCCTTTTATTTTAATAGGATTAAGAATTGTATAAGAAAATTTGAAAATTTATGAAATTCGAAAAAAATAAAAAATCTGCAAAAAATCCAAATTTCAGGCTGAAAAAGCCCGAAAGCCCGCATAAGGCCGGGCCGGGCTCAGAATATATAGGCCTGGCCAGCCCGGTACCCTCAAGAAGCAAAAGTCCGACGGGCCGGGCCGGGCCGCCCGAATTGCCACCCCTAGTCTTGATCAAGGTTAACCTCTCTCTTCCTTCGCAACACTCGGTGTTGATTGATCAAGTAGAGGCCTTGTTCTTTGTTGATGTTGTTTATTAGAATATCCCTCAGTTTTGTGTTTCATGTGGCCAGCTTGGTCATATTGCAGCTAAGTGTCGTGCGGGCTCTAATGCTAAGGATAGAAAAACTGATTCGGGGATCACGAAAGGGCCTGCTATAGCTTATGCTTCGGTTGATGGTAGTATGCATCCAATTGTTTCTAAGGCAGCCATGAGTAATGATGCTGAAAGCGAGGCTCGTTATGATAATGTTATGGGCAAGAATTCTCAAGGACAATCTACGAAAGAGTGGGTGCTCAAGAGTTTTGTTGCTCCGGGAATTGTTAATGCTTCAGCAGAGGTTCCTACTTCCAACAAGGTTGTTGAGACTATATCTAATCTACAGATGGCAGAACACATGGTTAATGAGATTGAGGTGGTGCATGAACGTGAGGCTCATTATACCTCTATAACTTCTCCAATTCATTTAGACCCAGAGGTTGTTATTGGGTCTGTGTCCCAAAGTTTGGATTCAACTGCAAAGGCCCACATGATGGCGGGTAATACAGGTTCTGTTGATGCTATAGAGGCAGTGTAGCAAGCTCAGGATGTGACAGTGCATGGACTGGATACTGGCGGGTAATACAGGTTCTGTTAATGCTATACATCTTGATCTTGCACCTCTTCCTATTTTGAACTTCTTTTCAGCTTTACATAAGCAGACGGAGGATGTTGAACTTGATGAGGAACTGCAGACGTCCAAGCATGAGTCTGCGACTCTTCAAGCCACCAAGTGTGTTGCTACTCTTCAGCAGCAAGCCTATTCAGACAGTGTGGAGGCTGAAAATATGGAGACTTCTTCTCCTACTATGGTGGTGTCAAATTCCTCCTCGATATCGCATAATTAACAGGTTGATGGTGACATTGTTGATAGTTCATCAGGTGATAATGCTCATGTTCTTCCTTCACAAGTGGTTTTTGATCCGATTCAAGGCTTAAAGGATTTTCCCACTATAATACCTCCCCCTGGGGTGTGTCGTCGCTCCAATAGGATTCGTTCGGTTGATGATTTTTCTAGATCATATGCCCGAGCTAAGGCTGCTGGAGCTCATCTTGCTCCTTATGTCGTGACTTCCCCGACCTCCGCTGCCCTGCAGAATATGGAGTTGATTTCTCAAATTAATTCAGAACACTTGTGAATGCAAATGGTTGCTAATTCTTCATCTGCTACTTTACAGCATATGGATACAATTAGTCATTTAGTTTCTAGTAATATGTCTAAATGTAATGGTGATGATTGATGTTTTTTTCTTAGCTTTTGATGTTAGGTTCAAGCGGTAAGGCCTATTTTTCTGCTTTTATTATAAGAGCGCGCTTGCACATAACTCTGATCTCTATAGTTATCAATATGTGATTTCCGGGATTTTAGGGTTTTTTTGTTTTCTTGTTCTTTTTAATTCTTATCTATATAATTCATTTAGATAAATGAATGTTAATGATATTGTTAGCATTGTCATATGCTACTGTTAGCATATGATAATGCTAACAGTAGAATTATGTTATGCATATAATGATAGCATTATAACACCAGCCTTGTCAAATGATATTGTCAACATTATTGTATGCTAACGATATCATTATATATTGTTATAAAGGTTTATCAGATCGATCAATATAAGATTCAATAATTTAATTTTATTGCATTTCATCATTTTCTTCTATTAGTAATAGCATATGCTAACAAAGCATTATGTAATATTGAAGTAATGTATTATATAATGCTAATGAAACAATAATGTAGTTGATTGAAGTCAAATAATGCAACTAACAACATTCAATCAAACAACAATGAGTTTTGTAATTAAAGTTACATGTTTTGCATGAAGCTAGCTAGTGATACTGCTTCATTAGCATATGATTATGTGTCCGTCAGCATATGGTTATGTCTTTGTTAGCACACGTTTTGGAAATCCGCATTTTTTTTTAAAATTTTGACCTTGACGTGAAAATTACCAAAATGCCACCGCGTTTTTTTAAGTTCCTTTTATTTACAATAATGCCACCGCCCATTGATCAAATATTGACCATTGAATTTTCAAGGATATGTGGTGGGAGATTGATTACCGTTCACATATTAGGGTGGTTATATATATATATATATATATATATATATATATATATATATATATATGGATGGGATCTGGTGAGAACCAGTCACCAGGTGGGAACTAGAAATCAATCATATCCCTCCATTTCACAATCTGGATGGTCCAGATTAATTCAGATTTTTCGGTGGCAATTGTGTAATTAAAATGAAAGTCTTTAATTCGCGCGTCTCATTAAGGGCAAAATCGGAACTGAACTCAGAAATTGCCCAGATTCAATTTTAGCCTCCGACTTCGCTCATTTTAGCCTCATGCATTTCTCATTTTAGCATGTGTTGATAAACAAAAATGGAACGATGATTTCATTGGAATGAAATGTAATCTGGGGACAGTGAACCCTAATGAGAATCTCACAATTACTAGTTGGGATCAGAGCCCTAATCGGAACGTAATAAACCCTAATTGGGAACGGTGAACCCTAGTGGAAAATGTCACATCAATTTTAGCCTCCTACTTCAATCATTTTAGCATCATGCGATTCTCATTTTAGCCTCATGCGATTCTCATTTTAGTCTCAGAACAAAATTGAAGAATTATTAAATTACTATATTACCCCTCCGTCGACAAAGTTACCGAAAATTACAGGAATGCCACCGCCCATCCACTTAAATCTGATTTAATCTGGACCATCCAGATTGAGTCAAACAAGGACTAGGATTAGTTTCTAATTTCCACCTGGGGGAAGGGTTCTCATTTGATCCTTTCTATATATATATATATATATATATATATATATATATATATATATATATATAACATGTGTCTTGGAGTAACGAATATTTTCATATTATAATTGGGGCGCTTGTTTAAAATTTAATTTCATCAAGTAGAATATATAGGATAACGAGCTAGAGAACGACAACGAGATGGAAGATGAATTATTGGGCACACTCTCACACTAATTATTGGGCAGTTGATATAAATATGAGTTAATTAATTCCTTACTAATATGATCATAGTTAAAAAATAAGGCAATCATAATTAAGTCAAACTTGTAAATATTAAGAAATAAATATGCTATCTTGAGTCTGGATTTATCTTGTAGTGGACTGCCTAATTCACATCATAAATTTAATTTATTTGTTAAACACGAAATGAGATGTCATTTATTAATGCTCAGAACAAGAAAATTTTGACCTGATGAATGTTGATAGAATAAATTAGCATTAATATGGTCGATTTGGAACAAGCAAATAATATAATACTCCCACTAGCATTAATATAGTCGTTTGGAGTATAATATATACGTACTAATTGAGTACCTAGCAAAATCCAATTAAATAAAATATATTGTGATTATAGACATTTCATGGCACTTAATTACACAACACTTGACAGGATAAATTTTTCCCCCAAAATTGATTTGGATAAGTTTTTCCCCAAAACATATGCAACAATCAAATTTTGAAAAACTACCAAATTATAAGGTTGATTAAGTAAATGGAACTATTGAATTTGTCCCGATAGGATGACCTAGTTGTGGGGTGAAGTTGCTTAGAAATCAAAGATCACGAGTTCAAATCTCCTCAATAACACAACAATTGACAACCTACACTTTCGTTTTTGTGCTAAAATATAGGAGCTAATGTATAAAAGAGTGAGAGTTGTGGACTAAATTGAACTTTTATTTATATATAACATTTGAACTTTTAGTACACAACAAATCCTGAAATTCCAAAGTTAGAGGGCCAAATTGAATTGTTTTCCAAGTATTAATTTATATATTAAATTCAAATGGCGTAAATGGAAAAGGCAAACTAAGCTATATATTAATTTAGGAGGGATAAGCTAGCTAGCATCTTTAGGTGCATGAATGCAATATCAATTACACTAAAATTTCGGACTTCAATAAAAACATCTGTATTTTCATTCCAAGTAAGTAGTTATTCTTTCATCGATATAGTTAAAGTCAAATTATGTAGAGCATATTGAACGTTGATACCTAGAATTTATATTATTTTTTAAAAAATAATCCACTTTTTTAAAATTAATAAAATAGTACTCATTTTTTCAAAAAAATAAAATAAAATACAAATCTAAAATTTGATTAATTTTTCATTTAACCAATGAATGAAACTGTATTTTATATATATAACAAAATCAATTCATTAATTCAATTTTTTATATGTTGACAATGATTATTTTCGTTATAATTAGTTTTTATTTTATAATAAATATTATTAAAATCATAAATTTGATAGTGAAAACATGAAAAAGTACAACATGAATCAGTGGATTGACTACTTATGATGATATTGTATCTGTAAAATATGCATATATCGACTGAAAATAAACATATCGTCAGTATATTAGGAGACATATAAAACAAAATCTTATATATCCCACTTTTTCTATCTCACTTGGTGTCCCATTTTGATTTTTATTAATTCGATTTTCATTCTTTTCTTTTTTTTTGCTTCAATTTCAATTTGTTTTGGTTTAGCTTAATTTTATAATTATTATATTGACTCATTCCACCCAATTAGGGTTTCTATTTATTTTTTATTTTTTAGTTAATATAATTGATTAATAGGGTTAATTATTCCAAAATTAGGGTATATAATTTTTTAAAATTTCAATTTTTAGCAATCAATGTTAATTACGATTGGTTATACTATAATAATTTTTTTTAAATAAATATTTTTAAAATATTAAATTTAATAGTGGGATATGGAACGTGGACTAGATGATTTTATTCCTTCCTTCATCATCCATGCACATTAGTTACATTACATGAATAACTTTTGAAAATAATAGATTAGTGAATTGAAAGAAACAAGATCCATCGAGTACAGACTTGAACAGCATGATTGCATGAAAAACTCTACCCTGGTGAATTTTTCCATATTTAATTTATAATGAGGCAGTCTCGTATTAGACCGTCTTAAGGGTCGTCAAGAAGGCTGAAAATCAAACCAAATAACTCATTACTTGACTCATGTTCGTTCATTAAAAGTTTGTTTGTGCTCGATTCGATAAGCATATCAAACAAGTTTGAACATAATTTTATGTTTGATAAAATTTAATAAGTAAAAATTGAGCAAGCATGTGTAAAAATATCAAACTACTCGATCTGGACTCATGCTCGGCTCGATTAAAACTCGTTTGAGCTCGACTAGATAGATTATCAAACAAGCTCAAACATAAATTTTAAAACCTCGATATCATTTCAAACAAGCTTGAACATATGTATGTTCGGGCTCGGCTCAACTCATTTACAGCTCCCGTCATCAAAATCCGTAAAATTGATCAATTAAGATCCGAAGCCAAATATCATCAAACATCAACAAAACTACAAATATATCATTGAATATGAGTTTTAATCTGAATCTTAATCAGTCTCACGAACAATTTTTTATAATTTATAATGTAGCTAGTATTATTTTAAGGGTCATTCTATTTACACCACCAATTTTTCTTTTCACATCACAAAAAAAAAATTAATACAAAAGTAATTATTTTTTAGATTACTAGAATACCCTTTTCTTATTTCAATATTATTTTTCTTACTACACCACAAAAATAAAATACTATAATAAATAATAATAAAAAAAGGAAAAAAAGTTCATCTTCTCCGGCAGCAGCAGCAGACCCTCCCTCCGGCAGCCTAAACTATTCTTTTTTCCGACAACCTTCCCCCACAAAATTTCAGATTTCAATTATAGATTCATATGTTAATCAAATTACATAAAAGAAAATATAGAAATGAATCTCTAAATTAATTCAGAAAAATACCGTTGAGCATGAACATCTCAATACCGAAAATTTCTCATCTTCCTCGAAACCTTTATGTCGGAAACTGGATTTGAAAATATCAGTTCGAATCCCTTCACATATATTCGAAAATTGTGTTTCTGAATGGATAGTACCTGATTTGAAAATCTATTTTCGAATAGTGGTTCGAAAATTTGTTTCCAAATGTTCATCTTTAACTTCGAAAATCATATTTCGATTCATCCATGTGTTATCCGAGAAATAATTTTCGAACTACGCAGTTTCAAACATCACATCTGGCGCTGGGGCGGCGGTGTAGGAGGAAAGAAGAGGGTTGGTGGCGCTTATTTTCTTGGAGAAAGGGGGTGGTGGCGCTGTTGGAGGAGGGTGGAGGAAGGGGGTGACGGCACTGTTGGAGGAGGGAATAAGAAGAAGAAGAAGAAGAAGAAGAAGAATCAGATCGTCGAAGGGGGTGGCAGTGCTGTGCAGATCGTCGAAGAAGAAGAAGTCATCGTCCAGATCTCTCTCTCTCTTTTTAATTATTATTATGTTTTTAATTAATTTTATTTTTAAGTAAAGTGATAAATAAATTTTAATGTGAAGGGTAAATAAGTTTTTTAGGGTGGTGTGTATAGAAAAAATGAAAAAAAAAAAAGGAGAATTTTTGTGGTGTGTAAAGTAACTGCGGTGTTAAAAGAAAATTTGGTGGTGCACCGTTATTTTAATTGATGCGTGTACGTAGTAATAAAACGGTGAGAGTGTGGAACTATATATATATATATATATATAATTGGGGGGAGCCGATGAATAATCCAAGAAGAAGTTTGGCATTCTCCTGGATCTAGAGTCTGTCTAGAGTGAGAACATGCATCCCACTTGCTCATGTGAACGCCATTCCCAATATATATATATATATATATATATATATATATATATATATATATATATTGGCGAAAGAAACCCTAATTATATTTCCGATCCAAACAAAAATATATTAATGGAGTCTATCGACGATCATCTTAATACTATTATATATATCGTTTGACAGCGACAAAGAAAAAGACAGCTAAACGAATACTTTGACGCATTCTCACACACCACCTAAACCCAACGAATTTTATTGAAATTAATTAATTATTTTTAAACTAACCCACCCCATTATTATATATTTATATTTATTTAATCAATGGAGTCTTCAACCTCACCTTAACCCTTTAATTTTTTTCTCTTCTCCCTTTCTTAATTCTTTACTACATTAATCCAACCTTATCTTTCCCCATCGATTTAGGGTTCTTATTCTGTACTGGAGTTTCCCTTTATTCCATCGATCAATCCCACAACCTACATATATATAAGCTCACTAATCTCAACTTCCAAGATTAATTGTTAACAAAACTATCGATATATATATCTTAATTATATTTTAATTTGTTGTGAGAGTTTTGTTTGTTAATTAAGATGACGAACCGGTGGTGGGCTGGCGGAGGAGGAGGTCTACCGCCTGCTGCAGGCGTAGACTCGTCGTCGCCGGCTATTAGGAAATCGGATCTTGGCATGTCTTCCGTGAATGAAAATATAGGGAATCTTCATGTTTCTTCGTCAACTATGAAGAATCCAGATCTGAGCATAGCCATGAACGACGGCGGAGGGGATGAGGAAGAGATGGAGCAAAGCGACGACCCAAAAGAGGGCGCGGTCGAAGTCCCGGGCCGCCGAGCGAGGGGCAGGCCGGCCGGTTCGAGGAACAAGCCCAAACCGCCCATTTTCGTGACCCGGGACAGCCCCAACGCGCTGCGCAGCCACGTTTTGGAGGTGGCCAACGGCTCCGACGTGGCGGACTCGATCGCCCAGTTCGCGCGGAGGCGGCAGAGGGGTGTCTGCGTGCTCAGCGCTAATGGAACAGTGACTAACGTCACGATCAGGCAGCCGTCGGCCGCCGGCGCGGTGGCGCTACACGGCCGCTTCGAGATTTTGTCGCTGACGGGGTCGTTTCTGCCGGGGCCTTCGCCGCCGGGATCGACGGGGCTGACGGTGTACCTGGCTGGGGGGCAGGGGCAGGTGGTGGGGGGCAGTGTGGTGGGATCCTTAGTGGCGGCCGGACCGGTGATGGTGATTGCTTCCACTTTTTCGAATGCGGTGTACGAGAGGCTGCCGCTGGAGGAGGAGGAGGAGGAAGGCGGCGGCGGCGGTGGCGATATGGGAGTTGGTGGCACGGCGGAGCAAGGTGGCGGCGGCATGGGCATCGGCGATCCTTCGTCACTAGGTGTGTATAATATGCAGCAGAGTTTGGTGCATAATGGTGGGCAGATGAACAATGAATCTTATGCTTGGAATCATGGAAGCAATCCATATTAGGTAATTCTTTAGAAATTGAGAATTGTGTGTGTGTGTGTGTGTGTGTGTCTGAGTCTCTGTGAGACTGAGAGTTGATAATTTCTTAATTGCAAATGATATTTTTATCTCTTATTTTGATACAGTTAATGTACGTTATGATTTATACATGTAGCGTACGTATGTTAGTTGTTGAAAAAAAAAAAGAAATGTTATGTGCAATGGGGTTTATGTTATGATGACAAATTTAGCTAATTGGGGTTTGTATATATGTGAATAATTTTGTCATTTACATCGTTCTTCATGAATCAACACGTACACTTTGGATTATTTTGTTTGGGGATTTTCTTAATCGTTATTAATTGTCTTGTGTTTTTTCGCTCAACCAACAGTAATTTTATAAGTAATAATGATTAATTATACGAACGAAATGAAATAACAATGGTTAGTGCGAAAGAAATTAAATCATTAATGCGAATAGTAATATTCTATATATTGGTTGCCTTTTTTTTTAAGTTTCAAACATTGTTTTGATTGTTTTAAGATGTTAGCCGGATTGGCATAAGTTTTATGGTTATGTATTATTATTTTTTTCGTTCTTTTTTAATAATTTTGGAATTAGGATTAATCAAATATGCACATTTATTGCTAAAAATTAAAAAATTTAAAAATTATATACCCCATTTTTGGAATAATCAACTATATTAATCAATTATATAAACTAAAAAATAAGAAATAAATATTAAAAAATAAATATAAACCCTAATTGGGTGGAATGAACCCTAAATAAAATTTATAAACTTAAACAAAATCATAACAAATTCAAATTGAAGAAAAAAATTAATAAAAATCGAATAAAAAATAAAATGAAACACCAAATAAGATAAGAGAAAAGTGGGATATGATAGAGAATTTCATTTGTATATATATATAAAGAAAAACGCATTTGAATGATTTGTTACTTGAATTTAATATGTCGTCTACATGCATGCAGGGATAAGTAAAACACATTTTAGGTATATCTCGTAAAATATTATTGTCGTAAATCTCATGTACTATAGTTGTCATCTTACAGCAGATTTGCTGAACAGCTAGAGCATCACCATTAAAAATTACTTATTCCTTAAAAAAAAAAAGTGACGACTTAGAGCATTCACTACGGGGGGTGCTTATATCTATGTGGTAAAATAAGCACCAGGTTCATCATAGTGGAACACAAGTCAAGGTAGCAAAATAAGGAATGAGTCCCTTGTGTAATTACCTGGTTCTTGAATTAAATAGTGGGCCCAAAAATTTTCTCTCTCCTCCCCTTTTGCATTTTTGGTGCTTTCTCTCTCCTCCTCTTTTGTATTTTTGTTCTTGAATTAAATAGTGGGGTCCATGAATAGTTAAAAGTGAGGTAGCACCATAGTGGAGAAAATATTGAGTAATTAAAAAAAGAAATGGTTGATGATGTGGCACACATGTGACATCACTATGGGGTAGCACTATAGTGGATGCTCTTATATAGACATATACATATTAAAGCAAAACTTAAATGCAACTGTCGTGCGTGTAGAAATAAACATATATTAAAATGGATAAAATTGGGCAAAAGTAAATAGTGATTATGGGGAAAAAAAGCAACTTTTAAAAATATGGAATTTTGTGGGCAATTTGAATTCTAAATATATTAAATACTCTTATGATACACTTGGTCTCTACACTTAATGTTTCAATCATTGGGTAAGTGTACTTTGATATTTAATACTAACTACATAACAACTTTATATATATATATATATATATATATAGATATATTACATTGTATGTGAGTCCAAATATTCTGTATTGATAATGGGTACGATTACTTATAAATTTGAAAATACGATGAAAGATAATGGGTACAATTACATTTAAATAGCTACTATTACAATTAAATAGCTACGATTAATTTATAATGTTAATCGTATGCTATGATTATTTTTGAAAAATGCTACGAATATATATTTTAACAAATCCACCATTAAAAACCTATGATTAATTGTAAAAGTTATACAATCGAAGAGCTACGATTAAAATTTATACAATTACGAAGCTATGATTAAAATTTAGACGATTTAGAAAGCTACGATTAATTTAAAAGTACCTATACCAGTAATCTCAAAACATAATCATATGCTACGATTTATTTCAAAAAAAATTCTACGATTAATTTTTTAAAAGTTACGATTATTTTTAATAATGTAAGATTAATTTTAAAAATTACTTGTACACATACGATTTAACTTTCAAATTTAATCGTATAGGTACGATTAAATTACGATGAAGGTTACGATTAATTTTTAGGTGAATAGTTTCACTAGTTCACTACTTCAATTGAATGCATTTATGTCTTGTGTAAGATAGGTAGTTACTGAGCTTCATTAAATAAAAAACATCAGAAGATACATGAGGTAGAAATTGGTTGACCAAATTTAATGCATATTTTTATTGTTGTGTCAGAAAAGATAGGTAAATTTTGTAAATAAATAGACACGAACACCCGACATTATACACATACAAAAAATATGAGCAAAAAACTAAGAGCAAAAGTTCGAGATGAAAATTTTGAGCAAGGCGTATGCAAAGAGAGTGCAAGATTATTCATCAAGAAGAAATTAGTGCAAAGAATTTTCCATTTGGAAAGGTACAATGTCCCATTTTTATGAAATTATTTCATATTTATTGTTGAGTTATGATTTGAAAATAGGCGAGAGGGAGAGATTTGCATCATGTAGCTTTTTCTATATGAACCGTAGTCTTATTTATAATAAATCGCGCTTTAATTAAATTAAGATTAGGTTAAGAATTATGAAAAGAATTAATCCTAGCTATAGTTAAGTAATCATAGCATTGGTGATATTAATTTTAGCCTCTATATATTGATCTTAGGTTAAAAAGTTATAATCGTAGCATACTAATTAATCTAGCATTGTTTTTAATAATTGTAGCTTTTATTAATTAATTGTGGATTTAGTTAATTAATCCTAACCTTAGTTTAAAATGTGCAAGGTGCACCGAGGCGCAAAACTGCCCAGGAGCCTAGACGCAAAAGTGCATGCGCAAGCGCGGGCTTTTTGTAGGCGAGGCGCACCAAATCTAATGAAAAATCTAATATGTTTACCTAGAGTAATCTCTACTTAAAATATCATATCACTTATAAATTAACAAAAAATCACACAAATGCACAATTAATCATGCAAAATATGAAAGTCTTAAAATTCACACAATATAAATAAAAAGTCTTAATGTATGAGCAAGAACAATTCAACTAAAAATCATCATCATAAAATTCATCATATTCATCTCCTTTATAATCTTTATCTTCACCAATGCCCTCCTCCAACTCCTCTATCTCCATTTCCACCCCAAAGTCCTCAAGCACATCCTTATCCTCATCCTCAATCTCATCAAAGAGTCTTCTTGAATTTGATGCAACATCTTTTCCTTTATCAACTCTAGATGATGATGCTATTATTTTTGTTGTCTTTGATGCTCCTCTAGTGCCATAAGCAGACTCATTGGCTCTCGTGGCTCTACTAACCACATTCCATGTCAAGTCATTACCCTCAAACACAAGATCATCCATCTCATTAGAATTGTCCTCATCCATCTTCCCAATCAACCATTCATTGCTTTCATCAATCTCATCCGATAGAATAAGGTCTATGGTGTCTTTCCTCATGTATTGTCCTTACAAAGTTCGATTATACTTCATATAAACCAAGTCGTTTAGCCGAGTTTGCCCTAATCGATTCATCTTCTTGGTATGAAGCTATAAAATAATATTATAAAATAAGTTAAAATAACAAATTACATATTCAAAATTTCAAATTAAAATAAATATAATCTTAACTTACATGTTGGAAGACACCTCAATTTCTCTCACATTCGGTAGCACTACAAGTGAGGCTTAGTACTTTTATGGCAAATGATTTGAGATTAGGACTTGAAGATCCATAACAAGACCACCAATCTGCTATTAAGTGCTAACAATTTAAAATTTTAGAATATAAAATATTGATAGTTTCAAAATAAGTTAGAAAATTTAGAATATAAAATATTACTAGGTGATTTGACATTCCTATTATTTATTACCATTGCATTGCCAAATAGAAAAAGACGTAGCAAATCTTGTGACTGCCAGCCGATGAAAATTTCTTTGGCATGTGAATCTCCTCATCACGTTCACAAGAGATATATGGTTAAAAATGTAACCATTCATGAAGATGCACTTCTTGATGGCGTTCTTGATCTTTGGAAGTTTTCCAATGTCCTCTAACATCAAGTCCAAGCAATGTACGGCGCATGGAGTCTAATAAAGATGTGGTCTTTCGACCATAAGCAATATCCCTAACAAAGAAATGAAAATGGAATTATTAGGCTATATAATGGAAAATAGATTTATGAAAATAACGAAAAAGAATATAATTTATTATCCGTTTTCACATAGTTGGATGCATTATCAGTTACCACTTGAATACTTGCATTTTTGTAGGCATCTAACTCAAACATGATCTTGTCTTGAGTCTCAAGATTGTGACTCAACATTTCGATGCAATCATACAAGCCTTTCTCAACTTCTGCACAACTAACTTGCTCAGGATTTGCATAATAAAACTTCGGATTTAATAAATATCCAGCCGCATGCAATGGTTGATGAAATTGGCACTCCCACCTCCTGTCAATGAACTCAGAGGCTTCTCTGTAATGTTCTTCATTCATGGAAAAACTCTTAGCAATAGCCTCTTTGGCTCTATCCATAGCTTCATAGATATACCCTAGAGTCGGCTTTCTTTTGCCATCAACCATTCAAAGTAATTTGATAAGAGGACCCACCAACTTCAAAGCATACAAAATATTTCTTCAAAAAGTGTCTTGCAAGATATAATTTGCTATCCTTTTTCGTCTCACATCCTTTTGCCACTTCGAACTACTCTATTCTTCTGAAGTGACCATCTTCCTCAAGTTGTTCTTCTGCTTGTGATATTGAGCAAGAGCAACTGATCTAAGGAACACTGAACCCTTTGGAGAGTTAACAAGAAAATTAACAATTTCTTTATTGGCAACTGAATCACGCCATCTATCGGATAAAATGGAACAACCCTTTATTGCCCATTCTTTCTTGTAGTCCAACATTTGAAGATTAATGGCATCTACTTCCTTCTTGATCAGAAGAGGAACTCTAAGCTCATACAAAGATGGCGGGACCAATCCGGGACCGTATCTTCTGATCTCTTCAATCATATCCTTGTAAGAATCAGTGGTAGCAGCTGTTGGTTTTGTATACTAGAAGACCTGTCTTTTGTATACATTATTAATAATGGTTTTATGATGATATAGAATGAATACAATTGCAGTCACTATTTGCATTTAAATTGTTATATTTACATGCATGTTCACTATACTTACATTGTAGATGCTATGGTGTGGGTAAACACACGGTTAGATCATATCATCAGTTCTTTGTAATGTATTAAAAGGGTCATGGTCTAGATGGCACTGAACCTGCTATCGGTACGTCGTAGAATAATCTGATAGTTAGTTTATCTTGACTAACTGATTATTCTAATACACGGACAAGTGTATTGAGGTGGATCTACTTAGGATTCTATTCTCTATTCTGACCTTAAATGAGAGGATAAGAATCCACAGAGTTCGGGTTCTTAACCCCTATATGTTGGCGGACATATACGTGTAGTGATTGCAGCTTTGATTTATCAAAGGGTGAGATCCTTTCATAGGATCAATAATCTCGATATCTTGGGTTGTGACATTTACACTTATGATGGGGTGTGCAATATGTAGGGGCACCGTGTCCTGGTGCGCCAGGTTGATGGTGTACCCTTGAGGAAATGCAAGTTCATGCTGAAACCCTGCAGGTGGAATTTATTCCGTGCATGAGTAAAGCTTGTGTGGTACTACTCAAGGATAAGATATTAATTAATTATAGCTGTCAGAAGCTTACATAATTAATTAATGGGCATTATATCTTAAACGCGGGGAATGGCTGGACTAAATGAGAAAGCATATTCAGAAATATGTATTAAATTGGTAGGTCAGTATTATTTCTTTAGTGGAATAAAAATAATACTTAATTTATTTAATAATATCCTAAGTTTATTGGATATTGGAAATTAAATAAATTAGCAGGCCAATTTAATATTCTTCTAGATCCCTGTTGTAGCCCAATATGACTTTAATTGACTGGAGTTGGAAAAAGAGATAGAGGCCCAAGCCCAGTATGTTTAGGGCTTGATAATTTCGACCACCTCCCCTTTAAATAGGGAGGTGGGGGACGAAATTTTGCCGTAATAGATCAGCTCCTCTTGTGTTCTCTTTATCTCCACAGATTCCATACCGATCTAGTAGATTTCAGCCCACCCTGAAACTAGATTCAGTTCGGCAATACAATAGAAGATCAAGGAGTGGAATATCACAGTGGGCGCCGATCATCATCATACACAACAACAAGATTAGACCTTTAATCTTGTCCTCCACCCATCGTTTGATTTGTAAGTCGTTTTTCGATTCTATGTTTCCGCTTTAGTAGAATTGTTTAAACCGGATTTGCATGTTAATTAAACTCGGTTAATTAAAACATATGAGATGCATGAATTTATGATCTGCATGACATTAGGATTAATGAACATCCAATTAGATCCTACGGTGGTTCAATTCGAAAAAACCCCAACAACTGGTATCAAAGCGGGTTTTGGCACTGTTCTAGATTTAATCCTAGGATTAATTCGAAAAATATGTATAAATTTGATGAAATATTTATGTTGCTTAAATTTTCAGATTTATGTGTTCATATTTTCGAATTGGTTGTGTTCAAAACTTGGATGAATTTTTGATGGTGTTTCAAAATTCTAGTTTTGGATGAATTGTAATTTTCGATCTACACCTAGTAGGATTTGGAATGTAATTTTGATAACTCAAAATTTTCAGATTTATTAAGTGTAGGATTCGAAAATTTGAGTTCAAAATTTTCGAATTTTGATGTATTAATTTCCCTAATTTGTTATTTAAAATTTTCGACACTATATATTAAATTTGGATGGATTTTTAATCAACATTAAAATTTCCAGATTTAATTCTAGTGTGGTTCGAAAATCATGGTGATTAGAATTGGATTTGGTGATTTTTGATGTATATCAAAGATTGCCTAATTCTAATCTAGATAGGTTTGAAATTAGAATTTTAAATTTGGTAATTTTTGAAGTTGATCAAAATTTCCAGATTTTTAATTCTTGAAATTTTCGAAACCTAGCTATGTTATTTGGAATGGTTTTTTGATTAATGTCAAAATTTTGAAATGTGAAATATAGTGTAATTTTTGAAATTTTAATAAATTAATTTGGATAAGATTTTGATGAAAATCAAATTTTCAGATTTATTGATTAAGGTTGTTCAAAAATTATGGGGTTGGATTTAGATTTGATGTTATTTGATGTATATCTTAATTTACCTACTTTTAATCTAGATAGTTTTGAAAATATAATTTTAAATTTGGAAAAATTTAAAGTGGATCAAATTTTCAGATTTAATTTTATGGATATTTTCGAAAACTATGGGTTTAAAATTGGATAAGGTGATTTTGGATATATACAAATAATTATCAAAATCCAATTGTGATAAGATTTTAAATTTGGATAAGTTTTGGAAGATTTTGGATTGGAATCAAATCTCCAAACCTTATCCTTGAAGATTTAGATTCTTATGGATAATATTTGGATTAGATTTTTGATTTATATCAATATATCCAATTATTATTTAATTAGGGTAACTTGAAAATATTAAATAAATTTGGTGGATAATTATTAATAATTTCCAGATTTATTTAAGAGATATTTTCGAAGTTTAACAAGTTTAAAATTGGTGGATAATTATTTTTAATTTCCAATTTTTATCTTGTGGATAATATCGAATTAATTAATTTTATTAATTGGAAAATTCTAATATTATTTAATATGTCATGTTTGGATATCATATGTTATTTTATGCTAATCATGTAATTGTGATTGTTGGATTTGTAGACTGACTTGTTTGCAGGGTTACCGACTATCATGACTCCTTAATTATGTGATGTATGTTTTAATTTATGTTGGATGTATGATGGGGCCGTATGCCGGTTTGGCTACGTGATTTTAATCCATGAGAAAATCCATGGATTAGGTCTAGATTTTATTTTATGTTGTTTTAATGTAATAGAAATAAAATTGTTAGACCAAGTTATTGAGTTGTAATTTTATTCTAGATATATTAGTTTTTTCCTTTAAGAAATAGATATTCTATATTGAATAAAGTTTGAAGATCAACTCAAAGAAGGAGAGTAGTACAGCTCAAGAAAGGAAGTATCACTGATTCACGTCCCGAAATCGTAATTGGAGCTAGGATTTTCGGCGAGGCGCAGTGATGAGGGCGGCGGCCATGCCCGAGGTTCCGGAGCTGACTTTCCAGTTTTATCTCATTCAGCAATATGAGATATAAGCCATGATAGTTGGTTTTTATTATTATTGCTTATTATGTTGTTTGAAGCATGCAATGGTGTTTTATCATTTTATGTGATGTTTGCATGTTTTACAATGGGATAAAAATGAAACCTCAATCTTAAATAACTAAGTGGGAGAGATTCATACCAAAGGATGTAGAAATCTCAAACGGTCTCCATTAATCTGGTTTAATTGAGATGTGATAGACATGCGAGTTGACAATAGGTCTTCCTCCATAAGGGATGTGTCATATCACTGTTATCTCTAGAAATTAAACTTGTTTATCAAGATAGCTGTAGAACACTACTAGAACAAACTGACTCCTCCAACTGGAGCAGGGAGTTCGAAATAGTGGACTTGGTGCTAAGATGATGGTGTTCATACTTAGGTGTAATTTATTAATAAGCGTCCACACTAACGTGGCTTATTCATTTGAAGGTTACACGACCGTGATTATTTCTGACTATTAATTTACTTGTCATAAGGAAATTTGACTGGAGGTGAATTAAAGGTGGTTTTACCTGTTTAAGGATGAATTTTATAAACGTCCACACTAACGTGGCTTATAGGAAACATTTTTAAAATGTCGGTGGATTGCATATAATTTTTTGAGGTATACGATTATATGTGAGTATCCTAAAGTTTGTGACTGTACTGCATGTTTACTTTTCAGTTATTCTATATCATCATGGCACTCTCCAACCTGTCCACTATTCTCAAAGAAAACAAGTTAATCGGTGAAAATTACAATGATTAGATTCGAAACCTTAATCTTGTTCTCACTGCGGAAGGACACAAATTCGTACTTGAAGAAGTATTTCCTCAAAAGCCAGATGAGGGTTCTGACGAAGCCGAAAAGGTTGCATATGATAAGTGGGTTAGGTCCAATGAGATAGCGCGCTGTTACATTCTGGCATCTATGTCGAATGTGTTGCAACATCAGCATGAACCTATGAAAACCGCTTATGATATCATGTACAACCTTAGGCAGCTCTTCGATCATCAGAACCGCTCGGCACGCCATTTGGCAATGAAGAAGCTAATGGATGTGAGAATGTCTGACTCCACACCTATTAGGGATCACGTTCTCACGATGATGGAGTATCTGGCTAAGATCGAGACCTTGGGTGGAGAGCTGGATGGCGATTCTCAAATCGACATTGTTCTTCATAGCCTATCCTCGAGGTTTGAGCAGTTTAGGCTGAACTTTAACATGATTAAAAGGGATGTCAGCCTGACTGAACTGCTCATGGATCTTCAGGCGGCTGAGTTACTTCAAAAAGGAAATCCGGAGGCACACCTAGCTGAAAATAGGGCGTCTTCTTCCAGTACTAAAAGGAAGAAGAAGAACGCACCCAAGAAAGCTGCAGAGGGGGCGCCTAAGGTGAAGAAGTCTAAGACTAAGATTCCTCCCGAGGAATTTAAGTCAAAGACAAAGTGTTTCAAGTGCGGCCAACCAGGTCACTGGAAGGCGGATTGTCCTAACAAGAAGAAGAAAAAGGGTACGTCTCAATCTCTCATTGTTGAAACATGTTTAGCTACTTGTTCTACTCAGTCATGGGTAGTAGATACTGGAGCTACTGATCATGTTTGCATGTCTTTACAGGGGTTCATGGCAAAAAGACAGCTGAGTGATGGAGAGATTTCAGTCTACATGGGCAATGCTACGAAAGTGGCGGCAGTTGCAGTGGGAAACGTAACCTTATCTTTTAGTAGTGATAGGATTTTAGTTTTAAAGGATTGTCTTTATGTGCCTGGTTTTAGGCAAAACTTGATTTCAGTTTCTAAACTTTTTATGGATGGATATTCTGTTTCTTTTGATAACAAGGTTGTTATCTTTAGTGATAAACGTTTTATCTGTTCTGGCACATTGGATGGACATCTTTATTTACTTAATCCTATGCAAAACACTACGCAAATGCATTTACTGAATACATCGATCATAAACCCTAACAAACGAAAAAAACCTTCGGAAATGAATCCAACCTATCTTTGGCATCTTAGGCTCAGCCATATTAACCTTAAACGGATACAAAGACTAGTAAATGATGGGCCCTTGTCTTCATTGGTCCTAGAATCATTCCCTTTGTGTGAATCCTGTTTGGAAGGTAAAATGACCAAGCGACCCTTTAAGGATAAATGGAATAGATCTGAAGAGGTACTAGATTTGATTCACTCTGACTTATGTGGCCCTATGTCAGTTCAGGCTCGAGGAGGGTACGAGTATTTCATCATGTTCATTGATGATTACTCAAGGTATGGATACATATACCTGTTACGCCGCAAGTCAGAATACTTTGAGACTTTCAAAGAATTCAGAGCGGAAGTGGAAAAACTTACAGATAAAAGTATTAAATCACTACGGTCTGATCGTGGTGGTGAGTACCTCTTGAATGAATTTAGGGACTACTTAGCAGAGAATGGGATTATATCCCAGTTGACTGTGCCGGGAACACCACAGCAGAACGGCGTGGCGGAGAGAATGAACAGAACATTGTTAGAGATGGTTAGATCGATGATGAGCTATTCAGATCTGCCTATTTCGTTCTGGGGATATGCCCTGGAAATGGCAGCTTATATTCTAAATGTGGTTCCATCAAAATCAGTCTCATCTACGCCCACAGAACTTTGGACTGGACGAAAGCCCAGTCTTGGACATTTTCGGATTTGGGGTAGTCCAGCACATGTGCTGGATAAGGAAGCTGATAAGCTGGCACCACGTACGGATGTTAGACTGTTTGTTGGATATCCCAAAGGAACGAAAGGTGGTTTATTTTATAGTCCTAACGATCAGAAGATCATTGTGAGTACCAATGCTCGATTCTTAGAAGAAGACTATGTAATAAATCACAAGCCAAGAAGTGAGATAGTACTCGAGGAGCTTCGAGGGGAAAATTCAAATCTGACACCAACAGTACAAGAAGAGGAACCACAATTTACTGCACAACGTGTCACAGAAGTACAGGAACTGCCTCGTCGCAGTGGGAGGGTTGTATGCCAACCTGACAGATTCATTGGTTTGGGTGAATCTTCGGATTTCCCTGAAGGACTAAATGAATTGGATCCCAGGACTTACGACGAAGTGATCCAAGACAAAGATGCAGACTCTTGGAAAATTGCAATGGAGTCTGAGATAGGATCTATGGATCACAATCAAGTCTGGGAGCTTGTAGAACCACAGGATGGGATAAAACCCATTGGGTGTAAGTGGGTTTACAAACGCAAGAGAGGAGCTGACGGGAAGGTTGAAACCTTCAAGGCAAGATTGGTGGCAAAAGAGTATACTCAGAAAGAAGGGATCGATTATGAGGAAACCTTTTCACCGGTAGCCATGCTTAAGTCAATCCGGATTCTCTTGTCTATTGCCACTCATTTGGATTATGAGATTTGGCAGATGGATGTCAAGACAGCTTTTCTGAATGGAAGTCTTGAGGAAAACATCCACACGAAGCAACCAGAGGGTTTCATTGCTAAAGGCCAAGAGCACTTAGTGTGTAAGCTTAAGAGATCCATTTATGGACTTAAGCAGGCGTCAAGGTCTTGGAACATCCGGTTTGACAAGGTTATCCAGTCATATGGATTCGTGCAATGTCCGGATGAGAGCTGTGTGTACAAGAAGAGTGACGGAAACGTGGTGGCTTTCCTCGTGCTATATGTTGATGATATCTTACTTATTGGAAACAGTAAGAAAGTATTATCTAACATAAGGGTGTGGTTGTCCAAGCAGTTCGATATGAAAGATCTAGGAGAAGCCGGACACATCCATGGCATCAAGATAATTCGAGATCGCCAGAAAAGGATGTTGTGCTTATCCCAGGCGACATATATCAACACGGTGCTAGCTAGGTTTAACATGCAGGATTCCAAAAAAGGTTTTATACCTTTCAGGCATGGAATTCATCTATCCAAGGATATGTGTCCCCACACACAGGCTGAGATAGATGAGATGAAGGGCGTTCCATATGCTTCGGCTGTGGGAAGTCTTATGTATGCTATGCTATGCACTAGACCTGATATATGCTATGCAGTCGGCATGGTAAGCAGATATCAGTCTAACCCTGGACAAGGTCACTGGACTGCGGTTAAGAATATACTCAAGTACCTAAAAAGGACTCGAGATTATATGCTGGTGTACCGCTTTAATAGTCTAGTGCCTTTGGGTTACACGGACTCAGATTTTCAATCTGATAAAGATCAGAGTAAATCTATCTCAGGCTATGTGTTTACCTTGGGAGGCGGAGCCATTGCATGGAGGAGCATAAAGCAGAAATGCATTGCGGATTCCACCATGAAGGCTGAATATGTAGCTGCCTCTAAGGCTGCAAAAGAGGCCGTCTGGCTCAAGAGCTTCTTGTTGGACTTGAGCGTGATTCCTGATTTGCCTAAGAGTATCACGGTATATTGTGATAACTCGGGTGCAGTGGCAAATTCGAAGGAACCCAGAGCCCATAAGGCAAGTAAACACATAGAGAGAAAGTACCATCTTATACGAGAAATCGTTAAGAGAGGAGATGTGCTAGTGGTCAAGATTGCATCGGAGGACAATTTAGCTGATCCATTCACGAAGAGCCTTCCAGCTAAGACCTTCTACAGCCACGTGGAGAAAATGGGAGTGAGATGCAAACCCGGGGTTGCCGTTTGAGAATTTAGTTAGAGTTGGAGAGTTAGCCAGTTTGTTTTATATTTGAAAGACATGCTTCAAGTATAAGTGGGAGATTGTTGGTTTTGTATATTAGAAGACCTGTCTTTTGTATACATTATTAATAATGGTTTTATGATGATATAGAATGAATACAATTGCAGTCACTATTTGCATTTAAATTGTTATATTTACATGCATGTTCACTATACTTACATTGTAGATGATATGGTGTGGGTAAACACACGGTTAGATCATATCATCAGTTCCTTGTAATGTATTAAAAGGCTCACGGTCTAGATGGCACTGAACCTGCTATCGGTACGCCGTAGAATAATCTGATAGTTAGTTTATCTTGACTAACTGATTATTCTAATACACGGGCAAGTGTATTGAGGTGGATCTACTTAGGATTCTATTCTCTATTCTGACCTTAAATGAGAGAATAAGAATCCACAGAGTTCGGGTTCTTAACCCCTATATGTTGGAGGACATATACGTGTAGTGATTGCAGCTTTGATTTATCAAAGGGTGAGATCCTTTCATAGGATCAATAATCTAGATATCTTTGATTTACTCCGTGTCCCCTTGAGGAAATGCAAGTTCATGCTGAAACCCTGCAGGTGGAATTTATTCCGTGCATGAGTAAAGTTTGTGTGGTACTACTCAAGGATAAGATATTAATTAATTATAGCTGTCAGAAGCTTACATAATTAATTAATGGGCATTATATCTTAAACGCGAGGAATGGCTGGACTAAAGCAGAAAGCATATTCAGAAATATGTATTAAATTGGTAGGTCAGTATTATTTCTTTAGTGGAATAAAAATAATACTTAATTTATTTAATAATATCCTAAGTTTATTGGATATTGGAAATTAAATAAATTAGCAGGCCAATTTAATATTCTTCTAGATCCCTGTTGTAGCCCAATATGACTTTGATGGACTGGAGTTGGAAAAAGAGATAGAGGCCCAAGCCCAGTATGTTTAGGGCTTGATAATTTCGACCACCTCCCCTTTAAATAGGGAGGTGGGGGACGAAATGTTGGAGTAATAGATCAGCTCCTCTTGTGTTCTCTTTATTTCCACAAATTCCATACCGATCTAGTAGATTTCAGCCCACCATGAAACTAGATTCAGTCCGGGAATACAACAGAAGCTCAAGGAGTGGAATATCACAGTGGGCGCCGATCATCATCATACACAACAACAAGATTAGACCTTTAATCTTGTCCTCCACCCGTCGTTTGATTTGTAAGTCATTTTCGATTCTATGTTTCCACTTTAGTAGAATCGTTTAAATCGAATTTTCATGTTAATTAAACTCGGTTAATTAAAACATATGAGATGCATGAATTTATGATCTACATGACATTAGGATTAATGAACATCCAATTAGATCCTGCGGTGGTTCAATGCGAAAAAACCCCAACAACTGGTATCAAAGCGGGTTTTGGCACTGTTCTAGATTTAATCCTAGGACTAATTCGAAAAATATGTATAAATTTGATGAAATATTTATGTTGCTTAAATTTTCAGATTTATGTGTTCATATTTTCGAATTGGTTGTGTTCAAAACTTGGATGAATTTTTGATGGTGTTTCAAAATTCTAGTATTGGATGAATTGTAATTTTCGATCTACACCTAGTAAGATTTGGAATGTAATTTTGATAACTCAAAATTTTCAGATTTATTAAGTGTAGGATTCGAAAATTTGAGTTCAAAATTTTCGAATTTTGATGTATTAATTTCCCTAATTTGTTATTTAAAATTTTCGACACTATGTATTAAATTTGGATGGATTTTTAATCAACATTAAAATTTTCAGATTTAATTCTAGTGTGGTTCGAAAATCATGGTGATTAGAATTGGATTTGGTGATTTTTGATGTATATCAAAGATTGCCTAATTCTAATCTAGATAGGTTTGAAATTAAAATTTTAAATTTGGTAATTTTTGAAGTGGATCAAAATTTCCAGATTTTTAATTCTTGAAATTTTCGAAACCTAGCTATGTTATTTGGAATAGTTTTTTGATTAATGTCAAAATTTCCAAATGTGAAATATAGTGTAATTTTCGAAATTTTAATAAATTAATTTGGATAAGATTTTGATGAAAATCAAATTTTCAGATTTATTTATTAAGGTTGTTCAAAAATTATGGGGTTGGATTTAGATTTGATATTATTTGATGTATATCTTAATTTACCTAATTTTAATCTAGATAGTTTTGAAAATATAATTTTAAATTTGGAAAAATTTAAAGTGGATCAAATTTCCAGATTTAATTTTATGGATATTTTCGAAAACTATGGGTTTAAAATTGGATAAGGTGATTTTGGATATATACAAATAATTATCAAAATCCAATTGTGATAAGATTTTAAATTTGGATAAGTTTTGGAAGATTTTGGATTGGAATCAAATCTCCAAACCTTATCCTTGAAGATTTAGATTCTTATGGATAATATTTGGATTAGATTTTTGATTTATATCAATATATATCCAATTATTATTTAATTAGGGTAACTTGAAAATATTAAATAAATTTGGTGGATAATTATTAATAATTTCCAGATTTATTTAAGAGATATTTTCGAAATTTAACAAGTTTAAAATTGGTGGATAATTATTTTAATTTCCAATTTTTATCTTGTGGATAATATCGAATTAATTAATTTTATTAATTGGAAAATTCGAATATTATTTAATATGTCATGTTTGGATATCATATGTTATTTTATGCTAATCATGTAATTGTGATTGTTGGATTTGTAGACTGACTTGTTTGCAGGGTTACCGACTATCATGGCTCCTTAATTATGTGATGTATGTTTTAATTTATGTTGGATGTATGATGGGCCGTATGCCGGTTTGGTTACGTGATTTTAATCCATGAGAAAATCCATGGATTAGACCGAAGATTGAGTTATAATTAGATATATATGATGTAGTTCGAAATTGTTATTTTTGAAAGAACAGATTATGATTGAATATTATTATTATATATCATTTTATGTACTATTGATGTCTTTATTTGATGCACTTTTATGTTAATGAAATTTTATATTCGTCATATTTTTTTCATTTTATGTCATTTTTCGTGTATTTATTTATTTCAAGAATAAGAGATAGTGATCATTTTTTAGAATTATCAAGATATAATTTATACATGTGAAAAAAATTCGTTAACATGTTGGACCGACGGGCTAGCCCGAAAACCGAAAGGTTAGGGTTAAGGCTAAGAATTTTCAACCTGAAATTTTTTTTAACCGAATAAGCCTGAAACCAAATAGGGTTGGTCCGAAACCGAACGGGTTGGCCCGGTTGACATTCTTATGTCCAATGCACTTTATTATTGAGATCCGGTGTACCATATTTTCTAGTTGGATCACCACTACTATCGGTTGATGCCATGTTTGAAACATCAGAACCTATTTGACAATAAAGGGTTGCACAATATTAGATTGGAAGTTGGAACATAATGAATTCACCAGATTACACACAAATGACAGTATGACACAATGACTTCAATAATCTTAAATTATTTAAATTATCAATAATTCAAGATGTATATAACAATGAACAACAACCAGTCAACCAGATTACACACATTTAATGAATTAAATAATTTTAAATTATCAAGATGTATATAACAATGAACAACAACAAGATTACACACACTTAATGACTTAAATAATCTTAAATTATCAAGATGTATATAACAATGCTTGCAATCAAACTTAAAAAGAGAACACAAATTTCAGGATCTGTATTTCTTCTCAGTTAATTTATCATAAATTGCAAGTAATACACTAATACTTCCCAGTTCCTAGTTAATTTATCACAAAGGTAGATTTTCAGAATTGTAAAATGTTAAAGGCAGATTGATGCGCGGTCATTTCACGCTCAAAATAAATTTGTATGCTCTTGTGCCCACAGCAGCGTAGCTAGCTCATGAGTACAGGTCGATCCCATAGAGAGCTGTTGTGATTTCACCTTCGAGTAACCAATCACAAAAAGGGGTTGGTTTGTTGTCACTTTGCTGGATACTAAATCTGCAAAATAACACTTAAAGAACATATCAAATAAAAAGGATTCTGGTATTTGAACTAGAATTTGATTTTAATATAAATGACTCGATCATGGACATACCGATTTTCATGCATGTCAAGTCACCCAGTTATGGAGATCGGATTCCTCTCTGCATCTCCTTATTCATCCTTATATTGTAGATTTAAAAGCGATTCCTCATCATTTAAACCCCTAACCTATCATCCACTCCCCGGTTCCCCCAAAGAGATGTAAATGAATAGACAGCAGTGTGCCCTAGACGAACCCAAGTTTATTATGTTTACCAATTCCTCATGTGCCCACAATAACCCATCAATTCCCTTATTACTATATGAATCAACACACAATCACGATTCACCAATTCAATTAATAGTGGTGTGCCCTCTATACCTAACGAGTGATCAACCACATTGGGCATTTCAGATACACACTCACGTGGAACGGGCTCAAGAATCAACAGAAACCTATCATGCAATACTATGACCATTTCGGCCTCACGAGTCCAGTTTCATACTTAAACCATTTCTATGTGTTCAAACACTGGAATTAAAGATCTAGCCAAGCATACTAGATAAAACTAAATTTGTAGAAATTAAAGACATGATATAAATGAAAACTTACTAAATTTAATAGGAAAAAATACTCAACTCCAATGTTGAGATCATAAACATAATCCTAAATCCCAAAGGCTTAAGTTCTATTGGATTATTTCTTGCTGCCTCGGCAGTGTACGAAATTTAAAATGCAAAATTAAATATTGTAGCAGAGTTTTTTCCCCATTTCTAACTGTGTATTTCCAGAAAATCAAGTAGCTTAAATAGTTACATTTCTGAATTGGAGTCTACCCCACAAGCGAGGGTCTTCGCTGGGTTTCGGATCTAGCATGCCCATCTCAATCTGTCTGGATAAGTATCATCTTGATCAAATTCCTATTTTTAGGGATTGAGTTTAACTCTTAGTTTCAACGCCTCTCAAGAGTTCGGCTTGATACCAACTCCTCTTCGGATTTGTAGCTATCCTTCTCATCTCTATCCTCTCTTTAACTGAATTCCGAGATTTCCACCTATGGTCGAGTCTGTACGAGCAATGTGGGCACGACATCATACAGTCAGCTTCATCCATCTTTGATATATCCATTCTGTCTCCCGAATATATGATGAATGCTGAAGAAGTTCTCTGTGCCTCTGAATGATTTTTATGGCGTGGATTGTGCTTGAAATACTAGACAAAATGCCTCTTTCGGCAGACTCGAGCTCCTGAAGTGCCCTTTACCCCAAACCTGGTTCTTTTTTACTCAAAACAGACTAAAAAAGAAAATTTATAATAACCAAAATGCCCATAAAAACATGAAATAAATGGACTTATCACAGATCGAACATGCTTCAGAATTCAGAAACTGACCTCAAGGCTCAACTGCTCGGTGATGGTGGTGGAAGGAAGAAGGCAGTGCGGCGGAGAGTGGCTCGTGGGAGGGAGAGAGTGTGAGAGAGAGAGAAGCGAACCCTAGGTGAGACTGGTGAGTTTTAATCGCTAAAAACCCGCTTTCACATATAACTTAGAAAAACCCTAGTGCGCCTCCTCCAGCGCTTTGTATGCCTAGATGGTGCCTCGATGGGCTTTTTGTAGGTCAGCACACCTGGTCAGAAATAAAGCGCCGAACCCGCGCTTCACTATTTTTTCGCGCCTAAGCGCGTTTTTTTAAACCAAGATCGTAGCATTAATAGTATCCTTATTTTTTTACATCGTAGCCTTTAGTATAATAATCGTGGCCTTATTTTTTATAATTATAGCTTGTATTAGTTAATTGTAGCTTTCTTTTAAATTAATAATAGAAATTTAAAATATAATCATAGCATTTTTAAATATAATTGTCACAATTTTTTAATAATTGTAGCATTTTAAAATGTAATCGTAGCTTTTAAAAATAAAATCATTGCATTTATTAAACAATCGTGGCATTTCTTTCATAATCATAGTATTTTTGAAATTTAATCGTATCTTTTAATTATAATTGTAGCTTTTATAAATTTTATAGTAGCATTTTTTTAATAATGCACATGGCTAATCGTAGCTTTAAAATGCAGATGGTTAGACGTTGTACTATTGAATGGCACAGTGGTCGATGGGTGAGATCAGAATACGTAGATGGTGACAAGCAACTTGTGGTGATGTTAGTGACTTCCTACATCAAGAAGCAAAAGAGACACCAATGGATGAAGAAGAGCAAGAAAAGACTCTAGCTACTAACGAAGAAGAAGAAGAAGAATAATAATAATAATAATAATAATAATAATAATAATAATAATAATAATAATAATAATAACAGGACGACCTTGATCGAATCATTGTTGACGGAGTTCTGTGGATGGATTCGTCCTACTGGACGAACAAACAGATTATTGGGCTTGAAAGGAGTCGTATCATCAACTGGTCTTCGGGATACAGCTGAGGGGGCTTCCAGCAATTGGATGGTTCCACTTGTTGATTTAGACATTGCAAGCCCACTGTCCTGAATGATAGACCAACGTTACAATAGATACATTGCATGAGGGAGCCATTTTCCATATGAAGGATTACTTGACTATGGCCATGGGAATCTATCACATGCAGAATTGAGTTGAGTACATCGTGTATCGATCAAACAAGAAATGATTGGGCTACATATGCCAGCATGGAGGTGTCTGCTCGTTCAAATTGTATGTCGTTATTGATGGACATATTTAGATAATCTTCAAGTTCAACAGCACTCACACATTCCACATCGATATGAGTTGAATTGCTCTACGTCAGGTTCCTGCACGAGTGCTTGTGAAATATTTTGCACGTAAATTGGTGAGCGATAGGGTTGTGTGTCGTTATTGATGGACATATTTGGAGAATCTACAAGTTCAACGACACTCACACATTCCACCTTGATATGAGTCGAATTGCTCTACGCTAGGTTCCTACACGAGTGTCTGTGAAATATTTTGCGCGTAAAATGATGAGTGATAGGGTTGTCATAACAAAACATAATGTCATGGCAAAAGTACATCCACACATACATCCAAAAAATGTCACATACTCAACAGGTAGGCCTGCCACTATAATTTAATTAGTATATCCTAGACCCTTGACAATAGTGTATTTTACACAATTTTTGAATATAAATTGATATTATTTATTATATGGAGTTGTGTATTTTATATAGCTTTTGTGCTTATTTTTTTATCATTTAGAGTTTTTGATGTGTTTGTCAGTTTTGCTGTAATTATTGTGATTTCGTTGCATATTTGAAGCAAAACCAGTGAATATGGATAAGAGGAGTTAAAGGTGTGTTTAATTAGGCTCTTGGGCTTAATTAAATGCTTAATTAAAGCCTAATGGATTGGATTAAATAATCAAAACCTGAAAAGACCGAAGCCCAGTACGAAAAGGCGGTGGGTCGACCCAACCTAGTGCAATTTGTGAAGAGATGGGTCGACCCGACCAAGTTCACTTGGGTCGACCCTGTGCAAAAATAGGGCTCTGAGTCAACCGAGCCATGTGGGTCCGTGGGAATGTGATTTTTTCACTCCAATTCAGGGTTTTTAACCTAGATATAAAAGCTCTCATTTTGATACATTTAAAAAGGAAGATGGAGGACACCCAATCCACGAGAGAACACTAAGAATACACTAGAGAGAAGACAGAGAGTTGTCGTCTACTCAAGAGGAGATGAGGAGGTTGCTAGAGACGAAGTGCCACTATAGGGAAGACAAGACTACTGGATTACACACTATTTTTCGGTTCCTTTATCTTTTCTATCATGAACACAGATATTCTAGTGTTATTGGTTTATTTAATTATGTCTAGATAATTTCATAGCTAGGTTTTAAGGATTGGAGATTATGGATTTTAATATATGATTTGATTACTTTTCTTCCTGCTATCTCTCGAAATTTGATTTCTATGTATTATTTCTGTAGTGCCCCGAACCTTTTTGTATATAATTAATTGTAATCATAGACTATGGGAGTCGCGTCATTTTAAAATTTCCGTAATTCGGTAGTTTAACCGAACTTGCGATGTGTCATATCGATGAGAATCGAAATATATTTTAATATGAGTATTAATCGATTTATCGATTTGTGTCACTTGGCGTATTTAAAATATTTAAGAAAATGTGTTTAATCCATGGTTTTAAAATCAATGAATTATTTCATCCGTTTCAGTCCAATTTGATATTTTTTCGGAGACGGAAAATATCACGATAACCGAACAACCGGTATTTAAACTGGATATTTTTCTTGGTCAACCCAAGGCATGGGAGGCAATGCCTTCCCCTCACCTCTCCCATGCCTTCCCGTCACCTTGTCCCCAAAATAGTAGATAAATGTATATGTATTGTATTGTATACATTTTGAGAGAGAGAGAGAGAGAGCTTCACCATCCTTCACTATCTTCCATTCCATCTTCATTTGGCATAAGATTTTCGAGAGAGAGGAAACGCAGCAGAGCAGCCTTCATTTCTTTTTCTTCTTCGTTCCTTTCTTCTTCTTCTTCTTCTTCTTCTTCTTATTCATACCACTTCATCATCATTTATTTTTCATGTGTGATCTTTGGAGAGAAAAAGGAAATATGGAGAGCAACAAACACCATCTTATTTTCTTCCTTCTTCTTTGAGAGAGAAAGAGAGGGTGAGAAAAGCAAGGAGTTGCAACCATTCGTGGAGGGGAACTCCAGCTCGTTCCAGCCATTTTCACCTCTTTTCAAGCTTTTCCGAGTCATTTTCGAAAGGTATTTCCGAAATCGTGTTATGTGTTTTATTTATGGTTTGAAGCATGTTAGATGGTAGAGATGAGGTTTGATGATGTGTTAAAATGCATGATTCAAAGCATGTTAGTTGAAGTTTGGTGAGTTGAAAGCTTGCATGTGAGTTCCATGGTGATGTATCGATCGTCGATGCTCGCCTGGTACGTTCTCGGCTCAGTTCCGCACGAGCGCGGGGACGAACGCGAGTGCGCGCAAAGGCAGCGATGCACAGGTCGCGCGCCCGCACAAGACATGCGCGCCCGCGCAGGTCGCGAGCCCGCGCACCGTGTGTCCGGCAGTTTTGCCACCTTTCTGTAAAACGAGCATAACTCTCTCGTTAGACGTCAGATTGAGACACCGTAAATTTTTCCAAAAACTAGACTTTCGTGGCTTTCAAATGGTATAGGTCTCATTCCCTAATTCCTCCTAAATAAATTTTGATAATTAATCAAAGTCAGCTGTTGTGCAGATTGCTCAACAAATTTTCAGTTTTCAAATCGCCTTCTTCGAAATCAGTTTTAAAAGGATCTTTTAACTCCTTGAATGATACTAAGGAGTGTCCTTATCAGTTAATAGCTAGGGTTGAGAGGAACCTTGAGCTAAGATCAGTTTTAACGATGGATTTAAATAGTGTCGTTATAATCGCACGCCAAGTGTTCGATTTATGCTCGAATGAGATAAATATGTTTTAAAAGGGTCTTTTTGTTTTAATAAACTCCCATAGGTCTATGATGTTGCTGAGTCTCATTTATGTGAATTAGTATTATTGAGTTTTGAGTCATTATTGGTTGTCGGGGTAAGCAATTGCTAAGCTATTAAGGTTTAGCTTGGGTCAATTTAACCAACGAGCATGCGAAACTATGTAATTGCGAGAGTCTTGACCTCGTGGAGGTTCTAAGATGAATTTTGATGTTTGTAGATCATTTGCCGTAAGACGTAATCATTGTGGTATTGCTCGATTCCGTAGAAACTGAAAAGCTTCGACTATTATAGTCAAAAGGTGGGCGTATACTATCTTTCTCAAAATGCTATGTTTGAGTTATTAAGCTCGTTTTGAAACAAATGTGCATATATGATTATCTGTGTAAAATGATTCGTTCTGCTTGCTGTGGTTGTCGGAGTCTCATATACCAGTGTTGTGTCAATGTGAGTAGCTACAGTCTTACTTGGTTTGAGTCGCACCCAATCCCTGGCTGTTCTCAGCTAAAAGAACTTTTAATTACCTTGAGGGTTTACTCGGTAATTGCGCATGATGATGTAGTGGTGGTTGCGGGTGTCGTACTTAGCTCACTTCAGGGTTTACTGGTGAGCGGGTCCATTTCAGGGTTTACTGGTGGATCAGGTTCACTTCAGGGCTTACTGGTGAACACATTCATGTAAAATGTTTTGATGAACTTAGATGCATTTTCCTTTACAAAACCTTCTAAGATTCATCTTCATACACACAGATAATTATTTTATCAAATGCTTTTGATAACTTGGTTTTCTCAGAAAACCCACTGAGTACATTAGTACTCAGCCCAAATATTTTCTCAAATATTTTCAGGACAATGAGCTGGAGCGTGGAGACGATGAGCTGTGATGGGGCTTATATGTGTACTTTTGTAGCTAACCCGTTGTCTTGGCTCGTCTTAATCTCTGATCATTGTATTATTTCTTTTGATATATCATAGCTTCCGCAAAAGCAAAAACTCATGTTTTGGATATATATAACTCTGAGTTTGTTACGATGATTGTGCTCTTTTATTGAACTAATTTGGAATCGTTCATTGATAATCATCCTCGAAATCCCCTTTCTTTCCCCTCTTCTTAAACCCCACCCCCGTGGCGCTCATTTCCACAGTGTCTCAGGACCGGGGCGCTACAATTTCATATCTTGTATGGATGTTTGATCACCATTTATGCATGCTCGTCATTATTTTGAAGTACTGACTAGAGAAGAATTGGTGATAGAAAGATAGAAATCAGATTATGTGTATTCCGAAGAACCGACCAAGTGAACAAGTATCACATAGGATTGAATAGGTCTTCGTGTGCTAGATTAGGAGTGATGACATGTGTGAAGAACCGACCGTAGTGAACTGCATGCTCATTATATCTATATTATGGTATATGTCTTAAAAAGCAGTCTGATAACAGACTAGTGATTCTCCACCCTTGATAGATTAAAGACATAGTCGGGTTGAGAAAATTAATGAATATTATTAAATGATATAATAAATTCAATTTCTCTAAAGCCTGGGTTTTTATATATCTATTTAGTTCGGGATTTTATTTACTGTGTCTTTATTTTTATACTCTTTAGTTTTATTCCTTTTTACCTATATGTTTCGAGTCTAGATATTAATTACGTACTTGTGTGTAAGAATTGAAAAATAACGGTCTCTGTGGGATACGATACTCTTGCTCACCTATATATTACAAACACACCATGCACTTGCGGTATATTTATTTGTTAATAAATAGCGTGTCAACCCTATAACTTTCTGATAAGCATGCACATGCTCCTCTGATAGGCCCAATGGAGGGCCTCCACCCAATAAACGATCCACGTACATACAAGCGTACACTCCACAGTTGGTGGCATCTGTCTGCATATACTAATCTCTAATAGATCTATCCAATGTCATTGCAAAAGCATGTCTCGGTGGAATTTAACGATCACGCCAAAATCTAGCACATGTGAGCAGACGTGGTAACAAAGAAGAGGCATCAACTCTCTATCCCATCTCTTGTATAGCACGGGATCACTCAGATCATCCATGTGAAACGAGAAGGAGTCATACAACTTGGCTATCTGGTCAGTAAGATGTATAGGAACAGTAACTCAATGCTTCTTCTCAATGTTACATACTATGATCGCCTATAACACAGTATATAGGACATATCAAGAACAATGTTAACAAATAATATATGACATGAAGCATACTCGTGAAGTTAACTTACATAATCACGTCTGAACCATGATATCTAATAGCGTCTATCTCTGTCTAGGATCCAATCTACAAGTCAAGATGGAGGTCTCCATCGTCGATAGTCATCATCTTCGTATGTCTCTAAGAAATCAGGGTCGAGCTGAATCCAATCGTAGGAGAAGTGGGTTGTTGAGTACTCTGGGCAGGTGGAGTAGGTTGTCAAGCACCCTGGGCAGGCGTAGGAGTGGGTAATGGCTGAGCATTGTACGCGGCACTATGGTCACTCAACTTCGGGCTGTGATGACCCATATTAGCAGTGGGTGACCTACGACTCCAACCGATATCGTGGTAACTCGGAACTGGTCCTTGCTCTCTACACAGCCTAGCTAGTGCCTTCTCAATAGCCTGGTCAACAACCTCCTGAATATGGGGAATCATATCCTCCCTCACAGCCACCACAGGCCTCTGAAGCCACCGCTCCATAAGGCTCTCCCGCACTTCACCTAGGCCGCTCGTGCTTCCCACTGCTCTGAGATTGATCTCTCTTTGAATGTTTAGCCCTCCATGCTCAAGGAGGGCTGACTCAGTCACTCTACGATCGGGGATCTCCTTTGTGCTTTGTTACCTCATTTGTAGATGTCGGAGACCCTATATCTCATCATCCAAGATCTGAGACTTCATCAATAGAGGCTAAGACCCGGTATCTCATCATCTGACTCATCCCTCAATGTCCTGCTCAATTATGGACCCTTCTATGGTCTTCGAGCAGCCTTCGTCCCTCGGTACTTTTATAAAGAATTGAACATCATGAATCTTTAAGAACAACTTGAAGATTTAGATTTGGTAACACCGATTGGAGGGTTAAACACATGGACTGTAGTGATGGAATAGTCTGTTGTTAACATCAGAACACAACTGTTCACGGCAGCAGTATTAACGATGAAAACTGTGTCATCGTTAACTTTAACGATGGTTGTAACAATGGAATATTATGTCATTAAAGTTATGTAACAGCCCGGTCCCTTAGGCGGTCATTTTGATGGGGACGGGGTGTTAGGCGTAAAAGCCGAAGAAAATAGGTAGATTAATCGGAAATCCAGGGGGTGTTTTTAGAATTAAACTAAGTTAGTTCCTCACAAACTTAGGCAACTTAACTTCATGACTTGGAAGGACTATCATCTTTAACGAATCAAAGGGGTCAAAGGATTCAATCGAGTCAACGGGATGCCAAATCATAGGCCAACCGAAATTTAAACAGAATCCAAAGACAAACATATAGGAATTTGACTTTATAACTAAACAAGACTTCCTCAAAAGCTACAATGGCTAAGACCCATAAAAAGGTCGGAGTCAGATAAATCATACTGTCCCATTTATAGGACCAAACAAGAAACTAACTCAAAACTTAACTTGAACGAATAGAATCATGCTTGAAAGGAAAAGCCTCTTCGTAGGTGAACAATAATAACAAACATGAAAGACTTATTCACAAGTCAACTGAAGATGAATAGATACCAGAATGCTCAATAGGTATGACTATTCAAATAACTCGGAATCAATAAAGGAACAACTGATATATCAAAAAACATGCTTCAAGGACTTTATTGATAACTAGGATTCATAGCATTTAAAACATGCTACAATCAAGAATCTAGTTACACATATCAAGACTAAATGTTAACATCAGAGTACTTAGCAGAAACTTAGCGGAAGAAAACATGTAACCATACAGAGCAACAACCTCGAAACCTCAGACAACCCCACCAGCAACACATCACCGGCCTCAGCATCTCAACCTGAAAACATTTGAAAAAGAGGGGGTGAGCACTAATGTACTCAATGGGGTTTTATGAGAAAACTCTTTAATAAACTTTGGAATATCCAATTATTAACCGGCGGCATATAGAGAGCAAAACGCAAAAGCCCTCTCTATACCCGCAAAACCTTTTACTTCCTTTTCTGGCGCCTTTCCTGGCTCAAACCTACTGTCTACTGCACCCTTATGCCTTAGGATGAGAGAGGAAATACCTCAAATATCCTCTAAGTATGTGAGGGGATTACCTAGCAGTGACTCCCTTTACTTTCAAATGTTCAACATTAGTGACACGAAGGTCACGGCATGATAATGCAAATAAACTGTTCTTTGAGCTCGACAACCTGCTTACAACAGAAGCTATATCCTTCCTTAACCTCCTTCCTTACTTAACCTTAACCTTCTTTACTTACTTGACTTAGCTAGCAATACCAAACCTAGAGCAATCATCTAAGGATAATTCTTAAATTGAGCATGATCTCGGCCTATAAGGGATTTAACGCTACACTAATGAGGCAATCCTTAATCCTTAACTATACGAGCTTTTAACAAAGCATAAACGTTCAAATATGAGGAAATGAACGCGGATAAACATCGATTGCAAATAAAGCAATTCTAAACACCTCATGCTAGCATAAATTGTATATAAACAATTCTAGCATACTAAACATACTTGAGAGCTCCCTTAACTTATAATAACTTCCTTAACCTTATCAAACTCAAATAACAATTCAACATAATCATGCATATAACTTCCTTTATTTCTTTCCTTTCCTTGTACAGAGACTAAACAGGCAAAGCATAAAATATTTTAATTGGATATTTCCCTTGCCTTAACATGTTTCTAGAGCTTAATAGCTCAAACCTTATACTTGGTTTAGAACCACCCACCTCGATGATGAGCACGTTGATAACAAGCACGTAGACGAAGCAACGAGCCGAAAATCCTTCCTCGGGGTTCACCTCATCTTTATGAAAGTTGATCAACGAATTGAATCCTTATTCGAGCTCCTAATAAGACATCGACACGATATCTAAACCCTTGACCCTTAACTATAACTTAAAACATGAGAATTTAAAAGATTAAGGCACCCAAAATTACCACAAAAGGGGATGGAAAATCCGATTCGAACGATCAAGATTCCGGATGATCGGACACTGCTACCTCGTAGATCATCGAAAGAGCTTCTATTTGAGTACTCATGGGCCTCGTAACTCCAACCGAGACGAAAGTTATGGCCTTCGCACGAAAACGTGCCGGAGCTGCCGCCACAGCCCCGCGCACGCGCGGACCCCGCGCCCACGGAATCCCCGCGCTCGCGCATCTCCCGCCGAGAGGGCATCCACGCGACCGCGGGAGCCCCCGCAACCGCGGGAACCTCCGTGACCGCGCCTCCTGGGCGATTTCCGGCAGTGGAAACTCCTCCTCCGCTCCTCCGTGCTCGACTCGCCGAACAAAAACTACTCGTCTCGAAGGTGCGCTCACGAAGAGCGCTCCTCACTCGACTTTAGAAATGGAGGTGAAAGAAGTGAGAAATGAGCAAATGGGAATGAAGGGGGGGCTCCTCTATTTATAGGGGAAATCCAAGCTTCTCCGAGAAGCTTCTTCAGTGCAACAACACTACTTTAAAAACATCGTGCTCGGTTAAAAGGCGTTTTATTCGATGTCGAGGTCCAAATGACCTCAGACACGAAATCCAAAAATACCAGGAGGTTCCTTGGCTCGAGTACTATTGTACCAACTTGACTCGGGATAAAGAACGAGTCATATTGAAGGAAATCGAGAAAATATTCTCTTTTCAAAAATAAAGTTACTATTCCACACAAGGGACAAATAAAATTCCCGAGCGCTCGATTGACCTCAGAATGAAAATCCAGGAACTCCAACGGATTCCTTGAGAAATTTACTATAAGATAGGCTTGAAAGAACAAAGCTCGGGTCAACACACGAGATTTCACAAATTTCTAACAAACGTGCTCCTACGGAAAAACACTATTCATAACTTCTTTAAACGCGTTTTAAATCGCCGGGAACTCAAACGAATTCCGATTCAAAATCCGAAAGCACCGACATGCTCCTTGGGTCAACATCTTCCAAACGTGACAAAAATCGGCTATAATTGAGCTTGGATCAAAATTCTCAAAAAGACGATTTTACGAAAAATAAATCCTAAAATCGCGGCTTAGAACCGAAACATCTTAATTATGCTCAAAATTCCTTTTAATATTTCCTAATTAAAATTAGGAATTACTTAATCATATTCTGAAAATCCGGGTTGTTACATCCTATACCCCTTAAAAAAAATTCCGTCCCGAAATTTATTTCATCTCAACAGAGATCTGGATTCCTTTTCAAGAACTTAAGGCCTTACTGAAACAACGTAGGTTTGAAACCTTTACTATAGGGCTAAGAATAGCTTGAGGTCTTCCTTTATAAAATAGTCCTCACGCAGGACTAATACTTCTATAATCGTTCATCTTTTCTTCTTCAAAGCCTGAGCATCTTCTACCTTTTCTTCCTAATGAAATCTCTCTTGAAACATCGCTTCACACGAACTCTTTGTGATCTTGCATTCGAGCGGACTTCTAGAAACTATTCGATCAATAAAAGAAAACTTCGCCAAGCTTGCTCCTCGTGCACGAGCCATGCGGTCTCAACGAGTCCATCCTTCTTTTGTTTCGCTTGGCTTTTCTTTTACTTCTAGCTTTACTTCTCGCAGCTTTGAAAAACTTTAACGAACTCGAACTAGACAATAAACTCAAAAAAAAATTGGGCACCTACTTCGATGGTTCACTGCACGCTCTATCACGTTGAAAACTCACTTTATCTTCATCTTTAACTTCTTGAGGTTCGACTGCTTCGTCTTCTTAGGGCGTACTTCGTGATGCGCTTCTTAAATCCTCGATGCAACTTAAATCTAAACTTCTTCGTCGCAGTCGTCTGACTTCATGGCTCTTGCTGGCGGTCACCATAGTTTGTACGTGTAATGATCGCACATCTGGACTTTAACTGCACGCTCGGAACTTATCTACCGTCATTTCTTAGATCGCCTCCAAACGCAATGAGCTGAGAAATCTTCTCGAAAATGTGCTTCCTAAACTTAGAGAATACTATCCGGCACTTACTTGGATTCTACTTCTTACTAGGAAATACTATCTCTTGTTCCTCCAACCTTGACTAAAAAGAATACTACTATAACTCTCTGCTTTATTCCAAGATCCACACTCGAGTTCTATGAGTGGGAGCAAAATAAACGAACGCCTCTGAGTGAGGACTTTATCGTAATCAATAATTTCGTGACCAAGTCAAAATCTAGAAAGAATATAACACTTGGTTGTATATGCCAAAAATATTGCCTTTTCAGAGGACTTATAAACTTGAAGGATTCTTGCACATAACAAAGATATGGAAGAAATCAACGGTTAGCAACTGGAAATCGTGCTCAAATATTTTCTCAAAGGCGTCAGTATAGCTTATCAAGGAAATGGTATTACTGATTCTTGATGATCAAAGAAGTATCATCCAAAAGATTGCAAATTATCTAAGTGGATATAACCAAAGAATTTCAAATGGTATAAATGGAGAATTTCAATTGATACAAAGCTATTGAAGGACGATTGATTCAATTAACAAGAGAATAAATCGATTCCAAAAGAGAATGAACAAATCGATTCTATTGACACGAGAATGAATAAATAGACTCAACAAAAACTTCTATCAAACTGAAACTCTCAATCTTTCGAACACTAGGTCTATCTTCTTAACGATCTTTTTTGGGTTCTTAACTTCTTTCTTGATCGACATGCATCTTCTTCTTCGGGTCTTTTCTTTCTTGAGTATCACGTACCTTCTTCTTGGCGAGGTTGCTACAGAATAGCACAAGTTGGTTGGACTTCAAATAGCTTCGCTTGGCCGGGAAAGCGATATCCCGGGAATTACTTCCTATCTATCGAAAGAGATACGACAAGGTGACTTAATCTATGGATCCTTCTGGACTCAATATAACTTGACTTCAACGTCTCTTGGAAGCTTGGTAGAACACCAATATATCTTCAAACTCTCTTGGCTATGGTCGCGACGACAATCTTCATCTTCATTAATCGGCTTGAAACAAGTGATAGCTTCTGGGCATCGAACGTGACATCACCTTGAATGTAATGTGGGTTATAGGCCCACCACGCTTCCGCTGCGCCACTCTGATAATTCACCTTTAACTTGACTGCTCCTCTTCTTGCTTATCGCTCGAAACTGAACTTCATGACCTTCTTCTCGATTCTACTAAAATCATTTATCCTTCTTATGAGCGCTCTATAAATGTTCTTTCGAACCGCTTCTTCTTAACTCTAGCTCCTTGAGAAGGAACTTACTCAATCTAGGTTCATAAGAGAACCTAAAGGGAATTCTAGAATTCTCCTTAATTCAAGCTTGCTATAGTCTATGTTCTAACTATATTCTCTATGCCTCATTCATTCTTAACTCATCCTCAAATTCTTTTCTTATGGGCAGTAGACGAGCTTTTATCATAAAGAAGATTTTCAAATCGACTTTCAAACTTTATAACTCTACTCAAAAATTTTAACGGTCTAGAGTAACCGAAATAGTTTGAGTATTTGCAGAAAATAATATTCTGAAAAGATCTGCTGCTTACTCGAGTCCTTAATAACTCAAAACTCTTTAAAACATTAATCTGGAACTTAGTTCAATAATTTCCACCTTAAACTTAGGTATAACCAAAAAATTTATTTCGAAAGAAATAATGCTCGATTTTCAAAATCGACTAACCTTGTCTTTGCTCAGAACTTTTCTCCTTTACCCTGTACTTTCAAAAGTTATACCAAATATAATCAAAATACGTTAACTCAATCATACCTTAACTTTGTTGAAGATGCGAGGATGATGATGAGCTGGGGTTGCTGATTAATACCTTAGAACAATTCAATACTCACATAAGAGTTCAATCAATTACTTTAGGAAGAGACAGGTCTGCAGAGTTGCAAGCCTGCTCTGATACCATCTGTAATAACCCGGTCCCTTAGGCGGTCATTTTGATGGGGACGGGGTATTAGGCGTAAAAGCCAAAGAAAATAGGTAGATTAATCGGAAATCCAGGGGGTGCTTTTAGAATTAAACTAAGTTAGTTCCTCACAAACTTAGGCAACTTAACTTCATGACTTGGAAGGACTATCATCTTTAACGAATCAAAGGGGTCAAAGGATTCAATCGAGTCAACGGGATGCCAAATCATAGGCCAACCAAAATTTATACAGAATCCAAAGACAAACATATAGGAATTTGACTTTATAACTAAACAAGACTTCCTCAAAAGCCACAATGGCTAAGACCCATAAAAAGTTCGGAGTCAGATAAATCATGCTGTCCCATTCATAGGACCAAACAAGAAACTAACTCAAAACTTAACTTGAACGAATAGAATCATGCTTGAAAGGAAAAGCCTCTTCGTAGGTGAATAATAATAACAAGCATGAAAGACTTATTCACAAGTCAACTGAAGATGAATAGATACCAGAATACTCAACAGGTATGACTATTTAAATAACTCGGAATCAATAAAGGAACAACTGATATATCAAAAAACATGCTTCAAGGACTTTATTGATAACTAGGATTCATAGCATTTAAAACATGCTACAATCAAGAATCTAGTTACACATATCAAGACTAAATGTTAACATCAGAGTACTTAGCAGAAACTTAGCGGAAGAAAACATGTAACCATACAGAGCAACAACCTCGAAACCTCAGACAACTCAGACAACCCCACCAGCAACACATCACCGGCCTCAGCATCTCAACCTGAAAACATTTGAAAAAGAGGGGGTGAGCACTAATGTACTCAATGGGGTTTTATGAGAAAACTCTTTAATAAACTTTGGAATATCCAATTATTAACTGGCGGCATATAGAGAGCAAAACGCAAAAGCCCTCTCCATACCCGCAAAACCTTTTACTTCCTTTTCTGGCGCCTTTCCTGGCTCAAACTTGCTGTCTACTGCACCCTTATGCCTTAGGATGAGAGAGGAAATACCTCAAATATCCTCTGAGTATGCGAGGGGATTACCTAGCAGTGACTCCCTTTACTTTCAAATGTTCAACATTAGTGACACGAAGGTCACGGCATGATAATGCAAATAAACTGTTCTTTGAGCTCGACAACCTGCTTACAACAGAAGCTATATCCTTCCTTAACCTCCTTCCTTACTTAACCTTAACCTTCTTTACTTACTTGACTTAGCTAGCAATACCAAACCTAGAGCAATCGTCTAAGGATAATTCTTAAATTGAGCATGATCTCAGCCTATAAGGGATTTAACGCTACACTAACGAGGCAATCCTTAATCCTTAACTATACGAGCTTTTAACAAAGCATAAACGTTCAAATACAAGGAAATGAACGCGGATAAACATCGATTGCAAATAAAGCAATTCTAAACACCTCATGCTAGCATAAATTGTATATAAACAATTCTAGAATACTAAACATACTTGAGAGCTCACTTAACTTATAATAACTTCATTAACCTTATCAAACTCAAATAACAATTCAACATAATCATGCATATAACTTTCTTTATTCCTTTCCTTTCCTTGTACAGAGACTAAACAAGCAGAGCATAAAATATTTTAATTGGATATTTCCCTTGCCTTAACATGCTTCTAGAGTTTAATAGCTCAAACCTTATACTTGGTTTAGAACCACCCACCTCGATGATGAGCACGTTGATAACAAGCACGTAGACGAAGCAACGAGCTGAAAATCCTTCCTCGGGCCTCCTCGGGGTTCACCTCATCTTTACAAAAGTCGATCAACGAATTAAATCCTTATTCGAGTTTCTAATAAGACATCGACACGATATATAAACCCTTGACCCTTAACTATAACTTAAAACACGAGAATTTAAAAGATTAAGGCACCCGAAATTATCACAAAAGGGGACGGAAAATCCGATTCGAACGATCGAGATTCCAGACGATCGGACACTGGTACCTCGTAGATCATCGAAAGAGCTTCGATTTGAGTACTCATGGGCCTCGTAACTCCAACCGAGGTGAAAGTTATGGCCTTCGCACGAAAACGTGCCGGAGCTGCCGCCGCAGCCCCGCGCTCGCGCATCTCCGCGCCGAGAGGGCATCCCCGTGACCGCGGGAGCCCCCGCGACCGCGGGAACCTCCGCGACCGCGTCTCCTGGGTGATTTCCGGCGGCGGAAACTCCTCCTCCGCTCCTCCGCGCTCGACTCGCCGAACAAAAACTACTCGTCTCGGAGGTGCGCTCACGAAGAGCGCTCCTCGCTCGACTTTAGAAATGGAGGTGAAAGAAGTGAGAAATGAGCAAATGGGAATGAAGGGGGGGCTCCTCTATTTATAGGGGAAATCCAAGCTTCTCCGAGAAGCTTCTTCAGTGCAACAACACTACTTTAAAAATATCATGCTCGGTTAAAAGGCGTTTTATTCGATGTCGAGGTCCAAATGACCTCAGACATGAAATCCAAAAATACCGGGAGGTTCCTTGGCTCGAGTACTATTAAACCAACTTGACTCTGGATAAAGAACGAGTCATCTTGAAGGAAATCGAGAAAATATTCTCTTTTCAAAAATAAAGTTACTATTCCACACAAGGGACAAATAAAATTCCCGAGCGCTCGATTGACCTCAGAATGAAAATCCGGGAACGCCAACGGATTCCTTGAGAAATAAGATAGGCTTGAAAGAACAAAGCTCGGGTCAACACATGAGATTTCACAAATTTCTAACAAACGTGCTCCTACGGAAAAACACTATTCATAACTTCTTTAAACGCGTTTTAAATCGCCGGGAACTCAAACGACTTCCGATTCAAAATCTGAAAGCACCGGCATGCTCCTTGGGTCAACATCTTCCAAACGTGACCAAAATCGGCTATAATTGAGCTTGGATCAAAATTCTCAAAAAGACGATTTTACGAAAAATAAATCCTAAAATCACGGCTTAGAACCGAAACATCTTAATTATGCTCTACGACCATGTGTAGATTTCTTGTGTGAGCTTACCATTTGTTAATTTCTCATTGGTTGAAAGTTTCCACATACTAAATATCAAACTATTATTTTTATTTAAGAATTTTCCTTAATCAAATCCCTAAAACCTAAATAAATAATATAATTTAGTATTTAATCATTTTTAATTTACAGGTGGCACCATTTGATTGGCAAATAATTTTTGATTGCTTACAAATACAAAAATGTGTATTAAAATCATCTTATGTGATAAAATATGTAAGATGGTCAAGATCGTAATCGAAACATATATGCAATATTATATTTTTACTATTATTAATGATTGATTATGTTTGAATTCGGATGTTAACCCGCTAGAGCATCCTAGCTCATAGGTTAATTAATATCTGAAATTATATAAGTCATATCGGATCATAAAACAATTGGACTTTTAAGGTCAAATACAATGAGTTGCTATTTGCACTATGAATATTAGTCTTTGCACTTCACTTGTTTTATGTACTTCACATTTTACCCTATGCACTACACACTATTACTTTAATACCCTTCACTCAAAAACTAATGTTATCATTAATTTAAAAAAATATTACAACACATTAAAATATATATTTTAATTTTGCATTAGAAATTTAATTTCCAGTATAAATTTGGATTAAATATATATAGGAAATTTTAAATAAAAAATGGGGTGGTTGGGTAGATTTAAAAGTAAGGAGTTATTTGGACAATGTGTACTTATTTTACCCCAAACCCCGTGTAATGGCCCACTAAATCTGATTTTTTGTCTGAAAATTTTTGACACCTTACATAAGGAATAGAATAAATTTTGACTTCAATTTCAACTACCAAAAATGAATATCATTATTAGGGTTGATTTTTTTTAAACCACCCGTGAGTTTTATTAAAAATAATCGCTCTCTCTCTCTCATCTCTCATCTCTCATCTCTATCCCTCTCATCTTTTTCTCTCATCTCTCACTCTCCCTTCTAGGAAAAAAAACAAAACAAAACAAAAAAACATGAGATCGCGAATTGAAGAAGGATAAATGGCAACTTGACATAAATCAGATTGAAAATTATCTTAGGTTCATCTCTCTCTATGTTTCTGTCTCTCTTTCTCTTCTCACTTGTCCTTCTACAGCCATTGTCGTCGCTGACAATAGAGCGAGGAACGGATCCAGAGACATCTACCTCTTCTCAGGTTTGATTTTTTGGGAAATATGCTATGGGTTTTGATAATATGATTTGATTGGGTTTAGGATTTAATTGTGTTTCATATCAGTGTTAGAAGTTGAAAAATGACATGCAAATACTTTGAATTTTGTTTGATTATTGAATATTAATCTTGGCATTAATATGTATATTATAAATTATTAGTAGCCTCACGATTAATATTTGAAATTAATCGTACACCATGAAATATTAATCGTGCTCAATCAAAAATTAATTGTAGCTTATAAAACTATTAATTGTGACCAATATATACTAATCATAGCCCACTAAATGTTAATTGTAGCACTTTTAATATTAATCCCACCCCCATTATATTTTAATTATAGCACTTAAAAAAGTAATTGAAGCACTTAAAGAACTAATCGTAGCACTTAAAAATTAATCGTAGCACTTAAAAATATTAATCGTATCACACTAGATATTAATCGTAGCACTTAAAAAAGCAATCGTATCACTTAAAGAATTAATTATGTCACTTAAAAAGTAATTGTAGCACTTAAAAAATTAATCTTAGTACTTAAAGGATTAATCATAGCACTTGAAAATATTAATCATATCCCACTAGATATTAATCATAGCACTTAAAAAAGCAATCGTAGCACTTAAAGAATTAATCATAGCTCTTTCAATATTAACCATAGATCATAAAATAAAAATTAGTCGTAGACCTTTAAATCATAATCGTAGCTCTTTAACTATTAATCGTAGCCTATATAAATGGGATGCGATAAACATTAATAAAGAGCTATGATTTGAAGTTACATAAACTGTGCGGTCATGTTCATTATCATGTACGTGTACATTGTTGTGAACATTCAAAGTCAGAATATATAAATTGAAAGCAAGTAAAGGACACGAGGTTGATAACCTTGTTCGATCAACTGACCTACGTCAGGGGGACTTCACAAGTCCGTGAGAAACAGTTCACTACTCCGTTGAATGGTTACAAAGGCTATTGCACGAAGACTCCCATCACTCGACCCATTTCCTACCCTAGACAACCTCTTTCGTTGAACTGAATTGCGAGCTCCCCTTAAAACCTAGAATCCCTCTAGTTCCCACAGGAAATCTCTCCTGAGACTCTTCTAAGTGTGTATGAAATTGAGTTTCAAACACAGACTAGAAACACAATGATCACGCGGATCAAACCTGATCTACCTGAATACTATATGTTTCAGATGTGAAGTCTTTTTGGACTCTCTACCCTTTGTGTATTCGTAAAAACCTCATCATCTAATCTATCTGAATCTTAGGCTATTTATAAACAACATATATAGCCTTAACTAGGTAATCAGAAGTCCTACTTTGACTAGGATTCAACACGAACAAGGCAGCTTCTATTCTGAAACGTCCATCTTGAATCTATAGCTCCAGCTCTTTGATTCTAGCATGATACGTCTCTTGTAAACTCTCTGGACAATCATGTACATGATCATGTTCATAAACATGATTAAGTATATGTCTTGATCTTCAATCAGATTGGCAGCGGAATATTCACAGTAATGTCCAGAACATGTTATCCAAACATGAATAACCAAAACCTTTTGTGTTCTATTGATATTGTCATATTACCATACAGATTATGACAATCTCGAACACTTTAGTGTTGATGGCACTAACACGATTAATTTTAATGGCTATGCTATTATTAATGACCTACGATTAATATTTATGTCACAGTTATTCAATTTTGCAATTTATATTTTACAATTTTGCAATTTATATTTAATTCTTAAAAGTATTGATTTTAATTGCAATTTTGCAAATGTTGTTACTTGTTAGATTGATTGGGTTAGACTGCCGCTGCAGCTCTTGAGACTGGCGATCATACTCTATGCTAGGTCGGAGATAGTCGAGCATATCAGAGCCACATTACATGTTATAGGTGGTGATGATGTTGTGCGATTGTTTATATCCGAATGCTTCAGACATTTTCTAAACTACAAGAGTGATAACGTCCAGAAAAAGGTTATTCATGTGGTGATGAGTCGTACTTCATTCGAAAACTTTGGACAAATTTTCACTTTATTGTTCTGGATGAGAAGCACGACTCTTCTCATGCAAAATATTGTTCTGGATGAGAAGAGGAAAGGTTATTGTGATGGGTCGTGATTCTCATGTAAAATATGTCAAATTAGAATGTTAATCAAGTGTAGTACTTCTTTGTTCTAATAGAACAAATTCAATGGTTTTTTTAATTATTATTATTATGTTTCTTGATAGAAGAAATTATGTCAACGTAATGTGAGATAAAGTGTAATTTACCCATATATTTTTCCATATCAGATATTACATCTTAACAATGGTGAGCCACACCATTTTTCCATGGCCTGATTTTGCAAAATAAAGTAAAAGTTACATTTTCATTACGGAGGGCGGGTGTTCTTTGCACTTCCAACATTTTCATTAAAAAAAAAGGAAAATAAAAATCTTGCATCTGGGTTGCTAGTCTTTCGCACTTAAGAATCGGAATAATTATCCGTTTATTTAGTTTGAAAGCCATTGATGGTTGTGATGTTGACGTGTCTAAGAATTGCTGAAAGGATTATAAATTACAGTTGAAGATGTCAAATTGAAACTAAGATACGAATCAAGAGTGACTAAGTTCTCTCTCCTATAATAAGTAATGAGAAATAGGATTTCATTGCAAGATTTAATAGAATTGTACAAAAACTTGGATAAATTCTTTGAGTTGATTATTTAGCACTTGAATCTGAGTAAGCCGAAATCGGGAAATCCAAATATTAAAGAATAAGGTGGTGAGGAAGACATTGCTAATTGGGTCATGCGCTCAAAAGAGATAGGCAACATATCAATTCTCTATATGTGTGTATAGATTTTAATTATAATTTAATTATTAATGTTTAAACATTTCAAATAAAATTCACGAAACATTTTAAATTACACTTTAATTCTAACATTTCAAATAAATAATTCAGAGTTTTCAACAAAAAGATTATTTTGTCAATTTCAGAGACCTTATTTCTATCAATTTCAGAGACCTTTATTCTCAAAGTAAACTAGGCAATCTGTACAATGAAAAGTGCATTTTCGCACAAAAAAAATTACTTGGATGATATTTTTGTAAAAAATGTTGTCATGTTGGGTTATTTATGTTAAAATTTAAAACATTCTCATATCAGGAATTAAATTGTAATATTAAAATATTGGGCCATTTATATAAAAACACCCGAACGCTGAAAATTAAATTGCAACAAACCCAGCCATTTTAAATATAGCTTGTAAACACTAAAAAATGGTTTTTGGTTCATATAAGCACCTGAAATATGCTAATGGGTGCCAACTTCAAATAAATCCTAATTGAATTACTTTTGAAAGTTTGAAGGTTTATCTGAAATCCTACTAGAAACCTGCCATATAAGTTAGGATCCTAATTGGTCATTTTCCCAAATTTATGAAGCAACTATTACTCTTTAATAATATTTTACATAATTAAAAAATCTGATTTAAGAATAAATATTGGTTTTCAATATTTGTCATTAATAAAATTTACTGAACAACAATTAAGGTTTTTTTTTAATACTATACTTATAAATTAAACAAAAAATATCTTACCGTTTAATCAGCTACAGTATCAGTTAATTAAAATTCTAATCAGTACAAACTAAGTGCCATATACTTGATCAGATAAATACATAAACATGGAACGACGACAAGGGGGCGGAGTGGTAAATTTCATTAACATTAGGAGTTGCACTGCTGAAAACCTAAAAATTAGCAACCCCAATTGCAATCAAGCAAACTCAGCATGATTTGATTATTCAAGCCAGATATTTTTTAGAGGGGAAAAATATAGTGATACCAAACATTGCAAGGATGAAAGCATTACTAGAAAGCGAAGTTATAATGTGAAAATTTAGCACAAATGCTCCATAGAAATATAGTAAGGCCAACATCAAAAAGGTTGCATGCTCAACTGAAAGTAACAAATGTTGTGCCTTGGCTTACCGATGATGATAAGTTCCCACGATCACATAATGCAGTAGAAAACAATATTTCTAGCTCATCCAAAACTTGAACAGTCCTAAGATTAAAGTGGGTCGTCAGTGGTGAAGTTTACTGCAAGATCCCAATAATGAGGAACCCCGTGATCTGAAAAGAATTTGCGCGCAGCTGATTCACTCCTGCATTCTTGGACAATAAATCTGCTAAAACTTGGTTTAGCAACGCTTCCCTTCCAAACAAGCACACATTTGTTAATGGGTTTCTCTTCATCATCATCTTCTTCCTCCGCGTCTTCTTTTTCAACAGCAGCAGTCCAATCAATCCTCCTAAGCATGACATTCCCGTATCTCTTGACTGATTTGGGAACACCTTCAACAACAACAACACTTAAACCTTCTGAAATTATCGCGCACCCACTGAGCCTGTTCTGTTGGGCGTTCACATCGACCTTAAAACGGGCCTGGGGGTGAGAAAGGTCATTGATTTTGTAAATTGCAACAGATGTATCGAGTGTATTTGGATCATCAAACAGCTTTCTCTCTTTCTTTTCACGGCGCTCTGCTGGTGTGAGCTTACGGGCAATGTTCCTGTCAATGTGAGCCTGCTCACGCTCAGCTGCAGCACTTCTTATTTCCATTTCCAGCCTCGTGGGATCTTGTGTTGCTTGTGAACCAAGAACTTTCATGATGTTGCTCATTTTGACTTTACCTGGTGGTGGCTCTACCACACCGAGTCTAATCATCTCTTGCTTATCTTTCTCCTTAGCCAACCGACGCTGTGTGCGAAGTTTCTTCTGCTCCTGCTTGGTTAGCTTTAAAGGTTGAGGTGGCGGAGGTGCTGGTTCAGCCGGAGGTTCAATAGGCCGAGGGTGTTCAACATATATGGTGATTTTGTCCATCTTGATTTCTTCATTTACACCATCAGTCATATCACCATAGGCACCAGAACGTAGAAACGGCACATCCCTGAAAGTCAAGGGGAAATAGTTTAGTAATGCCTGCCAAACAAACACTTCTTTCCTCAAAACAGAAGTAATAATTATGGCATTCCCCAATGTCCAGGCTTAGTAACGAGAGAAACCTTAAAACAGACAAGCAATCTATCTATCAAGTGATGAATGATTAATAACGATCCCCACAGGACCAATTATGAATATAAGGTTATCTTAGGTCTCCAGAACGCAACATGGATGTATGTGCAGACCTGGCTGTATGTGGTAACATAAAATCAATAACTTCACTTTTGAAAAGTATATGAACTGAGAACTGTGAAGTAAAAACTAGCTGTGACCACTTAAGACAAAAAATGCCGTACAAAAGCCCTTAAGATAACTTTCTCATGATGTGACCAATTTAACCTCAGATGCATGATTTTCTCTTGCTCTCTTGTCAAAAAGTATATTTATGGATTTTCAATAGATTGACATGCAACACTAATATTCAAATATTAAAAGTAGGGCTGGCAAATTTTGACACTTACGATACGAATACACACGAAATTAACGGTTTAATGTTTAGTCTTATCTTTATCGTGTCAACCCAATAAGGACACGAAAAATTTCATATTGTGTTCGAGTTGAATTCATCTAACCCGTTAATATTATATAAATATAGAAATAAATATACTAATTATATATAATAATTTAACATTTATTTAATCTAAAATTTTAGTTAAAACTCAATTATTAAATTTAAAATTTATTTATTTGAATTAAAATTTAATTCATTCAAACTCACATTTATTTATTTAAATTGTAAATTTAATTTAATATGTAATATTAGTTATTTTATATCGTGTCGTTGCCGTGTTCATGTTCTTACCGCGTCTCTATCGTGTCGTGTCGGCATGATAACAAATCGTGTTTTTCGTGCTAGTGCCGTGTCCGTGTTTGTACATAATAGATCGTGTTCGTGTCGAGCAGATCCTTAATACATCGTGTTTGTATTTGGCCTTGTCATGTCATGTCATTATCGTGTCGACCCATTAACGACCCGACACGCAAGAATTGCCACCCCTAATTAAAAGCCAATTGAAATGAATAGTTGACTTACCACCACTCGACATCCGGAATTGATTCCTTGGGTTTTTCTTTAGTAATCACTCTCTCTCCTACCTCTATCAGATTTGGGTTTATATCTGGCTCTGCTTTTGCCTTTGCCAGCTGAGCTTGCTTTGCCTTTAGCTCCTTGGCTTTTGCTTCTCCAAATAGAGACTGTGAAAGACAATTTCAGAAGAGTCAGAGCACGATCATGCAAGCAAATAAAACAAGGCATAGATGAAAGGAGGCAATACCCTCAATTTAATGCTTTCTGCGTCTTTTGACCACTTGCCTTCCTCGACAAACTGGATTGCTGGCCTCTTAGTCCTCAATAGCTTATTTTTATTGATCCCCACCCTAGGATCGAAATGGGGATTTGTTTCAGGATCCACATCAAGTTCAGGTTTGAGAATTCGGAAGGCATCTTTCTTTTGCTTGTTGATATTCACCTAGGAAACATAAGAAAGAAAGGGGGAAAAAAGGAATTAATCCAATAATGCTCACCAATTAAAGGTGCCTTTTCTTTTTTATTACTGAAGCAGAATCCAGGAAGGATCCAGTTTTTATTGATAGTAGTGAAATTAATTCAATACCTTGAGAGTACTTAGGCTTTTTGCTTTAGGAATGTCCACCACTTTTCCCTCCTCATCAATTTCCCTGCCTTTTGCATCTAAACGAAGAACAGGAGCTTTCGAAGGTTTTGGTTGGATGGAAACATCCGGCAGCACCTGCCCTGGAAATGCATTAATGGCAGTAGCAAACTCAGGGTCTTGCCAAAATCCCATTTTGGCAGCTAATTCATGAGCACGTTTTACAGATTCAACATTCTGAGCTGTTAGTCCAGTAAGGTGAGGCACGCCTGCCTGAAGTGGGATAACAGGAGTTGGCGTGCTTGGCATCACTTCAGTAGGAACACTGACTGGGGCAAATCTTGGACTTGGCAGTATACCTGAGGAAGAAGTTGTTGTCACCCCTTTATCACCCACTAGTGAACTGCCATCCCCTGTTGAGCCCACATCTCTGTTCAACTACATCAGTTGAAAGGGTGGGTTTTTTAAATTAGACCCAATTAACAATAGAAAATAACATATGGTAGGGAACGTCAAAAGGCACAGGTTAGAAATATCAAAACTAAGCACATAGGAATGTACACAAAAGAACTTACTGAAGGAATCTTCTTCATCCTTTCCACAATCTCCATCTGCTTTTGAAGAGCTATCTTAGCTTTGGCTAAAATATCACGGGACAAGCCCCCACTCTTGCTGGCATCTGAAGCTGTCCCATCTGTACTGGATTTCCCAGGAACCTCATGAGATCTGTTACTATTAACTCCCTTATTTTCATTTGTCTTGGAAATCGAAGATACCTTAGTAGCAGGAGAATCAATACGAGCCTCAAAAATCTCAGGAGAAGTGCTAGACGGAGCAATAGTTGGTCCAGTTGCAACCCCCTGCAAGAAGAATATTGTCATATTTTTATGTAAAAATCCAATTACAAGTTCATTGTAATATTAAACTTTACAGAGTTTAAGATAAAACAGCTGCAGGAATTCAGTTTTCTTAGACAGTCAAAGCAACTACTATACGAAAGCAACCAGATTTTCTCTTGAACTCCATTGCCAAGTGATTGAAAAACTAAGGTGCCACAGAGAGTCCATGATCACATTCACAACCATCACAAACGTGTAGCTCCCATGGTGGACACATGTTTTTCAATGATCACAACAAAAATAAGAATCATCAGAAAACAACAAACTTTTGTAAGGTCAGAAATAAATCTCAAAGAGGGTAAGTATTTAGAAAAATTGGACATTCCAGAAAGTACAATAAACCATGCTAGGAAGCATGGAGAGAACTATCTACCACATTAAAAAGGATCTGATGAACCGGAGACCAAAACAAAGAAAGAATATATAAAAAGTTCAACATATGGTCACTTTTTAGAACATAATTATGTAAAAGATTTCACATAAGTATCAGCCTGAACAAATTCAATAATGATCATGTTAGATTGCAAGTCATGAAAGTTTGAAACTACAGAAATTTCAATTTCTCATTTGATAAGTTAGCTTGAAATTGCTATAGCCAAAGGCTCTAACAAGTAGCAACCAACCGGTGCGGTGATGATTCAGTAACATATATTAATTGAAGAACGTATATACCACCCAACTACCAATAACTAGATTATACAAAGCACAACAACAGACCTGCACAACGTAGATGAATCAATGCGATCAAATATCTAGGGTATGCAAATCTAGCAACAAGAAATAATGTGTAAACCCACCAGGCCACCACATAACATTCTACAATGTAATGGTGCAAATCATATCCATCAAGTAATATCTCAATCAGAAAACTAATGCAAAGTGAAGCACTCACACACAAACAGCATACAATTTGATGATAATTAATATAGCACAAAACCCAACTCCTACCCACCAACATTGTTCATTAACACAGAGATAACAATATCAATTGCCTAATGATACAATGTTTCCTTACCCGTTAGCTGTCTAAATTATTCATGAAAGTGCGGCAATTAGTGTCAAACGATATAGTTCAATTAATGTTGTAGCAAGTAATAACATATGATCGTGTTCGAACAAGCAAAGACGCAAGGAACACAAATTGATTAAGATTAAACTGGAGGATTGAACTTACATTGCGCGGATCGTGCTTTGCCTCCTCATTCGCGGATTTCCTACCAAATTCCAAACCCTCGCCATCTCTATCATCCTCCTTGGCTTTCACATCCTCAAACCTACGTCTATCCCTTCCATTGTCGTCATAAACCCTAGGTCTCTTTTCGCTCCTCTCTTCACTTTCGCTCCTCTCTTTCCTTCTCTTCCTCTCCACCGAATGAGATCGCTCGCGCTCGCGACGCACATCTCGATCTCTCTCCTCGCTTTCTCCCCTATCCTTCCTCTTCTTTCGCTCAACTGAATGGGATCTCTCGCGCTCGCGGCGCGTATCTCGATCCCTGCTTCCCTCTCTCTCATTTCTGGAATCGGACCGGCGCCGGTGGAGATCGTCGGATCTGCGGCGGTCTTCGTCGTGCTTGGAACGGTGGTGGTGGTGGTGGTGGTGGTGGTGGTGCTCTTTGACTGATTCTCTGTCTCTATGTGAATCGGATTCTCTCCGTTTACGGCTTGAAGTTTCCTTCTCCATGGCTTAGGGTTGGCTCTCTCTCTGACTCTCTCTATAGAAGAGTGACTGATTTTAGGAGAGAGAATTGCGGATTCGTGGATTAGGATTTTGCTTTATATGGAGGAGGTCGATCGGGCCAATACGTTGATGGCCGGGTCGGAAACTAACCCGACAGCCTCATGTTCAAAACCACACCGTTTCGGTGTGTTTTACAATTTTTTTAGATTTGGATTTTTAGTTTCTAAAAAAGAATTAAAAATTGAGTTGGCAATTGTTAATTTATTTTTATTTTCCGGGTTTACCATTAATTTTAGTTTAGTAGTAGTTATTTACTCACTCGATTTAAGTGTCATTTTGGATGAATTCACAGTATTAATAAATTAATTGAGTTATCTAATACATCCTTATTTGAATACATTAAGGAGGCAATCAGTATGATAGAATCGAATTAGGTATGAATGGAATAAATTTATGAATGGAATGACGATTTTTATGATTGGTATGTCTACGGAATGAATAACGAAATGAAATATCAATTTTTTTATCTTATATAATGAATATTTTATGTAATTTCAAATTTTCTTATAATTGAATAAAGTGTATATAGTAACTAATAAATATCAACACATGCTTTAATTTATTTTTTATATTTTTGATAAAGCTGTGTCCAGCTCTGAAGAATTAAATCCGGAGTTACAAATGAAAGGGTCAATTACGAGGTTGAGAGCTAAACAATTATAAGGTTACTTTCAAGCAGTGGTTCGAAAGAAGCTTGAAGTCGACGATGGTGTTCAAAACAGCCATGTTGTCACGTTATTGACAATTGAAGATCAAGTCTTGGAAGAAGCTTAGTTTGGCCGAAAATATCAAGAGTTGCAGCTTGAAGATTCGAACTCTTGCTCTATTTTTGGGTTTCGAATTTATCATTAGTTATTTTATTATTTAGATGTTATTTTTAGATTTAATGATTTTTATCTAAGGGAACTTCTAGAAGTACTCATTATTTAGAGTTCTAGTTATGATAATTCTCTTTATGGGATTTTCGAACACTACTAGTATTGATAGGACTTCATTGTATCATATTTTCTTTAGACTTAGTTTGATATTTAATACAAAATTCACTTTGTCTCCAAACCCCTTACTATCGAGAATTATAGGTATTGAGTGTGGCATCTCTTTAACCTTTTCAAGAGTGTTGTTCTAGTTCATCAAAGACCTAGGGTGGCCTCGCCAACAATCGAGAAGTTGCTTTAAAATACGCGTTTCGTTTCATCTAAGGAACGGGGTTCGTATTGGGTTGCATCTCATCATCTCCAACATTCATTCATCTTCATTTCCATCATTATCGTTCGATCATTCGCATCATCCAGCCGAGAATTTCGTCATCAACATCAGTCTATGAGTCTTCACCAACGTGCAATACTCCATCTACAAGCCATCATCTTTTTCAGCTTTTATTTATCTGTAAGATCTTTAAATTACAATTTGTTAGTTTAGTCGATAGCCTCCAAGATTGGATTGAATCCTTACTTAGCTGTCATGTGCTCTTTTTTGAGCTTTCGCATATCTGTACCGTGTTGATTTCTGTAGAGATCACATCAATTTTTAAACCCCATTTTTCTTTTTAAGTATATGATTTTTTCTATTTTTTTAGCAAATTATAATTTATTTATTTGTATTCTAAAATATTTAATTAATCAATATATAATAATTTGTGTAGGTTAATAAAAATATTTTTACTTCATAGAAAAATACTTTAACATTTCAATTTTTCATTTGAATATATTAAATTATATCAAATACATAAATATTTTATATTGTATTATAATATATTTTTATGTTTTATTTATTTCGGCATCACTTTCATTTTTCTTCAACAAAATTATAAAATCTATCAAAACTTGATTTTAACATATATTTTTAAATTATATTTTGAAAATAAATAAATATTATAAAAATAATTAAGAAAATAATAATAATAATAATAATAATAATAATAAATTATTTAATTTGATTTTTGATTTATTTTTTCTAAATATGATAAAATAATATTATAAGACATGATTATGTATAAATATATCATATATTAATTTTTTTGGTCATTAGGAATACCTAAACCCACGGGGTTGGTGGTATGACTATTCCTTTTCCTTTGGGAATAGGAATTTCATCGGGAATGGTGATCCTCGATTTTTAACCATACCAATCATCGAAATAGGAATGGACATATGAATGATCATTCTGTTTCATTTCATTCCACCGTAACAATCACATCCTAGATGAATTAAATTTATATGTATGAATGCATTAAAGAATGGCAAATGTGTGAAAAATATGAAATTTCTGTTTCGAATTTGTAGAATGACACTTTTTTTGAAGCAAATTTAAATACTAGAATGATACTTATTAAGAAACGGAGGGAGTATTAATTAATTATATATTATAATGGGTTAATTATTATACCCAACTCGTACTTAATAATAATTTTATTATTAATGGTTCGTTTTCTCCATAATTCTATCATCTCGTATGTTTTTCTGGCCATTTATAATTGAGTTATCTCGTTGGAAATATATGTGGATATAACACATGTTGTTCTTTCAATTTTCATGTTGATTTATATTCCGGCCCCGTAAGGGAGTTGTTAATTATTTGGTATTTCATTGCATTGATTCGAAATTGGTTATAATTAATATGTCCCCCCCGCACGATGCTCAGTATAATTTCTATTTTAAAATAATTGATTTTTTTCATGTAATTGTAGTATTTAATTGATATAATTAACCGTGCGAAGTTAAATATTTTAATATTGATAATTATATGATTTATTATTTTTTTTATGTAAACAGTTACATGAATTAATAGATTACAATATGGGACCAAAAATTATTGTGTCAAAATTTAAAGAAAATCCCTATAAGATTTTAAAAAATGATTGCTTACACCAAAAATAATAACAATTTTATATATTGTGACAAAAATTTGATCATAATTGTTAGGTTAAAAAATATACCTTAGACAATAACAAAATTATACAGGGCTCTGTTATTTTTTGCAACTCGAAACTATGTATTTTGTTCAATTAATACTTAATTTTTATTTGTGGAATTTGAAAAAATAATAAAATGATACTAATAATCATTATTACTGCTTTTATATTTTTCAGTTTAATTGATGTTGTGATATTTGGTAAAATTATACATACAATTATAGTGGCCATTTTTCGTCAACCCGATACGCTGGGCCAAAAGGGTTGAACGACATCGTTCAATCGGTATTCCAATAGATAATAGTTCAATTTTAAATTTGAATTAAAGATGCAGTTCTACCTTATTCGGAAAGGTTGATGGGTTCAGAGGAGTCAGCATGTCCTTCAACCGCCTCCGCGATCCACGCGAACCCTAGCTGCTACCTCCACCTTTAAAAGGAGACCCTCCTTCTCATTTGATGACTACGCTGAAATACCCACAAACTTCACATCATACCCTAAGAATATTGAGCTCACAATTTTCTGAGTTAATTCCACTCTGGCGATTCAACATCCGGGCTTCTTTCCTACGTTCTTCCAGGATCGAACGATGTTCCCCTTGATTTCTAGTCACATTCTGGCTAGAGATTACCGTCATTAAGCTATTTAGTTATTCAATTATTTCGTATTCTATTTCTTTCTACTCTTCTTCATTTCCTGACTTGAGCGTCGGAGGCCCAATGATCGTCACCCCCGATGGTCTTTGGTTCTTATGGTATTTTCTGTTTTTATTTCACAGATTGGACGCTACTTCGGACTGATACGATTAATTGCAGATTTTTGGATCTACAATTTGGCACCCACCGTGAGGCAGCGATCTATTCGTAAAACAAAATGACAATGCCTAATGAGAGTCGCAGAGATGGAAAAGGACCCCAGTAAGATGGGAGAACCGCTACGCCTTCGCCTGATGTTCGGAGGAATATAAAACATCAAATGGCAAACACCACGGGGGAGTAAGCGCTTTTGAGATCAGAGAATGCTTCACTCGTAGTAAACTTGAAGATCTGACCATTAATGACAGCGCACGCCATCTGAACTACATCAAACCCAGCAATCTGTTCAGCGAACCAAATTCAATATGCTTTGAGCACCGTCGTTCTGTTACTTTTACTGATCCATTTAATGCAGATACTAGTGCGTTAGCGCAGAAGGTGGACGCCAGAAAACAAATAGAGGAGAGCCCACTAAGGCCACCTCCAGGGTTTGAGTATCGTGCTTCTGAGCAGGAAATGTTTCGACACCAGACCCTTGAGCAAGAAAGGGTTGAACAGCAGTGCGGATTCAACCAAGGATTCGATTAGAGAAGGATCGATCACCCAAGTGAATTGGAGCAACGACTGGCTGGTATCGAGGCAATGATAACTCGAATTCCTGTTGTACCTCTACCAATCCGCAAGGCTGCACCAAATAGCTTTGCTGACTCACCGTTCGTGGATGAAATTAGGTTAACAGAGATGTCTTCGAAGTTCACCCTACCATCTATGAAGCTATTTAATGGAACCTTAGATCCGGATGACCATATCCCACAGTATAAACAGAAGATGTTCATCGCAGCAATACCAAAGTACCTCAGAGAAGCCTGCATGTGCAAAGGTTTTGGACCAAGCCTATCAGGAGCCGCACTACAGTGGCTCACAAACTTTCCTAACGCTTCGATCGGATCATTTACACAACTCACGGATCTTTTCATAGAACAATTCGCCAGCAGCCGAGAAACATTCCGATGACCTCTATGCCATTATCCAATATCCAAATGAAATACTTAGGAATTATGTTGCAAGGTTCAATAGAGAAAAGGTAGAGATACCAGGTTACAATGCTGACACTGCCATATCAGCCTTCAGAAAGGGGCTCAAGAGGGATTCAGACCTATACAAAGAACTCACAAAGTACCCGTGCAAGACAATGGATGACATTTTAGCAAAGTTATAGACACAAATCAAGTGAGAGAAAGATGAGGATCAGTACTATCGACCCGAGCCGAGAGGTTGAGACGAAGGAAGAGACTCCCACAGAAATGATAGAAGGAGAGCTGACCCTTACCCTCGCAATGATCGCTACAAACCTCGAGGTCAAGAGGATAATTCAGATCCATATGACCGACGCTTGCTAGGATACAACCTGTGTCTCTTACCCTCAGAAGCCCTCAACGCCTTGAAGGAACTTTGTAGTACAGTGAGGTGGCCGCCCAAAATGAGGAGCTCAGATCATGAACGTGATAGAACAAAGTACTGCGAATTCCACAAAGACCATGACCATAAAACAGATGACTATATTGTATTACGTCTCGAAGTCATCAACCTACTCAAGCGAGGCCATTTGAAAGATTAAAAGAAAGCAGACCTTTAGTAAAAATGATAAAAACTCGAGGGATCCGCCAAAGCCTCCACCAATTGAGCATGTAGTTAATTGCATAACTAGAGGATCCGAGGATAGCGGAGTATCCCAGGCATCAGCAAAACGGCATTGCAGATCTCTCAAATACACGTCTATGATACCAAAGCTTGACATTGAAGTGGAACTCATAAGTTTGAGTTTCACCAACAGCGAAGCTTCTGAACTCTCACACCCGTACCACGACACACTTGTTATTTCTATCCTTATTTCTAACTGTATGATCAAGAGGACTCTCATCGATGGTGGAAGTTTGACTAATGTCATTTTCTTATCTACTTTGAAGGGAATGCAAGTCCCCGAAGCTCATATCATTAAAAAATCAATGACCTTGATTGGATTCAGTAGTGAGCACAAAGCCACGATAGGTGAAATTACACTACCTATATATTCGAAAGGGGTTAACCTGCACACCAAGTTTCAAATTATCGATGCACCCTTAGCATACAAATGTCATCCTCGGGAGACCTTGGACCTTCGACCTACCACCAAGTCATACACTTCCCAACCCCGTGGGGAATTAAGCAGATTCGTGCAAAGCAAATTACGTCAAGAGACTGCTACAAATAAGCTTTCAAGACTAACCACGTGCAGGTACAAGAAGTAAACTAAATCGATGAGGCATCGACGTCGAACTCAAAGTGATGAGAATGTGACCATGCCGAGCAAAGTAGAAGGAAACGATTAAGGCAGGCCAAAATGGATTGGCATGTTGGCAATTGAAGATGAAGAAGATCAAGCATGTGAAGAGGTAGTTCCATTCGTTCATGTTCTCTTAATTAAAGATCAAGTTTTGGATGTTGAAACATAAGTAAATTTTAAGTTAGGCGTGATCACGCCTAAGCTGTTGTTGACCGACATGCATAAAATTAATTGACAAGTATTGAAGATTGATGTTGGAGAGCAAAAAGGACATGTTTGACGAGCAAAGGGACGTGCACTATATAATTAAATCGGCTTGATTTAATTATTTATCCATTAGTATAGTTGATTTATTTAATTTAATTAGAAGCCTAATTATCACAACTTGTTTAGGTGTTATTGAGCCAAAGGATTTATTTATTTTATTTTAAGCTTAGTTCGAAATTACCAAGCCCAAATACTTGTTAAATTTCATGCCATAGGATAGTACTTAAGCTATGTTTCAACATTATTGTGATTTAGACTCGTTTGAATGAAAATACGGCATATCGCTTTCTCAACTTGTCTCAATTCGATAGTTCTTGTGTAGAGTTTGATTTTGGCGAATTCAAACTTGAAATCAACCGTCTCGTTCGGATATCCAGTAGTATCCGGGTTAGATAGCCATGAAGATTACTCCATATGCGCGTTTCGGATCCAAGTAGGTTCGAGGTTCGTTTCGGGTAAGATTCATACTCTATTTTCATTTTCTATTGATCCGCCTTCGTTCCAGCCACCACCATGCCTCCATACTCATCCCATACCATCCATAACATCACCATAGTCGTCCAAGTCCAGAAATAATTCATATAGACTGTTCAAGCCCTAAAAGTCAGAAAATTAACCACCGAGCCAAATTGAAAATTACTTGTGCGTTTTTAATAATTTTTGGATATGTTTTACATGACTTATTATTGTACCTTGTCCTAAAATTTGAGCTTAATCCGAGTTCGTTTGCATAGGTTTCTGTCCGCGACTTTATATTGGGTTTTCGGGTTATTTTGTTCTGTTTTGGTTCAATTCATTTTTATAATTAATTCGTGGGTTTAGGTCAGTTTATTTGGTCTTATTTAAGTGTTATTACAGTAGATATCTTGGGTTGAATCCTTCCGTATAGTTGACGTTGTTCGATTCGTTGCTTCTGCGTATTGTTGGTCGTATCATAGTTTTTGGTATCAGAACCACGACCAGCTTTCAATCCAAATTGTGTGTGACACAATAGGGAAAAGAAAAATTCGATTCATTGTATTAAAAAAAACAGTTCGGTCAAAAAAAGAAGAAACGACCGATTTAAAAAAATAAAAAATTGAAGCATATTGTTGTCACTGTATGTTTTTGAGCTATTCTTGATTGGTTCTTGAATTATCTTGAAGTTCTTGGTTGATTCTTGGTAGTAGTTGTGATTTCTTCGTCGGGTAGTTGTGTCGTCTTTTTTTGTGTTGCAATTGTCATCTTCGTCGAATAGTGATTGGGGTATCACATTGCAGCGGGGTTTATCTTATTTGGGAGTCTTAATTTCATTCATAGTTGCTGTATAAAAAGGGAGGAGTCGAAATCTTGTCCTAGTTTAATTAGGATTGGTTTTGTCACTTTCCTAGTTGATTTGGGATTGACAAGTTTGTTTCCTAGTTGGGTTGATTTTGTTTCCTTGTTGGTTTTGTGTTTATATTGTGATACAATCTCTATCCAAAATTCATCCCACCTTCCACACTTTTTCGGCCATTACTCAATAATCACCTAGCCTTCGAAAATCTACATCTCACTTCTCTATTCTTATACTTACCGCAACCTATACCCCATTACAAAAAAAAAATTCTAGCCCTTTATTTTTACCTTTGCCTTGAGTTTTACTCCAAGTGCAGCTTACTTTGTGGTGTTTTATACACCCCGTGGTACTTTGGAAGTCAAGTTTGAGCTTTTGACTAAAGTTGGACGAGTTAGCATCAGATTCTACTAAGGAATTGAAACAGAGATATTGCAGTTGATATTGAAAAAAAGAGAGAGAGAGTTGTTTGTACTGTTCATTCCAGCCTTATTTTTATTGTTTAGTTGTGTTATTTAGATTTTGCTTAGCTAGAGTTGAATAGCAAGTAAAAAAAACAGTACTTTAAAAAAAAGTTGCTGATTATTTCTTGAATTCCAGTTCGTGTTCTTTGGTTTAGAGTGTCATTGTTCTTGTTCTAGTTAGATAGAAGTTGAATAGCGGTTCTGAAAAAAAAATGGCTTTGAATCTGCTGTTCTAGGCGAGTCCTTCTTGTTTAGTAGTGTTAGTGTTCTTGTTTAAGTTGTGAACAAGCTGATTGCAGTAAAAGAAAAGTATGATCGTTAAAAAAAATAACTTGAATTTTATTGAGTTCAGTTTGTTCTTAGTCATTTAGAGTGATATAGTTGCTGTATTAGTTGAGTTGAGTTGTAATACAGCTTGAAAAAAAATTGTTTGTTTCTTTTTTTTAGTTTATTTGTTTTACAGGTACCATGAAGCCCGGAGATGGTTCTAAGTTGCATAATAAGGCACCCGCATCGCCTACTACTCCCACATATGCAACTTCATCGACACAGCAGCCTTGGGATGCCCAGTATCACTATATTATACTAGAGAATAAGATTGATGATATGTTGACCAAAGCAATGGCACAGTTCAAACTTCTCAATGCTCGAAACCTATTACCTCCACCAGTTCCAGGCCAACCGATCTAGCAAGAGGAAGCACCTCATCAGCTTGAAGCTCCCGCAGCCGAACCTGCCAGAGCCAATGCTAGAGTACCACCGGTTCAGTCAGTCATTGATATGCCAAGTCAAGGCAGCGAAATTTCATGCCACATATGTCGTGCATGTGGTCTCAAATGTCCGAATCAACAAGTCCTGTCCAAATTTGAACAAGGCATCATCAAATCAGCCTGTGAAGAAGAGTTAGAGCAGCCCCTGACTGACGCCAAATTCGAGGAGATAGTAGCCGAAGTTGAGAAAGCTGTAATGGAGATCAATGTTGCAATCGAGGATACCGATATAGTTGAAAAGTTGATGGAGATACAGCCATATTCTGAAAAGGAAGAAAGAGCAAAAGTAGCCACCGTAGCCGCCAAATCCACTGCCACCGCCGTACCACCTTTGGCCGAGACTTCACCAACGGCCGCAACTTTTTCCATCATCATGTCTACCTCAAAGCAGTCCCCTAATGACTCCAATACACATGGAAAAACATCCGGATCAGCTGCACACAAAGATAAATTTCACAGCCTGTTATTTTCTGTCAAAAGAGTTGACGAGGCTACCAAACCAGATTTGTCTCTTGTGCCAATAACTTATGAGAACGGTGCTACTAATGTGATTTTTTTGCCTAGTGTTGTGCATCCAATGAGGGACAAGTTCAAGATTATGATCGAATTCCATCCCGGAGTAGCTTTGCAAAAACATCTAGCCTGCTGCACAAGTTCTGAAGAGACAAAAGAGAATGATCGACCAATCCAGTTTTATCTGCAAGGGACGCATGTTGCATGGCATGGATGAGGACCTGATTAAATTCACATGGATTTATTCGGTGAGTATAAGAGTTCTTCCATTTTTAATGTCACTAATTTCTTTCCTTTTTCTACAGTTGAGTTCGCCTAAGATGAAGCCTTGAATTCGAGGATGAATTCTTTTTCAGTAGGGGGGAATGATGAGACTGTGACCATGCCGAGCAAAGTAGAAGGAAACGATCAAGGCATGCCAAAATGGATTAGCATGTTGACAATTGAAGATGAAGAAGATCAAGCATGTGAAGAGGAAGTTCCATTCGTCCATGTTCTCTTAATTAAAGATCAAGTTTTGGATGTTGGAACAGAAGCAAATTTTAAGTTAGGCGTGATCACAACTAAGCTGTTGTTAACCGACATGCATAAAATTAATTGGCAAGTATTAAAGATTGATATTGGAGAGAAAAAGGGACGTGTTTGATGAGCAAAGGGACGTGCACTATATAATTAAATCAGCTTGATTTAATTATTTATCCATTAGTATATTTTGTTTTATTTAATTTAATTAGAAGCCCAATTATCACAACTTGTTTAGGTGTTATTGGGCCAAAGGATTTATTTATTTTATTTTAAGCTTAGTTCGAAATTACCAAGTCCAAATACTTGTTAAATTTCATGCCCTAGGATAGTACTTAAGCTATGTTTCAACATTATTGTGATTTAGACTCGTTTGAATGAAAATACAACATATCGTTTTCTCAACTTGTCTCAATTCGATAGTTCTTGCGTAGAGTTTGATTTTAGTGAATTCAAACTTGAAATCAACTGTCTCATTCGGATATCCAGTAGTATCCGGGTTAGATATCCATGAATATTACTCCATATGTGCGTTTTGGATCCAAGTAGGTTCGAGGTTCGTTTCGGGTAAGATTCATACTTTATTTTCATTTTCTATTGATCTATCTTCGTTCCAGCCACTACCATGGCTCCATACTCATCTCATACCATCCATAACATCACCATAGTCATCCACAAAGTCGTTCAAGTCCAGAAATAATTCATATAAACCGTTCAAGCCCTAATTAAGCCCTAGAAGTCAGAAAATTAACCACCGAGCCAAATTGAAAATTACTCGTGCATTTTTGCTGATTTTTTTGGATATGTTTTACATGACTTATGATTTTACCTTGTCCTAAAATTTGAGCTTAATCCGAGTTTGTTTGCATAGGTTTCAGTCTGCGACTTTATATTTGGTTTTCGGGTTATTTTGTGCTGTTTTGGTTCAATTTGTTTTTCTAATTAATTCGTGGGTTTAGGTCAGTTTATTTGGTCTTATTTAAGTGTTATTACAGTAGATATCTTGGGTTGAATCCTTCCATATAGTTGACGTTGTTCGATTTGTTGCTTCTACATATTGTTGGTCATATCACAAAGTATGAGCATAGAGAAAGTTCATGGTCGACCTCCTACATCGAACCCGAGATGGAAGATCTCGAGATGAAGTACAGATTCACCCCGACTACCCAGACCACGCCATTCAAATTGGGTCAAGGTTAAAGGTCGATCTTGATCACCAAGGTAGTAGGAAATGGGGCTTACAAGCTGCAAACTGTTGAAAGCAGAGAAAGTGCAAATAGCTGGAACGCAGTTCACCTCAAGCAATATAATTTCTAAACTATTGGCTAAATTTCTCAAGTTTTGTCTTGTTTATTTTTTAAACTCATCACTGACTTGAGTGTTGGAGGGTCGATGGCTCTAGTCGTTCCACGTGCAGGTTGAAATTCAACCCTCACAGTCGAGGTTCAATAGGAAAGCCCCTCAAGGTCGACCCTGCAGACCTCAGGGTGGACATCGATCCTGAAATAAATAAGTTTACATTTCTATTTATTTTCTTTTACTGCTTTAAGTTATTCTCAAATTTATTCCCTACTTCAGTTACTGACTTGAGCGTTAGAGGGTTTATGGCTTAGCCATCGACCATCTAACCTTACCGCCAACAGGTTGAAAATTAATGTTGACAGCTCAAATCAAATAAGAACGATCGTGTAGATCTCGAACGCACGCTAGGGTTAGTGCCAAGTATAACAAAGAGCAAAAAATGGCTTTACACTCTGAAGATGAGAAATATCATTGATGTTAACCTTGACGCGACTTCAGAGACAAAATTTTCGAACAATGTTCGATACCACGTCTCTAAGGCATGGTTCAATCCTAATGCAAGTTCAGCCTCGAGTCAAGACAAATTACATTTTAAACTGTGTGCCTATTTTTATATGCTAGCCTTATTATGTCGACATTGGAGTCAATTATCTACAATGTTAATGTCATTTATGCTTCGAGATTGATCAAAATTTGAGACTCCGATAAGCAATAAATCAACCTTAAATTCGATCTTCTACAATGGTAAATCTCATCATGTTGATCAACCCTTATCATTGTCAAAATAATCGACCATATGGTCTATTATATTAAAAGTCGACCTCTATGCGACTTTCTCCGTAAATTATCGACCCTAGGGTTGACAATTCTTATATCTCCAAGCACACCCTTTTCACATGATGGTCTTATACAGTTGATCTCGACCTCAAAAAAAAGAGGGGGGGTCGACCCCAGGATCGATCCCTAAAAAAAATCCCTCCAAAAAAAAAATCGACCCTGGGGTCTACTACGTCAAAAATCAACCCTAGGGTCTACTACATCAAATATCGACCCTTGGGTCTACTACGCCAAAAATCGACCCTAGGGTCTACTATACCAAAAGTCGACCCTGGGGTCTACCACGTCAAATATCGACTCTAGGGTCTACTCCGTCAAATATCGACACTAGAGTCTTAAAAGCATCAAGGTCAACCCCCGTGTGCGTTTGGCAAACAATAGTGACTTATGGCAAATAATATTAGATTTACGGTGTTTGACCTTACGGTTTGCATTCAAAGCCTCGATCGTCCTACCTTATAGCTTGCGCTCAAAGCTTAGGCGTTCGACCTCCAGGTTATTTTATAACTTGGGTCGTTCATCTTTATAGCCCATACTCGGGGCTTCGGTGTTTGATCTTACGATTTGCATTCAAAGCCTCGATCGACCTACCTTGCAGCTTGTCCTCAAAGCTTAGGTGTTCGGCCTCCAAGTTATTTTATAACTTGGGTCATTCAACTTCATAGCCCATACTCGGGGCTTCGGTGTTCGATCTTATAGTTTGCATTCAAAGCCTCGATTATCCTACCTTGCAGCTTGCCCTCAAAGCTTAGGCATTCGGCCTCCAAGTTATTTTTTAACTTGGGTCGTTAGCTTCATGGCCTGTACTCGGGGCTTTGGTATTCGATCCTGCGGTTTGCCTTCAAATTAAAGCCTCGATCATCTTACCTTACAGTTTGTGTTCAAAGCTTCGGCGTTCGATCTCCAGGTTCATTTTCTTGTCTTGGGTCGTTCGCATGTTTGGACTCACGGTGGACGTCTTATGACCTTACATGTTTTATTGGCATTACGGTTCATTGCCCAGCTCCCATACTAGAACCTAGACAATGAGGGGCTAACTGTAGTGGCCATTTTTCGTCAACCCGATACACTAGCCCAAAAGGGTTGAACGGCATCGTCCAATCGGTATTCCAATGGATAACAGTTCAATATTAAATTTGAATTAACGATGCAATTCCGCCTTATCCGGAAAGGTTGATGGGTTCAGAGGAGTAGGCACGTCCTTCAACCGCCTCCGCGATCTACGCGAAACCTAGCTGCTACCTCCACCTTTAAAAGGAGACCCCATCCTCATTTGACGACTATGCTGAAATACCCACAATCTTCACATCATACCCTAAGAATATTGAGCTCACGATTTTCTGAGTTAATTCCACTCCGACGATTCAACATCCGGGCTTCTTTCCTACGTTCTTCCAGGATCAAACGATGTTCCCCTTGATTTCTAGTCATGTTCTGGCTAAAGATTATCGTCATTAAGCTCTTTAATTATTCAATTATTTCGTATTCTATTTCTTTCTACTCTTCTTCATTTCCTGACTTGAGCGTCGGAGGCCCAATGATCGTCACCCCCCGACGATCTTTGGCTCTTACGGTATTTTTTGTTTTTATTTCACAGATTGACCGCTGCTCCGGACTGATACGATTAATTGCAGATTTTCAGATCTACAACAATTATATAATTTTAAATTATAAATGTAATCATTAGGATATTTGAAGAATGTTTTGCATCATTATTATTTTCAATCAATAAAATAAAAGACGCAATACATAATTAAATCATTAAATATAATAACTAAAAAAGAAATGTCTGATATAGGAAAATTTAAGGAAAATCTTAAATTCATGATGAAAAATCCATCTATCTGTCTATTTATCTATCTATATGTACTAGCATTTCTCATGTGCGATGCACGGTGAAAATATGTAGCATACTTAAAATTATTTATCAAATTATATATCAATAGAATTAATTCTCAAGCCAGATATATGGGAAACCACATGAAATAAAAAATGATGTTCCTTTATATATTATATTAAATGTCAATAATATATCTATAAATTATTGTGAGGCATAGAAAGCATAAAATTAAAACCACTAATGTAAATTAGAAATAAAATATAATTAAATCAATATAATTAATAGATGAAATTACATAACAAATAGTGATGATGATTTTCATTAAATTAAATAATTCATGCTCCTGGAAGTTGTCTACAGAGATTGCTCACCATATATATATATTTATCAATATTTTTTTAAAATTTAATTATTTGCCAAAATTTATAGTACAATTTAAATGGAAAGACAAATGTTGTTGATTGAGAAACAAAAAAATGACTGGGACCAGAAGCAAGAAGGGTTGTGGTCAATACTTTTTTTAATATAGGAAGTCGCTATAAAATTTGTAATAGAAAGTCAGTATAAAAATGGTTGATTTTTTCATTTGAAACAAATTTTACATTTAATATTGACATTTATTTTAAAAAGATTAATGAAAAATATAATGAAGATTTATCAGAAACTAACTTATTCTACAATTTAAATTTCATTAAATATTAGAAATAAAGATTAATGGGATCCATATAATATTGTGATTTTTTTTGCTTTGACTTTTTACATTATTCTTTACTTTCAAAATATTATTGTGTGATCCTTGATTGTATTTTTTATCTTTACAAGTCAGTAGAGTAAATAAAATCATAATTTAGTATTTTATATTAAAATATAAATGAAAATGATGCAATTGGGAGATTGTGAGGAATTTTGGAATTTAAGTACCCATTTGATATAGCAGTCGGAATAAATAGAGAAACTCAATATTGTTCAAAATATCCATTGATATATGAACAATGCTCAAAATTTCATTTAATTTTTCATCTATCACAACATGCTCCCTATCAACCATCATCAAAGCTCTCACAACAAAGAATGGCTCAAAATATATCTAATTTAGGTTAATCACCTCCTCAATACAAAGAATAATATTTTTTTTTTCAAGTTGGGTAAAAGAAGAACGGTGAATCTCGAATCTGAGACCATATAATTTTATACAAAGATCTCAAGAGCTTGTGTATCCATGACCCATAATTTGAATTGTTATATAACTTAATGCATTTTAGCTTAACAAACTACTATACACTGAAATACTTTCATTAAAAAAAAAATTACACTAAATCACTTACAAGCTTTAGATCAAGGTGTTCATCTTCGTTGAAAAATTCTTTGTGTAATCAAATCAAATATATTTCTATAATGAAATAGCAGTGAACGAGTTTAAGCCATCTAATTAAATATATTTATATAATTAACACTATATCCAATAATATACTACCACAAAAAATATATTTTCTAAATCTTAGACCAAATAAAAATATATAATTGATGTTTTAGGTTTTATAATAAAAATTAAGAAGTAAAAAAAGAGACAAATATACAATTTTCTCTCTCCACCTCTATCAAATTTTATGAAATAAATTTATCCCAGATTTTATAATGTTTTAATAGGGGGTAAAATTAAGAGAAAAAGTGTGAAAATGTCTAAAACATCAAATAACTTGAAACAAAATGATAAGACTGACATCAATTATTATGAAATTGAGGAAGTAGTAGGTAATAAAATATTATATACACGACAGTAGTCAAGTATACAAACAATTAAAAAATATTGTATCTTAGAAACATCACACTATTTAGGCCGTTAATGAAATTACGAATTCAAAACGACGATCAAATTATTTTTACAAAAATTAAGAACTATATATCATCAGTTCCAAGAGTTACTAACATTAAGATGTATCACTGATAAAATTTTGTAAGATAAATTTACATATTAGAAAAAAAGAGACTAGATATATATTAATATATCAAATAATTAAAGTATGCCCATTAATTTTTACATTTAGAATCCAAATAATCTTGAACCAACTAAAGAAAATAAATATAAATACTGGCCGCCTCAATAAGATAATTTATTGGCCAATCTAAAATGATTATTTTGAGTCAAATTCGTTATTGTTGATAACATATTACAAAGAACAATTCCAATTACTATATTTTTAAAATTATAATTTAAAATAAAAAATATAATTGTGATATTATAGAAACACCATCCTATTATCTCTCTTTTTCTGATATCAAAAGATTTGATGGAAACGCGACCAAAAAATGGGGGAAAAAATCTTCTAGATTTCTTCAACATCTACTTAGCCTGTTCATAATAGTTCTTGGTCATATTTATTCATTCTACAGAGTGAGGTTTATGTTTTTGTTGCTCAAAAACAAACTGCATAAGATGTTTATGAAAATGAATAAGATAAAATAAATTCACCTAAAATTATATTCTATAAAAAAATCAATATAAGATTTACCTACAAAACAGATAGGGAGAGGGGAAGCAAAATAGCCATTGATCTCATTTATGCCACCCCAGATGATCATTGTTTGAGCAATGTTGATACATGTTCTTGTAGTTTGCCTACAACAATGTTATATTTATGACAACATTTCAGACACATTTCTAGTGAGAGTATATACATAGTCAAGTTTTAGACACCTTAAATCTTAAATTCATAAGATCAGCGCCAAATGAGATCAAGGTTTATTCTCGGTGCAAGAAGAAGACAACAGTAGCATGTTAGAGGATTAGTTATTATTTAATTTCCATTATTCAGCAAGTTGTCTTATTCGGGCTTTATGTCTTACGCATGGGCATTAGCAGGAGTTTTAGTATTTATTTCCTTTCTGTGGCAAGAGTTAGGGTTATCAAGAAGAATATTGAATGAGCGGCTGCGGCTGTGGCAGAACGCTGTGCGTTTCTATGAATTTGGTTTCATTATTGCTAATTGAAATACTAGTTCTTTTTCTTCATATCTTCACTCCATCAATAAGTTGTGTCATGTATGTGTAAACTACTTTTAAAAAACAAAGAAAGAAACACCAACAATAAAAATATACTACAGTAATTGCTAAACAAAGAAAGAAAACACCAACAATAAAAATACACTACTTGCTAAAAACATGGCCTTATGCTATTGCAATGGCAAATACATGGTGTTCTCTCTATGATGTTAAGTATTGGATATGGAATAGTTACTGGATTACATAAAGCATTGCTCAAACTCCCCTTCATTCCAACCCTTCCATGGGAATTTGATCTATATCAATTCCTTCATAAGGATCGATAACATTTATGGACAATCATGCTAAAAAAAAAGAAGCCATGAATTGATGAGACACACACATAAAAAAGATACCTTATCATGAATATAAACATCAAATAGCTAGATAGCTGGGTTTTCTTTAGTAGCATTAAATTAAGTTGGTTTAGCACTTGGGGGCATCCTCCGTCGTGCACCTCGTGCTGTCGTTCAGTGATGCTTGGATGTGGGTGTTTTTGAGTTCCTCATACTGCAAGAATATATGAGACATGAGTAAATAAGGAGAAGTAGCTTCCTCGAAAAAAAAAAAGAAAAAAAAAGGAGATGACTAGTTACTGATTGAGGCGCATGATAACAAGAATCCCTATTTACATGAATCAGAATAAATATCACACATCACACAGCTTTCTGCATGTACAACTTCCATAAAGAAGATTGGCAATCTCTCTCTCTCTCATCCAGGTACTTCACAAAAGAACACGGACAACTTGGCTAGTGTTGAGTGTTTGATCCTTGTCACCATTACAGGAATATAATTCACTTGGATTCTCTCTTTTGTATCACTTGACAAAAAAAATCCCACAAACTAGTGTACTGATTATGGTATATTTGACTAGACCTAGAAAAGTATTTACACTGCTCATTTTGTAGGAGATTTACTTAAACATCTTGCTCTATATGCAGAAAATCAATTTTTCTAGGGGAATTAACAAGGAACACAAATTTGCAGTACTTGTTTGGGTGATCCAAGGATACCAAAGGAATCCATTTGTCAAACATAATCTCTAGGACCCTGAACATCTTCGATCTTGCCACTTTGTTACCTCAGTTCTATTTTATTTCTATTTTGCCACCTTGACTAAATATACTATTTTTCATTTTAAAACTGTGAAATCTCAAATATTATATCCCTTCTTGCAGGCTCAACAAAATTATCAATCAAAAAGCATGATAACAAATTCAGATTAAAAAAGACAAGCAGGGAGAGTGTGATAGGAGCAGAACATAATTAAATCAGGAAAACCTCTCGGGACTTCTCTTGATGTGCAGCCAAAAGCTCATTATATCGTATTTGCAAATCAGAGAATTCAGTTTGCAGCTTTTCATATTCTGACAGAGTTGGGCCTCCTATTTTTTGCTGAATGAAACTGTTAAACCACAAATATAAGAGGTTAATTTCACAGCAACTACTTTGTCAAAAGTATATATTACAAGCAGATCATCAAACATTGACTGAGTTAACGGCGTGTTTTCAGAAACAAACAGATCAATGTTATATACTCAAGTTCAAAGGCACCAGTTATATATTACAAACTTACAATCATACACACATTAACCAAATAATTTGCACTAAAGAATATTAATGGATTATTCATTTATGATGTACTTACTCAATAGCTGAGGAAGGTTTTTCATTCTGCTCGTATAGTGCAACGAGAACTGCAGTTAAAATGAAAATGGTTGGCAGAGTAAGACATAAAGATATGGAAACTTATTATCTGGAAATGTTATGGAATAGTATGAATGTTAAATAGGATGTGACCCTTTGTGAGAGCATCAAGAGCACCACTAGATTCAAGGTACTTTCTAAAAGCTTCCTTCTTCGCTTCCTTTTCCTGTCACAGACAGATAGGGAAATCAACATTCCAATAGAGAGAGAGAGATGCGACTATATCACAAGATACGTGCAAATGATAGGATCTGCACTATACTTTTAGCAAGATTTTAGTTTCTCTTCTGCATTGAAAGTTTTGGTACTTCTCACTGGCAGAAAAGCAATTTATATCCTGTTCTCAAGAGTATGGTTGTACGGGTAATTTTTCTTCATTTGTACGCAACGGGAAAAAAGCTTTAAAAAAGACGTCAATGCACACGGCACACCCTCATATTGTATGCTCAAAAGCACTTGTCCATGTGCGTGTGAAAGGGTCACACTTGTATTATCCAAAGGACCATGTTTGTCAATAAGCAGAAGCATTTTCATTTACTGATATCTCTCTTTTTAAGATAAAGAAACTTGAAAGTTTTGATAGACGTGATGAACTATTAGGAGCAATAGTAAAATTAAAATGGCAAGCAATCACAGAAATGAGGCCATTAAATTTGATTGTAGTGTCTCAAAAGACTTAATAACTACACACACACACATATTATTTTTCTTATATTTTTCTGTCCATTCTTGAGTATCTATCACTCTTGTAACATAAAACTTACTAATAGAAACCATTTCTAAGTTCTGGATCAAATAAAAAGCCAAAAAACAATACTAATGTAAAGCAAAGCAAATTTTATCGGAAAATGTAACTAATATAGTCATCGCTTCAGCTACGTACGAGCTATATGACAATTCTAAATCTGGATCGTGAGAAAATTAAATAATTCCGGTCACAAAATCATGCCAGCAAAAAGAGAGCAGTATGACTAGCGAATCATAATTTTAATTTTTCACAAATCAACATACATCATAGGCCAAAGAAACCAGATTTGATATTCAACTCCGATCTTTAATTGAAACCCACATTGTAGAAATTAGATACTCATATTCTCTGCTAATAAATGAGCATCTCACAATCTTCAGTAAATTACAATAAGAAAAATCTTATTATAAACTACATACCGACAAGTTAGGAATACCCAGATCCGTAGTTTTAGAAGAATAGCTCAGCCACATTTTCCATTCTTCAAAATGCGATGCGAATAAAAATTAAGGTGAATTGTGAATTTACCATGTCTTCTCAGAGCATTAGCCTCTCAAAACTCTCTACTCCGTAGTAGTGTAGAACTCCTTCGCCGTTTTACAATAAGCAATCAAAGTCTCTTCTTTTCAGCAGTGTGTGTGTGAGAGAGAGATAGAGAGAGTATCACGGTATCTACACGAGTTTTCTTAATTCGTGACTAATGAGTCATGACTCGTGTGTGTGAAAATGATGGTTAGATAGGATAGGGTTAAATTTTGGGGTTAAATGAGAATGCAAGGTTGGTACCTTTTTATATACTAGTATATATTAGTTATGGTGAAAAGTTTATCTAGACAATTTAATTCTAAAATTGGGATAGTTGGACAAGTTATGATGCAGGAGTTATATGGGCAATTTGTATTATATTCTGTACCCTTTATTTATAGTGGGTCCCAGAAAATCAATTTAAAAAAAAGATTCTGAATTCTTTTGAAAAGTTTACTATTTTTTTTACTTTCAACCCTAAAATTATTTAAGGAATATAGAATATTTTGGAAACATACTTTCGTTCCCTCCTCTCTCTCTATCTATAACATTACAAGAACACCCAAAATCTCTCTCTCGTCTATCGGAACGAAAAAAAAAAAACTGGCGTGTGGATTTAATTTCTTTGAATTTGGGTATTCAATGTTTTGTAACTACCCACTCTCTCTCTAAAAGCTAAAATTATTTTGTTCTCCTCTCTCTCTCTAACGATAACAACCAAAAAATAAAAATAAAAATTTGCTCCCTTCACGCCATAGGAGCTCCAATTTTCTCCATCCTCGCGCTTCGTCGTCTCTCAGAGAACTAGGTGGGCAGCCCATTGACGTCGAACGATGGAGGATGCAGGAGAAATTCCGATGGGTACGACGCAGGTTAGAATTTTCATTATGCTTAACGATTTGCTCTTTTCGATTAATGTAAGATAAAAATGCTAGGGATGCTTAAAAGCATGTTTTTTGTGAAATTTTCATGTTATATTTTGAGATCTGGTGTGATGATAGGTTCTTAGATGTTAAGCGATACACTTTGAATGCATAACGAAAGTTTTGTTCATCATAACGAAAGTTTGAATGCATAACGAAAGTTGTATTAATCGTTATGTATTTTGTAATTAATAGTATGTTTTTTTTAACTCATCGTTATGGCTTGATTTAATCAATCGTTATGCTTAATTTTATTAATCGTTATGGCCTGTTTAGTTCAAATCGTTATGGCCTTATTTTTTTTATTAATTAATCGTTATGCATAATTTAATAACTCGTTATGTTGATTTGATATGAAATCGTTATGCCATATTTAATAAATCGTTATGCTTATTTTTGCTCTTTGATAAATCGTTATGCTAATTTTTTGTTAATTAATTGTTATGCTAATTTAATAAATCATTATGCTAATTTGATATGAAATCGTTATGCTAAATTTAATTAATCGTTATGCTTATTTTTTTAGTGATAAATCGTTATGCTAATTTATTTGTTAATTAATCGTTATGCTAATTTAATAAATCGTTATGCTAAGTTGATAAGAAATCGTTATGCCGTTTTTAATAAATCGTTATGCTTATTTGATGAAATCGTTATGGACTTTTTCATTAATCGTTATGTATTTTTTAATTAATCATTAAGCAAATTTAAATAAATCGTTATGGCCTTTTAGTTCAAATCATCATGCCAAATTTAATAAATCGTTATGCTTATTTGATGAAATCGTTATGGACTTTAAACATTAATCGTTATGTATTTTTTAATTAATCGTGAAGCACATTTAAATAAATCGTTATGGCCTTTTAATTCAAATCGTCATGCCAAATTTAATAAATCGCTATGCTTAAACATTAATCGTTATGTATTTTTTAATTAATCGTTAAGCAAATTTAAATAAATCGTTAACCAAATTTTGATAAATCGATATGGCCTTTTACATTTAATTTTAATTAATTAAAAGTAATCATTAACGATAACCGTAGTCCAAATAATACTATTAGTAAAAAATAAAAATAAAAAAAACAATTAATAATAATAATAATAATCTAATAATAATAACAACAACAACAATAATCTAATAATAATAATAATAATAATAATAATAATAATAATAATAATAATAATAATAATAATATTCATCTAATTAATACTATTAGTAAAAAATAAAAACAACAAAAACATATAATATAAATAGTAATACTTTTTTATTAATAATAATAATAATAGTCTAAATAATACTATTACTAAAAAATAAAATAAAAAAACAATTAATATAAATAGTAATAATTTTATAATAATAATAATTATAATTATCGTTATGCTAATGTTTAAACTTTCGTTAATGTTATCGTTATGTAAAATTTAAATTTCTATATTGTTAAAAATCTAATTATCGTTATTGCTAAATTTAAATTTTGATATGATAAAGTTAAAACTTTCGTTATTGGTAAAATTAAATTTTTGTTAATGCTAAATTTTTATTATCGTTATGCTAATGTTTAAACTTACGTTAATGTTATCGTTATGTGAAATTTAAATTTCTTTATTGTTAAAATCTAATTATCGTTATTGCTAAATTTAAATTTTGATATGTTAAAGTTAAAAATTTCGTTATTGGTAAAATTATATTTTCGTTAATGTTAAATTTTTATTTTCGTTATGTTGAAACTTTAATTTTCGTTAATTTTATGGTTATGTTAAATTTAAATTTTCGTTATAGTTAAATGTAAATGTTCGTTATCTTTAAAATTAACTTTCGTTATGTTAAATAGTAATATTAGTCTAATTAATACTATTAGTGAAAAATAAAAATAACAAAAACATCTAATATAAACAATAATACTTTTTTAATAATAATAATAATAATAATAATAATAATAATAATAATATTCGTGTAAGTAATCATAATAGTAAAAAATAAAAATATAAAAAATAATTAATATAAATAATTATACTTTTTTAATTTAAAAAATAAATAATAATAATAATAATAATAATGATGATGATGATGATGATGATGATGATGATGATGATGATGATGATGATGATGATAATAATAATAATAATAATAACAACAACAACAACAACAACAATCGCTAATCTAATAATAACAATAATATTTGCTAATTAATAATATTAGTAAAAAAATAAAAATAGCAAAAATAATTAATATAATTAATAATTTAATAACAATCTAATTTTCTATTGTGAAATTTAGATTGAGTGGATTAGACGCCCCCTCCAGAGGTTCAAGCCGACTGTGAATATGTACGTGAAGATGGAGTTAGTAGACAAGATTAGGGAGGTGTTACAGCATTTCGGTGGTGAGGATACGATCCAGACGTTCAGATCTGGATGCTTAGGACACTTCGTGGACTTTAGGGGGGGTAACATAGCCCGGAAGGCGCTGCATGCATTGATTTGTTGCGAAGTGCGTGTCCAGGATCTTGCACTCGAGGGTAGAGAGTGTTGGTTCCATGTGAGTGGAACGACACTACACTTTGGGCCCTCAGAGTTCGCATTGGTGTCGGGCTTGCGGTTCGGGCCGTCCAGTTTCGATCCGAATGCGGCTCATGTGATTCCGGCCAGTAGCATCTATCACCGACTATTTGAGGGGAAAAAGACAACAATTACACAGATGTATGAGAAGTTCACGGCGAAGCGTCTAGCCAATCACCCTCCAGATTACGTGAATATTGCGAACATCCTGATCGTGTACCGGATGTTATTTTGCCAAGACCCCGGACGTACGATCGATGACTGGGTGTGGGCCCTGGTAGAGGATGCTGATGCGTGGAATTCTTTTCCATGGGAGGTATACACATTTCAGATCCTGATGCACTTTATCAGCATTCTCCCTAGAGCTCGACGGGATATGGGCCCACAGGGGGACGGAGCATATCATTGGTACGGTCCTGTTTGGGTATTTCAGGTAATTAGTTGAAGCTGTCATGAAAAATTTATGTTTTAGTAATTTGATATTATACTTACATGATATTCTACGTTTTTAAACAGACATGGGCCTGTGAAGTTTTTCCCGAGATTGTCCGTCATTTGGGCGTCCCTGGAGGTCAGATGACCACACCTCGCTTATTGAGGTGGTCATTCATAGCCCCGAGCATCGACTTCTCCAGATTTTTTGATAGACAGGTAACCTTTTTTATGTAAATAATTTTAATTATTAAATTGAAGTAATATTGGTTAATGTTAACATGGTGTTCGCTATTGGTGCAGATGGATGTCCAGCCGATGGTGCCATCAGCAGCGGAGCTCCTGACCCCATATATTCAGAGCTTGGACGGAGATAGTTTGTTGGGTGTGAGGTACGTGGTACCTCGAAAGGTCTCCAAGAAGAAGTTGCTGACTGGGGTGGCCCGTCGTGTGGTCCCGGGGACATGCAAGGGGATCTCTGACGTCGTCAACCCAGCACCACAGCGTAGGAGTCCCCGTACTGCATAGCAGCAGGCTCCACAAATGACACACCGTTTGATAGACGAGCCGGATGAGGGATCTGGACCCTCGGAGCAAGGATCGGACCGTAGTGAGAGCCCTCCTCGACCGACAGGCAGTAAGCGCTCGAGGAGGAGCCATGAGGGGAGCCGTGGAGAGCCCGGTCCACGTCCTGGTTGGTTCGATCGTGTTATCCACATCATTGCTGCCTCAGAAGCCCGCATTATGGGTTAGATGGAGAATAATTTCAGCCCGTGGAGAGCCCGGTTCACATCCTCTGGATGACGCCTCAGCACCCCCCCGAGCTCGAGACATTCGAGGACGACCGGCCTGTTTTGTTATCACAGGAGCGCGCACAAGTGGACAACCGTCAGGTGGGACAATCCAATCTTCTGGACTGGGTAAGCCCATGATGACTGAGTCGTACATGCTGGCAATTGTCTCCGTCTTGTAGCATCTATCCACAAACTCATATATGTTTCCACTGGAGAATCTACGTGTGAACACGAATTATAGTTAAAAAAACATGATTACTCACAACAATGATAGTGTTAAAAAATTTAAACAAGCATGTACCTGATCGCTGCTGCAGCGTGGCTACACGGGATCAAATCCAACTCGAACTCACGATAATCCCAGGTCCGATGATGAAGATCGACCATAAAAGACTTCATGCCCACCTCTACTTTCCACAGGTGTGCTAATGTCGTGCATCGAATGGAAAAACATCGTCCTTGCTCGACATTCTTGGATAACTTGTCCACAATGGGCTGTGTCAACACGTGATCCCACGTCTGCGCTACAGCCCGACGCTCAACAAACCACTCATCCACAATTTTCCTAAACGACTCAAGCATTGAGCAAATAGGCAGTCTCCTAGCCCACAGTAGACGGGCATTGAGTGACTCAGCCGCATTAGATGTCATGAATTCGAAATGCCGTATGGGACACTGCGATCGGGACCAATGCTGCGGACCAATATTATAAAGCTTCTCGTATGCTAGTCTGCTCAGCATTTCCAATGCTGACAAGTGCCTCTGGAATACATCTGTCCGATATGCATAGGCGGCTCCTTAAACAACCCAATGACATTAGACCCGCGCTTTGCCATCTTGGTCTGTAGATGATAATAACACAATCCGTGCGTCGCTCTTGGAAAAACAGCCGCGACAGCATTCTTAATGCTCTTATGCTGATTGGAAACGATCAGGAGGTCTTATATCTCGCCTAAAGTGATATGCAATCGATTCAGGAACCAGATCCAAGTGTCATCATTCTCGATCGGACCGATACCAACTGCAATAGGTAACACCTGTTCATTGCCGTCCTTCGTCACAGCAACATACAAAATCTCCTTGTTCTTCCCCTTCAAGTGTGTCCCATCAATCACGACCACTGGTCTTGCACCCGCATGAAAGGCACTGATACACGGTCCGAGTGCTAAAAATGTATACTTCAGCTCATGTACGGTATTCTTCTGAAACTCGTACAGTGTCCCGGGATTGCGCAGCTGTAACGTGTGTAGAAATGCGGGCAATTGCGCATAGGACTTATCAAAGTCCCCATAGATCATCTCAATTGCAATGTTCCTCGAACGCAGAGCGGAACTGTATTCAATCTGAATCCCGTACTCACGTAGAAGCTCGGAGACCATCTCTTTGGGCTTGAGAACAACCCCCTCATCGACCAGTTTACGTGCAAAATACTTTGCAATCACCCGTGCAGGCACCTGTCGTGGGGCAACTCGGCTCATATCTATGTGGCAAGTGTGAGTGCCGTCAAACTTGTAGATTCTCCAAACAACTCCATCCACAACGGCACACAGCTTGAACGGGCACTCCCTGCCATGCTTGCACATATAGACCAGCCGTGTCTTGTTCGATCGATACACAGCATACTCCACTCGATTCTGCATGTGATACAGTCCCACGGCCAGGGCCAAATCATCCTTGGTGCGGAAAATTGCACCCTTCTGAAGTTCATCCGTATTGGCTGCTGGCGGCTCGTCCCAACTCAGTGGGCCTGCAACGTCAATATTCGCAAGTGGAACAAGCCAATTGCTCCCACCCCTCTCAGATACATCCTCAGCCATAGTGTTCGACGATGATGCTCCTCCGGTCATGCCTATCAATCGTTCCGTACCCCCTGTAGAACAAATCCATCCCGTGAACTCTGTGAACACTGATTCGAGCAAGTCCGTTCTCACATTCTCCTCCGCTTCTTCATCAGTAGTAGGAATTTCTTCTTCTTCTTCCTCTGGAGCCTCATAGTGCTGCATATCATCACGAACCTCCTCTCTGACCGGTTCTCTATGTTCGGGCACAGTGTCAGGGATGACCCTTGAGCTGCTGCGTCCTCTCTGAACAACATACACAATCATTTCTTGACTCTGCTCGTGGAGCAAGTCAAGCAAATCAGTATCATCTTTCAGTCTTGTCTTCATCTGTCTCCCGCTATTGGTGCTCGACATCCATGATAACTGGTACTCGACAGAGATGGGATCGGTCTCTAGTAACTCATGTATCTCTCTCATCAGTGTCCTAAAACAGATATCATCAGATGACATGATGATCAGCTCCTCCACACCATCTACATATTGAGCTCTCTCCCAACGGCCACTATGTCGTACAATTATACGACGTCTAACCATCTGTGATAACAAAAAATTCAATTTAATTTAAGCATAACGAAATATTTAATTTCATTTAATGAAATATTTAATTTAAGCATAACGAAATATTTAATTTAACGAAATATTTTGAGCATAACGAAATATTTAATTTAAGCATAACGAAAAAAATCATAACGAAATATTTAATTTAAGCATAACAAAATATTTAATATAACTTTCGTTTTGAGCATAACGAAATATTTAATTTAAGCATAACGAAAAAATTCATAACGAAATATTTTGAGCATAACGAAATATTTAATATAACTTTCGTTTTGAGCATAACGAAATATTTAAATTAAGCATAACGAAAAAATTCATAACGAAATATTTTGCGCATAACGAAATATTTAATTTAATTTAAGCATAACGAAAAAATTCATAATAACGAAAATTTAATTTGAGCATAACGAAATATTTATTTTTCACATAATGACTCATAACCTTAAACTATAACGAAAATCTTTTTATCAATAACGAAAGTTTATTTTAAACATAACGATAAATTTAAATTCAACTATAACGAAAATTCAAATTTAAAGATAACGAAAATTTATTTTCACGTAACGATATTTCAATTTTAAGCATAACGGATAATATCATTTTCACTATAACGAAAATTTAATTTGAGCATAACGAAATATACAATTTTAAACATAACGATAATTTTCATTTAACACAACGATAATTAATTTTAATTATCATGAAAGTTTTATTCTATATTGTAACGAATAGTCAAATTCAACTATAACGAAAATTTAGTTTTTAACATACCAAAATTGAAATTTAACAATAACGAACATTTAGATTTAACATAACGATGTTTAAATTAAAACCTAGAATAATTTTCTAACAAAACTTGAAACATACCTTTCAATTTTGGAGAATTTTTCCGCGAAATTTCACCGATGATGATGTTTTGTTGATGACGATGATCTTCTTGCTTGCACGATCAAACATTCATTTTTTTATGTGAATTCAGAGATTTTCTTCACCAAACTCTCGAACTATTTCTTCTATTTGGGTGTGGGTTGAATTGATGCATCGGTGTAGTGTAAATATAGGTGAATGGCACCAACCTCTCTTACACAAAATTAAATGCATTAAATTTCATTTAATTTGGGCCAACTAATACCTACCTATGCAAATACAAATATTTATGCATTTTACCTATCTCATGTTGACCACACAGAAATGACAGAATAATGCATTGATGCATAACGTTATAAATGTTTCGTCATAAGTTTTCGTTATATATTTATAAATTTTCGTTATATGTTTTTATACATGTATCGTTTAATATTTTCGTTATACATAAAATCCTATATAATGAACTATCGTTTAATGTTTTCGTTAATATTAATTTCGTTATTATTATTATTATTATTATTATTATACTTTCGTTATTATCAATAAATAATGATATATTACTTTCGTTATTTCGTTATTCTCATTATTATTACTTTCGTTATTCTTATTATCATTATTTCGTTATTCTTATTATTATTACTTTCGTTATTATCAAGATATAATTGGCTATTGTTATTATTATTAGTTATTACTTTCGTTATTATTACTTTTCTTATTATTATTATTATTATTATTATTATTATTATTATTATTATTATTATTATTATTATTATTATTATTATTATCATTACTATTAATTTCGTTATTATCATTACTATTAATTTCGTTATCCTTATCGTTATTCATTATTATTAATTTTAAAAATAAATTGTCTACAAAAAACTGGTAGGGATCGATCATGTATTTATTTTTATATGTTAGGGTTTGTATATGTTAGGGTTTTTAAACTTTAGGGTTATAGGGTGCATTTAATGTTTAGTTCTGAAAAAAATGTAAAAAGTACATTTCCCCAATCATTGGGTGTGGGGACAAGTGTGTCATAACTCCAAATTGCCCATGAAACTACTACACCCTTATATGTTGCCTTTTTTTCCCTTTTTTACTTTTTTTGTCTATATTTATAGATTTACACTATTAGTTATATATATATTTTGAATTTGCAGCTGCCATTTTATCTAGAGTTCTAGACGTTCTAGAAAAATCTCATTATTAAAAAAAATATTGTAGTTTCGATACTTTAATTGTAATTATTTTTATCTTCTAAGTCCAACATTTCAATTAATTTAGTTCGATTAGCCAACAAAATATTAAGCAAAAAATACACATAACTCCTATGTGTTTTTTCAAAATTAGGAAAGAAAAATAAAAAAATTGTTATTTAATAAATAGTCTAGGGGGTGTATTGGATAGAGAGTCTGTAGGATTTTTTTGGACTTTTAAAATATGGGTGTATTCAATCCAGACTTTTAAAAGTCTTAAAAAATCTAGAGGTATTCAACACAAATTTTAAAATGTCTTAAAAAATCCAGATGTATTCAAAACTTCATAGATTTTAAAATGTTGGTGATTCTATTAGATTTCACCTCAAAATTGCCTAAAAAATACAAATGATCAAATCCGACCTTTACCCATGAGATTTTAATAGATTCCGTAAACCTCAGCGCCGAGTGTGACCCAACAGCCGCTGAGTCATTTAGCATCGAACACCCCAGCGCGCGGTGTACTCCAGCGGTTGCTGGGAACAAAATATTTAAGCATCTCAGCCCAGCTGAGGTCCAGCGGCAGCTAGATATGAAATTAACACTAATCTCGCTGGATATGCCAATAGAGAGAGTTTACATTCCAGTAGGATATTTAAGATGTAGTTTACGTTCTAGCAGGATAACTACCAATCGATCACACTTCAAGTACTAAATGGAATAACAAGATTTCAACCATAAATCTAGAGAAAGATGGCAAACGCCAATTCATTTCAAGAATTTTATATTAGTTGCAATCTGTCTGCGAAATAAGCATAAAGGCGTGGTAAAGTAAGAAAGCATAGTTATGAATATAATAGCCACACACAGATTTGCAGATTATCATCAACTTACCATCATTCATCAAAGCAATAAAAGTTACACCCAAATTGTGCGCCATTATATGCTTACACTTCCTCGTCCCGTATCGCTCCACCCTCACATACCCCCTCTGTAATCCCAAGCAAACTAGCACCGCCGTCCCCATTTGAGAAATCTCACATAGCCCCTGCAGATTTTCCAATGTCTCAATCTGGTGTATCAATTTCAAGTCGGATAAATTATACACGTATATCTTCTGAAGCATCACGACGACAATACGGTTTGTCCGGAAGCGGACAACCTTCATCTCCGACCGGAACAACAGCTCCCCAATGCAGCGGTTGAGATGATCGTCCCAAATCATGACCTTCTTGGGGGAAGATTTAGGGGTGACGACTAATGCGAGGATGTTACAGCGGAAAAGCATCTGAATGACGCTAATGCCGCCGACGCCGGAGAAGTTGCATCGGATGAATTCGCCATAAGAGTTGACGGTGAACAAGATAAAGCCGCCGGGGGTGGCCACGGAAAAGGAGTTGAGTGTGACCTTTGCCCATGAGATTTTAATGGATTCGTAAACCTCAGCGCCGGGTGTGACCCAACGGTCGCTGATGATGAGACCATGACAAGCATCAAATCGATCCCTCCAAAGCTGCCATTAAAGGATTCGAAGATTGTCATATTGTTCAAAATTAAAGATTGGAGATCAAAGTTTGAAGAAGACAAGTGCATGAAGAGGAGAAAAGGACTTGTGCATTCTCTACAAGTCAATGTGAGGCAGCCCCATTGGTGTCAATTAATTGAAGCCCAAGTCGACGTGAATTACATGAAGAATTTCGGTCCATTTAATTTAATTAAAGGGTTGAATTTTATTTAGACTATAATATTAATTTAATTATTTTAGACTATAATTTTGGATCTGATTTTATTTAATTTTTATGTTAATTTTCGTTCATAGTTGAATAGGTTTGACTAGAATTGTATTTAAGGCAATTTCCTACTTTGAATAGAATTCTAGTTTAACCAATTTCCTAGCATAGTTAGGAGACCTTTTTGGATCAGATTTTTAGGCATTTTATGCTTAAATTTTTGTCCCCCTTAAGGCTTATAAATAGGGGAATCATGTCACATTGATATTTTAGACATTATTGATTAAATTTGCCTTTGCATGCAATTGTGTCTCAAATATCTAAAGCTTTTGTTTGTTTTCTTCAAAAATATTCATTCTTGAAGCCTAACAATTTTAAGTCTTATATCAAGGGAACGTTCTAATTCACACGAGGAATTAGGGTGAACTCGCTACCGATGAGTAACTTTGAGATTCATTTTCATCGTACAAGATACGTCGGGGATTAATCGGGTTGCAAATCATAACACCATCATGGACCATCATCATCAAACGACGTCTTCCACCTGCCATCAACATTCGTATCATCCTCTCGACACCACGGTCTGATCGTGTGTTGATCAATACAAGTTCGAGTCCAATTCGACAATTTTCATTCAAACCGTAAGTTCATCTAAATCCTAACATATCCTACCTACTCCTAGCCTTTCTTCACCATCACACACGTCCCAAATACCCTCCTTTTCCAGCCATAAAAATCATCCTAAACCAGCCCTTGTCGATTGGATTTTGTGTATTATTTTTGTGTCATCGTCTAGGTATCATATTTAGGTCTAGATTTGTTTGATCATTGTTTTCGAGTTTCCATTGGTTTAATTCAGTTTATTTCATTATTTGAGTCTTTAGTATATGATTGAATCCTTCCATAGTTGACGTGTTCGATCTAGAAGTCTTCCGCGCATCTTTTGTATCCTGTACAATTTGTCCGGGTTACATCATAAATTTGGCATCAGAGCCACGTGAGCTCTGCTGGTCGTAGTTCAATCCTACGTGTCAATTTATTACTTGCATGTCAGTCGACGTGTCAATCAAGTTGTAATAGTTAGTGTTCATTGAAAAAAAAATCGGTTAAAAAAAAAAGAAAACTGAAAATTCAAAAAAAAAGAACGATAAAAAAGAGACGTTAAAAAAAAAGAGAAAATCCGATAAAAAAAATAAAAAAAATCCATTTGATTCTTGATTTACCTCTTGAGTTCTATTTTATTTTTGGTACTTTCCTTTTAAGTACTAGTTTATAGTTGGTAGTTACCTTTTGAGTCTTATTTTATTTTTGAAACTTTCCTTCTAGTATAATTCCTTAGTTGGTAATTTCCTTTTGAGTTGTAATTTATTTTTGGATCTTTCCATCTAGAGTCTAGTATAATTAAGGTATTTAGATTGTGTCACACTAGTGGTACACTGTAACAGCCCGGTCCCGAGATAGGGATTAACAGGTGGGGACGGGGTGTTATTATGAAATTTAGCGAATAAAACGGAAGGTTAATAAGTTGGTTTTACTATTAGAATATGCTTTTGGAGTTTAGACGGGGATACTCGGGTTCACTTCTGCTAGATGGTAATTCAAACAGGTAAACAGATACCATCCAACATAGACGATGACGGTTAATGATACATATAAGCCCTTTATATAAATGAAAGGAGTTGTACTCGGGTAGAAGAGATAGAAATTAGTAAACATCTTACAAAATAGATATGTCTGGGGAGATTATTCATAGATTCTTGCTAATCATAATAGGACTTAGAACAGAATTGGAACGAGTGTATCAGAGTAGCAGATCACATAGTGGGATTTCAAAGAAACATTAGATAATAACAAAACAGTCTTGGCAGCCAACCCACATTCACAGCCACCAGCATCCTCAGCATCTCAACCTGAAAACATTTGAAAAGAGGGGGCATAAACACTAATGTACTCAGTGGGTTTTAGCGAAAATGCTTTAATAAATTCAAGATATCCAACAATTACAGACGGTATACGGAGAGCAAAACGCAAAAGCCCTCTCCGTATCCGTAAAACCTTTTCTTTTCTTTTGGGCCCAACTTGGCTCAAACCTGTCGTCAACTGTACTCTTAGGCATGCCATAGGATGGTGGAGGGATTACCTCAAATATACGAACGAGTTTGCGTGGGGAAAAACCCAGCAGTGACTCCCTTAATGATTCTGAGCTCACATCCTGCTTAAGTGAAAAGCTAAGTTCATTCCCTCCCTATTCTTGCTAGCAATACCAAGCTTAGAACTATGTCTAATGCTAATACCTTATTACTGCATGATCTCGGCCTACAAAGGGGGGGTAAAGCTACCCTAACAAGGCAAATCCTTAATCCTTAACTATACGAGCTTTAACAAAGCATAAACATTCAAATACGAGGAAATGAACGCGGATAAACATTGATTGCAAATAAAGCAATTCTAAACACCTCATGCTAGCATAAATGTAAATAAACAATTCTAGCATATCTAATCATACTTGAGTGCTCACTTAACTTATACTATCTTCCTTTACTTTATCTAGCTCAAATAACAATTCAACATAATCATGCATATAACTTCTCTTATTCATTTCCTTTCCTTGTACAAAGATCAATCAGGCTGAGCAAAAATACTTTATTGGATATCTCATTTTGTCCGAACATGCTTCTAGAGCTTATTAGCTCAAACTTTAGATGAGTATAGATTTACCCACCTTGATTACGGGACGGAAGATAAGGCAACGAGCTGGTGATCTTCCTGAGTATTTCTCCGAGGCTCGATTCCTCCTACAAGAGTCAATTCGTCGACTTAGAAGCCTTCTTCGAAGATTTCTAATAACATGATATTAAATAACACCCAAATAGCATTCCCTTAGCTAGGACTTAACATGGATAGCACGACTTTGACTTAATAAGGGTCCGAAAAGGATTTATTTTATTTATGGAATTTCTCGACTTGATTTCTAAATTTTTAGACGGAAAAGAACTTGAATGATTTTCTCGAAATAAATCGGAGAAACTTGAAAATCTTTTTAATTTAAACTTGAGAATTACTCGGAGAAACATGACTTGAAGAAGAACTCGAAAATTTGGAAGGACGAGCGTCGGACAACACGGGGGGGGAAGCTTCGCGCGCCGGCGGCACCCCGCGCGCCCGCGCAGCCCCGCACCCACGCAACCTCCGTGCCCGCGGGGTCCTGGGCTGAGGGAGGCGTCGCGCAGTCGCGAGACCTGCTTTCTCTCTCTTCCTGGGCGATCTTCAACTAGGTTCTTCGTGTTCGTTGATTCTTTCAACGAACACGAAGAACACGAAGAACGCTATACCCGAAATTTCTCAAAAACAACGTGCTTGAATTTATCATGCAACAACATGCTTTAACTTAAAAATAATTTTGGCATTATAACGGCATAAACACGATAATCCTCCGAAATAGTTAAATATGGCTTGAACGGATTTTTAACGGAATAACGAGGTTAATCTTCTTAGAATAACAATAACGGAATTTAGAATGAGAAATATAACGCACAGGTTATTATCTTGGAATTTCAACAAAAATCGAAATGTAACTCTAGACGAGAAATAATGAAGAACGCGAAGAACGGAAAGTAAATGCGGAAATTTAAAGACGAAAAAGAAATGGAATTGAGACCGACGAATGCAAATGGACGGGGTCAGGTGCGTCGAAGGAATGTGGTTAGCTCGGCGTCTCGTCGAGTCGCAACGGCGGCAGAGCCGCTTGCTACGATTTCAACGGCGCCCCTAGCACATTCCCTCACTGCATCCCTTCCACGCCACTCCGCTCGTCGTCTTGAAGAACACTCACGAAGAACGCTTTTTATTTCGACAGAACCTTTTCGGCTTTCAAAGCTTTTCACCTCTCGATTTAGAAGTGAAGGGAAAGAGTAAAATGAGCAAGAAAAGCTAAAGGGGTGGTCCCCTATATATAGGAAAAGCTTTGGCTTCCCTTGGAAGCCATTGCTGTGCGGGAATACTGCAAAAGTTGCTCCGGGTTCGGTTAAAAGCTGCTTTATTCGATGTCGAGGTCCAAATGACTTCAGACACAAAATCTAAAAATACTGAGAGACTCGTTGGCTCGAATACTAGTGAACCAACTTGATTCGTGAAGAAGACGGGGTCGTCTGAAAAGAGACGAGCAAAGATTCCCTTTTTGGAATTACTTTTTACTATTCACTCAGACTGACAGATTCGGCTCCCGAGCGTTCGATTGACCTCAGAATGGCAATCCGTGAATGCCAACAGAATCCTTGAGTCGTTTTCCATAAGTGGGGCCTGACAGAACTGAACTTGAATAAATGAGGAGGATTTCGTAAATTTCTTAAAACACGAACGCATGCAAAAGTTACTATTCATTCTTCTTTTAAATGTGTTTTTCATCACCGGGAACTCAAATGACTTCAGAATTAAAATCCGAAAACACCGGCATACTCCTTGAGTTAAAACCTTTCTAACGAGACCACGGATGGTCATAAAATAGTTAAAATCACATTTTTCTCGAAAAGACGATCTTCACGAAAACTGACTCCAAAAGTCGTGACTGACATCCAACCTTAACTAACCTTAATTAAATTCCTTCTTTAATTAATTAATTATTATTAACAATTCTCTAAACCTTATTCGGAAATCTGGGGTATTACATCCTACCCCCCTTAAAGAAAATTTCGTCCCGAAATTTACTAACCATGATAAGCGATATCAGGGTACTTCTTGAGCAGCTCGGATTCAAGCTCCCAAGTTGCTTCCTCTGAACCGTGGTGGTTCCAGATTACTTTCACCAGGTCGATCTCCTTATTTCTCAGCTTCTGAATTTTTCGATCCACGATGGCTTGAGGCTTTTCTTCATAGGCTACGTCCTCATTCAGGACTATCTCTTCCTTGCTAATCACGTGTTTTGGATCAAACACGTACTTTCATAATATTGAGACATGAAAAACGTCATGCACGTTACTCAGGTTGGGTGGTAAGGCCAACCTGTAGGCTACTTCATTCACCTTTTCTAAGATCTCAAAAGGTCCGATAAATCTGGGCCTTAATTTGCTCCGTTTGCCGAAACGAATTATCCCTTTTGATGGAGACACCTTCAAAAACACTTTATTTCCAACGTCGAAGCTGAGATTCGTCCTCCTCTCATCTGCATAAGCCTTCTGTCTATCCTGAGCTTCCTTGATGCGCTGACGAATGAGCTCAATTTTCTGGATGGCTTCTTGGACCATTTCGGGTCCAAGTATCCTTTTCTCTCCAACCTCGTCCCAATATAGGGGCGATCTACACTTCTTTCCATAAAGGGCTTCATAAGGGGCCATGCTGATCGATGTCTGGTAGCTGTTGTTATAGACAAATTCTACCAAAGGCAGTAACTCCTCCCAATTGCCTTCTTGATCGATGACGACTCCTCTAAGCATGTCTTCTAGAATCTGGATGGTCCTTTCAGATTGGCCATCCGTTTGAGGATGGAACGCTGTGCTAAAGTTGAGCTTTGATCCCATTGCATCTTGTAGGCTCCTCCAGAATCTTGATGTAAATCTTGAATCACGGTCTGATGTAATCGAGACCGGCACTCCGTGCAAACGCACAACTTCCTTAACATACAACTGGGCTAGTTGATCTAGCCCGTCCGTCATCCTAATAGCAACAAAATGTGCCGATTTAGATAATCGATCGACGATTACCCAAATAGCGGTATTTCCCCGCTTGGACCTTGGCAAACCTACGACAAAGTCCATGTTGATATGATCCCACTTCCATTCAGGAATTTCTAGGGGTTGAAGCAAACCAGAAGGTTTTTGATGCAAAGCTTTCACTTGTTGACAACTCAGACACCTTTCCACGAAGGCGGCTATTTCCCTTTTCATGTTATTCCACCAGAAGTTCCTCTTGAGGTCTTGGTATATCTTGGTGCTTTCGGGATGTGCTGTATATGGCGTGTCGTGTGCTTCGCACATGATTTCCTTCTTTAGTTCTCCTTTGCTAGGCACACAAAGCCTTTCTTTGAATAAGAGCGCGTTGTCGGCGGCTTCCGCGAAATCTTGTGAGTTATCAGTTCGTGCTTCTAGCCTTTTCTTTTCGAGAAACTCGTCTCCTCTCTGAGCTTCAATTATCCTCTGCCTTAGGTCGGGCTGAACGACTATCGCGGCAATTTGAGCTTGAATGGTCTCGGGTGGTGTTAGCACCTCGATTCTTAACTTCTCGAACTCCTTGCGAAGATCTTCCTGGACTAAAATGAATTCTAACTCCGCCTTCTCTTTCCTACTTAGAGCATCTGCTACCACATTTGCTTTACCTGGGTGGTAGTGAATCGTACAGTCATAATCTTTTACGAGTTCTAGCCATCTTCTTTGTCTCATGTTAAGATCTTTTTGCTCGAAGAAATACTTCAAGCTCTTGTGATCTGAGAAGATCTCACACTTAGCTCCGTAGAGATAGTGCCTCCAGATCTTCAGCGCATGAACGACCGCTGCTAGTTCCAAGTCATGCGTCAGGTAGTTTTGTTCGTGATTCTTAAGCTGTCTAGAAGCATAAGCAATCACCTTTCCTTTCTGCATTAGTACGCATCCTAATCCTTTACTCGATGCGTCTGCGTAAACCACGAAATCTTCATTCCCTTCCGGAATGGCTAATACGGGGGCTGTGGTTAGCATCTTCTTCAAAGTTTGAAAACTTTCCTCACATTCAGGCGTCCATTTGAACTTGGAGTCCTTCTGTAGCAATCGCGTCATAGGCTTGGATATAGTCGAGAATCCTTCAATGAATCTGCGATAGTATCCGGCGAGTCCTAGAAAACTTCTTATCTCGTTCACGCTTCTTGGAGACTTCCAGTTGCTTACGGCTTCAATCTTGGCTGGATCTACCTTGATTCCTTCTACCGAGACTATATGACCTAGAAACGTCCCTTCTTTGAGCCAAAACTCACATTTGCTGAACTTAGCATAAAACTTTTCTCTTCTTAAGGTTTCCAGCACCACTCTCAGGTGCTCTTGATGTTCTTCTTCATCCTTGGAATAGATGAGAATATCATCTATGAAAACTAGAACAAACTTATCAAGGTACGGGTGAAAAACCCGATTAATTAAATCCATGAACACTGCTGGGGCGTTGGTTAATCCGAATGGCATTACCACAAACTCGTAGTGCCCATAGCGAGTTCTAAAAGCGGTCTTAGGGATATCCTCCTTTCGGATCTTCAACTGATGGTACCCAGATCTTAAGTCTATCTTGGAGAAGACACTTGCTCCCTTGAGTTGATCAAAGAGATCGTCTATTCTTGGGAGAGGGTATCGATTCTTGATGGTTAGCTTATTGAGCTCTCTATAGTCGATGCACATCCTTAATGTGCCATCCTTTTTCTTTACGAATAAGATTGGAGCTCCCCAAGGCGACACACTAGGTTGGATAAAACTTAGGTCTAGTAACTCTTGCAGTTGAACTTTAAGTTCTTGCAACTCCTTAGGCGCCATTCTGTAAGGGGCTTTTGAAACTGGGACGGCTCCTGGTTCCAACTTGATAGCGAACTTCACTTGCCTGTCTGGAGGTAGTCCTGGCAGCTCCTTTGAAAATACGTCGGGGTATTCCCTTACGACTGGAACGTCTTCGATGGAAAGCTCTCCTTCCTCCTTCCTTATTAGGTTAACTAAAAATGCTTGGCAGTTGCCCTTCCTTATCATCTTGGTGGCCTTCAAGGCGGATATCACTGGGATTTTGGTTCCTAGCCTTGATCCATAGATTTGCACCTCGGGTTTCCCGGGTGGTCGAAACGTTAACTCCCTCTCAGGGCAGCTTATGGAGGCATTAGCTGAGGCTAACCAATCCATTCCTAGGATTATATCGAAGTCCTGAATCTTTATCACATAAAGATTTGACTTAAAGTTTTCCCCTTCTATGTTCAATTCTAGGTTAGAGCAGACCTTCCTAGACATCATTTTCTTTCCAGAGGGAATACTTATTTCAAGAGCATTCTCGGCATTCTCGGGTTTAATCTTCAGTTTCTTACAAATAGACTCAGCTATAAACGAATGCGATGCTCCTGTGTCAAAGAGAGCTAAAACTGGCGTCTCGAGGAGGGTAATCATACCTGCTAGATTACCTGGGGCCTTAGCAGCTTGCTGCTGATTGAGAACATAAGTACGAGCTGGCTGAGGCGGCCTCTGTCCTTGGTTGGACCTTTTATCTCTTCCTTGGCTTGGTCTCGGGTTCATTCCCTGCCTTTGACCCTGAGGTCCTCCTTGCTGCAGTCTTGGCTGGTTTCCAAGGAGTTGCTGAAGTGGTTGCGGGTACATGGGTTGCTGTGGTGTTTGGGACCGTTGGTTGTTTCCTTTAGGACACTCTCTCTTGAAGTGCCCCTCCTCACCACAGTTGTAGCACCCAGTTAGATTTGCTCAACAGATTCCAGGATGCATTCTTCCGCACTTTTGACACGGCCTAAAACTAGGGGCGTTGCCAGGCTGACTTCGAGGCACCCCTGACTCTCGGCTTCGCCAGTGGGGTTTCTTCCTTCTGTCATCCCTTCTTCCTCCTTCCCACTTCCTTTTTCCTTTTGGATCATTAGATGACTGAGAGGGTTGAATCTTCTGAGGAAGGACGGCCTCTATGCTCAATGCTTTGGCTAAGGTTCGGGCATAAGACATGTCTTCTTGCCCAGCAAGGGCTATGCCAATCTCGAACCTAAGTCCTTTCTTGAACTTGCGTGCTTTCTTCCCATCTGTGTCCACTAGATGTGGAGCGTGCCTTGACAACTGGTTGAATTCTCTATTGTATTCTGACACTGTCTTGTTTCCTTGCTTTAGGTTCCAGAACTCCATCTCTTTTGCCTCTCGGTAACAATCCGAGATATACTTCTGATATAATTCATGCTTGAAATCTTCCCAACTATAGTCTTCCCATTGATCCGGGGTTATGGTCATTCGAACGGACTCCCACCAGTAGTCCGCATCCTCCGTTAACATGAAAAGAGCGCAACTTAGTTTCTCTCCTTCAGAGCAAGCTATGAAATCAAAGATTCATTCTAAGGAGCGAACCCATTTTTCGGCATCCTTTTGATCTCCTAAACCATTAAACGATGGAGGGTTGTGTTTGAGAAACACACTTTCGGCTCTTGGAACGAGGTTTGGGGCTTGCTCAGGTTCGTTCTCGTCCTCATTCTCGGCTTGACGTCTTCGAGGCGGCATTCTAAAGAACTAAATATTAGCGAGGCTTGATTAAATTTACACAAAGCAGGAATGCCTTTGATAAGGTCTTTTAACAAGATGAAAATTTAGACGTCATTCAAGCATGATGGGAAAATTGCCTCATTTTAGAGGACTTTGGCATCGATATAATAAATTATGGGTTACAACCGAAATAGGGCAGTCTCTTGGAAAATTCACTGCCACTATTGGGTTTAGAAATCTTAAAGCATTTAATACATATTAGAGTCTTGGTCAGAACGGATATTAGATTACAGACAAACAGATGGATTAGATATCTAGGTGTTCTAATAGCAACACCTCCTACACCTCCTTCCCATGCTTAATCATGAGTCGGGCCCTTACCCTTTTCCTTACATGGCGATCCTACTTCCTCTTCGCCTTTTTCTGGGTCCTCGTCTTCTTTTTCTTTGTCTCCAATATCAACTGTTTCCGGGACGGTGAACTTGAATGTCCTCATGCGAACACTCCCTTCGGGATACTGATGGGGCATACACTGTCCCAGACCCTGAGAAGCGGACACAGGGGTCCACTGGTTCACTTGAGGAGTGCAGGAGAATAGGGACTCGGTGTGGTTCACGATTCGGACATTTGAGGGTCCTGTTCCTGTGGTTCCTTCGTCGTGAGGACGTGGCACTTGAAATCCAGGGGGACTGTTGAGGGTCGTCCTTTGCAGTTCTAGCTCTACCACGAGAGAGAGGTTTTGCTCATCCGCTTGCTGCTCGGCTAGGGCGTGCACGTGGCCATACTCCGATACCCAACGAGCCATTAAGGCTGACGAGAATTCCGTCAGATTTCCGATTTTAGCGTACGTCTCGGGATCGCGGGTGATCGTGCATTGCAGGATACGGTACATTGTAGGCCTCCAAGCAGGTGGCGCATGCTCACACGCGGATGCATGTTTCCAAGTCGGATACACTTCCGGGCTCCCCTCCGTAGCCATTTGCCCAAGCCCACCTTTCGAGGTATCTCGCCATGTAGGACAGCAATTGTTCGTTACCATTCCAAGTTTTTCTTCTGAATCTCTCAACTCTCTCTTGCACGGGGTGAAAAAGAGGCACACTCTTCCTAGCTGTCGAACGACGCTTAACCATCTAGAAGAGAATAACTTAATTAGTCTAGATTATAAAAGGGAGACCTAAGGTCCTCCTAATGTCTGGATTAATCTTGCATGCTTAATTTTCTTTTTATGAAGCAGTTGACAACTTTTATAAAAAATTTGGTGCCCAAAGTTCTTTAAACATACGTTGTTTACCTTTTTCTTTTGAGTTTAAAATTTTGAGAAATGATTTTAAGCCATTTTGGGATCGAGAAATCTTTTCACAACTTTCCATCTGGGAAATCATCTTACCCGAACACCTTTTACTTGGAATTTCATTCTCACGGTTTTTCTCTTGTCCATAAAACAGGTATGCTTGCTCAAATCTTTTCCCTTCCTGTATTCCAAAATCATAAATCCAACATCCAAAATTTCTATACTATCATACCTTGATTTTTGGTTGAGAATACGAGGGTGATGGCGAGCTGTGGGTTGTTGCTTTAACTTATCAGATAACAACTTATACTCACATAGACTTATTAACTTATTTCAAACCAAGAGACAGGTCTGCAGAGTTGCAAACCTACTCTGATACCAACTGTAACAGCCCGGTCCCGAGATAGGGATTAACAAGTGGGGACGGGGTGTTATTATGAGATTTAGTGAATAAAACGGAAAGTTAATAAGTTGGTTTTACCATTGGAATATGCTTTTGGAGTTTAGACGGGGATACTTGGGTTCACTTCTGCTAGATGGTAATTCAAACAGGTAAACAGATACCATCCAACATAGACAATGACGGTTAATGATACATGTAAGCCCTTTATATAAATGAAAGGAGTTGTACTCGGGTAGAAGAGATAGAAATTAGTAAACATCTTACAAAATAGATATGTCTGGGGAGATTATTCATAGATTCTTGCTAATCATAATAGGACTTAGAACAGAATTGGAACGAGTGTATCAGAGTAGCAGATCACATAGTGGGATTTCAAAGAAACATTAGATAATAACAAAACAGTCTTGGCAGCCAACCCACATTCACAGCCACCAGCATCCTCAGCATCTCAACCTGAAAACATTTGAAAAGAGGGGGCATGAGCACTAATGTACTCAGTGGGTTTTAGCGAAAATGCTTTAATAAATTCAAGATATCCAACAATTACAGACGGTATACGGAGAGCAAAACGCAAAAGCCCTCTCCGTATCCGTAAAACCTTTTCTTTTCTTTTGGGCCCAACTTGGCTCAAACCTGTCGTCAACTGTACTCTTAGGCATGCCATAGGATGGTGGAGGGATTACCTCAAATATACGAACGAGTTTGCGTGGGGAAAAACCCAGCAGTGACTCCCTTAATGATTCTGAGCTCACATCCTGCTTAAGTGAAAAGCTAAGTTCCTTCCCTCCCTATTCTTGCTAGCAATACCAAGCTTAGAACTATGTCTAATGCTAATACCTTATTACTGCATGATCTCGGCCTACAAAGGGGGGGGTAAAGCTACCCTAACAAGGCAAATCCTTAATCCTTAACTATACGAGCTTTAACAAAGCATAAACATTCAAATACGAGGAAATGAACGCGGATAAACTTTGATTGCAAATAAAGTAATTCTAAACACCTCATGCTAGCATAAATTTTAAATAAACAATTCTAGTATATCTAAACATACTTGAGTGCTCACTTAACTTATACTATCTTCCTTTACTTTATTTAGCTCAAATAACAATTCAACATAATCATGCATATAACTTCTCTTATTCATTTCCTTTCCTTGTACAGAGATCAATCAGGCTGAGCAAAAATACTTTATTAGATATCTCATTTTGCCCTAACATGCTTCTAGAGCTTATTAGCTCAAACTTTAGATGAGTATAGATTTACCCACCTTGATTACGGGATGGAAGATGAGGCAGCGAGCTGGTGATCTTCCTGAGTATTCCTCCGAGGCTCGATTCCTCCTACAAGAGTCGATTCGTCGACTTAGAAGCCTTCTTCGAAGATTTCTAATAACATGATATTAAATAACACCCAACTAGCATTCCCTTAGCTAGGACTTAACATGGATAGCACGACTTTGACTTAATAAGGGTCCGAAAAGGATTTATTTTATTTATGGAATTTCTCGACTTGATTTCTAAATTTTTAGACGGAAAAGAACTTGAATGATTTTCTCGAAATAAATCGGAGAAACTTGAAAATCTTTTTAATTTAAACTTGAGAATTACTCGGAGAAACATGACTCGAAGAAGAACTCGAAAATTTGGAAGGACGAGCGTCGGATAACACGGGGGGGGGGGGGGGGGGGGGGGAAGCGTCGCGCGCCGGCGGCACCCCGCGCAGCCCCGCGCCCGCGCAACCTCCGCGCCCGCGGGGTGCTGGGCCGAGAGAGGCGTCGCGCAATCGCGCACCCTCTGCGGTCGCGGGACCTGCTTTCTCTCTCTTCTTGGGCAATCTTCAACTGGGTTCTTCGTGTTCGTTGATTCTTTCGACGAACACGAAGAACGCTATACCCGAAATTTCTCAAAAACAACGTGCTTGAATTTATCATGCAACAACATGCTTTAACTTAAAAAGAATTTTGGCATTATAACGGCATAAACACGATAATCCTCCAAAATAGTTAAATATGGCTTGAACGGATTTTTAACGGAATAACGAGGTTAATCTTCTTAGAATAACAATAACGGAATTTAGAATGAGAAATATAACGCACAGGTTATTATCTTGGAATTTCAACAAAAATCGAAATGTAACTCTAGACGAGAAATAATGAAGAACGCGAAGAACGAAAAGTAAATGCGGAAATTTAAAGACGAAAAAGAAATGGAATTGAGACCGACGAATGCAAATGGATGGGGTCAGGTGCGTCGAAGGAATGTGGTTAGCTCGGCGTCTCGTCGAGTCGCAACGGCGGCAGAGCCGCCTGCTACGATTTCAACGGCGCCCCTAGCACATTCCCTCACCGCATCCCTTCCACGCCACTCCGCTCGTTGTCTTGAAGAACACTCACGAAGAACGCTTTTTATTTCGACAGAACCTTTTCGGCTTTCAAAGCTTTTCACCTCTCGATTTAGAAGTGAAGGGAAAGAGTAAAATGAGCAAGAAAAGCTAAAGGGATGGTCCCCTATATATAGGAAAAGCTTTGGCTTCCCTTCGAAGCCATTGCTGTGCGGGAATACTGCAAAAGTTGCTCTGGGTTCGGTTAAAAGCTGCTTTATTCGATGTCGAGGTCCAAATGACTTCAGACACGAAATCTAAAAATACCGGGAGACTCATCGGCTCGAATACTAGTGAACCAACTTGATTCGTGAAGAATACGGGGTCGTCTAAAAAGAGACGAGCAAAGATTCCCTTTTTTGAATTACTTTTTACTATTTACTCAGATTGACAGATTCGGCTCCCGAGCGTTCGATTGACCTCAGAATGGCAATCCGTAAACGCCAACGGAATCCTTGAGTCGTTTCCCATAAGAGGGGCCTGACAGAACTGAACTTGAATAAACGAGGAGGATTTCGTAAATTTCTTAAAACACGAACGCATGCAAAAGTTACTATTCATTCTTCTTTTAAATGCGTTTTTCATCACCGGGAACTCAAATGACTTCAGAATTAAAATCCGAAAACACCGGCATACTCCTTGAGTTAAAACCTTTCTAACGAGACCACGGATGATCATAAAATAGTTAAAATCACATTTCTTGAAAAGACGATCTTCTCGAAAACTGACTCCAAAAGTCGTGACTGGCATCCAACCTTAACTAACCTTAATTAAATTCCTTCTTTAATTAATTAATTATTATTAACAATTCTATAAACCTTATTCGGAAATCTGGGGTAATACATACACATATCCAAATCATCTCTTTCCCTTTTTTTTATTTCTTGTTTTCCTTTTCTTTTCTAATTCTTTTCCTTCTACATTTAGATTTATTTTTGGATCTCCTACACTATTTGGGACTTCAAAAATATATCTTATCCTTTCCTTTTCTACCCTTACTCGACATATATACATACACGATGCACCTTCATCTATACATATACATTGCAACCACATTCCAAACACTCCAAATTAGCCATTCACCTTCCTACCTTGTGCAATTAGTCCGGAATCACGAAGTAAGACTACTACACGATTTTTGCTAGTTGTTCGACACCACCACCCCAAATACACGATTTTACACACACTGTACACCCATAAACTTGAGCGATACAAGAGTGGTAAAATCAAGAGTGGAAACAAACGAGAGAAAAGTGAGGATTGTGAGGTTCTTTTATTTCTTTACATTTGTTTCTTATGCAAATTAAATGAATCTATACGATACACCCGAATCATTCAGCAAGTCCCTCGCCTGGGATATGAAGTACCATTTTGACGCCATGATTGAAAGCTTGGATAAAAGTACACAATCTTATCGGACAAGCTGGATAATTGCATGGCCAAGTTAATGGAGTGACTCAATGCTCAAGATGCCCCACCTCCACCACCTAGAGCTCGACGCCGATCAACCCACTCGACCATGAGTTATCAGTTCCCTTAGAGCCAACCGGAATCACCCTCACCATATTTGGTGTTTCCACAACCCTGAGGACAGTCCGTGAGATGATTTGATCGTGTTACACCAGAGTCCAGCTATAGGCCAGTTGTTGCAAGACCCGTATATGCACGACCTATATCAATAGTTCGGCCACCCATTGCTATTCAACCACCTTCACAGCCCGCACCACCAGTTCAGCCTACCATTGATACGTCAAGTCAAGCTTGTGATATACCATGACCTATATGTCAAGCCCGTGAAGAAGAGTTGGAGCAACTCCCGACCGATATCAAATCTGAGGACAACCCAGCCGAAGTCAAGGAAGAAGAAGTGGAGATCAATGTTGCAATTGAGGAACTCGAAGTAGTTAAAAAATTGTTGGAGATGCAGCCATGTTCTAAAGAAAAAATGACATCGGTTGGACAACGAGTGTGGATCATAAGGAGCTCGATCAACCTAGCATGGAGAAGCCACTGATTTCTAATATTTTTTGTCAACCATGTACTTTCAATGTCATTATTCTATAGGTTGCCAAAGATGTGATACATGATATTGATGAGCCACCAAAAGAAATTAATGATCAGTTCGTGTTCGTTTTTGATCCAGGCCGTTCGAATTCGAGGATGAATTCTTTTCAAGAGGAGGGGAATGATGAGACCATGACAAACATCAAATCGGTCCCTCCAAAGATGCCATTAAAGGATTCGAAGATTGTCATGTTGTTCAAAATTAAAGATTGAAGATCAAGGTTTGAAGAAGACAAGTGCATGAAGAGGAGAAGAGGACTTGTGCATTCTCTACAAGTCGACATGAGGCAGCCCCATTGGTGTCAATTAATTGAAGCCCAAGTCAACGTGAATTACATGAAGAATTTCGGCCCATTTAATTTAATTAAAGGGTTGAATTTTATTTAGACTATAGTATTAATTTAATTATTTTAGACTATAGTTTTGGATCTAATTTTATTTAATTTTTATGTTAATTTTCGTTCATAGTTGAATAGGTTTGACTAGAATTGTATTTAAGGTAATTTCCTACCTTGAATAGAATTCTAGTTTAGGCAATTTCCTAGCATAGTTAGGAGACCTTTTTGGATCAAATTTTTAGGCCTTTAATGCTTAAATTTTCGTCCCCTTAAGGCTTATAAATAGGGGAACCATGTCACATTGATATTTTAGACATTATTGATTAAATTTGCCTTTGCATACAATTGTGTCTCAAATATCCAAAGCTTTTGTTTGATTTCTTCAAAAATATTCATTCTTGAAGCTTAGCAGTTTCAAGTCTTACATCAAGGGAACGTTCTAATTCACATGAGGAATTAGGATGAACTCGCTACCGAGGAGTAACTTTGAGATTCGTTTTCATCGTACAAGATACCCCGGGGATTAATCAGGTTGCAAATCACAACACCATCATCGACCATCATCATTAAATGACGTCTTCCACCTGCCATCAACGTCTGTATCATCCTTTCAATGCCAAGGTCTGATTGTGTGTCGATCAATACGAGATTGAGTCTAATTCAAGATCAATTCGACAATTTTCATTCAAACCGTAAGTTCATCTAAATCCTAACATATCCTACCTTCTCCTATCCTTTCTTCACCATCACACATGTCCCAAATACCCTCTTTTTCCAGCCATAAAAATCATCCTAAACCAGCCCTTGTCGATTGGATTTTGTGTATTATTTTGTGTCATCGTCTAGGTATCGTATTTAGGTCTAGATTTGTTTGATCATTATTTTTGAGTTTCCATTGGTTTAATTTAGTTTATTTCATTATTTGAGTCTTTAGTATAGGATTGAATCCTTCCATAGTTGACGTGTTCGATCTAGAAGTCTTCCGTGCGTCTCTTGTATCCTGTACAATTTGTCTGGGTTACATCAGCTGAGGCATTTAGCATCGAACACCCCAGCGTGCGGTGTACTCCAGCGATCGCTGGGAACAAATATTTCAGCTTAGGTCTAGTGGCCGCTGGTTATGCGGCTGGGGTACTCATCGCTTGCTGGATGTGTTTCAGCGAGCACTGGGAAGAAGGATTTCAAATCCGGTGAAATCGTCACAAATCCATTTACAAATCCAGAGAGACTCCATGTGGAGTCAATGAATTTTCTAAATCCACGGACTTTTTAAAGTCCAAAAAAATATAACAAAATATGGATCCAATACACTCCTAAATTTTTTCGCAATTCATCATTGTAGAATAGTAGAGTAGTAAACATATGGAGAGAAAAATATGTAGTAGTGTATTATTCACAATAAGAGAGCTCGCATATATATAGGGAGAGAAACAAGGGTTACATATAATAATCAGGTTAAATATATTCATAATATCGACACACATATACATGGAAACATAATAATACAATAATATTCTAAACGCTCTCCCTAAAGATGGAGCATATATATCAATCGTGTTCAACTTTGTACAAAGTTCAGAGAAATGTTTCCCCCCAAAGATTTTGTGAAGATATCTGCAATCTGATTGGACGAAAAAGTGAATAGAGTAGCAATCATCTGGCTCTTGACACAATCACGAATAAAGTGACAGTCAACTTCTATATGTTTAGTCATTTCATGAAAAACTGGATTATTCGCAATGTAAATAGTTGCTTCATTATCACAGTACATAAGTAAAGGTTCCCAATTCTTCAAGAAGATTCCTGACTCCAATCATCTCAGTGGCTAGTGATGCCCACGGTTCCGGTTCTGGCCGGTTCCGGTTAGAAATCGCCTGTTAGGCGGTTCCGGGACAGCGAAACCGGAACCGCACCGTGCGTAGACGGTTGACGGTTTTGGTTTGTTAACCGGAACCATCGGTTTTGCCCTCGGCCGGTTTTGGCCGGTTACCGGCGGTTATCCGGTTAACCGCTGGTTTCCGATTTTATTTATTTTTTTCCTCTATCTCTCCGAACTCGAATTGATGATTGGACGAAGTACTACTAAGTACTAAATCGATAAAATTACTAATTTACAAGTTAAAAACTAAGAAGTATGACAAAACACAAGTTTATTTGAATTTTGATATTATTATATAATTTTATAATTTATATTTTACAATTTACAAGTTATAAAATTTACAAGTTACAACTTACAAGAATATTGAGAATACAATTTAATTTGTCAAATTACAAGTTACAAAATAAAAATTTTAAATTAATTAAGCTATGAAAATATAAAATTACAATTTACAAATTTACAAATTACAATTTACAAATAATAAGTTACAAAATACAAATTGTAAATTAATCAAACTATGAAAATATAAAATTACAATTTACAAATTACAATTTACAAGTTACAATTTGAGCTAATTTAGAATTTAGGAATTAGGGGGGAAAAAGAAATAATTGAAATTTGGGCTTGCACTTCATATGAAGCTGCCTACGTATCCCTTACCTTGGAATCAATGCCCTCGTAGTTCATTTTACCTTTTTTCCTTGGCGAGTCTAGAATTCGAAGTCGTCGTCCCAATCATCTCTGGTTTGGCTCCCTTCTTCGGCTTCACTCTCTGAGCCAACTTCAATGAGCGGGCCATCCATCAAGTCGTCCCAGCGGTTCTCTTGCTCTCTTAGGTCGGCTTTGGACTCCTCCTTCAACATCATTTGAGCTTCGAGGTGATCCGGTGTCAAATTTGATCTCCATTCGTCCAACATGTACCGGATTCACTGAAAGCTTGCTCGACCACAACCGTTGATGCTGGGACTCCAAAAATCTCCATTGCCATAATTGCAAGCAAAGGATACCGCTCTTAATTTCGGGACCACCACTTGAGAACATCAAAATTGTTGGGACCTGTATTTTCATCATCGGGGGGCACAACAGGGTCTTGCAAATACATATCTAATTCATTTTGACTACGCCCAGTATTTCCTCTACTGTGGAAATTTTTTTGGAATTCTTGTAAAGCACTACCACGTGAAGATGAAGTATTTAATCCTAACGAAAAAGAACTACTAGAACCTGAAGAACGACTCGTTGGACGAGTTATACTATCAGCATATTTTAACTCATATTCTCTATAAAGTGAATATATAGACTCATAAATTTCTGTTTTAATTTCTTCAGCAGTTGGCACATGTATATCGGGATCGGAACCTGTAAAACTCATAGTAGACAAAAACTTGTAATACATGTCAATCATATCGTTAGTAGCACTAATTTTAAAAGTAGGATCCAATATTTTTGCAACCAAAAAAATATTAGGCACATGATCAAAATATTTAAGCCATTTTTTTACCATGGCTAGAATCATATCTTGTAAATCGGGTTTATGACTACAAGCATTAAATTTTGCAGCAATTAAACAACAATGATACATAAATTTGCAAACAGTAGGGTAATACATACTGGATAAATCTTTTGTTGCATATTGAAAAACTTGTAAAAGCTCCATTAATTCAATACAATCATCCCAATACGAAGATAATAAAATAAACGATTTAATATGTGTAGCAAAAAAAGAACATAATAATTCACGATATTCAAAAGTTGCAGAAAGCATTTCATAAGTAGAGTTCCACCTATTAGGCACATCTAAGTTAAAAATTTTAGGATGCACACCAGCTTCCCTACAGAATTTTTCCCACCTACGTCTAACTCTAACTCTACCATGAATATAATCTACAACATCACGAATAGGTTGAATTGAGTTATTTAATATTCTAAGTTCATCTTGAACACATAAATTCAAAATATGAGCAATACATCGAGTATGAAAATATTTACCATGCAAGGTTGGATTACATGCTTGAATTAATTCTCTAATACTAGCCGTATTAGCACTCGCATTATCAAAACCAATAGAAAAAATTTTATCAAACATTTTAAAATGATTGCAAATTTTAATAATAGCCTTAGCAATATTAGTAGCACTATGTTGACAGTTAAATCTACGAAAAGCAATTAAACGTTTATTTAAATTCCATGAATAATCAATCCAATGCAATGTAACAGCAATATAATGACGACGGATAAATTTATCAGACCAAATATCAGAACAAATAACAACCCTATAAGGAATTTTACTAATAACACTTTTCAATTTCGACTTATATCTTATATGCAATCTTTCAATGGTCATAGTCATAGTCATTCTAGGTATTCTTTGAGCACTAGGATTATAAGCAACTTTCATACGACATTCAAAATTCATGCTATCGGCAAATTGAAGTGCTAAAGATTCTTCACAAATAAAATAACACATTTGTTCCCTAGCAACTAGAAGGTCAAACCTAAAGAGTTGAGATGAGTACGGCGTACCTTCACCTTGGCTTTCGATATTTTGACTGCTTACCGGTTGGAAGTTGAGTTGCGATTGAGCTTGAGCATGCCCAAGTTTGACTTGATGATTGTTGGTGATGTGTGACCAGTACGTCTCATAGTCTCCTCCAGTGCGAAATTTGTATTGCTTCGGACAATAGTTGCAATACAAATCAAACACACCCGGTTTATTCTTCCTTAGCACCTTTCGGAAATGAATAGTGAAGAGAGCAGATTTCAGTGCCGTATTTCTTGTTGGAACGGCCTCCGCCTCTTCCTCCGCCTCCTTCCTGTCGAGATCGATGGATGGATTTCCGCTGAAAGCACGAGATTCTTGAGATTGTTGTAATTCTTCAAACTGGATCCATCTTGCCACTTCTTCGTCAACTTCCATTTGAGAAGTAGGATTGTTGTAAAAACCGCCACCAATTGGATCATGGTAAAAACCGCCACCACTTAGATCGTTGTAGAAACCGCCATCGGCTCCGCCATAAGGATTCACATATTCTTCAGGTTGTTGTTGTTGAAATTGAGGCAACGTCGTATCAGCATCATCAGAAATATGTACTCCAGAATGAGTACGACGACGATGACGTGGAGCTTCGGAACTATCAGCAATAACTTTGCATTTACCCTTATCGGCTTGGTTACCTCAGCTAGACATGATGATTATGGATGATAGAAAATGAGTAGAATTGTAGAAATGAAGAAATGAAGAAATCGAGATATTGAGAGACTGAGAGTGGAGAGAGTAACTTCGTAAGATTGTAACTTGTAAGAAAACTTGAATAAGAAAATGATATTGCTAGAATATAGAGAATTTGAGAATAGAGAGAGATTGAGAGTTTGGTGTGAGTGAAAATGGTGGAGGAGATGGGGTATTTATAGGTGAAAATTGGGGAGTGGGGGGGAAAAATTTAAAATTTGAATTTGAAAATTTTTGAAAAAAAAAAAAGGCCGAACCGCCGGTTTTGGAGCCCAAACCGGCGGTTTTTGACCAAACCGCCGGTTTAGGCTCCAAAATCGGCGGTTCCAAGTCACCGATCCACCTTCGTGCGTTCCTAGCCGTTGATCGAGATCACGCGGATCGTGATCTCGACCGTTAAATATATATATATACAAACCACCGGTTAACCGCCCAAACCGGCGGTTTGTATGAATTTGTCCGCCAAACCGGAACCGGACCGCCCTATTACGGTTGACGGTTACGGTTTACAAACCGTAACCATCCGTACGGTGTCATAGCTCTATACTCAACCTCGACAGAAAATCTAGCAACAAGGGGTTGTTTCTTACTTCACCATATAACTAGATTTCCATCCATATAAGTGCAGTAGCCAGACGTAGATTGTCTGTCACTCTTTGAATCGACATAATCAACATTAAAATTTCCTTCAAATTGAAGATTAGTCTTCTTAAATGACAATCCTTTTCCTGAAGACTTTTTAATATATTTAAGAATCTGAATAGTAGCATCCTAGTGAACATGCTTGGGATTATCCATAAAGTAACTAACCAAATCAACTGCGAATGAGATGCCAAGCCTTGTTACAGTCAAATATATAAGTTTTCCAACAAGTCATCTGTACCTAGATTTGTCTTCAAATGATTCTCTATTGTCATCCCAAATACTCGGATTAATATCCATAGGAGTGTCAGCCGGCTTTGTACCTAGCAATCCTACTTCCTTGAGAAGATCAGTAGCATACTTCTACTGACATAGAGAAATACCAGACTTGTTGTGAGCAGTTTCAATCCCTAAGAAATACTTGGGACATCCCATATCTTTCATATCAAAATGTTTTTACAAGTACTTCTTAGTCTCTGAAGTTACATAAACCGTGCGATCATGTTCATCATCATGTACATGTACATTGTTGTGAACATTCAAGGCCAGAATAGATAAATTGAAAGCAAGTAAATGGCACGAGGTTGATAACCCTATTTAATCAATTGATCTATGTCAGGGGGACTTCACAAGTCCGTGGGAAATAATTCACTACTCCGTTGTGTGGTTACAAAGGCTATTATATAAAGACCTCCCGTCACTCGACCCCTTTCCTACCCACTACAACCTCTTTCGTTGAACTGAATTGCGAGCTCCATTCACAACCTAGAATCCCTCTAGTTCCCACAGAAAATCTCTCCTGAGACTCCTCTAAGTGTGTATGAAACAGATTCAAACACAGACTAGAAAAACAACAATCAAAAGATCAACTCTAGTCTAACAATATCGAATACATAATGCTTCAGATATGAAGTCTTTTAGACTCTCTAAATTAGTTATGTGTATTCGTGTATGTGCAATACGTGCCACCTAAACTAGTATGATTTCCAGGCTATTTATAGAAAAAAGACATAACCTTAACAAGATAATCAGAAGTCCCACTTTGACTGGAATTCAACAAGGAAACTTTTCTTAATTAAATCAGACTTTCCTAGTTTAGATGTCTTCCTTGAATAGAACTCCTGCTTTCCTTCTTTGATCTTCATCACGAACAAGGCAACTTCTATTCTGAAATGTCCATCTTGATTCTGCAGCTTTGACTCCTTGAATCTAGCATAATAAGTTTCTTGCAAACTCTCTGGATAACCATGTACATGATCATGTTCATGAACATGATTAAGTACACGTCTTGATCTTCAATCAGATTGGCAGCGGAATGTTCATAGTAATGTCTAGAACATGGTATTAGAACATGAATAACCAAAATCTTTTATGTTCTTTTAATATTGCCATACAGATCATGACAATCTCGAATACTTGAGTGCAGATGGCACTAACAATCTCCCCATTTGTCTTTATCTGGTGGCAAATCAGCTCCATGTTTTAAAAGCACACAACCCTTGAACTGAAGGATCATGCACCTTAAAACGTACTTGAATGTTCCTGTGCACATCATATGATTTAGCTGTTTTTCACTTTTTTATCAGCTTATATCTGCTCTGCTATATTATATTTTTATCATATTTTTTCTCTTTATAGTAGTTTCAATTTTTTAGCAGATTTGAATCATATAGGGAAGATAGAAATTCTGTTCAATATCAGAAAGCTATTACAAGCTAATCAGAGCAAAACAAAAAATATCTTGTAAAACATGGATGCAAGATAATTAGAACAGAAAACTTAAAAAATTATATTGCCTTTTACCCCCCTATTTACCACCGAGAAAGGCAAAGGAGTAAACTCAGAAACTACTCGGATTTGTCAGAAGCTTGCTCATCTCCTTCTTCTTCAGATCCTTCTTCAGCATCATCATACTCTGTCTCTTCACCCTCATCGACCTCTTTTTCTTCTTCAACCTCTTGCTCCTCTTCATTAGCCTCCTGGTCCTTGACGCGTGGTTGTTTCGCGGTCAGAATAATTCTTAAGAGAGAATTATCCTTATGCCCACTGCAAGACGTAGCTAGCAACGAGAGTAAGGGTCGATCCCACGAGGAGCTACAAATTCTATCTTCCAATGTCACTTTTCTAAAAGGGTTGTTGTGGTCTCCGTACTTTGTATGTAAAGACTGTAAACTAAAATAACAAAACAAAACAAGATAGGAAAGGAAAATATTAGTAGTAACGTATTCCAGATTAGAACTCAGATTTCGAACTTAACAAACACTGGACCGATCATGGGCACGCTAATTACTTATGTGAATCTAATTATCTAGTTAAAGGTACCGGATCTCTCTCAACGTACCCAATCTATCCTTTCAATTTAGCTTAGAGGTGATCTCTCGTCCCCTAAACCCTAACCTATTGCCCAACTCCGATCTCTCATATGATTGTAAACAACAAGACATCTTTATGCCCTAGACAGACCCAGATTTACCTAGACACTGATCTCTCAGATGCCCTCAGTACGTGATATATTCCATCCCTTTATGACCAACACACATCTATGATTCATTGACCATTTATAGAGGTAGTGAACACAATTCTAATTAACGAGTGATCAGCCACAATTAACTAGCTTAGCCCACTTTAATGTAACAAAGAAAATGATTACACGATAAAAACAAATTCACACAGTTTATGCACATAAGCCTCACGGTTCTTACGTGTTCATTAAGTTCTTATCTTTGTTCAATCCGGAATAACGAATCTAGCCACTCATGCTAGACTTAGAACAACAATAATAGTTAAAAGAATTAAAAGAAGACATAATTTAAATGAAAACTTACTTATATTAAATTGCAAAAGAATCTAACTCCAACACTGGACTAAGTAACAAAAACTGGAAATCCTAAGTGCCTGCGGGCATAAGGCTCGAGATAAAATGCAGAAAAATAAAATAAAACTAAAATAAAATATAAGTGTTATGATGCATAAAAAGGTACGTCCAAGAGTGTTTGTTTTCTACCATGAATTCTACTTATATAGGAGTACAAAGACACAAGGTAAACTCCCCCACAGGCCGGGGGATCTTCAGCCCAATCCGCAGCCGCCATGCCCAAGACTTTCCATATCTGGCAGATTCTTCCCTTATTTAGAAAATCGTGAGTCGCAGATTCTGTACTCGCCGTGCCCTAGTAGTTTCGACAGTCGACTTTTCTTATAGAGCCGATCCTCCTTCTGGAAGATACAACTTGCCTTTTGCGGCTCTTCTTTCCTTCGGCGGCTAGGGTGCATTGCTTTTGTTGTAGCTAGTATTAGTTTCTCTTGTGCCCAGTCTCCTTTCCTTCTCCTCTCAATCACTCTAGATTTGATGTGGGCACGATCACGAACTTCTCCTTCAGCTTTTGCTGGAATGGTGGGTGATTTCCGCCAGGCTCGAGAGAGAGCTTTCCGCTGAGAAGTTGTTGTCCATCTTGGTGTCATTGGCATCCAAATGCCCTCCAGAAGTGATTCTCCTGCCTCCTGCTGCCCCTTATGCCTATTCTGGCTCTTTCCGACTCAAAAAATATAAAAAATAAAGGATAAAAGAATGAAAAAAAGACACAAAAATATGAGAGAATTTGGACTTTCCAGTCCTCCTCTGCAGTCTCTTCCTTTTCAGCTTCAACTTCATTTTCTTTTTCTGCAGATTGTGCTTCTCCTTGCTTTGGAGCCGATGAAGATTCCTTATGAGTAGCAGCTGCTGCAGTACTTGCAAGCTTGTGCAAGTTACGAACATTGTCAGGTACATCTGCTGTTGGGGAGGTAAATTCTTCTCCTGATAAGAGTTCAACTATCAGAGCTTGAATCTTCATCTTCTCAAAAGTATGCTCAGAAATCAAGTGAGCATGAAACTCCAAGCTTCTTTCTAGAAACTTCAGCACAACACTTTTTGTTGAGGACTCTTCAGCAGTAGCAACACCTCTTTTCTTTGATGTTATAAACTGCTTGAACTAGAGGCGCATGTGATGATCTCTAATTTCAGGAGCTACCTTGATCACTAAAAGGTTTTTTGGGTAGAATGGCCATGTCATTCTTTGTTGAGACATTTTTCTTCTGTTGCTTTATGATGTTGTAGATCAGAGAAGGATAGCACAGAGGTCCTTTAACCACTATCAACTCTGCGCTACTTACAATCTTTCCAAAGACAAATTCACCATAATCAAACTTCTTTCCAGTTCCTAGGTGATACATAAACCTCCACCGGGCTTGAGTAACAGCAGCTTTGTACTTTGTTGGCATCCAGTTGTGAATCAAAATTCTGAACAGAGCTCCATACTTATGAGACAGCTTGGATATAGGAATTTTCTGAGGATTGGAGGGCCATTTCATGTAGATGCCCTGGGTTAATTCTTCAGCAACCATCCCCCAATCACCTAACTCCTCTAACTCTCCCTCAATTTGGCATCCCAAAAACTCATTGATGAGTTCTAGTGAGAAATTCAACATCTTCCCTCTGACAAAGACTTTATGAAAGTCTTCAGATTCTGGATCATCAATCTCCTTAGTTAAATTACAGTAGAATTCTGAAACAACCATTAGAATAAACTCGTACACCCTCTGCACTATTCCAAGCAAACCAACATCCTCCAATAATGTAAAAACCCCCGTAGCTAGTAGAGTATCCTTGCCCATCTTCTTCTCAGAGATCATAGACCTCTGCTTCACTTTCTCCCACAACTCAGCATGTTTGATAGATCAGAAAAGAGTATGTTTAGAGATACCTGGCAAAGGAATGATCCATTTGTGAATATCAGATTCATATTCACTAGAATGTGAGTGAACATCTTTAGGTATATCTTTGTGTAGAACAACTTTCTTAGCCTTTTTGGAAGGGCCGGCAGGGTCAACAGTTTTCCTTTTCTTTGTCGATGCAGCAGTGGATGGTGGAGTGGCAGATGCTCGACTTCTTATCATTGGTGTTCTCTAAACTAACTACATCATAGCAGTAGATACCTTCTTCCTTGGAGTTTTCTTCTTTACTAGTGATCTGGCGAATGGATCATGTTGGGCTAAAGTAAGCAAATTCTCATGTTGTGGAATAGGAGCCTTCTCAGCAGATTCAGAGGATGAACTCTAAACATCTTCTTTTTCAGTAGGTTCTGCCATCAAAGGTCTCTTTATGACCTTTTTCTTCTCCTTTGCAATGGCAGCGGCAATTGCTTTCATCTTTAGACTTAAAGGAATATCATCTTCCCTTTCTTCATCATCACCTTCTGTAAGGGAAGGTTGATTTGATGGCTTCTGCATGACACTTTCAGGAGTTGAAGTCTCTGCAGTACTCTTCTTAGCAACATGTTCCTTGGCATGATCAGGAACATCTTCAGGTATAACATGATCATCAACAGCAGATCCCTTCTCTTTCTGAAGGGCTTGGATAGCAGGTGCTGTGATGACTTTCTTTACAGAAGGGGTTACAGTATTCTTTGATTTCTTGACTGTAGTTCCTTTTGTTCTTACCTTCTTTACAGTAGACTTCTTGTTAACATCATACGATCGCGCTGCTTCCTTTAACAGATCTTGGATTGTAAGACTTTGAGTCTTTGATTTCTTCGCAGAAGAGACAACTTCTTGTTCTTCTGTCTCCAAGTCTTCATCTTTTTCTTCTCCATGGAAAGTTTCAATAAACTCTTCAGTATCTTTGCTGGATGATTCATCACGAAGAGCCCTCTGGACATGCTTTTTGTAAGATGATTCTCCTCGAACCTATTTATCGAACTCATCTTCTTCATAAAACTAGTCCTGAGGCTTGGAATATGTCACTTTTCCATACCTCATCCTGGGTTTTATAACTTTCTTAGGGTGGACAAGTTTTCTTTTAGGAGCCATTGATAGGATTTGGGTATTTTTCTAGAAAGATCACAAGAAAAATAATGGCTGAAAGAAGAGATGACCACAGAGATAATCAGAAGATTTTTAGAGAGAAAGCTTTTGATTTCCGAAAATTGGGAGCGTATGAATGATCTCTCTAAATGGCTAAACATATATATAATAGAGTACTTTGTTCAAAGCATAGGCTCAGGTTTCTGTTAGACTATGAAACTGAAGGAAAATCTTGAAAAATCAGAGATGATGTTATTGAGTCAGAACTAGCCATTGACAAAGATGTACACAAGATTTTGAAAATTGTTCATGTACATCCTGATGAACATTTATAGGAATGTTCAGACCCTTTGTGCAGGAATGGTTCATTCCTGCTGATTGTGAAATAAACACACTCATACCCCTCTTCTTGGTTTACTGAACCAAGCACACCCCAAGGGATGCTCTAAGTTTCTCAAATCGAGTAGCATCCAATCCCTTAGTGAATAGATCAGCTAGTTGATCTTCTGTCTTCATATGTTCAATCCTCAGAACTTCTTCTTCAACTAGCTCTTTGATGAAGTGATGTCTGACGTCTATGTGCTTTGTCCTTGAATACTGAACTGGATTCTTGGATATATTGATAGCATTCATATTGTCACAATACAAAATAGGTGTATCATGAACAACTTCATAGTCATTCATCATCTGCATCATCCAAATAATCTGAGTAGAACTGCTTTTTGCTGCAATGTATTCAACTTCTGCTATAGATAAATATATGCAGTTCTGCTTCTTACTGAACCAGGAAACAACATTGTTTCCTAAAAAAACAAGCATCTGATGTGCTTTTTCTGTCATTTGGAGACCCTGCCCAATCAGCATCACATTATGCAACAATACTAGAATTTGTATTAGAAGTATACCACAATCCGTAGTCTGCAGTTTCATTGATGTACTTGATGATGTTCTTAATAGCCTTCATGTGACTTTTCTTAGGACAAGACTGATATTTGGCTTACACTCCCACACTATATGCTATATCTGGTCTGCTTGCTGTGAGATAAAGGAGACTTCCAATCATGCTTCTGTATAAAGTCTGATCAACTTCAGCTCCTGCATCATCTTTTCCAATCTTGACTGTAGTGCTGATAGGAATCTTTTTATGCTTAGAATTCTCCAGCTCAAACTTTTTGACCAAGTTTCTGGCATACTTGGATTGTGAGATGAATATACCTTCTTCTAACTGCTTAATCTGAAGTCCAAGAAAGTATTTCAGATCTCCAACTAAGCTCATTTCAAACTCAGTTTCTATGTCCCTGATAAAGTCCTTGACCATATTATCAGACGCTGAGCCAAACACTATATTATCCACATATACTTGTACCATAATTAGTTGTGACTTCTTCTTTCTGATGAATAGTGTTCTGTCTTCTCCCCCTTTGTTGTATCCTTTGCTAACCAGGTATGTAGCTAGTCTTTCATACCATGCCTGAGGAGCTTGTTTCAAATCATATAGGGCTTTCTTCAGTTTGAAGACATACTCTGGATGATGTGGATCTTCAAATCCTTTAGGCTGAGCTATAAATACATCCTTCTTCAAAAATCCATTCAGAAAAGCACTCTTGACATCCATCTGGTACAACTTGAACTTCATAATGCAGGCCATGGCTAGAAGAAGTCTGACTGATTCTATCATTTTGACTGGAGTAAATGTTTCATCAAAATCAATGCCTTCTATCTGAGAATATCCTTGAGCAACTAGTCTGGCTTTATTTCTGGTAATATTCCCAGCTTTATCAATCTTATTCTTGAATATCCACTTAGTTCCAACTATGTTGACTCCTTCAGGTTTCTGCAGAAGATCCCAAACATCATTCTTCTTGAACTATAGAAGCTCTTCCTGCATAGCCTCAATTCAGTAATCATTTTTGAGAGCTTCTTGAATATTCTTGGGTTCAATCTTAGATATGAAGCAGACATTGGAAATTTCATCATGCATTCTCTTTCTTAGTTTGCTTCTTGTCATTATTCTTTCATGAATATCTCCTATTACTTCTGAAGTAGGATGATCCTTGATGATCTGTCGTGAAGGCTTCCTATGCTTCACTATCTGTTCTTTAGATTCTCTGTCTGTGTCATCTTGTACCTTAGAATGTTCAAATACATCTGTAGGCACATCTTCTTCAGGAGTAATGTCAGCATTATTCTGATCATCAAATCTGACATTAATTGTTTCAATGAAAGCTTTTGTCTCTTTGTTGTAAATCCTACATGATTAACTATTTCTAGAGTATCCAACAAACATCCCTTCAACTCCTCTGTTGTTCATCTTGCTGAGATACTCTCTATCATTGAGTATATATCATGTGGTGCCAAACACGTGGAAGTACTCCACTGTAGGTTTTTTTTCATTCCAAATTTCATATGGTGTAGTGAAAGTACCTGGTCTGAGATGAACTCTATTGCTGATATGGCATGCAGTACTGATGGCTTCTACCTAGAACATAGTGACAAGTCCAAATTCTCTCATTTTTTGTGTCTTTTTCTCGTTCTTTTGTCCTTTGTTTTTTCTATTTTTTGAGTTGGAAAAAGCCAGAATGGGCACAAGGGGCAGTAGGAGGCAGTAGAATCACTTCTGGAGGGCACAATGTTGCCAATGATACCAAGATGGACAACAACTTCTCAATGAAAAGCTCTCTCTCGATCCTGGTGGAAATCGCCCACCATTCCAGCAAAAACTGAAGAAGAAGTTTGTGATCGTGCTTACAATAACCCCAGAATGATTGAGAGGAGAAGGAAAGGAGACTGGGCACAAGAAAACTAATGCCAGCTACAGCAGGAGCAATGCACCCTAGCCGCCAAAAGAAAGAAGAGCCACGGAAGGCAAGTTGATGCTTTCAGAAGGATGCTCGGCTCCACAAGGAAAGTTGTTATGTCGGCGCAACTAGGACACGACAAGTACAAAATCTGCGATTCAGAATCTTCTAAATAAGAGAAGAATCTGCTAGATATGGAAAGCTTTGGGCATGGCGGCAGCGTGTTGGGCTGAAGATCCCCGGCCTGTTGGTTAGTTTACCTAGTGTCTTTGTACTCCTATATATATGACTTCATGGCAGCAAACAAATAACTCTTTTTACCGCTTTTTATCTTTTTACGTACAAATAATTTATTTTATTTTTTTGCAATAGGTCTCAGGCCTTATGCCCGCAAACACTTAGGATTTCCTATTTCATGTTCTTCAATCCAGCATTAGAGTTGGATTTATTTTGCACTTTAATATAAGTAAGTTTTTTCATTTTTATTATGTTATCTTTGATTTCTTTTACTTATTATTATTGTTCTAAGTCTAGCATGAGCGGCTAGACTTGTGATTCGGGATTGAACAAGGATAAAAACTTAATGAACACGTAAGAACCGTGAAGCTTATGGGCATAAACTGTGTGAATTTGATTCTGTCATGTAATCATTTTCTTTGTTGCATTATATAGTGGGCTAATCTAGTTAATTATGGCTGATCACTCGTTAGTTAGAATTGTGTTCACTACTTCTATAAATGGTCAATGAATCGTAGTTGTGTGTTGGTCATAAAGGGATGGGATACATCACGGGTACTGAGGGCATAAGAGAGATCTTTGTCTAGGTAAATCTGGGTCTGTCTAGGGCATAATGCTGCTTTGTTGTTTACAATCATATGAGAGATCGGGATTGGGCAATGAGTTAGGGTTTAAAGGATGAGAGATCACCTCTAAGCTAAACAGAAATGATAGATTGGGTACGTTGAGAGAGATCTGGTACCTTTAACCAGATAATTAGATTTGCATAAGTAATCAGCGTGCCCATGATCGGTCCAATGTTTTTAAGTTCGACATCTGAGTTCTAATCCGGAATATGTTTACTACTAATATTTTCCTTTCTTTGTTTTGTTTTGCTTTGTTTTGTTATTTTAGTTTACAATCTTTAAATACAAGTACGGAGACCACAACAAACCTCAACCTTTTGGAAAAGTGACACTGGAAGATAGAATTCGCAGCTCCTCATGGGATTAACCCTTACTCACATAAGCTTGCTACGCCTTACTGTGGGCATAAGGATAACTCTCTCTTGAGAATTATTCTGACCGCGAAACGACCACGTGTCAGAATTGGCACTGTTTCCAGGGAGCTAGTTCTTAAAATTATATTTTCCCAACTTGTTAGCCTGGCCGGTGGATGCCCAATACCTCTGCAGGAGATTGCTCGTACGATCCAGAACCTAAAAAGACTCTGAAGAGGATGAGAGCAGAAGCACGGAGGGCATAAGAAGTAGAAAGACTTGCTCGTGAAAGAGAACTGGAGCAAGAAAGAGCTCAAGAAGAACAACTAAGGATAGTCATGATGGCTGAAGAAGAAGGAAGAACGTTGAGGCAGTTAGTCTTTTCGACTAACATGAATTTACGTCCCATGGGCATAACACTCCCAGCAATCACTGGAAGTTTAGAGCTGAAGGCAAGTTTCATCCAGATCTTGCCCAAATACCATGGGATGACTGGAGAAGACCCTCAGAGGTATATTCAAGATTTTGAGATGGTATGTCAAACTCAACCTACGGATGGGGGAAGGAACAATATGTCCGGCTTATCTCATTTCTGTTCACTCTTCATGACGGGGCACGAGACTGGTTATACACCCTGCCAACTGGCAGTATAACCACATGGGTACAACTGCAGCAGAAATTCTTGGAGAAATATTTTCCTGCATCCCGAGTCCAGAAAATGAGGTGAAGAATTGGAAGTCTGAAGATGGGAATAAATGAGAGTTTCTATGACTACTGGTGTCGATTCCAGAGCATGTTGACGAAATGCCCACAACACCAGATCACAGACCACGAACTGATCCAATACTTTGTGTCTGGGTTGAGACTACAAGACAAAATCATTGTCAATGCCTCGTGTGGAGGATCTATCCTGAACAAGCTATCAACAGAAGCCTTCCGAATTCTAGCAGAAATGGCTGATGAAAATAGAGATGAAAGTGCCGAGGGCACAAGGACAATTCCAGATGCTAGGAAATCAATGCACCTTGAGGTCAAACTAGAAAGGATTTTGGACCAGATAGAGAAAGTGATGAACCATACTGGGGCACTAAAGAAAAGAGTGTGTGGAGTATGCAAGAGTGTGGCCCATTTCACTGATGAATGCTCAACACTTCAGGAGGAAAACGTCGCTGAAGTCAACTCCCTTGGTGGGCATAACAACAACAGGAGATATGATCCTCTCTCTTAAACATACAATCCAGGATGGAGGGATTATGAGAATTTGAGATAGAAGAGGAATAATGCCCACCAACCAGATTTGCCACTACCACTGCCGAGGGCACGAGAAGAACCCAGCCTGGCAGAACTAGTCCATGCCTTGGCCAAGGAGAATGTGAAGTCACAGCAGGAGAATGAAAGGTTCAAACAAGAGACAAGGGCTGGTCTACAATATTTGAGCAAGCAAATTTCCCAACTAGCTCAAGACCTTACCCAACTAAAGGAAAAAAACGGACAATTACCATCTCAAGTGGTAAGTCCCCGAGAACAGGTGAACGCTGTGACCATAAAGAGTGAAGAAGAAGTGATGAAAGCTGAACTGAAAGGAGATATTGAAGGCATAACGAAAGAAGAAGAGCAGATACCAGAAGAGGTTGCTGAACCCACAAGGCGAGAAACAAAGAAGAAGCCTCCCTTTCCTGAACATCTTGCCCATGACAGAAAAGAAGAGGAGATGAAGGACCTTCTCAAGGTTTTTTGAAAAGTGGAGATCAATATTCCACTACTGGATGCGATAAGGCAAGTTTCTCGTTATGCCTGTTTTCTGAAAGAGTTGTGTACCAAAAAGGTACGATTTGAACATGATGCGAGACTTTTCATGGGAGAAAATGCCTCTGCAGTGCTATAGAAGATGCCAAAGAAGTGTGAAGATTCTGGTATGTTTGTCATACCATGCATAATTAGGAGCAAAAAAAATTGAAAAGACGATGCTTGATCTCGGCGCATCCATAAACGTCATGCCCATGACGATTTATGAAGAACTGAATCTGGGACCACTCAAGAAAACAAGGGTGATCATCCAATTGGCAGATAGATCAAATGTCTACCCCGAAGGTCTAATAGAAGATGTCTTGGTGAAGGTGGGGGAATTAATTTTCCCAGCAGATTTCTATGTCTTGGACATGGGAAACACGACAGCGTCTACATCCGTTCTACTGTTAGGGAGGCCTTTCATGAAAACTGCTCGCACCAAGATCAATGTCGATGAGGGCACGCTGACATGCGAGTTTGATGGACAGATAGTTGTGTTCAACATCTATGTAGCCATGAAATACCCACGAGATTCGGAGTCAGTCCACCTTGTGAACCATTGCTATACCCAATCTCAAGCCATTCTGGGTCGCATGAACAGCCAAGAACCCCTAGAATGGGCATTGCAAACTGGTTGACTAACTACGATGCCCTCGATGAAGATGAGGATACCAGAGATGCCATCATGATATTGTACTCTCTGGAAGAAAAACCACATGGAGTAGTGGATTTCAATTTGCCCACAATGACACAGACATACAGGATGCTTCCATCGGTGCAGAGAGCACCAAAGCTAGAATTGAAGAATCTCTATGACCACTTAAAGTATGCCTATCTTGGGGAGAATGAGACATTGCCGGTTATCATAAGCAAAGGACTGAATCTTGTTGAGGAAAACTGGCTATTGAGATTGTTATGTATATACAAAAAAGCAGTGGGATGGACTCTGGCCGATATCAAGGGCATAAGCCCTGCAGTATGCATGCACAGAATTCTCCTGGAGGATGATGTCAAACCTGTGTGGGATGCCCAATGCAAGTTGAACCCCGCAATGAAGGAAGTCGTACTGAAGGAGATACTCAAGTTGCTAGACATGGGGATCATCTATCCCATTTCAGACAGCAAGTGGGTGTAATATCCAAGCCATTCATTACTCAATAGTTATCTTAATTTATGCTTTATATAATTGTTTTCATTCCAATTAAATTTATACAAAAATATATGTCAACTTAATGTATATATGCATATGTTACATTTTATTTGCTAGATGAATTATCATTTGCGAGAAATTATATAATCATGAATCAAATTAGTTTAAATATATATTGAAAATTTGAGTAGTATACTATATAAATTGATGATATATATATAAACTCGATTATATGGATAAATATTAGTATGGAGATAATTATATTTTATCCCAATAGCCACAAAAATTAAAATTAGTTAATAAAAGAAAAATATTTGCATGTATTCCACGTAATGAACTACTTGGCGGCATGATGCTGAAGTTCCTTAGCAATTAAGAATAGTAGGGTACTATTGAGTACTATAAATAGGGGAAATAGTAGTTCAAGATAAACAATATTGGAAAAAAAATTGAGGTAAGTGTTTCTTTTCGTTCCTTTTAATAACAAATAATTCATTTGGGAGTTGTTGATTTTAATTAAAATATCGATATGTGTTTATATAAATATATAAGTGTATACAGTTAGTTTGAAATTCTGAAAATAGAATTCTTTGTTTTAATTTCCAAAGTTTATTAGATTATGTAGTGTTTGTTTTGTTATGTATATTTTAGTTTAAACAATAGGCTTAATTATATACTATATATACTATTAATAGTCCATCGATAATGTTCTGTTTTTGTGAATTAATTAATCAATTAAAATTGATTACTTGTATTAGTAATATACATATAACTAATCTAATAATTTTGTTGTCATATAAACAAGGATATACGTGTAAGTAGAAGAAAAATTCTTAACTTATTATTTGACTTACGAAATGAACTATCATAATCAATTTCCTTAATAGATTGTATAAATTAGAATTAGAACTTGTGTTGTAAAATTTGGCTAGTTAGTAACATTAGTTTCACGTTAATTATTTCGTAATTTACATTAGTTAGGTAATTATTCTATAATATTACAATATTTTCTATTAAAGTTAGATTTCACAGTAATTAGTAAATTTTAATTAAGTTTGTATCAATTGTTATTAATTTATGTTCTATCTTAATTAGATTCTCTTGAGAAAGCAAACACATTTAGACTCCAAATATTATAAGCTTGGGACTCGAGGTAAGTAGAAATCCATCCTCAACTACAATGCATGAACATAGTATTATTTGATAATACATGTTTATTATTTATTATTGTGTTGTTGTATAATTGTGTGATGTAATATGCTTGTGTATTGTATTTCTTTGCATTATAAATCTTGTACATGAGCACGAGCATATGCATGCACGTCATGTAGATATTGTCGAGGTTGCATGCATGAAATGGTTTTGAGAGAGAGAAAATGTTTTGTTTGGGATTGATCACCACCAGCCCGTGTTGTGCTGTGTTGATATTTGTGCCTTGAGTGGGATGACTTCCATGTGGGATCAAAGGGAACAGGCAAGGGGCGTGTCCCTTGGGGTCCAGAGAGGATAGTCCACATCGACGGCACCTTTGAGGTGATGAGTGACTGATGTGGGATGACTTTCATGTGGGATAAAAGGGAACAGGTAGGGGGCGTGTCTCTTGGGGTCCAGGAAGGATGAGCCACATGAGTGCACTAATCACATTCTGGCCAAGTGATATTGATTATATTATGAGCTCATGACTCATGTTGGTGTCTGGTGAAGGGAGCCAAGTTCCTAAACGTTAAAAATGCTTTTGAGATGGCATGAAAGAATTTTATACATGAGCATTTCACATTTGTGGTGTGTTGTGTCTCGCACGTCTTGTGATGCCAGTGAACATGCATGTGCATGATTTCTGCTTACTGAGCTTTAGCTCATTTAGTTCATGCATTGTAGGTGAAAGTGATAACGTGTGGTGCATCGATGTATAAGTGCTGAAAGCTCTGACAAGTCCTGAGAAGTGTATACATGGATGACGACCTGTGAGGAGTGCAAGTGCTTATTTTATTATATTTTGCTGCTTAGATGCCATAGATTTTATTTCAAATTTATCTGGAAATTCTTAGAATATTTCTACAAAGAAAGCAATAATTTCTTCATACTCTTTAGTAAATTATAATTTATAATTACTGACCACTGTACATGCACCACATGTTAACCAAAATTTCTAACGTTAGCACTTTTAAATAGATATTGCAAATTTCCATTTTTAAAAAGGAGACACCTCACCCACATTTTTACATTACCTTATATTTTTCATTTATTTTATTGGGATGGGTGTGACAATGGGTGAGCCCGATTCATATCGTGCCCAAGAAGTCAGGGATCCAGGTGGTAAAAAATGAGCTTGTGCCCACGAGGCTACAAATTGGATGGAGAGTCTGCATAGACTACTGGAAGCTCAAGACCATCAGAAGGAAGGATCACTTCCCGTCGCCATTCATAGATCAGATACTGGAGAGATTGGCTGGAAACAAATTCTTTTGTTTCCTTGATGGATATTCAGGGTACATGCAAATTGTAGTGGATCAAGAAGACTGGGAAAAGACTACATTCACTTGTCCGTTCCGCACATTTGCTTACCGGAGAATGCCTTTTGGGCTCTGCAATGCCCCGAGAACTTTTCAACGATGCATGATGAGTATTTTCTCGGATCTTTTGGAGAATTACATCAAAGTATTCATGGATGACTTCACAGTCTACGGGAATTCATTCGATATATGCCTTGACAACCTTGAAAAAGTGCTAAAAAGATGTGTAGATAAGTGCTTGGTGTTGAACTATGAAAAATGTCATTTCATGGTTCAAGAAGGGATCATTCTTGGGCACGTTATTTCAGAGAGAGGCGTAGAAGTGGATAAGGCTAAGGTGGACGTCATCGAAAAGCTACCCTACCCTACTACGGTGAAGCAAGTTCGAGGTTTTCTTAGGCACGCCAGGTTCTACCAGCGATTCATCAAAGATTTTGCAAAGATTGCTCAACCAATCACGCATATCTTGCAGAATGATGTGCCTTTTGTCTTCAATGATACATGTAAGGAAGCCTTCAATACCCTGAAGAGGAGGCTAGTCACGGCACCCATCATTCAACCTCCAGATTGGGCATGCCATTTGAAATAATATGTGATGCCGGTGGATACGCTGTGGGTGCAGTACTTGGGTAAAAGCGAGGTAAAGAATGCCATGTGATTTACACCGACCACTCTGCATTGAAGCACTTACTTGCAAAAAAGGAATCGAAACCAAGGCTCATTCGGTGGATACTACTACTGCAAGAATTTTATTAGGAGATCAAAGACAAGAGTGGAGCTCAAAACCAGGTAGCCGATCATTTGAGTAGAGTACTCAATGAGGAAGAAGATGTGGTGCCCATCAAAGAGTCTTTCCCAGACAAGTACCTATTCAGCCTCAAGGGCACTACATCTTGGTACGCTGACTTGGTCAATTTCATGATCTCTAGAGAACTACCAACCAGACTCTCAACCTATCAGAGGAACAAAATCAGAAGCAAGAGTCGATACTATGTATGAGACGAGCCCATACTATAGAGAAGGTGCGCAGACCAAATCATCAGACGCTGCGTGCCCACAGAAGAAGATAAGAGCATTCTAGATCACTGTCACTCCGAAGCATGTGTAGGGCACTTCGGTGCAAAAAGAACTGCAAAGAAAATTCTTGATTGCGGGTTCTTTTGGCCCTCACTTCACAAAGATGCTTATGAAGTATGTCAACGATGCCCACACTGCCAGATGACTAGAAACATTACCAAACTCAATGAAATGCCCATGGTGCCTATCATGCCGGTGGAAGTTTTTGACGTTTGGGAATTGATTTTATGGGACCCCTAATCAAATCCAATGGACATCAATACATAGTTCTAGCTGTGGAGTATGTATCTAAGTGGGTGGAAGCAAAAACAAATACCACAAATGATGCCCGTATGGTCAAGAAGTTCCTGAAGTCTAATGTATTCAGCAGGTTTGGTATGCCCAAGGTACTGATAAGTGATCAAGGATCCCACTTCTGCAACATGATCATCAAGAATTTGCTGAAGGAGTATGGAGTGAGACATAAAGTGACTACTGCATATCACCCACAGGTGAATGGGCAAGCCTAGGTTTCTAACCGAGAGGTCAAGTCCATACTTCAGAAAGTCGTGAACCCCAATAACAAAAATTGGAATTTTATACTGGATGATGCCTTGTAGGCATATCGCACTACATAAAAAACCCCCATTAGGATGTCTCTCTTCTGCTTAGTCTATGGGAAGAACTGTCATCTTTCAGTAGAGATTGAGCACAAAGCTTTTTGGGCAATTCAGAAGTGAACATGAAGCTTGATAGAGTTGGGATCGAAAGAAAGCTACAACTTCAAGAGTTGGAAGAGATGAGGCTAAAAGCCTACGACAATGTTGTTCTCTACAAGGAAAGAATGAAAAGAACCCATGACAAACTCATTCGCCACAAACCGTTTGAGCGTGGGCAAAAGGTTCTGCTATATAATTCCAGACTGAAGCTATTAGGAGGAGGACTCAAGTCTAAATGGTCAGGACCATATGAGATCCAGACCATATGCCCAAATGAAGTAGTGGAATTATTTGATTCGAGTACGGGAGAGACATTCAAGGTCAACGGGCAGCGGCTAAAGCATCTCAAGGAACCAATGGTTTCATCTATAGAAGCTCTCGGGCTCCAGCTCGTTGAGCCTATATACATGTGAAGCTGAAGAGCGTCGTGCCCATGACAATAACTGGGGTGTTGACTGGGAGGCAACCCAGGTTTATTTGTTTTTTTATTATTTTTCGCAATTTATTTATTTCCTTTTGAGTGTTTATTTTTATTGCCATATTAGACTAGGAGTTGGATTTTACGGCTATATTTGTTTTTGAAGTATTTTAGGAAACAAATTCAGGTAAATTTTTCATGGAAGGAAGAAATCTAGCCGAATTGGATGCTTCCAGCATGGAGGGCACCAGCAAAGGCAATTTCGGAAAATTCGAGATCTCTCTGCCCCCGTGGGCACAACACAAGATTCCGTATAAGGAAACCCTAGAAGCCCAAAAGTCATCTGACGGGCCTATCATATTAATTCAAATTGAGTGGCTAGGGTGAATCCAAGTATTTAACCCTCATCTCTTCCTCCCCAAAAATTCACTATCCTATTTTTACTCCAAAAATTCAAAAAAATTACAGACTTTCTCTCTCTAAAAACTCTCTCACTCAAACCACCATAACCACGATCACCATGACCCCCAAAAATCGCGTTGCCAAGTCCACAAAGAAGAAGGTGGAGTTTACCCCTTCTACTTCACCGGAAAATTCCAGGGATACCACCACCGATGCTGCTACACCAACCAAGCCGTCGAGCACTGCCGCCATGAACATTCAACCTCTCGCCACCATCGAACCACCACTTTTACCAGTTTCCACCCGAGAGTCCGAGAAGGTTGATGAGCCTTCTCTGAAAATTGTGGAGGAAACCGCTGACGAGATCGATGACCAAGAGAAGGGCAGCATACAACAAGATGTGACCCCCGAGCTGATGCCGGAGCATACTCCTGAGCCCTCTGCAACTGAAAAGTTGAAGAAGGTGAAAAAGGAAAAGGTCATCACCGCGAAAGCTAAGTCGCAGACCTTGAAGAGGAAGAAACAGTCGTCGCCGACGTTGTCAGAGGATAAAGAAGCCGATGAGGAGGCCGAAGAAGAAAAAACTAAAAGCAGTGGGGAGTCACGAGCCCACAAGAGTCAGAATGACCAGTCTCTGTCTCTGAAGGAACCCACTGAGGGCACAACGGATGCGCCCTCTATGTCTCCCAAGGGAAAAGGGAAAGTCTCTGCCAAGCCGTCTGCAAAGAAGGGCAAAACTGTGGTTAGCCCAACTTCTGGAAAAGGCATACCAAAAGGAGAAGGCGTCTTACCCACAAGGGAGATCGTGCATAGCAAGACCATCCACTTCGCCTCGCTTGCTGTCTTGGGCATCGAGCGAGAGGTAAGAGAACTCTTCTCTAACATTGGTTGGTCATTTTTCATTGAATGAGATTGCCTGATTTTTCCTAAGTTGGTCTATGAGTTTTTCCATGATCTGTCTGTAAAGAATATGGGGAAGGGAGGCACTTCTGCCAAGATTTTCAAATTTAAAATTTTTGGTAAAAATTTTAATCTTTCTGCTGATGAACTGAACATGGGTCTGGGAATTATGTCGTTCTTGGATTTGAATGATGATGATTATAAGTCTGCTGTTGTTGTGGTGCCCACGGATGAGAAGTGGGCTGAGTTAGGTGACGGTTCCAAATTTAAGTCTGGAACTAGCAAGGGACACATGCTGAAAAGCAATGCCCTTCTCTTTTGTCACCGAGTGCTCGCCTACAACTTCTTTGGCCTGAAAGATAGCTCCAACTCCATCATAAATCAGGAGTTGTTTGTCCTCTGGTGCATGGTGCACAAGAAGAGGATGAACTTTGGAGCTGTGGCCATCGCTCAGTTTAAGGACACCGTGGCCCATTCTAAAAATCGCATCTCCTGTGCCCAACTGATTACCCATCTTGCTGAAAAACTGCATCTATTTGATCCTTCATCCACTAATCTGTATTGCAAGCATGTTAAGTTGTTTGATTTGAACTGCTTGAAATGAATAATGGATTTTTTGATGATGAGGAGGGGAAACTCGTGTTTGGCATACCGAAGCTTAAAACTATGAGTAGCCTTAGTTTTCCTTTGAATGCAGGACCAAGAAAGAGGCCCCCGAGGGCATAGCAGTAAGAGCCAGCAACCACCACCATCATAGCCAGACTAGACCGATTGGAGATTGCCATGTTCTCTTACTTCAAGCACGTCGGATTCAATTATCTGACCCCCTCTGATGCCTAAACTGGTACTCTTTCCCTTAGGATATGTTTTTTTGTTTTTTGTTTGTTTTATGTCTGTTTAGGTGTTGCCCATTTCCCATACTTTTCTTAAGGCAAAGTGTGTGGGTGTGGGCATTAAGAGTCTTTTGTTTTTTGTATTTGTTGTTTTTGTTGTTTTTGTGTTTTTTGTTTTGTAATTAGATGACCTCCGTACTGACCCACTTTGCTTAAGGCAAAGTGTGTGGGTAGAGGGGCCTTCTAATGTTTCGTTGAGTTTGCAGTTAGTAGGATAACCTTCTCGTACCCATTTTGCCGAAGGCAAAGTGTGTGGGTGAGGGTTACTCTGCCTTCTTTACGTTTCTTTTAGTGTCAAGCATGTGTAAATATTTGAACTTAAAAGCATGAAGTCTAGGGTCTTGTGACCATAAGGCAACATATTTTATTGTATTTTCATTTCAACATGCCCATGCTACTGCTTATATGATGAATGAACTAAGTACATTGTGAGGAATTGAGCCTGAATTCACAATGCATGTGCTACTTCTTTCTTGTGTGATTTCTGCATTTTTGAATTTAGGTAAACTAGAACTTACTTTTGCTCTATTCCGAGGTCATAAGGAATTTTGGGTATGCTACTGAAATGCTTAGGCAAATTCTGTTTCTGAGCCCACAAAGCCAAATAAAACCACTCTGATATTATCCCTTGCAGCCCTTTTTGAGCCGAAAATGAATAAAGCCTTGGTCATGTTCTTTCTTGAAAACCACAAAAAAGACCATGGACATGAGGGGGGGATAAATCTGGTGTGTTACAAGGCATAAAATGCCAAATGAAAGAAAGAAAAAGAAAAAAAGGAATCAAAATAAAAAGAAAAATGAAAAAGAAACCCCAAGAAAATAAAAGTATAAAATGCCCACAAAGATAAAAAATCTGGGATATGTGCTTAATAAAATGGGCACGGTGGCAAAGGCCAGTAAGAGTCAAAATGAGTCTCCCAAAGGAAAAATTCGACTAAAAACTGAGCCAGATCCAAATATTTCCTACCTTGAACCCGTAGCCCCATTACAACCTTAAAGTCCTTAGCATAGGTATGCCCATTATTCTAACAGTGGTGGAGGAACAAGAGCGATTGCAAGCCAATAGTGACCCTCGGTTCAATTATGTCTTTCTTTGAGCGTAAACACTTAACCAAAACACTTGAGTGGGGAAAGAATGAGAACCAATAACTTAGTCATTTTGATTTGCAGTGGGCATTATGTATGTTTTTATTATGTATGTTTTTACTGTTTATATACTGTTGAGTGTAATCAGATACCTAGGTCTTTGTGCCCGCAAGGGATTTGCTTTTACATGCTTGACTTGTCGTGTCTTTGTCTTGAGTCTGTCTTTTCCTCATTTTGTCTTCTGTCTTTTTTTCTTTTGGGCACGTTGTACCCAAATACTTGAGGGCAAGTATGACTAAAGTGGGTGGGTGTGACAAGTCCAAATTCTCTCATATTTTTGTGTCTTTTTCTCATTATTTTGTTCTTTATTTTTTCTATTTTTTGAGTCGGAAAGAGCCAGAATGGGCACAAGGGGCAGCAGGAGGTAGGGAAATCACTTATGGAGGGCACAATAGTGCTAATGATACCAAGATGGACAATAACTCCTTAGCAAAAAGCTCTCTCTCGAGCCTGGCGGAAATCTCCCACCATTCCAGCAAAAGCTGAAGGAGAAGTTAGTGATCGTGCCCACAACAACCCCAGAGTGATTGAGAGGAGAATGAAAAGGGACTGAGCATAAGGAAACTAATGCCAGCTACAGCATGAGCAATGCACCTTGGCCGCCGAAGGAAAGAAGAGCCGCGAAAGGCAAGTTGACGCTTCCAGAAGGATGCTCGGCTCCACAAGAAAAGTTACTATGTTGGCGTAACTAGGGCACGACAAGTACAGAATCTGCGATTCAGAATCTTCTAAATAAGGGAAGAATTTGCCAGATATGGAAAGCTTTGGGTATGGCGGCTGCGTGTTGGGCTGAAGATCCCCGGCCTGTCGGAGAGTTTACCTAGTGTCTTTATACTCCTATATATATGACTTCATGGCAGCAAACAATTTATTTTATTTTTTTTCAATAGGTCTCGGGCCTTATACCGGCAGACACTTAGGATTTCCTGTTTTATGTTCTTCAATCCAACATTGGAGTTGGATTTATTTTGCAATTTAATATAAGTAAGTTTTTTTATTTATATTATGTTGTCTTTGATTTCTTTTACTTATTATTGTTGTTCTAAGTCCAGCATGAGCGGCTAGACTCGTGATTTTATATTGAACAAGGATAAGAACTTAATGAACACGTAAGAACCGTGAGGCTTATGGGTATAAACTGTGTGAATTTGGTTCCGTCGTGTAATCATTTTCTTTGTTGCATTATACAGTGGGCTAAGCTAGTTAATTGTGGCTGATCACTCATTAGTTAGAATTGTGTTCACTATCTCTATAAATGGTTAATGAATCGTAGCTGTGTGTTGGTCATAAAGGGATGGGATACATCAGGGGTACTGAGGACATAAGAGAGATCTTTGTCTAGGTAAATCTGGGTATGTCTAAGGCATAATGCTACTTTGTTGTTTACAATCATATGAGAGATCGGGGTTGGGCAATGAGTTAGGGTTTAGAGGACGAGATATCACTTCTAAGCTAAACAGAAAGGATAGATTGGGTACGTTGAGAGAGATCATGTACCTTTAACCAAATAATTAGATTTGCATAAGTAATCAGTGTGCCCATGATCGGTCCAGTGTTTGTTAAGTTCGACATCTGAGTTCTAATCCGGAATACGTTTACTACTAATATTTTCCTTTCTTTGTTTTGTTTTGTTTTGTTATTTTAGTTTACAGTCTTTAAATACAAGTACGGAGACCACAACAAACCTCAACCTTTTGGAAAAGTGACACTGAAAGATAGAATTTGCAGCTCCTCATAAGATCAACCCTTACTCACATAAGCTTGCTACGCCTTGCTGTGGGCATAAGGATAACTCTCTCTTGAGAATTATTATGATCGCAAAATGACCGTGCATCATATAGCAGCAACTCCTTTAGCAGTAATCATGGTCCTTGCTATCTCTTGAAGAGTTATGTTCTTCCTTTCAACAACTCTATTCTGCTGAGAAGTCTTAGGGTACTCATGACTAATTATATTCTCACTGCAGAAATTGTCAAAATACTTATTCTCAGATTCTTTACCATGATCACTTCTGATTCTAATAATGTGTTGATCCTTTTCAACTGTGATTTTGTAGGCTAGTCTCTTGAATGTTGTGAAAGCTTCACTCTTGTCTCTTAGAAAGTCTACTTATATAAACCTTGAGTAATCATCTATGCAGACAAGAACATACTTCTTTCCTTCGTAGCTTTCCATAACCATAGGCCCCATTAGATCCATATGAATAAGATCTAAAACTCTTTTAGAAGTTTTGTCCTGAACTTCTTTATGCTGAGATCTAGACTGCATCCCAATCTGACATGGACCACATACTTTATCTCTGTCAATTCAGATCTAAGGCAGTCCTCTGACAACCTCTTTGCTGATGATCTATAGGAGATTCCTGAAGTTGATGTCTCTAAGTTTCTGATGCCAGATCTCTGATTCTTCTATAGATGTTCTTTGACAAGTTAAAGAACATTGTATAGGAATATGTAGCTGATAGAAATTGTTAGCTGATCTTTTTCATTCCATGAATAAGCCATTGTTCTTATTCATTACCCTACATCTTTCTTTGGCGAAGACAACAGTCATGCCATCATCACACAGTTGACTGATGCTAATCAAATTTTCTTTGAGTCCATCAACTAGCATAACCTTCTTCAGTTTAGGCATTGCTTCAACAATCAACTCACATTTACCTATTACTTTATCCCTTTTTCCATCTCTAAAGGTGACAAAGTATGATGAGCAGGCTTTTAGATTCGGCACCACAGAGCAATCTCCAGTCATGTGTCTTGAACAGCCACTGTCAAAATACCAGTTGCCTTTGTCTTCAACTCTTAGAGAGGTATGGGTAATCATACTGGTCTGCTTGACAACCCATTGATTCTTCTGTGCAGGCTTCTTCTTTTGCTGAGCGGTTGATCTCTTCTTAGTGCTACTGGAATGCTGAGCCACAAATCTTCTTCTCATTCTTTTCAGATCATAGAGATACTTCTCACAATGTGGATGAATGTGACCTTTTTCTTCACAATAATGGTAGATAATTCCTTTTCAGTTGCCATTATAAGCAGTCATCTTCTTGTTAATGTTCTTCTGGATGTTCTTACCGTTATTTTGTACATGCATTGGCTGGCTTGTACTTACTTTGACAAACACTATCTCGGATTGAACACCATTGTATCCAAGACCTGGATGACTCTTTCCTGAGTGTCCTAGAGTAGTAAGAATCTTATCAAGATTCTTAGATCCATTGTTCAGTATGTTGACATTCCTTTTGATGGTTTTGAGTTCTGTAGACAACTCTTCAATCTTCTTCTTTTGCTATTGAATGATGACCTTCTGCTTAGCATCAGATTTGATCAATTCCTCATTTTCTTTGAGAATATCCTTGTTGTGAGATTGTAGAGTCTTGTTAATCTCAGTAACTTCCAGCCATTTTTCATACATCTCTTTGTATGTCTTGACAAAATCTTCATGGCTAAAATCTTCATTGTCTGAGTCTTCATCTTCTACAAGTTTCCTGGAACTCTGAGACTTTTGCTGTAAAAGCATAGGTCTCTTCTTATGATTCACTGCTACTTTCTTCAGACTCATTATCACTGAGAGAGGCATTGTAATTCTTTTTATTCTTCTTCTTCAGAGTATTAGCACATTCAGCTTGAATGTGTCCAAAAAACCCATCACATTCTCTGCATTGAATTCCTCTTTTTAGATTTGAAGTTTGAAACTCTTTTTGTTCACTGCTAGAGTTTCTATCTTGCTGAGAATTACCAGATGGTTGTCTTCTGTTGCTGGACCTTCTGGAAGACTGCTTGTTTACTCTTTTTAACATTCGACTGAAGTTATTGGTGATTAAAACCATATTGTTCATTGTATCTGAATCAAGTACAGGTTTTTATTTCTGTACATGTTCAGGTACATTCTTAGAGACTTTAGTTTTAAGAGCAATACCTCTCTTCTTTAAGCTGTTGTCTTCATCTTTCAGGTTCATCTCAATCATCCTCAACGACCCCATTAGCTCATCAAGCCTCATATTCTTGATGTTCTTGTCTTCTTCAATTGCAGCAACTTTGTAAGCAAACTTTCTTGGAAGAGATCTGAGAACCTTTCTTACAAGCTTCTCATTGCTGATAGGCTCACTAAGAGCAAAACTCTCGTTTGATATACTTCTCAGTCTGGCATTAAACTCACCAATGGACTCTGAATCCTCCATTATGAGATTTTCAAACTTTGAAGTAAGATTTTGAAGCCTTGATAGCCTCAGTGAGCTAGTCTTTTCAAAGGTGATTTCCAGTATATCTCATGCAGCTTTGGCAGTCTCACACGTTGAGATCACGCTGAATGTTTCCAGATCCACTGCAGAGAATATTGCATTGAGAGTTTTAGAGTTGACATTGTACCAGTTCTTCTGCGGTATAGTCCACTCTCCTTCTTTAATCTCCACATGCTTTCCTTTCTGGCAACAGTTGGCTTTTTCCATCCTTTAGTGACACTTTTCCATACAAGTTTATCAATCGATCTCAGAAACGCCCCCATTCTTACTTTCCAGTAAGGATAGTTGTCTTCAAGTAATGGTAGTCTGACTGTAGATCCTCCTTCTTTGATTGAACTCATGACTGAAATTCAACCAAAACCTTCACACAGATATGTACTTTTTAGGACTCTTTTCGCACGAAAACCAAAGACGACCCGCTCTGATACCAATTGAAGTTACATAAACTATGCGATCATGTTCATCATCATGTACATATATATTGTTGTGAACATTCAAGGTCAGAATAGATAAATTGAAAGCAAGTAAATGGCACGAGGTTGATAACCCTGTTTGATCAATTGATCTACGTCAGGGGGACTTCACAAGTTTGTGAGAAATAATTCATTACTCTGTTGTGTGGTTACAAAGGCTATTACATGAAAACATCCCGTCACTCGACCCTTTTCCTACCCACTACAACCTCTTTCATTGAACTGAATTGTGAGCTCCCCTCATAACCTATAATCCATCTAGTTCCCATAGGAAATCTCTCCCGAGACTCCTCTAAGTGTATATGAAACAGATTCAAACACAGACTAGAAAAATAATGATCAAAAGATCAACTCTAGTCTAACAATACCGAATACCGAATGCTTCAGATGTAATGTCTTTTAGACTCTCTAAATTAGTTCTGTGTATTTGTGTGTGTGCAATACGTGCCACCTAAACTAGTCTGATTTCCAGGCTATTTATAGAAGAAAGACATAGCCTTAACAAGGTAATCAGAAGTTCTACTTTGACTAGAATTCAACAAGGAAACTTTTCCTTAATTAAATCGGACTTTCCTAGTTTAGATGTCTTCCTTGAATAGAACTCCTGCTTTCTTTCTTTGATCTTCATCACGAACAAGGCAGCTTCTATTCTGAAACGTCCATCTTGATTCTGCAGCTTTAACTCCTCGAATCTAACATAGTATGTTTCTTGCAAACTCTCTGGACAACCATGTACATGATCATGTTCATGAACATGATTAAGTACATGTCTTGATCTTCAATCAGATTGGCAGCAGAATGTTCATAGTAATGTCTAGAACATGGTATTCGAACATGAATAACCAAAACCTTTTGTGCGCTTTTGATATTGCCATACAGATCATGATAATCTCGAACACTTGAGTGCAGATGGCACTAACAGTCTCTTTAATCCTTTATTCATCACTGCTAGAAATCAGAATGTCATCAACATACATAATGATTACAACAATTCCACTTGTGAAATGTCACACAAAGATAGAATGATTAGTCTTGCATTGTTTATATCCAATAACGCCTAGAACATTACTGAATTTGTCAAACCACGTTTTAGGATTTTGTTTGAGACCATAAATAGCCTTCTTAAGACAACAAACCTCAGTAGCATCCTTTCCCTGAGCAACATACCATGAAGGTTGCTCCATAAAGATAGGCTCACTCAAGTCACCATAGAGAAATACATTCTTCACATCAAGTTTATACATAGACCAAGAAAGATTAACAACAAAAGATAATAAAATACGAATAGAGTTTAAACGAGTAGTATGAGATAATGTCTCACAGTAATCTATACCATAATTTTGAGTATACTTTTTAGCCACAAGACAAGCCTAGTACTGATCAGTAGTACCATCAAAATGGTACTTTAAGGTAAACATCCACCGATGAGAAATAATATCTGCCGAAGAAGGAGCACTCACGAGTTCCTAAGTACCACGAGAGATGATAAACATAATTTTTTTATGCATTTTGGTATTTATTTAGATGATATTTAATGGTTAATACATGCATAGGTTGGTGTTTTATTATAGTTTCGCAGTTTCTTGTGCAATTTCACATTTTTGCTCTTTGTGTAGAAGTGTGAGCTATAAAATGGATAATTTTGGGATCCAATTCAATTAGAAAATAAAATAAAAAGATAGAGGATCGAGTTAGAGTCATTTTTGAACTTGAATCGGGTCAATCGGATGAAAAATGAGCGAGACCAGAGCAAAATGGTAAAGAGTGTCGGGCATCAGAAAAATAGCATGAACAGTGCTAAGCCTAGCACGAACCGTGCTGAAAAAAGACAACACTTTTAGCACTATGGTAAAGGAGCACAATCCCTACTTCCCATTGTATGGCCCGTGCTCCACTCTCGGTGAAACCACGATGTTCCATGCAATTAAGAGCACGAACTATGCTCCATGTTACACGTCTCGTGCTCATTTCAGCGACTTCCGGAGGATTTCCTTTTAGACCGGGCTCTCCTTTCTTTTGTAGATTTCAACTTCCTCTACTATTTAAGGGTTTTTCTTGAACGAAATTTGAGATCTCTTTTTCATTATTTTTGACACGCTATTTATTAACAAATAAATGAACCGCAAGTCCACGACGTTATTGTAATACTTAGGTGAGTAAGAGTATCTTATCCCACAAGGACTGCTATTTTCATATTCTCAAACACAAGTACCTAATTAATATCTAGACACTGAGCAAACAAGTAAAATGGATATAAATAAAACAACACAAAATAAATGTAGAGAATAAAATAACTGGACTAATTAATTAAACGAAACCTAGGCTTTAGGAAAAATGGATTATTATATCAATTATCAATATTCATTAACTCTTGCAACCCGACTTTTATCTTTAATCTATCAATGGTTGGGAATCGCTAGTTTGTTATCAGGCTGCTTTTAAATGCATAAACCATACCATATATATAAAGAGCACGCACTTCACTGCGGTTGGTTCTTCACACATGTCATTTCTACTAATCTAGCACATGAAGATTTATTCAACCATATGTGATACTTGTTCACTTGGTCGGTCCTTCCAAGCACACATAAACCTGATTTCTATCTTTCTATCACTAATTCTTCTCTGGTTAGTACTTCAAATTAATGACTAGTATGCATAAATGGTGATCAAGCATCCATACAAGATATAAATAAACTCATACAAATCAAGCCCCAAGAGATAGCAGGAAGAAAGTAATTAAATCATATTATAAAATCCATAATATCCAATCCCTAAAACCTAGTTATGAAATTAGGCAGATATAATTAAATAAATAATAAAAACTAGAGTATAAGTGTCCATGATAAAATTAACAATAGAACTGAATAACACGGGAAAATCCAGTGGTCTTGTCTCTTCTACAGTAGCATTCCGTCTCTAGCAACCTTGTCAACTCCTCCTGAGTAAATAAAAAACCTATGTCTTCTTCTCCTCTATCTTGGTGTATTCTAAGTATATATCTCGTGTATGAGGCGCGTATCCAAGTGAGAGCTTTAATATCTAGGTTTAAAACCCTAAATTAGAGATAAAAATCACATTCTCGCGGACCCGCACACATGGATCGACCGAGGTAGCTAGGTCAACCCAGAGGCCTGATTTTGTACAGGGTCAACCCAGGTGAGTTGGGTCAGGTCGACCCATGCCTTAAGAATTTACACTGGCTTGGGTCGACCCAAGCGTCTTTCACACTGGTTTCAGATTTCTTCCGATTTTAATCATTTAATCCAATCCATTAGGCTTTAATTTAGTATTTAATTAATCCCAAGAGCCTAATTAAATCCCTCTTGAACTCATCTTGTCCGTATTTAGCGATTTTACTTCAAATATACAATGAAATCACAACTATTATTGCAAAACTAGCAAACACATCAACAACTCCAAATGATAACAATATGCTCACAAAATCTATATAAAATACACAACTTCATATAATAAATATCACCAATTCATATCCAAAAGTTGTGTAAATACACGGCTATCAAATTTTCAATTTTATTTTAGATTTTACAACGTCATGACGAATGTTTTCTTTGCAATTTTAAAGATTGAAGTTTATTTTACATGATTCCATTATAGTTCTTTTCATCTTCAGCAATTTTAATTACGTCTTTTAATTTCTTTATGTCTTCCTTTATTTTAGATCTATTATGTGTGAGTAGTTTTTATAGTTAATTATAGGGTTTGTAGCATGTATGAAATTATTTATTGATTTGATTTTTCATCAATTTTTCTTTCAATTATATGGTTCAAACATTCAAGTTTATATTTTTCATGCATGATTAAGGTCATAGTCATTAAATGTTAGCTAATTAATTTGAGTCCTAGTGGAGATAATTAATTAGTGAGATTAGATTGAATGATTTGATACACGTATTTGGGATCTATATGAGGTTTTAAATCTGTTGATCTATTGGAAGTTAACAATTAATCTAGAGATGAAAGTAATAGATAAATTTTTAATCTACTTTTACCTTGAGACCTGGCAAAGATAGGTAATTGGAATTATGATCCTTCACTGTTAATTTGATTAAATTGGAAATTGATGGAATTAAATTAATATATAATGGATTCATGTATTTGCATTCCCTATGATTAATTAGTTTTGTTATTTGATAGTTCACATTTTTAATATTGTTTAATTTGCATTTGATTTGATAATTGAGTTTAATAGTTTAATTTTAATTCTTTTCCTAGAAATAATTCGCATAGTATTTGGTTTTTCCAAGTACATTTCTACTATTTTGGACAATGTTCATAATAATGTACGTGAACGTGATTTGAACTTCCTGAAGACAGCTCAAAGTAAGGAGTTTGGATTGAGCTGAGAAAAATGTTGTGCATCATGCTACAATAGAGATTGTTCAACATGTTGTGTACTGCCGCTAGCTTGAGTGATAGCCTAAAGACAGCTTGTGAACATATAAAAGATTTTGTTGTGCTACCTGATGTGAAGATTTAAGATCAACAATGTACATTGCAAAGTACATGGACATTTACATCTGAAGAGAAGACTCAAAGATCAACAATGTTCATTGTAACGTTCTTGAACGTCTATATGAACATTCTTTGTCCAGATTATTCTTCCAAAAATCGATGGAGCTAGCAACTAAGAAAAGATTCAGAGATCTATCCAGAAGCTGTCACAGAAGAGTTCAAGATTGAAGGCAAGGGCAAATTTCTATTCATGGATGAATTCCTAACATGGTTCGAAGTTTGATCTCGGTTCTAAATAAGGAAAGTTTCCTTATTTATTTCCGAATCAAATTAGGACTTCTATTCCCATGTTTAGGCTATCCCTTCTCGTCTATAAATAGCTTGGGATACATACATATTAGAAGTGCAGAGAACACACCGAACAGAAGCACTGCATAATATTGTTTAAGAGCTCTAACTGTTTTGAGCCACAAAGTTATGGTTGTGTCTTAGACTAGAGATTAGTGTTCTAGTTATTGTGCATTGAAACACACTTGTCCATACACTATCAAAAAGAGTCTCGGGAGAGATTTCATGTGAGAACTAGATAGGTTAGATATCTAGGTTATGAGGGAATCTCACAATTCAATTCAACGAAAGAGGGTGTACATGTAGAAAGAGTAGCAAGTGACGGGAGGTTAGCTACATGTAAAATCCTCAGTAAACATGACACCAGAGTAGTGAATTATTTTCCACGAACTCGACAAGTCCTCCTAACATAGATCGATTGATTGAACAGGGTTATCAAACCTATACATGCTTTACTTTCTGTAAACTGCCTAAACATTCACAATAACGTCCTTGAACTTTATTGTGAACATCTTTATAATGTTCAACAACTTTTCTATGAATATTGTGCAGACAGATACTTCTCACATGGGTGTGCAATTTCAATTGGCATCAGAGCATGTCATTTTGTGTTAAAAAATGAAAAGATCAAAGGAAGTACATCTCTGTGTGAAGTATTTAGTTTTAAAGCCATGAGTTCTATCAAAGAAGGAGGTTCCACTGCCAGGCCACCTCTTCTAGAAGGCAACAAACTATCCCTACTGAAAAGTAAGGATACATGCGTTTCTCAAGTCCATCAATGATCAAGTATGGAAGAGTGTTACTGAAGGATAGACTCAACCTATAGTTGCCAAAGATGACAAGTACACTTTCATTGAAGAAAAAGACTAGACTGAACCACAAAAGAGATGGTTCAATGCCAACTCTAAAGCTCTCAATGCCATATTCTCCGTTGTAGATCTAGAGTCATTCAATTTGATCTCAACTTGTGAGACTGCTAAAGTTGCATGGGATGTACTGGAGACAACCTTTGAATGAACCAACACTATTAGACTATCAAAACTTCAGAATATTACCTCCAAATTTGAGAATGGTAGATTCTGAAACAATTGGTGAGTTCAATGCTCGTCTGAGGAGTATATCTAATGAGAGTTTTGCATTATGAGGGGTCATGTTAGATGAAAAGCTGGTAAGGAAAGTCTTGAGGTCTTTACCAAAAAGATTTTCCTACAAAGTTGCTGCTATAGAAAAAGCTAACACTACAAGAAAATTAGTTTAAGGCGATGAAAGTAGTGACAGAAAGTATTCCGTCAACACGAGTGATGGCCATGATTGGCGACGGACTGGCCGTTGCCAAATGTGGCGACGGACAATTTCCGTCGCCTTCCATTTTTTATTTTATTTTTTTATTATTTTTAATGATACAAAAATAAGGCGATGGAAATATTTCATCGTCTTATTTTAATTTTTTTATTTTTATTTTTTTTTTCTGAAATAATAAGGCGACTTATTTTTATTTTTTATTTTTAAAAAGAACGGGTGACGGAACAGTCCATCGCCAATTTCGTCACCCCGTTCTTAAATAAGCGGGATCCAGACTTTCTTCCCCAAAATCAAAATCCCAAATTCCTAATTGAAAACCCGCCCCCAAATTCACCTCCGCGCCCCGCCACTGCCACACCCACTATTCTCGATCTATATATATATATATATATATATATATATCTCACTCTCTCTTTGTATTGACGAGGGAACCTCGCTGCTGCCGCCGCCGCCCGTCTACCGCAAGTAAGCACTTTTTATTTTTTCTGAATATTTTTTTGTTAACGTGCCAATTTGTGTTAATTTCGTTGTTTGAGCATATAATTGTTCGATGTTGTTATTAATTATCTAAAATTTAAATATTCTGATTGTGCCCTAATATTGATAAATATACGTAGATTAAGTATATATTCAGTTCTCATATTCTGGGAAAAAAAACTCTGATGTAAAAAAATTAAGAAGAAGTTTGTGTTGAAGAGTTCGTTTTATTCTACAAAATATTTTGGTAAGTTTTCTCAAATTTTTGGTTTAAAGATTATCGCTTAACTATGAAATTTAATACTAATTGAAATGTTGATAGGATTTCTAAAATTTTACATTTTTAAAAGTAAAATATTTGTATTTCTGTAGAGACAAGATGAAAGTGAATATTTGTGTTTAATACAAGTGAAAACATAATGATTATGTCTACTGTTAATATAAAATATAAAATATTTGTGCTCAATTTAAGTTACTTCACAGTTACTTCTGGTGAGTGGAAATTTAATTATGAGTTTTATTACATTAGAATTTAAGATAAATTATAATTTTAGATTAGAGGATTGGATTTTGTGCATAAAATACTAGCTAATGTTTCATTTAGCTAAAAGATAAATAAAAATTATCAAGACAAATTATTTTCTAGCTAATGTCTCATTTAGCTAGAGCACATATATACAATCTATGGATTAAATGAAACACAAGTTAAAATTCCATAATATTTTTTTATTGTAGACTCTCGTCTCACAAGAGACTCTCGTCTTATTATCTTAAAGTTCAATTTATACAACCTTAGAATTCATAACACTTACACTTGCTCTAAACTCAAATTTAATAAAGTTATTTTAATAATTTTAAAATACCAAATTCAATAAAGTAAATTAACTACACAAAATAATATCAAATATTCTTCTACAAATTTATGAAAGCATGTTTGTTGAATTTATTTAAGCATGTTTGTTGAATTTATTTAAGCATGTTAATTTATTGAATTTATTTAAGCATGTTAGTTCAATTTATTAAAGCATGTTAATTAGTTGAATTTATGAAAGCATGTTAGTTGAATTTTTTTAAAGCATGTTAGTTAAATAGGACGAGGGTCCCTGGATCCATCTATATTAATTGTATGTAGTTAGATTGGGACGAGGGCCTCTGAATCCCTCTATTTTAATTGTACGTATTTATATTGGGACGAAGACCCCTGGATCGCTCTGGTGTTTGGTTTTTTGCTAGTTCATCACAGAACCTAGTTAAGTTACGTCGACGACTTGGTCAAAATATAGGTTTCACGTCGTTATGCTGCCGAATTTTTTTCCTAATTTATTTTATAATTTAGGCAAGTATATATTATATATCTTTATGACTTGTTTTTATTAGATGACTAGAGATGGTGGATCTCACGGGGCTAGGTCCCGAGCTCTGTCATCTATGGGATCTACTGGCGGTACCATTGATGATAGTGTCGGTCAGGATGGGACCGATGCTACGGGAGAGGTGTCCCATACAGTTGACTCGAGACAGGAGGTTGGGCTCGAGACCATGAGAAGGGAGAGGTATGTTGAGATATATATCAATATTTTCAATTAATTTATTTTATGTATATTATATAATTCAATATAATTTGAATTTTCAAAGTCATGAGGCCCTCAAACGCCTGTTTGAGAGCAATTACAGCTATCTTCAAGAAGTATATGCACCCTACGGGCTTCACTTGGAAGAAGGTCCCCATGGATAGGAGGATGTTGTATTGGGTTAAGTTCAAGGTAAAAAAATGATTTATATGTATTTGTGTTATCTAATATTATTACTAATGCGGTTTTTTTTATGTGTTAATACAGAAAGAGTTTAGGTGGTCTCATCTTGATGAGGAGGTGCTTCCGGTCTTCTGGAAGAAGTGCCAGGACTGGTACAGGGACATGATGTACCATATGAAGAAGGATGACTACCTGGCGGGCAGGAAGCCCGATTTTGTGCGACAGGAGGACTGGCCTGCATAGATAGCATACTGGCAGGTGAAGGAGACTCAGGAGAAGGCTCGCCTGGCCAAGAGGAACCACCTGACTGAGCCCGATGGCCCAGGAATATCCAACCAGACTCACCATGGAGGCGCCAGATGTGTCGTGGATCATATGCGCGATTTGGTACGAGTTGTAATAATTATTCTAGTTTATAGAATAATAAATTAACACTTTCTAATGGATTTCATTTTATTTTGTTTAATCAGACTAGAGAGCAACATCTGTCTGAGTGGGAGGTGCACTACTAGACCTACCTTAAGTTTCACTGCTCGGACGGCCTTTGGACCACAGCCAAGGTGAGGGAGAACAAGATAAGTTTTTACGTACTAATATTTTAATATATATATATATGTATATATAAATAATTTATATATTTTGAAAAATTAATTACATTTATCCTGATAAATACAGGATAAGTGTGCCGCCTTGGCTGCAGAGTGGATAGATGAGGATAGGGAGCCGGATATGGGTGAGATTTTCCGTCAGGTGTTGACGTCTGACAGGAAGGGGTGTGCTATCGGGTTGGGAAACATGACTCCTGTCATTCGTCTCCCTGCTGCAGTTGGAGGATCCTCGTCATCATCGAGCTAGGGCTCTGGGATGCTGTACACCTAGGCAGAGCTCGATGCGAGACTGGGTGAGATGCAGGCATAGATGGATGCCCAGCGTGAGTTTGTGCAGCAGGTGCTAAAGAAGCAGGCCAAGATGGAGTCCCTGCTTGAGCGTCTTCTCAGTCAGCAGTCGGGTGGTGATCGTAACGGATCCAGAGGGTCTGGTAGCGGTTTCGGAAGGCTTGATGGTGGGTCGGGCACGTAGTTGTACTATTACTGTTATTGTGCTACAGTTTTGATATTCATTTATATGTATTATACATTTGTATTAAATTATGTACAATTATATATATATATATATATATATTAGTCTTATGGTCTTTTATTATATTTGGGTACAAATAAATATTTAAAAATAAAAAGGAATTAAAAAAATTGAATTAAAAAAATGAATTAAAAATAAAAAAATAAAAAAACAAAAATGGCGATGGAAATGTTCCGTCACTCGATTTTTTTATTTTATGAATTATATTATTTTTTTATTTGACGATGAAACTAGTCCGTCACCTTATTGGTCGCCTCAATTTGGCGACCATTTACGACGACACTTTAAGGCGACGGACTATTCCGTTGCCTTTTTTTTAGCGACAAAATTTAGGAGACGGATAATTTCTGTCGCCATTCCATCGCCCGTTAAATTGACGACGGAAAATGGGTATGGGGCGATAGAAATTTCCGTCACTATTTTGTGATTTTCTTGTAGTGTAAGGATGTTAAAAGTATGGGGTTGGATGAGTTGATGGGATCTCTCAGAACCTTTGACATAAATCTTGAAAAAGACAAATACATAGAGAAAGGTAAAGGAATTACCTTGAAAGCTGAAACATCAGAGAAAGTTCCTGAAAAAGTTTTCAAAGATGTTCATGATGAAGATCTGATAAATTATATGGTACTGATTACCAAGAATTTCAAAAAGATGTTGAGGAGAGCTGGAAGTCAAGGCATCAATAAAAACAACATAAAACAATTTCCTCGGAAGTCTTCCAACAAGAACATCCCTAATCAAGATGAAGATCAAGGCAAAAGAATCAAGTGCAGAGAATGCGAAGACTATGGACACATTCAGAGAGAATGTGCCAATACTCTGAAGAAGAAGAAGAGCTACAATACCTCGATGAGTGATGAAGGATCAAACTCCAGTGAATCAGATTCAGAAGATGAAACCAATGCCTTCATAACCAAAGAAAATCAAGCTTTTCATTCTGATCTGTTTGTCATCAATCAGGAATCAAATGATGATGATGATGATGATGATGAGGTTAGTAACTCAGATTTTGAGAAGACTTATCAAGAAATGTTCAACAAATAGCTACAGGTTGTGGAGATGTTGTGAACACAACGATTACCGTCGGGATTGAGAGATAGAAGGGTGGACTATTCGTCGGAGAAGAGAATGTTTCAGAGATTGAAGCGGCTGAAGTCAAGACTCCATTTTTAATGTTCAATCTTGTGATTCAGATGGAGAAGTAATTGGGGATATCAATGCTGTGAGTTAATTGTTGGGTAAAATTGAATTATTTAGCCTTTGGGCTTTTCTTTTATTATTGGACCACATTATTAGCTTTGATATCTTGGTTATATTTTTCCTAAGTGGTCCCAATATTGTAGTCTTATAAATAGTTGTATTTTCATGTTATGAGAGATAGAAATGAAATATCAACTTTTGCCTCTCTCTCGTTTCTTGCAGGGATATCCTCAAGCAGTGCCCTGATTCTTGCTGAGATCTAGAACCTATTCAAACGCTATACTCGCTGAATTATGAACCGGCTAGATGATCTCTATGACTGCCTCGAGGCTGTGGAACAAACCGTCGCCCACTTCTCCATGTCTTCCTCTTAGTGACCACACAGTTTGCATTTTCTTTCCTTTTATATAGTTTTGTTATGCTTTTTTCTTTTTTTTTCTTTTGGGCCGCTCTCTTCTTTTGCACAGTGAGGACACTGTGATGTTTAAGTATGGGGGGGAGAGTTAGTTTTTGTCTTTTCAGTTTATTCTAAAAAAAAGAGTTTTATGTGGTTTTTAGTGTGTCAAGTCATTGGCTTACTTGAGATGGATTGCATGATAAGAAAGAGCATGATATGGGATTGGTCTTGAGTGGATGGTTTATCTCTTGTGATTAAAATGTGCACATGCTTGTATGTATTCTTGAATGATGAAATATACAGAATTTAATCAAATTTGTTGAAGCTTACTATATTGTGAGAATTGAGCCTGATGAGCATTATATATGAGAAAGCTCGATTTATTTTCTTGCGGAGTGTATCGTACTTGAATGTTGGATTTCTGATTTGCCCAGTTGCCATAATCACGCCGCTTTTGAGTTTCTTTGCATGAAAATGATTAAGGCATTTAGGATTACCCATTACCTTGGCTTAAAGAAATCCATGACCTTAATTATCCATTAGTGAGCCCGTTGTGCCTAATCCATTTATTCTTGATGATAAATAGCCACTAAATAATTAAGCCTTAGTCTTTTGGCCTGCTCTTGTCCCTTGAAAACGTGTAAGTGTATTTTTGGTTTGAAGTGAGTTTAAAGTCTGCTTGAAGATATTGGTGTTGGAGAGTTGATGAATGTGTATATGTCTCTGTTCTATTCCAAAAAAAAAAAGAGATGAAAATAAAAAAAAGAAGAAAAAAATATATATGAAAAAAAAAATAAGGAATAGGACGAGCATGAAAAAAAGGGCTATGCTCAATTGTTGTCATTTATTTGGTTGCCCTGTATTATTGGAAGCCAACACTCAATTGGTTTTTGTTTATTTATTTGGAAAGTGCAGACGAACTTGGTGAATGTAGTTGATATGCTTACATGTTTTCAATTATTTTAGCCATTTCATCCTTTCTATCCTACCTATGCACCCTAGCCCCGCTACAACTAGTGCAAAAAGACCTTTTGATTTGTGTATAGATCTCATTTGCATAGTAGAGATTTTGACATATGGGCAAATTTATGTTTGAAAGCATCAAGTTATGATTTGTGTGAATTATATTCTGTCCTTATCTTCTATTGAGAGAATTTGAGTGACCTTGGTGAGGCAGGATTGGTTTTGCATGTTTTTTACTTGAATGAAAAGCATGTGTATAGTTTTATGAAACAAGAGATTGGTTTGTGGACTGTGGATGATTGTATCTTTTCTCTGACTTTGATTGTTTTCCATTGAAGGTTGCCAATGATTGTCTTGTCATCTTTAAGTTTTTTCTTGAGTCTTTCTTTTGTTTAGTGTTGCTCGAGGACGAGCATTGTCTAAATGTGGGGGGGGGGTTTGATTAGGTTATTATTTCGTATATATTTTGAGTCATTTTTGGTGTATTTTTGCCTAGTTACTCACCCCTTGGTCAAGTTTTGTGGAAGAATTGTGTCTTGTGGTTAATTTCAGGTAGTTGACATGGAAGTGGAGATAATGACATTGTTTTGAAGGGTTTGGACACAATTGGATTGAAGAAAGCTGAAGAGTCTGGAAAACAGTCGGTATGGGCATTCCAACTGGTGGACTGGGCGAATATTTGGACTGGAAATAGTGGATATCCACCAGCTGTGGGCCATGGACGATTTTTGGGCTATTTTTATTACTGTTGGACTTTATTTTTATTATTTTTCTAGTTGGATTAGGATTAGATTTCTTTTATTAATTAATTAGTTAAGGATTTGGATAAAAGACTTCTAGATAGAGTAGGACTCTAATATATCAGTATCCATTGCAGTATAATGATTTCAATCGTTAGATACACAGAGGGAGACGCCAGAAACGAATTCCTTTCTCTGTAGTACACGATATTCTTCAATTTTTCATTCTTCTTTTCATATTTCTTATCTATCAATTAATTTTTGAAGTGTCAATCCAATTATGAATTCAAGCTAAACGCGTTCTATTCCGGTGAAGATTAACAAAGCCCTGGCATAATCATTCTGTGAGATCTAATTGTTCTTTCTATTTTAATTAATTACATGTATCTGTGATTCTCGGTGTTTAAAGTTGTTAATTATTTCGTCCCTGCTAGATAGTCGCGAATATTTAGTAGATCGGAATTAATTAGTAGCCAATTAAACCGGCCATCCGTAATTGTGGTTTAAGTTTAATTAGTGGTACAATGATTCTTCAGAATCGAGGGAATAACAGTCTAAATTCAACGGTCCTGTGTCACAGTCTGTTGGTTTTGACTCAGGTTTCTCTAGTGTCTAATGCTGTCGGCTCATTAAATCTATAGAGTGTCTCTTACGGTTGTCAGTCGATTAGGGAAATAATTAGTGAAGTGTCTTCCTAATTATCGAGAAACTAAGGAGAAATTAGACTGCGTCAGTAAGTGTCTTCGGTGGCTATAACTGGTTTGCATGCATTAATTGGAAATATCTTTGCATCGAGGATCAGAATAATTAAGCTAGGGTGGAGTTAATTGGAAGTCGGAATACCTTTTTAATTTGTTAAGAAAACTACATTTGTTTAATTGCTTTTAAATTTAGTTTTTACATTATAATCAAGATATTCGTGTAGAATTTTGGTTACTGCAGACTGAAGTGTTCGAATAGTTCTCACCGGTCCTTTGGGAGACGATCTTGCTTGCTACTATTCTGGGTAGTGTGGGCATACCGACTGCGTGTTGGATTATTTTTGGTGAAAAACGACGCACCAAGTATTATTATAGATCTAGTAAAATCAAACAAGAAATAGAAAAAATCTTCAGGATCACAACAGAAGATCAACAAACAACTTGTTGAACAAACTCAAAAGATTAGTTAAGAAAATAATCAACTGATCATTAAAATAGCATCTCTGCAAGAAAATATATGTGGCCAGCAGTAGGAGCTTGAGCAATCCAATGAAGATCTGAAGGTGTTTATGAGAAACATAAGGATGCTCAACTATGGTACTAAAAATCTGGATGAGATTCTGAACTCAAGACAGACCGTGAAGATTCGACATGGTCTTGGATATTTTGGACAAAACTCAAGAGAAATAAAGTTTTTCAAAGCAAATGAGGAACCTGAGAAAAAGGAAGAAGTCTAGAAGAATGTTTTGAACATTGCAAAGAATGTTCATCCTCCAAATATATCTCACAAGAAGATCTTCAACAGAAAGAACTCCAATGTTGTCTTTCACAACACATCAGATAAAAGGAAGATCAACTGCCACTATTATGAGGTTGCAGGCCATATCAGACCTCATTGTAAAGATTATCTCAGAGATCTTAAAAGATGAGGAGAATGTTTGTTCCTGCCAAAGCCAAAGCTGCAGCACCCTGTCAGATCAGAAGAAAGGATCACCACCCACCAAAGAAGCAGTGGCTGTGAAGAAACAACATGTGAGCATGATAGCTCACACATCTCTTAGAGCAGAAAGTACTAACAACTGGTACTTTGATAGTGGATGTTCAAGATATATGACAGGTGATAGTGAAGTTGTGAAAGACTTGAAGACCTACACATCAGACTTTATTACCTTCGGAGATGGAAAGAAGGGCAAAGTCATGAGCAAATGAGTTCTGAATATCAAATGAATGCCCAACCTGAAGAAAGCCATGCTAGTAGATGGACTAAAAGCCAATCTGATTAGCATTAGCAAGCTTTGTGATGATGATATGACTATAATCTTCACCAAAGACGACTAAAAGGTCTATAATAAAGACAATGAAGTCTTTATGGAAGGAAAAAGGTCTTTCTGACAATTGCTATAGATTCAATGATCTTTCTGAACATGCAATAACTTGTCAGAGAACATCCATGGATGAAGCTGAGATATGGTATCAGAAGCTTGGCCATACTCATTTTAGGAATCTTCGGAAGCTGATCAACAAGGATATGATTAAAGGGATTCCAAATATCAAGATTGACTGCAACAAAGTATGTGGCCCTTTCCAATTAGGGAAGCAAGTCAGATCTTGTAACAGCCCGGTCCCTTAGGCAGTCATTTTGATGGGGACGGGGTGTTAGGCGTAAAAGCCGAAGAGAATAGGTAGATTAATCGGAAATCCAGGGGGGGTATTTTTAGAATTAAACTAAGTTAGCGCCTCACAACTTAGGCAACTTAACTTCATGACTTGGAAGGACTATCATCTTTAACGAATCAAAGGGGTCAAAGGATTCAATTGAGTTAAAGGAATGCCAAATCATAGGCCAACCGAAATTTAAACAGAATCCAAAGACAAACGTATAGGAATTTGACTTTGTAACTAAGCAAGCCTTCCTCAAAAGCCACAATGGCTAGGACCCATAAAAAGGTCGGAGTTAAATAAATCATACTGTCCCATTCATAGGACCAAACAAGAAACTAACTCAAAACTTAACTTGAACGAACAGAATCATGCTTGAAAGGAAAAGCCTATTCGTAGGTGAACAATAATAACAAGCATGAAAGACTTATTCACATAACTCGGAATCATTAAAGGAACAACTGATATATCAAAGAACATGCTTCAAAGACTTTATTGATAACTAGGATTCATAGCATTTAAAACATGCTACTATCAAGAATCTAGTTACACATATCAAGACTAAATACTAACATCAGAGTACTTAGCAGAAACTTAGCGGAAGTAACCATACAGAGCAACAAACTTGAAACCTCAGACAACTCAGACAACCCCACCAGCAACACATCACCGGCCTCAGCATCTCAACCTGAAAATATTTGAAAAAGAGGGGGTGAGCACTAATGTACTCAGTGGGGTTTTATGAGAAAACTCTTTATTAAACTTTGGAATATCCAATTAATAACTGGCGGCATATGGAGAGCAAAACGCAAAAGCCCTCTCCATACCCACAAAACCTTTTACTTCCTTTTCTGGCACATTTCCTGGCTCAAACCTGCTGTCTACTGCACCCTTATGCCTTAGGATGAGAGAGGGGTTACCTCAAATATCCTCTAAGTATGCGAGGGAATTACACAACAGTGACTCCCTTTACTTTCAAATGTTCAACTTTAGTGACACGAAGGTCACGGCATGATAATGCAAATAAACTGTTCTTTGAGCTCGACAACCTGCTTACAACAGAAGCTATATCCTTCCTTAACCTCCTTCCTTACTTAACCTTAACCTTTCTTACTTAACCTCAACCTTTCTTACTTACTTGACTTAGCTAGCAATACCAGGCCTAGAGCAATCACCTAAAGCTAATTCTTAATTGAGCATGATCTCAGCCTATAAGGGATTTAACGCTACACTAACAAGGCAATCATTAATCCTTAACTATACGAGCTTTAACGAAGCATAAACATTCAAATACGAGGAGATGAACGCGGATAAACATCGATTGCAAATAAAGCAATTCTAAACACCTCATGCTAGCATAAATTGTATATAAATAATTCTAGCATATCTAAACATACTTGAGAGCTCACTTAACTTATACTAACTTCCTTTACTTTATCTAACTCAAATAACAATTCAACATAATCATGCATATAACTTCCTTTATTTCTTTCCTTTCCTTGTACAGAGATTAAACAGGCAGAGCATAAAATATTTTAATTGGATATTTCCCTTGCCTTAACATGCTTCTAGAGCTTAATATCTCAAACCTTATACTTGGTTTAGAACCACCCACCTCGATGACGAGCACGTCGATAACAAGCACGTAGACGAAGCAACGAGCCAAAAATCCTTCCTCGGGCCTCCTCGGGGTTCACTTCATCTTTACAAAAGTCGATCAACGACTTGAATCCTTATCCGAGCTCCTAATAAGACATCGAAATGATATCTAAACCCTTGACCCTTAGCTATAACTTAAAACACGAGAATTTAAAAGATTAAGGCATCCGAAATTACCACAAAAGGGGACGGAAAATCTGATTTGAACAATCAATATTCCGGATGATCGGCCACTGCTACCACGTAGATCATTGAAAGAGCTTCAATTTTAGTACTCATGGGCCTCGTAACTCCAACCGAGGTGAAGGTTATGGCCTCCGCACGAAAACGTGCCGGAACTGCCGCCGTAGCCCCGCGCCCGCGGAACCCCGCGCCAGTGGAATCCCCGCGCTAACGCATCTCCGCGCCGAGAGGGCATCCCCGCGACCGCGGGAGCCTCCGCGACCGTGCCAGCTGGGTGAATTATAGCGGTGGAAACTCCTCCTCCGCTCCTCCGCGTTCGACTCGCCGAACAAAAACTACTCGTCTCGGAGGTGCGCTCACGAAGAGCGCTCCTCGCTCGACTTTAGAAATGGAGGTGAAAGAAGTGAGAAATGAGCAAATGGGAATGAATGGGGGCTCCTCTATTTATAGGGGAAATCCAAGCTTCTCCGAGAAGTTTCTTCAGTTCAACAACACTGCTTTAAAAATATCGAGTTCGGATAAAAGGCACTTTATTCGATGTCGAGGTCCAAATGACCTCAGACACGAAATCCGAAAATACCGAGAGGTTCGTTGGCTCGAGTACTATTATACCAACTTGACTCGGGATAAAGAACGAGTCATCTTGAAGGAAAACGAGAAAAGATTCTCTTTTCAAAAATAAAGTTACTATTCCACACAAGGGACAAATAAAATTCCCGAGCGCTCGATTGACCTCAGAATGAAAATTCGGGAAAGCCAACAGATTCCTTGAGAAATTTCCTATTAGATAGGCTTGAAAGAACAAAGTTCGGGTCAACACATGAGATTTCGCAAATTTCTAACAAACGTGCTCCTACGGAAAAACACTATTCATAACTTCTTTAAACGCGTTTTAAATCACCGGGAACTCAAACGACTTCCGATTCAAAATCCGAAAGCACCGGCATGCTCCTTGGCTCAACATCTTCCAAAAGTGACCAAAATTGGCTATAATTGAGCTCGGATCAAAATTCTCAAAAAGACGATTTTACGAAAAATAAATCCTAAAATCGCGGCTTAGAACCGAAACATCTTAATTATGCTCAAAATTCCTTTTAATATTTCCTAATCAAAATTAGGAATTACTTAATTATATTCTGAAAATCCGGGTTGTTACATCCTACACCCCTTAAAAAAATTTCATCCCGAAATTTACTTCATCTCAACAGAGATCTGGATTCCTTCTCAAGAACTTAAGGCCTTATTAAAACAATGTAGGTTTGAAACCTTTACTATAGGGATAAGAATAGCCTGAAGCCTTCTTTTATAAAATAGTCCTCACGCGGGACTACTACTTCTATAATCGTTCATATTTTCTTCTTCGAAGCCTGAGCATCTTCTCTCTTTTCTTCCTTATGAAATCTCTCTTGAAACATCCCTTCACACGAACTCCTTATGATCTTGCATTCGAGCGGACTTCTAGAAACTATTCGATCAACGAAATAAATAAAAGAAAACTTCGCCAAGCTTGCTCCTCGTGCACGGACAATCTCAACAAGTCCATCCTTCTTTTGTTTCATTTGGCTTTGCTTTTGCTTCTGACTTTACTTCACGCAGCTTTGAGAAACTTTAAAGAACTCGAACTAGACAATAAACTCAAAAAAAAATCAGGCACTTACTTCGATGGTTCACTGTACGCTCTATCACGTTGAAAACTCACTTTATCTTCATCTCCAACTTCTTGAGGTTCGACTTCTTCGTCTTCTTGGGGCGTACTTCGTGATGCATTTCTTAAATTCTCGATGCAACTTAAATCTAAATTTCTTCATCGCAGTCATCTCTTTTTCTTGAAGCAGTTGTCTGGCTTCATGGCTTCTTCTGGTGGTCACTATCGCTTGCAGGCGTAATGATCGTACGTCTAAACTTTGAACTGCACGCTTGGAATTTATTTTCCGTAATTCCTTAGATCGCAATGAGCTGAGAAATCTTCTTGGACAAGCGCGTCCTAAACTTAGAGAATATTATCTGGCACTTACTCAGATTGCACTTCCTTCTAGGAAATACTATCTCTTATTCCTCCAACCTTGACTAAAAAGAATACTACTATAACTCTCTGCTTTATTCCAAGATCCACACTCGAGTTCTATGAGTGGGAGCAAAATAAACGAACGCCTCTGAGTGAGGACTTTATCTTAATCAATAATTTCTTGACAAAGTCAAAATCTAGAAAGAATATAACACTTGGTTGTATATGCCAAAAAAATATTGCCTTTTCAGAGGACTTATAAACTTGAAGGATTCTTGCACATAACAAAGATATGGAAGAAATCAACGGTTAGCAACTGAAAACCATGCTTCAATATTCTCTCACAGGCATCAACATAGCCTATCAAGGAAATGCTATTACTGATTCTTGATGATCAAAGAAGTACCATCAAAAGGATTGTAAATTATCCAAGCGGATATAATCAAAGAATTTCAAATGGTATAAATGGCGAATTTCAATTGATACAAAGCTATTGAAGGGCAATTGATTCAATTAACAAGAGAATAAATCGATTCCAAAAGAGAATGAACAAATTGATTCTATTGACAAGAGAATGAATAAATAGACTCAACAAAAACTTCCATCAAACTGAAATTCTCAATCTTTCAAACACTAGGTCTATCTTCTTAACGATCTTCTTTTTTGGGTCTTCTCTCTCTTCTTTAAGCATCACTTACCTTATTCTTAGCGAGGTTGCTATGAAAAAGCATGAGTCAGCTGGACTCAAATGGCTGCGCCTGGCCAAAAAACGATATCCAGGGATCTCTTTCTATCTACCGAACGGGACACGATAAAGCGACTTGATCTATGGATCCTTCTGGACTCAATATAACTTGACTTCAATGTCTCTTGGAAGCTTTGTAGAATACCAATATATCTTCAAACTCTCTTGGCTATGGTCGTGACGACAATCTTCATCTTCATTAAACGGCTTGAAATAAGCGATAACTTCTGGGCATCGAACGCGACATGACCTTGAATGTACTGTGGGTTATGGGCCCACCACGCTTCCACTGTGCCATTCTGATAATTCGCCTTTAACTTGACTGCTCCTCTTCTTGCTTATTGCTCGAAACTGAACTTCATGACCTTCTTCTCGATTCTACTAAAATCTCGAAATCATTTATCCTTCTTATGAACGCTCTATAAATGTTCTTTCGAACCGCTTCTTCTTAACTCTAGCTCCTTGAGAAGGAACTTACTCAATCTAGGTTCATAAGAGAACCTAAAGAGAATTCTAGAATTCTCCTTAATTCAAGCTTGCTATAGTCTATGTTCTAACTATATTCTCTATGCCTCATTCATCCTTAAATTATCCTCAAATTCTTTTCTTATGGGCAGTAGACGAGCCTTTTATCATAAAGAAGATTTTCAAATCGACTTTCAAACTTTATAATTCTACTCAAAAATTTTAACGGTCTAAAGTAACCGAAATAGTTTGAGTATTTGCAGAAAATAATATTCTGAAAAGATCTGCTGTTTACTCGAGTCCTTAATAACGCAAAACTCTTTAAAACATTAATCTGGAACTTAGTTCAATAAGTTCCACCTTAAACTTAGGTATAACCAAAAATTTTATTTCGAAAGAAATAATGCTCGATTTTCAAAATCGACTAACCTTGTCTTTACTCAGAACTTTTCTCCTTTATCCTGTACTTTCAAAAGTTATACCGAATATAATCAAAATACGTTAACTCAATCATACCTTAACTTTGTTGAAGATGCGAGGGTGATGATGAGCTAGGGGTTGCTGATTAATACCTTAGAACAATTCAATACTCATATAAGAGTTCAATCAATTATTTTAAGAAGAGACAGGTCTGCAGAGTTGCAAGTCTGGTCTGATACCATCTGTAACAGCCCGGTCCCTTAGGCAGTCATTTTGATAGGGACGGGGTGTTAGGCGTAAAAGCCGAAGAGAATAGGTAGATTAATCAGAAATCCAGGGGGGGTATTTTTAGAATTAAACTAAGTTAGCGCCTCACAACTTAGGCAACTTAACTTGATGACTTGGAAGGACTATCATCTTTAACGAATCAAAGGGGTCAAAGGATTCAATCGAGTCAAAGGAATGCCAAATCATAGGCCAACCGAAATTTAAACAGAATCCAAAGACAAACATATAGGAATTTGACTTTGTAACTAAGCAAGCCTTTCTCAAAAGCCACAATGGCTAGGACCCATAAAAAGGTCAGAGTTAAATAAATCATACTGTCCCATTCATAGGACCAAACAAGAAACTAACTCAAAACTTAACTTGAACGAACAGAATCATGCTTGAAAGGAAAAGCCTATTCGTAGGCGAACAATAATAACAAGCATGAAAGACTTATTCACATAACTCGGAATCATTAAAGGAACAACTGATATATCAAAAAACATGCTTCAAAGACTTTATTGATAACTAGGATTCATAGCAGTTAAAACATGCTACTATCAAGAATCTAGTTACACATATTAAGACTAAATACTAACATCAGAGTACTTAGCAGAAACTTAGCGGAAGTAACCATACAGAGCAACAAACTTGAAACCTCGGACAACTCAGACAACCCCACCAGCAACACATCACCGGCCTCAGCATCTCAACCTGAAAATATTTGAAAAAGAGGGGGTGAGCACTAATGTACTCAGTGGGGTTTTATGAGAAAACTCTTTATTAAACTTTGGAATATCCAATTAATAACTGGCGGCATATGGAGAGCAAAACGCAAAAGCCCTCTCCATACCCACAAAACCTTTTACTTCCTTTTCTGGCGCATTTCCTGGCTCAAACCTGCTGTCTACTGCACCCTTATGCCTTAGGATGAGAGAGGGGTTACCTCAAATATCCTCTGAGTATGCGAGGGAATTACACAACAGTGACTCCCTTTACTTTCAAATGTTCAACTTTAGTGACACGAAGGTCACGGCATGATAATGCAAATAAACTGTTCTTTGAGCTCGACAACCTGCTTACAACAGAAGCTATATCCTTCCTTAACCTCCTTCCTTACTTAACCTTAACCTTTCTTACTTAACCTCAACCTTTCTTACTTACTTGACTTAGCTAGCAATACCAGGCCTAGAGCAATCACCTAAAGCTAATTCTTAATTGAGCATGATCTCAGCCTATAAGGGATTTAACGCTACACTAACAAGGCAATCATTAATCCTTAACTATACGAGCTTTAACGAAGCATAAACATTCAAATACGAGGAGATGAACGCGGATAAACATCGATTGCAAATAAAGCAATTCTAAACACCTCATGCTAGCATAAATTGTATATAAACAATTCTAGCATATCTAAACATACTTGAGAGCTCACATAACTTATACTAACTTCCTTTACTTTATCTAACTCAAATAACAATTCAACATAATCATGCATATAACTTCCTTTATTTCTTTCATTTCCTTGTACAGAGACTAAACAGGCAGAGCATAAAATATTTTAATTGGATATTTCCCTTGCCTTAACATGCTTCTAGAGCTTAATATCTCAAACCTTATACTTGGTTTAGAACCACCCACCTCGATGACGAGCACGTCGATAACAAGCACGTAGACGAAGCAACGAGCCAAAAATCCTTCCTCGGGCCTCCTCGGGGTTCACCTCATCTTTACAAAAGTCGATCAACGACTTGAATCCTTATCCAAGCTCCTAATAAGACATCGAAATGATATCTAAACCCTTGACCCTTAGCTATAACTTAAAACACGAGAATTTAAAAGATTAAGGCATCCGAAATTACCACAAAAGGGGACGGAAAATCTGATTTGAACAATCAATATTCCGGATGATCGGCCACTTCTACCTCATAGATCATCGAATGATCTTCGATTTGAGTACTCATGGGCCTCGTAACTCCAACCGAGGTGAAAGTTATGGCCTCCACACGAAAACGTGCCGGAACTGCCGCCGCAGCCCCGCGCCCGCGGAATCCCCGCGCTCGCGCATCTCCGCGCCGAGAGGGCATCCCCGCGACCGCGGGAGCCCCCGCGACCGCGGGAACCTTTGCGACCGCGCCACCTGGGCGAATTCTAGCGGCGGAAACTCCTCCTCCGCTCCTCCGCGCTCGACTCGTCGAACAAAAACTACTCGTCTCGGAGGTGCACTCACGAAGAGCGCTCCTCGCTCGACTTTAGAAATGGAGGTGAAAGAAGTGAGAAATGAGCAAATGGGAATGAAGGGGGGCTCCTCTATTTATAGGGGAAATCCAAGCTTCTCCGAGAAGCTTCTTCAGTGCAACAACACTGTTTTAAAAATATCGGGTTCGGATAAAAGGCACTTTATTCGATGTCGAGGTCCAAATGACCTCAGACACGAAATCCGAAAATACCGGGAGGTTCTTTTGCTCGAGTACTATTGTACCAACTTGACTCGGGATAAAGAACGAGTCATCTTGAAGGAAAACGAGAAAAGATTCTCTTTTCAAAAATAAAGTTACTATTCCACACAAGGGATAAATAAAATTCCCGAGCGCTCGATTGACCTCAGAATGAAAATCCGGAAATGCAAACGGATTCCTTGAGAAATTTCCTATAAGATAGGCTTGAAAGAACAAAGCTCGGGTCAACACACGAGATTTCGCAAATTTCTAACAAACGTGCTCCTACGGAAAAACACTATTCATAACTTCTTTAAACGCGTTTTAAATTACCGGGAACTCAAACGACTTCCGATTCAAAATCCAAAAGCACCGGCATGCTCCTTGGGTCAACATCTTCCAAACGTGACCAAAATTGGCTATAATTGAGCTCAGATCAAAATTCTCAAAAAGACGATTTTACGAAAAATAAATCCTAAAATCGCGGCTTAGAACCGAAACATCTTAATTATGCTCAAAATTCCTTTTAATATTTCCTAATTAAAATTAGGAATTACTTAATCATATTCTGAAAATCCGGGTTGTTACAGATCTCAACACAAGGACATTAACGCATCACCTCCAGTAGAGTTCTAGATCTTCTGCACATGGATCTAATGGGACCAATGGCTACAGAAAGCTATAGAGGAAAAATGTATGTGTTTGTTTGCATTGATGAATTCTGTAGGTTCACCTGGGTTGAATTCTTGAAGGACAAAACAAAAACTCTTACCACTTTTAAGAAATTAGCTTGTAAAGTCTCTGTGAAAAAAGGTGTTCCAATCAAGAAAATCAGAAGTGATCATGGGAAGGAGTTCGAGAACAAGCCATTTGATGAATTCTATGAAGAACATGGAATTAGCCATACATATTCTTCTCCAAAGACTCCTCAGCATAATAGAATTGTTGAAAGGAAGAACACGACTCTTCAAGAAATGGCTAGAGCTATGATTGCTGGAAATAACACTGCTACTAACTTCTGGGCTGAAGTAATCAACACAGCATGCTATATCAGTAATCGAGTTCACTACAGACTAGGAAATCAAGATACTCTTTATGAGTTATGGAAAGGAAGGAAGCCTACTGTCAAATACTTTCATATATTTGGTTGTTTCTGCTATATTCTCAATGATAGTAAATATCTTACCAAAATGAAGAACAGAAGAGTTGAAGGTATCTTTCTTGGATATTCAATAAACAGCAAGTCCTATAGGGTCTATAATACTGAAACAAGGGCTATTATTGAGTCTGCCAACGTCAAGTTTGATGATGCTCAAGACTTCAGAAGTGATGATAACGAAGTTCATGAGGATGTCTTTGAACATTCTGAAGAACATTCAGGGAAGCTAGACTCTCCCAGTACAGAGGCGTCTGAGACTCCTAGAAGGACATACAATTATCTTGTTAAGAGTCATCTAACAACAGCAATCATTGGAGATGCGTATGACTCTCTAAAGACAAGGAGTAGAGCAAAAGTTCAAGACCTAATTGCTAATGTCTGCTATACATCAAAGACTGAACCTAAGAATGTAATGGAAGCTCTGTAAGATCAGTACTGGATCGAGGCCATGTAAGAGGAGCTGCTGCAATTCAAGAAGAATGATGTTTGGGATCTTGTTCCAGCTTCAGATGATGTCAACATTGTTAGAACAAAGTGGATTTTCAGAAATAAGTCTGATGAAGAATTAAATATCACAAGAAATAAGGTAAGGCTGGTTGCTCAAAACTACTCTCAGATTGAAGGAATTGGCTTTGATGAGACTTTTGCTTCTGTGATAAGACTGGAATCAGTAAGATTACTTCTTACCATATCATGTCAACTGAAGTTCAAGCTGCATCAGATGGATGTGAAGAGTGCCTTCCTTAATGGTTTTCTCAACAAATTTGTGTACGTTGCTCAACCAAAAGGGTTTGATGATCCTCACTATCCATATCATGTTTACAAGCTCAAGAAAGCTCTTTATGGTCTGAAACAAGTTCCTAGAGCATGGTATGAAAGGCTTGCAAACTATTTGCTAAGCAAATGATACAGAAGAGGAGGATGGGACAAGAATCCATTCATCAGAAAGGAGAACAATACAGTGATCATTGTTCAGATATATGTTGATGACATCATTTTTGGATCAAGGTCAGACAAGATGGTCATGAACTTTGTCAAGGACATGGAAACTGAATTCGAGATGAGTTTGGTAGGAGATCTGAAATACTTTCTAGGACTGCAGATCAAACAAACAAAAGAAGGTATTTTCATATCCCAGTCCAAATATGTTAAAGGTCTTGTCAAGAAATTTGGACTTGAGAGCAGCAAGCATAAGAGGACTCCTATAGGTACAACAACCAAGATTTCCAAGGATGATGCTAGAACTGAAGTTGATCAGACTCTCTACAGAAGCACTATTGAAAGTTTGCTATATCTAACAGCCAGCAGACCAGACATAACTTATAGTATGAGAGTATGTGCCAGACATAAGGCCTATCCAAAGGAAAGTCATTTGACCAATGTGAAGAACATTATCAAATATATCAATGGAACAACTGAGTATGGTCTCTGGTATTCCACTGATACAAATTCAAGCATTGTGGCATATAGTGATGTTGATTGGGCAGACTCCCCAGATGACAGAAAAAGCACATCAGGTGCTTATTTCTTTGTAGGGAACAATCTTATTTCCTAGTTTAGCAAGAATCAAAATAATATATCTCTCTCTACAGCTCAAGCCAAGTATATTGCAATAGGAAGCAGTTGTACTCAGATCGTGTAGATTCTACAGATGATCTATGAAGTTGCTCATGATGTTCCAATTCTATTCTATGACAACATGAGTGCAATCAACATATCCAAGAATCCAGTTCAACACTCAAGGACCAAACACATTGATATCAGACATCACTACATCAAAAGTCTAGTTGAAAGTGAAGTACTGAAGATCGAGCATGTCAATACAGAAGATCAACTAGAAGATTTATTCACTAAAAGCTTGGACACTGCAAGATTTGAAAAACTTAAATCATCATTGGGTCTTTGTATTCACCATTAATCAGTCTAATGGTGTGTGAGTGTGTTTATTTCACATTCAGCAGGTCACACAAAAGAAACTGCAAAAAGAATGAGCTGAATAGGAGAATCTGTGAATAAAGTTTACCATAAATATTCATGAATATCTTTTAGAAGATGATCGTGCACTTTTTCAGTAATGGCTAGTTGACGTCTCTACAACTTCAGAACCGAGAAATATGGATTTCGCTCCAAATTTTCTATGTCTAACGGAACTATTTGATCGATGTCACTAGAGAGAAGAAATTATCTCCTTAAAAGAATACATCCCTTGTCTAAAATCTCATTTTTCCGTTCTTGAGTTTCTGCCATTAAACGTCTCTCTCTCGCTCTCTGAAAAATTTACCGTTGCCAGTAAAATTATTTGCTTTCTATAGTTCTTTTTTCTTTCATCTTATACTCTCTATGGATCCCAAAAGAAAATCCCCTTCCAAACCTAGAAAGAGACCTAGAAAGGTCACATATGTTGGAAGAACTTGGGATGAAGACACGAGTCTTGATGATTTCGACAGACAAGTCATGGGACATGATTCTAAAAGGCAGAAAATGTCAAGAAGATTACGTGATGAAGAAGATAAATCTGGAGACTCTAAAGATGACTATATTAAGGAATATCATGGAAGTGATGATGAAGAGGTCGTCTCCGAGAAAGAAGAAGAAGTAGAGGTTCCGTCTTCTAAGAAGGTCAAGAATAGCAAGCCATTAAAGCTTGATGATCTGATTAAACAAGTGACTCAGACCTACAAACCTGCTGCTGATAAAGATGAGCATATTTCTCTCACTCAGAAATACAAGTTATCTACCGAGAAAGCTGCTATCAAGAAGGCAAAGACCAATATCATTCATAGATCTATGGTTGCTGAAGATCTAAAAGAAAAGATTCAGAGCTTTTCTTTTTCTGAAAAGAAAGCCCCCATACCTCAAGCCGAGAAGCTGCTTACAAGTGCTCAGTACACTTTCGAGCCCTTTGCTATTAGATCTCCATCTCCAAGAGTATTCATGAAGAAGAAAATTCTACAGAAGTCTACCAAGGGATCTGTACCTATGTCCACCAGGTCTCCAATAACACGAAGCCAAGCCTTAGAAGAGATTCTAGAAAGATTTCCGAAGAAATCCTCTGCTGGAAGGGGGACCAGAACCAAAGCTACTGCTGAAAAGAAGAAGGTTCGTGAAGATGTTTGTGAACAAGTTGGTGGACGTTCCAGCCAACTGGAAGTCATTCAAGAAGAGGTACTTCTTATGGTCTCTTTAGATCAGTTTATCATGCCTCGTTATGGGATAAGGTAAGATGTAAAATGTCATAACGAAGATGATGGTAGATACCTCTGTATTGGTTGAAGCATGTATCTATACATTGATTGAGGCTACCGGTTTGTTGCAAACCGTGTTGAAGGTTGGTGAGTACGTTCCAATGGTTTTCAGTGAATTCTACTGCAACCCGACTAAGGCCATCTCCAACAATTTGCACTATACTACAACATCACTATCACTAAAATGCAGCAGATTCTCAATTTCATCTCCAACAAATTGCACTATAATTCTACACCAAAAGAGAATATTACAGAATATTCATTTTTTTCATTTACAGGTATTATTTTATAATAAATAACATATACTGATTTATTAAATTTCATTTAATGGATATCTATATTTAAATTCAAATTTTCATAATAATTATTAAAATATTTTTTTTTGAAAATATTAGGAAGACTAAAATATTTGTTTCTTTTTATTTTATTTTATGTGTATTTTTATGTTTTTATTTCATGTACTTTTATCTAGTTTAATATTTTTATGTAGTTTTATTATTGGTGTAATTTTATTTATTTTAGCATTTTTTATTATTGGTCTAATTTTTATCTAATTTAATTTTATGTATCACATTTATATTTAATTAAATTTATCATATATAATAAATTTTAATATTAATTACAATACATTATTTAAAATACAATATAAATAACATACACAAAATATAAAATAAAATAATATACAAAATATAAAATAAAAAGAAAAAAATGTCATCGATGAGAGAGGGACGGTAAATACCACTCCTCTCTTCACTCCCTTAAAATACCGTCCTATTTGCCACCTTTCTTGGAGAAGAAATTTGCAGCAGTTTAAGGAAATGGGAGACGCGCTAAGGATATAGATGATCATGTCTCAGAAAACTTTGAGAAAGTTTTTGTTAGAGGACAGAAGGTGGAGTTCTCTCCAAGGTTGATCAATCAGATAATTGGATCAACTGTTGAGAGGGAGTTTAAGGAAGTTGAAGACCGGGGTCTTATTGCTACTAATCACAGGAGGTGAGTATGACTATTGGCCAACCAATCCCCAGACCATTCCATCAAGCAAGTTGACATCTATCTACAAGGCCCTGTTCAGAATTGCCATCCACAATTAGGTACCAACCACACACAGAAAAAGAGTGAATCATAATCAAGAGAGGTTCATTCCACACATGAACATGAAGAAACTTCGATTATGGTGAGTTTGTCTTCAACAAAGTGGTGAGCATGGCTGAGAGTGAGCTCATCAAGGCTCCTATGGTCTATTCTATGCTGATCTACAACATCATCAAAAGAAAGAGAAAGAATGTCGCCACCAAAATGAATTCAGTCATCAAGCCCAAGAAGTCTCTGATTAGTGGTATTTTGGCACAATATTTTGAGGTTTAAATGAAGTGAATTGAAGAGTTTTGCATGTGTTTTAACCCAAACTGCGCTCTTAACCTTCCTACTTGAGAGTTTTGTTTCATGTTTGAGTTTTGCAGACAATTGGGGATAAATAAATGATTTTTTGAGTGATTCAATGCCATGGAAAGATAGAGAATAGAATTGGGAGCACGGTGCAAGTTGAATCACCTCAATCGGACAAGAAACAAGAGAGAACGAAGCAAAACCGTGAAAGGTATCGGAGTAGGGCTGTAGGCGCGACCCGATCCAGACTGGTGCACCGTGACCTTTTTCCACGGCCTGTAATGTGGCTCGACCGGTGCTGACCCCGCGTGGGTCGCGCCTCCTGGCGTGATGCGAGCCAGACAGGGCGCGACCAACCCCGTGTCGCGCCTCTATGTCACGTTTTCAGATTTTTCATCTTTTTTCCTCCATTTTTGATGTTCTTTTAATTCTTTTATTCCTCCACTATATAAACTCACCCCAATTCAAAATTAGGTCATTCCATTCCACCCTTAGCCACTTTTAGAGAGAGAAATACTTGGAGAAGAAGAGATAAGAAAGGGAATTGAAGATTGGGCAAGAAGAACAAAGTTGAAGCAAGATTTGAAGGCCAAAACATCCATCCGGGTTCTTTTGTTCTTTAATTTTGTTAAAATCATGTTCCTTCTTGTAGAGATTTTGGTTACCCATGTAATTATGAGAAGCTAAATCTTTGATACTCTTGGGTGTTGGTTTTATTTGAATTTTGAGATATAAATGATGTTTATTTTGGATGTTTAATGGTTCTTGATTATACTTTGGATTCTTGTTATGTATGGGTGTTATGTATTGTTGATTGGTGAGAACTAATTGATAATTAATTAGCATGATTATGTATGTTGATTCAAAATTCGAGAGATGAGCTTCAACATAGGATCCTAGAATTCAAAGAGCAATTATCAACAAAATCAAGAGGTTTGAGATAGTTGTTGAGGCATAGATCTTTGGTGCTCTTGATAAGCACACTTAGGTATTAATTGGAGACAATAATCCTATGCATGTGCCCCATATTCTATATACTTCGAGAGGAGATATAGAATAAATTTGAGATCACCTTGGTAATCTTGAATTGGAAATTAAGCATCCATTATAATTAGGTTTGTTGTTAATTAATCCAATAAAACCAACCCCGAGAGTGTTCCTTTCCTTAATTGCTCAATTTATTTGTTAATTGCAATTATTTACTTTGTTTTATTGTTTAGTAAGTTTTAAATCAAACAATTATCCATTTCGTTGTCTAGATAACAAATAGGAGTCGATGTCATAGTACGTGCTTATTTAATTTTCTTTTTCCCTGTGGATTCGACCTCATTTCACCATGTGCTACATTTACTTGTTCACTTGCAAGTTGATTCGAGTTTTAAAACTAAAATTTCACACATCAGTCTCTTGGCATCAAGGTCTCGTCAGACCTATCTTCTACTTCAAAGGAACTGCTTAGGATCTCTCTTCACAAACATGTTAGTCCTTAGAAGAGTACAAAAGAAGCACCAGCAACCTCATCTCCAGATATCTCTACACGCGATAAAATTTTGAATCATCTGAGAGAATGCATAGCCTTCCATGCTCAGCAAACTCTGGATCATGCAGCTGAAAGGAAGAAAGTTCAAGAACTTCTTTAGGATGAAGAGTTCAGAAGGCCCGTTGTTGAAAAAGAACAATCTCTTCACACCCTTACTGAAACTGCAGTCAAGGAGAGTGAAGACCCTTAAAGGAAAGAAGGTTGTCTCAGCACTATAGCCCGTTTTGCAAAGCAAACATCTGTGGTTGTGCATGAAGAAGAGCAAGGCAAGGCAGCGGAGGAGAAAGAGGAGAATGAGGAAGAAGGTGGGAATGTTGGTGATGATAAAGTTGAGGAGAAGAAGAAAAAGAAGAAGAAGAAGAAGAAGAAGAAGAAGAAGAAGAAGAAGAAGAAGAAGAAGAAGAAGAGATAGACGAAGAAGCAGAAAAAGATGAAGCAGAAAAAGATGAAAAAAAGAAGAAGAGTAGGAAGAAAAAGATAAAGATGAAGAAGAAGAAGATGAGGAAGAAAAAGAAGAAGACTTTGAGTCTGCACAGTCTGATGCAGACAAGTCTGAATGAGTAAGGAAAATCCTCTACTGATACTCATTTGCCAATTTGTAGGCAAATAAGGAAAGTATTAGTTTTTCTGAAAATTTGATCATGTTTTTTTGGATACATCCTCAAAAGACTCATTGTCTGAGTCTTTAATTTTTTTATGAAGCTCTCTACTTTGAGCTTCAACTGTTGATGTAATGTCTCTGTAATCCTCTCATCATAATTACATCATTCTGCAATCCTCCATCTTTGTCACTTTTATCTCTGAACTGCTAATGATCTTCTAAAAAATTGTTCTGATAAAATAAAAAAAATGAAAAGAAAAAGAAATATAAACAGAGCTGAAGTTCATTACAAAGTTCATGAAGATCTAGGTGAACGTCACTGCTACTGCTGAAGACATTTAAGGAAACATGAAGGAGTTGCATCTGGAAAAATAATAAATGAGCTGATTTACCAACAGATAAAGATAAAATGGGAGATTGCTAGTGCCTTTGTGACATCAATCAGTGAAGTTGGAATTAACGGTGTCACAACACTATGTTTGTTTATCAAGAGCTCTATATTGCTCTTGTTATAAGTAGTTGATTGTCATTCATCTTCATGGCAATTTATAAATCACTTTAGTATTTGGTTTTTCCAAGTACATTTCTACTATTCTGGACAACGTTCATAACAATGTACGTGAATGTGATTTGAACTTTCTGAAGATAGCTTAAAGCAAGGAGTTTGGATTGAGCTGAGAAGAAGACTGTTGTGCATCATGTTATAACAGAGATTGTTCAATATGTTGTGTACTGCCAGCTAGCTGGAGTGATAGCCTGAAGACATCCTGTAAACATACAAAAGATTCTGCTGTAGTACCTGATGTGAAGATTCAAGATCAACAATGTATATTCCATAGTACATGGACGTTTTCATCTGAAGAGAAGACTCAAAGATCAACAATGTTCATTGTAACTGATTGATGTTTATTTGTCATATTTTATCATAGGAATTTAGTATCTTTAGTATGTATTTTTCCTTTGTTTTCGTGATATTTTTATGTTATTTCCTTCACGTTTGCTCTTTTGGTGAGTTAGGCCAGGTTTGTACAAAACTTGAGCTTTTGTGTCAAAAAGTGGGATTTTATGGCCTAAAAATGGCTATGAGGAGAAGCTCGCAAACTGAAGCTCCCAACTGAAGCTCCAGCTTGTTGATAGGTCCTGAATCACCTGCTTCGCTGAGCTGGTCGGGGGTCTCGCTGCCCGATCAGTGAGTCGGGGGGTCAAGGGGGGCGACATATCCCTTGCCTGGGGGTCCGGGGGGGCGGAGATGTCCCTGGTCCGACGGTAATGGACCAAACTGATGGCCGAGCTCAAGTCGCATCCTAAACTGATCAGTTTTGGGGTCAAACTGAAGATTCCAAGCAAGAGCTGAGAGTTTGGAGCTAAGCTAGAGCCACAACTGAAAGCTGAGCTGAAGTTTCCCAACTGATGAGCTCAACTGATGAGAGGGCCAACTGAAGAAACCCAGCTGAAGACCCAACCGATGAGCTCAACTGATAGCTGAAAATAGAGCTGAAATTCCCCGCGGCGCGCCCTCCCCGCGGTCGCGCAGGAGCACTTACAGCGCAGCACCCCCATGAGCGCGCGGCGGCCCAATCCGCACGGGTACGCAGCACGCGCCTCTCCAGCCCCGCGAGTGCGCGGCATGCCACCGGCGTGGGAGTGATCAGTCCAGCCCCTCAATCAGTTCTCAGCCGCGATCAGTTTGCTCTCTTCGATCAGTTCCAGCTTCAGTTTTCATCAATTTTGACCTTTAATGCTCTCCACCACTTGGCCAGCTAGAGAATTAATGCTCACGGTTCTAGCTAGGAGTAGGGGGAGTTAGGGGAACCATCAATCAATAACTCCACCTTTTGCTTTTCTCTCTCTTGACCAAACACCATTCTCTCACCATCACCATCTTCATCACTGTACCTCACCAACACCATACACCATTCTTCACCAACTTCACCACTAACACCACCATTCTAGAGAGGGAGAAAGGATGAGGAGAAGAGACAGTGGGCTGAAGCTTAAGAAAGAAGGCACGAGAAAGGGGATCCAACTCCAAGCTGTCCGCGGAAGCTAGGCTTGCAGAAGGAGCTTCACTTTGATGAAGGCACGAGAAGGGGAATCCAACTCCAAGCTATCCACGGAAGCTAAGCTTGATCGAGGAGTTCCACTTTGGTAATTCTTTCCTCTAGCTTTAGCTCATTTGTGGGGATTGTCCCAAAAATCTCGAGACAACAAACATTGTATAAGCTTGTATTTTATTTATCTTTTGATTTATGAAATGAAGAACTTTTATGATTCTATTGTTATTTTGAACGTAATGGGCTAATTCCTTCATTAAGAGGTAGATAATCAATTTGGTTTCAATCTATGCTTGTGAAGGTTAGTTGCATGTTGTTGGAATTGTGCTTGTTTATGTTGAGTACTTGGCCACTACTAAGCATTGCTAGGCTCTAGATGAGTCTGAGAGGAGATTTTAGAGCCCGACTTAAGTTCCTTCAACATTAGGTGGACTGGGTACATAAGCCTAATAGTAACCTGAGATGGATTGGGTACATAAGCCTAAGTGTTAATCTTTTGCGTATAATATAACCGATGGGGTTTAACGGATTGACGGTGACAGTAAATGAAGTTAAGCTTCTTGAAGGGATCTATTATACGTCTAGGATTATCATAATCAAAACAATCTAGGAGAGAACCAATGAGAGAATCTACACCCTAATGCTCTTCCCATAATCTTTTTATCTCCTCTTTGTTATTGTTGGTGTTGTTAGTTAATTTTACTTGCTTTATTTGATAGTTTAGACAAACCCTCCAACCCTTGTTAGAATGTTTAGGTGAGTGTTTAAATTCATGTGCTTGTTGATAATTATAGCATAGAAAGATAATCACTCACACGAAGCTTTCCTCGAGAGACACGACCCGAGTTAGCTCTCCGCCCTACAATCGACCCTACCCTCTTGCGGGTCTGGATCGAAGTAGTTTGCGTAGGACAAACCGGAATCAATTAATAACGTTCTTAAATGTCTACATGGACATCCTTTGTCCAGATTATTCTTCTAAAGATCGATGGAGTTGTTCAAGGTTTACAACCAAGAGAAGATTCAGAGTGTTGGGGTTTTTTCGAATTACACCCCACATGATCTAATCGGATATTCATTAATTCATTAGCATGTAAATCATATTTTATGTGTGATGTTATCAAGCAAACATGTTGAATGAAAACATGCAAGAATATCGAATTTACTGCAGCAGAAAAATAAATCTGATAAACCGACTTACATGAATTATAGGGTTGCACACGAGATTACAGGTCTAATCTCGCTATTGTAGAAGACACGGTCGAACACGGCCCTTTCCCATTGTGTTCGAAAATCCTCCAAGACAGCAGTAACACTCCTCGATCTTCTACTGTATTCTCGTACCTTGTTTAGATGTAGTGTGGGCTACAAACTACTAAACTGTGTGGATAACCTAAGGAATCAGGTGAGCAAGAGAGGGGCTGATTTAATTCTATAAATTTTCATCTCCCCCTCCTTAAATTAATAAGAAGGGGGACAAAAATCACACTCTCAATCCTAATCGGTTGGGCCTCTCCACTTGTTCTATTTCCTCAGTCCACTTAGGTATTAATTGAGCTACAATATGGATCTAGAAGAATATTAAATTGACCCACTAATTTATTTAATTTCTAATATCCAATACTAGAATACAATTAAATAAATTAAGTGTTATTTTTGTTCCACTAAAGAAATAACACTGACCTACCAATTTAATACATATTTGCTTATATGTTTTCTTCTTTAGTTCAGTCATTCCACATGTTTAAGATATAATGTCCATTAATTAATTATGTAAGCTCTGATAGCTATAATTAATTAATATCTTCATTCCTAGAGCAGTACCATACAAGCTTTATCATATACGGAATAAATTCCACCTGTAGGATTTCACATGTACTTGTGTTTACTCAAGGGAACATCATCAACCTGACTTACCAGGACATGGTGACCATATATAATGCACGACCCATCATACATATAAATGTTATTGCCCAAAATATTGAGGTTATTGATTCTATCAAGAATCTCACTCATTGATAAATCAAAGTAGTAGACATAACATATATATGTCCGTCACTATATATGGTTTAAGAACCCGAACTCTGTGATTATTTATTCTCTCCCTTTAGGGTCAGAATAGAGAACAGTAATCTATCGTGATCCTCCTCAATACACATGTCAGTGTATCAAAATAATCAGTTAGTCAAGATAAACTATCAGATTATTCTACGGTGTACAATGGTTGGTTCAGGACCAACTAAATCGTGAGCCTTTTAATACTTTACAAGGAATTCAATGATATGATCTTTACTGTGTATTCATCCATACCATATCATTTACAGTGCAAGTATATGGAAACATGCATATAGATATATAACAATAAATAAATGCACAAACAGTGACTGCAATTAATATTCAATCTATATTGTCAAAACATTGTAGAGTGTATAAAAAGACAAGCTTTTCAGTATACAATCCTAACACAGAGATCTATCCAGAAGCTGTCACAGAAGAGTTCAAGATTGAAGTCAAAGGCAAAGTTCTATTCTTGGAAGAATTCCGAACGTGGTTCGAAGTTTGATCTCGGTTCTAAACAAGGAAGTTCCTTGTTTATTTTCGAATCAAATTAAGACTTTTGTTCCCATGTTTAGGCTATCCCTTCTCATTTATAAATAGCTTGGGACACATACATGTTAGAAGTACAGAGAAAACACCGAACATAAACACTGCATAGTATTATTTAAGAGCTCTAACTGTTTTGAGCCACATAGTTACGGTTGTGTCTTTGACTAGAGATTAGTGTTCTAGTCATTATATATTGAAACACACTTGTTCATACACTATCAAAAGGAGTCTTGAGAGAGATTTCCTATGGGAACTAGATAAGTTAGATATCTAGGTCGTGAGGGAATCTCACAATTCAATTCAATGAAAGAGGGTGTACGGGTAGAAAGAGTAGCGAGTGACGGGAGGTCAGCTATGTGTAAAATCCTCAGTAAATATGACACCAGAGTAGTGAATTATTTTCCACGGACTTGACAATTCCCCCTGACATAGATCGATTGATCGAACAGGGTTACCAAACATCTGCGTGCTTTATTTTCTGCAAATAGCATAAACATTCACAATAACGTTCTTAAATTTTATTGTGAACATATTTATAACGTTCAACAAATTTTCTATAAACGTTATGCAGACAGATACTTCTCACACGGGTGTGCAATTTCAAAGTAGTTTATCAGGATATAGGTAAGAAAAATGAATATCCCCATGCAAGACACTATAACTGACTCCATTGAGTTTGCCACCATAGAACTCAATGGTTACACCTACTAGTTCAATACTATACTTGGATTATGTCCTTCTAAAAGGAACATGATCAGCTCTAACAATCCCGTCACCATCATGCCAAATAAACGACCAATATCACTATAACTAGAATTGTTACGACCCTTGCAATTATGAATGTTTTTAGCCCTACATTTTCAATTAGGATTTTCAATCTCACTAGTATTTTCAAAAGGACTAAGATTGTGCATTAATTTCTTTATTCCATACTCGCGTTCTACCTCCTTCTTAAACACCGTCGAATTAAACTACCATCTTTCCATATAGTTTTCTTGCTCCCTATTTGTATAAAAATACAATAGATGAATAGTCATTCAATCCACAATTCTTTATTTTTTTATATCTTATTTCCTATCAAACTAAACATAGAAATTCAATCACTACTAATAGCTAATATGAAGTGTTAATAGGGTTTCTCTTTTGTGGAAATCCGGGGGGTAAGACTTTACTATAAATATTCAAATTCCCACGGATATAATGAATACTATTTATTCAACAAGTTTGATTGGCTAATACGAGTTGCTTTTCTGTTATGATAAATTGATGAAACAATAACCTATCCAATAACTGCTTCAGCGGCTGCAATAGTTATAACAAAAATTGAAAAATTATCTCCTCTTAATTGACGATTATCGAAAATATCAGAAAATGTTACAAAATTGATATTAACTGAATTTAATATAAGTTAAAGACACATAAGTGCTCTAACCATGTTTCGACTTGTGATCAATCCATAGATACCAACAAAAAATAAATAGGCACTCAAAACAAGTATATGTTCAAGCAACATTAATCACCTCCTAATCAATTTTAATTCATTTTAATCTGAACAAAAATTCAATAGATCCGTTATAACAAATATGAATTGAAATAAGAAAATAGATTAGTAACAGATCCATATAAAACCAAAGCCTTTCTATTTTTCTATTATATTTTTTAAACAGTAATTCAAATTAACGAATTATACCTTTTATGTTTGTGTTAATTCTATTTAAATTACTCGTTTTAAATACTTCTTATTGTCGAGCTATAGAAATAACACCTATTAAAGCGACTGCGGAAATCTCCCGTAGGAGTCTGGGCCATGTCTCAGTCCCAGTGTGGCTGATCATTCTCTCGGACCAGCTACTGATCATCGCCTTGGTAAACTATTACCTCACTAACTAGCTAATAAGATGCAAGCTCCTCCTCAGGCGGATTGCTCTTTTTTCTCCTCAACTTACGGGGTATTAGGTATTAGCAGCCGTTTTCAGCTATTGTTCCCCTCCCAAGGACAAGTTTGAATAGTCAATTATATCATTTATGGAAATGGTAAACCAATTTGAGGAATTTATGATACAAATATTTAATTAGCTTGGACTTGTTTAGTATTAAATTAGGACCAAGACAAAAAAAAGTTCTTCTAGTCAAAACGCTCATGCTTCTAGATTTTAGAATTGCGAGAGATATTGAGAGAGATCAAGACGATAGTGTCATTGATACAAAGACACAGTAGCAGAGAAAACTTGAGAAGAAACAGGCGCAACTGTATTCAAATAGTATAAGCCCGCGCGCTCATGTCCTTCACCAATTGTCTTATTCATCTGCAAGTCTTGAAAAACACAATAAGAAGAATAGAATGTGACATAACAATTGTGAGTTTTGGTGAGATAACTAAAAGATAACAAACTTACTGAAAAGTAGGAACAGAGATAACGTTATCTATAGTAAGATGAGTAGTAGGCTTGACAGCACTAGTTTCGATGATCGGAGAATAGGTGCCATTAGCAAGACGAATAGGAGATAGAGAACAAGCAGAAAAAGAATTAAAAAGAGATTTAGTACCAATAATATAGGCAGTAGCATCGGAATCCAATATTCAAGACTTATCATGATATACGACAAATGCACCCGTAGTAGTAGAGGCATCAATAAAAGAGAGAAAGACTAAAGATGTATCTGCGGTAATGGAAGAACTCAGCCAAACATAGTTTACCCATTCTGGTTTCCCAAACTTTGCCTAACACCTCTCAAAACATGGTTGGAATGACCATAATGAATACAATGGCAATCATCGAATCCACGGTCGCGGCCTCGATCACAACCTCGTCCACCATCACCACATCCACCATTAAAACCACGACCTTGAGCAGCCATGTCGGAATTACCAGTGTGGCTAGGATCAGTTCTGTCGGTGGAGACATGGAGAACATGATAAAGAGCATTAGATAATGTGAGAACGTTATCACTGGATAGTAAACTATCACGAGTCGATCGAAGATCAATATCTAAACCGGATAAAAATGTTGCCACTATGAATTCCTCCCACTACTGCACCTGTGTTGCGGCATCACATGATAGAGGATGGTAAACCAAAAGTTCATCAGCAATGTCTTTGAGAATAGAAAAGTAGCCATTGACAGATTGACTAGTCTGGGTATAAGAAAATAATTTCTCATACAATTCGAACACACGAAAGACGTTTTTATTATTAGAATACATCTCGTGAATAGTATCCCACATAGTTTTAGTAGTATCAAGAACATAATGTTCTTGCTAACAGATGGCTCCAAGTTATTGAGTAGCCAAGTCATAACATAATAGTCATCGACACTCCAAGTTTCATACTTAGGGTCTGTAGCAACAAGAGCAGGAGAAAGAATATGGGACTGTTTATTCTGAGATCCCAAGAATAGGAGAAATGCACGAGACCAAAGCAAGTAGATGAAACCATCCAATTTAATGGAAATACCGGTTACAGGTTTAGATTCCGTCATGGTGAAAAAATGGGCAAAAAGCAAAACCCTGGCAGCAACAGTAACAGAGCAGATTACATGATTTTTTTTAAGGTAGAGTGTAACTAGGGCACAGATCGTATTACTTTGATACCATGTAGAATAGTAAACATATGGAGAGAAAAATATGTAGTAGTGTATTATTCACATTAAGAGAGCTCCCGCATATATAGGGAGAGAAACTATGGTTACATCGAATTAGGTTAAATATATTCCTAATATAGACACACGCGTACAAGGAAACATAATAATGCAATAATATTATATAACACTCCCCTAAAGCTGGAGCATATATATCAATCATGCCCAGCTTTGTATAAGGTTTAGAGAAACGTTTTCTTCCGAAAGGTTTTGTGAAGATATTTGCAATCTTACGAAGAAGTTAATGGAGTAGCAATCATCTGGCTCATGACACAATCACGAATAAAGTGACAATCAATTTCTATATGTTTAGTCATCTCATGAAAAACTAGACTATTTGTAATGTAAATAGTTGCTTGTTTATCACAGTGCATAAATAAATGTTCATTGTAAGTGAACCCCAATTCTACAAGAAGATTATTCAATCATAATCTTCTCGTAATTATCATAGTAATTTAACCGTTAACTTTAACATGATTTTTCTATTAGACCATTTGAGCTTAACAAAAACTTGTGAACAATTGTCTTATTATGTTTGGACTCATGTCTTGACCCATTTTATAAATTTGAAGGGATAAGACCAATTTCACATTTTTAGCCTTTTTATATTAATATTTGAGATAATGAGCAAATTGAAATGAGAATTTACCCCATATATGTATACAACAACTTTCCTAAATTACTCCATGTATCTTGTCTTATATATTATTTAGATTTTTTTTACTCACACAACCGACCTGTGATATTGAGGGAATTCGAACAAGTGACCTTTAATTTCCAAACAACCTCACTCCACCACTGGACTATCCCACTGGACATAATATATTATTTAGATTTACCGTGCGAGTCTTAGGTAAGAATATCGGGAAGCTATTACGGGGAATTCATATTAATATTGGTTCTAAAATTGAATAAGCGAAACAAAAATATGGAGAAATGGGTAGATGCGACGGTCCGACCCGATTATAACCTACCGAAAAGTTGGAGGGAAATAGTGAATAGTATCCACTGAACCCGACCCATTTAAGATGCTTTTCCAAACATAGAAAGTGAAAAATAGTAATAAAAGGAAATGAAATGGCTAATCCCGTAAACGATAATAAAACGAGAAATATCCCAAACAAAAACCCAAAACCCTACCTGTTAAAACCCTGCCCTCCATTTCTCAGCTCTCTCACACTTCACAAATGTAAGAGAGAGAAACTCAGAGAGACAGAGAGACTGAGTTACTCCCTCCACCTGCACTTCCACCTCTATCATGTCGGATTCAGCTCAATAAAGTTGGAGCAGAACTAATTATGGCAAACAGCAATCGACAGAGGTGTAACAAGGAATTCGGAAATGACAAAGGAATTCATGATTCGCGAAGCAGAGCTGTTGTTCGAAAGAGGAAGAGCAAGCGAAATATGCATATATTTATGAGTGAGAATGATTACAAGCGACGGCTTCAGGAGGTTTTGTACACTCCGGAGGACATTTTCGCCAAAATTTTTCGGAAGGACGGCCCGCAGCTCGGCGATCAGTTCCATCCTCTTCCGTCCAATGCTTTTCCAGGCGGTAAGAGTTGCAGGGGTGTTTCTCTCCTTATTTTTTGTTGTTTATTTGGATACTGATTGAGTTTGATTGTGCTTTCATTTTCGTTATTGAGATGTTGATTGTTCTGCGATTCTGATGAATAGTGTCTCGAGTGGCTGTTAGTTGTTATTTAAAGCGGAATTATTTGAAAATTAGGAATATGTGGGGGAGTTAATTCACGAGGTAGACATAACTAACCCATGAATATGATGCAGAAAGTACCTAGCAAAGATAGAATCCTGGTTAGGAGTATAAACTGTTCACTTTTGATTAAGGAATAACTACTTGACAGAGCTGCCAAATGTAGAATGCAAACAATGTTTTTGGTACCTTATGGTAATATATATTATGAGGTTGAAATGATATTGTACTCTTCTCCTTATCTCCTGCCATCACAAACAACAAAATGCCAATAAATAATTTAGTAAGATGAACGTCGGGGATTGGAAAGAGCAAAACCGTGATAGTTAGGCCACATGTGCTTGACTGCTTGGCATGCCATTATCTCCTTTTTTATGTTATTAGCACTTCATAAGTATTTCAAAATATTTCTCTTGAGAATCACACTCTGATGGCCAGTTTCCAGAAGGTCTCATCTAGAAGAGAACCGGCATCAGAAAAGAAGAAAGGTATCAAACTCATATATTAGCTGTTTATGTTTCTTTCTTCTTTTTTTTTCCCCTTTTGGCTAAAAGGATATTGCATAAAATATTTGAACACTTCATGTTCTCTGATTTTATTTCATGTTAGGGTTCCATGCATGCCATTTTAGACTACGAAACATGTTGTGAGAGCAGTCCACTTGCACAGAGGCATGGCAATGGGAAAGGCCCAATGACGGCACATGGTCCAGCAGTTAAGAAATATGGCATGGGGAAAGGTTTTATGATTCAAAGTGGTGCTCCAAGAAATAATCATGGCATTGGGAAAGGTTTGATGATGGGCTGGCGTGGTAAAAATCCTAATACGAGAGATCTTCAATATGGTGCTTATAACAGTGGGAGTATCATTCAGAAGAAAAAGAAACGAGCACAACCACGTGAATCTATTCTGGTTTGCTCTCCAATCCTCTTTTCAATTTATTTGGCGAAAACGCTTTTCTTGTACCAGTAAAGCTAGCTGAATACATGTGAATGTTTCTTATATCAAAACAGTTTCACTTATTTGAAATTGAAATTTAATTTGGCTATTTCTTGTCTAGAAAAAATTGGCAAACAGAGAAAGAGAAAGGACTAAAAGAAAGACTTCCTTGAGATGTAGAAAGGTAAAGTTTTGCTTCAGCTGTTTTACTCGCAATTTGCAAGATAATATTTAGGTAAGAAATTTTATGAACATTTTGCTTGCCATGCTATAATTGTAGGTGGAACCCCAGAAAATCCAGAAGCGGAAGAAGCCCCACAAGGAAAAATGTGGACTTACTCTTGAAGATGTGAGATGTATAGAAAACACAGAATTTTCAGTGCTACTAGATGATGAGGAACTGGAGCTAAGAGAATTACAAGTAGGACCAAATCCGTTATCTTGTTCTGCTCATTTTCCAACCAGTGGTTCTCATGGCTGTTCTCTTTGCAAAGGTCAATCACACTGTAGTTTTACTCTTTGCTTTCCTTTCTTAATTTTGACATTCCTCTACCTTGGAATGATCTGTATGAATCATTGTCTTAGTATATGAACCTATTGGCTGGACTTAACTGGTGTGCACTCTTACTAATCTTTTTAATAATTTTCTATGTGCTGACAGACTTGCTTGCCAAATTCCCTCCAAGTTCTGTCGCAATGAAGCTACCTTTGTCGATACAACCATGGGCTTCCTCGCCAGAACTAGTAAACAAACTCTTTAAGGTATTTGAAGAAGTCTTTGTGATATGATAATGCATTAGCTACTCTTGATGCATGTTGAGTGGATTTTAGATTATCCCTTTCCTAAGTTAATTAAAAAAAATAAAATTGTTCTATTCTTGCAAGGGTTCTCATATTTCAACAGACCTCATCACTCACCTCTGCCCCAACTTGTCATCTTTTCTCAAAATAAGGCTACTTTTCTTAAATGAAGTTTTTTCTTGAATTTTTTCTCTAACTTAAAATAAAGCTGATTGTTAAATCTCAATTACTACTTTCAAGGGCAATAAAACATAGACAAAGCTCCCACTTTTTCAACTTTTCATCTGAACCTTTTTTTCTTTCTGGTTCAAATTGACATTTAAAAACACGATGGAGGAAATATGCATGCTTTCAATTTCAGATTTTGTCATCTCATTTAGTTGATTGAAAGTATCTCTACTTCCTTGATGCTATCTCCATATATATGTACATATGTTGATTTATGGTTAGAGGCACTTTAAAGCAGAATCAGTTTATTAATCTTTTCATCACTTGACAATTAACCTTCTAGTTCTTTTTGGTCTGTCAAATCCCCATTAACAAATTGATCATATGATATTCTGATGCAATATGTTGTATGCTACGTTTTCTAATTTTCTCGTATTTGTTTATTGAAGGTATTCCATTTTCTGTGTACATATGCTGTAACGATCAGCATATATTCATTCACCTTAGACGAGTTTGCGCGATCATTTCATGATAAGGTAACTGAGATTGTTGCCAGATTCATATTCATTTTGTAATGTAGCTCTTTAAGTCAGTTGTCCTCTCTTTATATTTCTTGGTTTCATCCTCCTCTTTCTGGCTTCAGGATTCGTTGTTGCTTGGTCTAGTGCATGAGGCCCTCCTCAGACTGCTACTGTCAGATATTGACAAGGAGCTAAGTAGAGGATTTTTCTCCCATGCTTGCAAAAATGGCAAGTATCTGGAGTTGCTTCATTCGGTGAGTATATCTTAAGTCAAGGTACTGTTAAAGTGCTAGCTTTTGTGTTTGTCATACTTCACTCCGTTAATACTTTGCACTAACTATCATTAGTTTACATTCAAAGAGGATGTGGAGCACCAGATATCTGGGTTTGTATGTAGTATGGTATATCTTGATGAAATTATGTCCTTTCCTGAGTGTGTTTTTTTATTTTTTTTATTTTTTTTTTGAGAGTGGGGAGGGGGATGGAGGGGATGTTGAGCACCAGGTATCTTCAAGCATTACATGCTTTCAGGACTTGTAGGTTAGATGGATGACTTGTTTCTGAAGATCCCTATCCTTAGCAAGACCTCAATTCTACAGTTCTTAAAAGAAAATGCCTTTTATTAATCTAGTGTTTATTTGATTAATTTTCCCTAAATTAATATGCATCCAACAATGCTGTTGATGTATTTGGCTCTGGTAAATTTGAATTTGCAAATTGGCTGCAGATCTGTTTGAGGGATTGTTTGGTATTGGTAATAATCCAATACCTCCATACTTTGATTAATTGTCAACAGCAAACATTATTCCTGGGCTAGAACATTGACATTCTTCTCCATGCTAGTCATTGGGAGTCCCTTCCGGTGTTACATGTATATGCATATGTGCATGTGTGTGTTGGATGTTTGTATACATATGCACTTTTATTTATGCTACATTTGATGGAAACTATGATAATCTTGACTTTGTCAGGCTAGTTGTTCAAGAATCTTTGAAATTTTTAGATATTATATCAAAGATATGCCTTGTCTATTGTAGTTCGTCAAGTAATAAACTACATTGTCATTGATCATCTAGAAAATATGTTTACTGAATGGTTTTGTATTTTGTGTTCCTGGTTTAATCTTTAAAACTTTGATGATCTTACAGCTTGAACATCATGGTGGAGTTTTGAACTTTTGGCAGAAGTCATTGAACCTTCTGACTTGGACGGAAATATTACGTCAGGTTTTGACTGCAGCTGGTTTTGGTTCCCAGCTTGATATGGCAAGGAAGGCAGCTTGCAACAAGGTATTCAATTTCCTGATAAACATGCCTTTTGTTTCTGTTTTATGGGTACTCTCTCATATCATTTATAAAGTTTTGGTCTATCAAAAGTATCAGCATAGTCATTCCCATCCTTTTTCTGTCTCAAAGTCTGAGACATAAGATAGGCCCCATATACAAAATGCGGTAATGCATCTTATAGTTGTAAGAAAGAGTTTTTGTTCCTTGTGCAAGGATGTGTAGCTCTTATAGTTTGTAAGCAAGATCCTTCGCTGTTCAGTTGGTAAGGGACATAACATAGTGCAACAAATTCATTGTGTTTGTTTTTGTTCTCTAGGAAGGCAATCTCATGGATAAGTATGGCTTAAGTCCTGGGACATTGAAGGGAGAATTATTCAGTATTTTGTTGACCCAAGGAAGTAGTGGAATGGAAGTTTCAGAGTTGGCAAAATCTTCAAGAGTAAGTTCTTAATGTAGAAAATCTTCATCAACATTCAATTGAGAAAAAAAGAAAGAAAGAAATCATGCAACACCAGATATTATTAGCTTTAACTTAGTTGAAAGTGTTTCTTTTGCCATGTAGATTGTTGAGCTGAACCTCACGGATACAGTCCACGACTTGGAGAATTTGATCATCTCAGCTCTCTCCAGCGACATTACATTGTTTGAAAGGATCTCCTTGTCTGGATATCGTTTGCGGATCCATGCTGTTGAAAAAGAATCTGAAGATTTTCGATCTGATTCTGAGGACTTGGGGTGCGGAGATGATGTTTCTGAAGTTACTGGTGGAAATGATGCAAATGATTCTGACTACGAATCCAGGGATACCAGTCTGTCCAAAAGCGATGCTAGTAAATCCAACAATAACCTTCTGACTGTATATGATGAGATTGATGAAAGCCGTCCTGGAGAAGTGTGGCTATTAGGACTTATGGAGGGTGAATATTCAGACTTAAGCATTGAAGAGAAGCTCAATGCCTTGGCAGCATTGATTGATCTAATTAGTGCTGGATCCAGCATCAGAATGGAGGTAGTCCTTTTGGTATTTTCAATCCCTTTTGCCTTGATAAGGTTTTCCTTATATATTAGGGACATAGGAGGGCTTTCTTTTCCTCTCTTCCAGATCTCTTATATGATTTTTCTTTTTTCTTGCTCATGCTTTTGCTATTTAGTTGAAACATAATCTAGTACCTGTAGAAGATCTGAAATAGCAGTTCTTGTAGATTTATGGAATATGCCTTCAAGTTCCTTTTTTATTTTTTTATTTTTCATACATATGTGCTTTTAGAAGTTGGTAGACTATTTTTTCAATTATGGACTGTTACCTTTGGTGATTTCATGTATTTGTACTTTTGGAGTTGGTAGATTATAGAAGTACCTGGTGGATTATGCATTTTTTGGATTTTTCTATGAATAGTTAGTATAGTTACTTAAAAAAATATTTTTCTTTATCGATGCACAAAGTGAAACAGACCCTGAAAAAAAGTGAAACAGAATTATTAGAATTAATCGAGAGATTAGTGATTTATGCAAGTAACCTTAGTGACCTGGAAATGAGCAGGTAAGATATATGTCGATAGTTTTGAATTACAACAAACATTTATAGGCACTATTTGAGAGTAATGACAGAGTCAATTCTTATTTTCTCATGTTGGGTGGACATGAAATGTTAATTTAATTCTGCATTTTCTTGTGAATCCTTGCTAAGAGAATAGTGATGGCATATCTTATAATGATTTTCACCTGCCATCCTTCTCTTCATTTTCTGTTTTTATCATGATTTGCCTGATATGATGTGCAGAGAATCCCTCCAAAATCATATAATTATTTGCTCATTTTTGGCATTCTGAGGTGATCTCATCACCATTTTTTATATTAAATGAGTTTTACTTAGTAATCACAAATATCTGCTTCCAGCATCCAATTTTTTGCTTCACGAAAATGTTAGAACTGTTCTGGTCCTTTGTCTTACTGGATACTCATATGAGATGTGTCTCTGTTAAATTTATCTGGAGTCAATGTTGCTTTCTAAGAATGCATATATTTAGTTTGATGGCTTGTAGGCTTCTTGGCCTCTGTGGCTCTGCCTGTTTTGGGAGTCTCCCTCAAAAGGGCAGGCTTCTGAAACTTGTAATAGGAATCATATGCTGAGGATAATAAATAATAATTAATAAAGATAGGAAGAGTTTGCTTGCCTTTGGGTGTTCTTGTGATTTAATGCACTGTTTATTATGTTCTCACCTGGTTTTATAGATAATATTGGCCCGCTGCTTTTTTTATAAATTGATCATTCTAGAATCTTTGTTATTATCAAATATTGAACTTAATTAGATATATATTCAAGTTATTTATGTCTCAGTCGGATATATTTCCAGGATCCATTGACGTCATGTGCAGAATGCCCTTCAAATATCAACAGTTATGCTTCTGGTGCTAAAATAAAGAGATCAATGGCAAAGCTTGGGCCATTAGGAAGTTGTGATTTGCAAACATCTAGTGGACTTGACATAATAAACACACCAGAACCAATAGATTCTTTGGTTCTTATGTCAAAGATTAATAGTGTAGAGAAGATTGCTAACATGAAAAAGATTGCAGACCAAATGGATGCCGAGGAATTATTACATCCTATGCAGTCTATCTACCTGGGCTCTGATCGTAGGTACAATAGATACTGGATATTCTTGGGCCCTTGTGATGACTTTGATCCTGGACACAGGAGGATTTACTTTGAGTCTTCAGAAGATGGCCACTGGGAGATGATTGATACTAAAGAGGTCCACTTTTGACTTCCCTTAAATACACCCTTGGTTTGATCATGGTATTGACTCATTGCCCTTCTCTTTTGTAGGCGTTGTATACTTTGTTGTCCGCCTTGAACCATAGGGGTGCCCGGGAGGCTCGCCTTCTAGCCTCGTTGGAAAATCGAGAGCTAATTCTGAGCCAAATGATGTCCAGTATACCAATTGATAGTGAAAAGAGACAACTGCCCCAGTCCGAATACACTTGTAGGGAAGATAGCTCCTCACCCGTGTCTGATGTGGACAACCGGCTGAGCTTGGGTGAAACTCAAAATGAACTTCCCACTTCTGTTGGCACTGCAGCTGTTGAAGCTGGGAAGAAAGGAGAAAAGCTAGTGGAAAAATCTGGCGATTCCCAAGTTTTTGATGCACGGATATGGAAGTCATTTTATTCAGAACTCAGCAGCGTCAAAAATGGCCAGAAGGCATATCTTGATTCACTCAGAAAGTGCGATCGATGTCAGGACCTCTACTGGAGAGACGAAAAACATTGTAGAATCTGTCATACTACATTTGAGCTTGATTTTGATCTAGAAGAAAGATATGCTATTCATTCTGCAACTTGCCGGACAAATATTGATGTTAAAAAATGCCGAAGGCAGAGAGCTCTACCTTCCCAATTGCAGGCACTCAAAGCTGCAATCTATGCAATTGAGGTGGGCTGCCATGAATCAAAAGTTATCTGTTCATACTATGTGGTTGCACTTTACGCGCATTGCTATAAGTGGAAGATTATATTCTCATCATATTATTTTCCTAAGGATTTTGATTTTTGTGCTGACTGTTGGCATTAATTGCAGGTTGTAGAATGCAGATTTGGTTGCTTAACGGCAATTCCTTTTGGAATGCTTGCACTAAAATCGATCATATTTCATCATGAAATTTATTACATTACCTTTTTAAATAAGAAACTGCATAATTTTGTCTAGATCGACTAAGGATTAAAAAGGGATAAGTCATCCCTTAGATGAAAAATTACATTACTTTGAACTGTTGAGAGTTGGAGGAGTTTAGGTTTTCGTGACCAGTGAGGAATGGTTAATACAGCAAACAATGTTTTGAAAGTGATTTCTAAAGTTTCAAATTTGGACTCTAACTCTCTTAGATTAATATTTGATCTTTTATTTAACTTCTTGCAGTCGGCTATCCCAGAAGATGCCTTGATGGGATCTTGGAAAAAATCTGCGCATAATCTGTGGGTCAATAGGTTGCGAAGAGTCTCCAGTTTGAGAGAGTTTCTACAGGTATTGATTGTGGAGTTCATCTTTTTTTTTTTTTTATTATTTTGAAAATGATGGCCTGATTCTTGAAGTTCATAACTTGCCCTGTTATTATAATTTAGGTCATGGCTGACTTTGTAAATGCTATTAATGAAGACTGGTTTTATCAAGAACGTGTTTCAGACTCCTATTGCCCCTCAGATGAAATAATTTCCAACTTTCAAGCCACACCGCAAACATATTCTGCAATTGCACTTTGGTTGGTAAAATTGGATTTATTGGTAGCCTCTCGGTCTCATGTGGGAACCGGTCACTCTGTGGATAAAGCAATAACCATTAGCTGACTGAAAGGTATGCAGTTGTCTCAAACATATATGCTCTCCTGCATTGTCTTCTCTCATTGTCCAGATCTCATTTTCTGTTTCACACATGGCCTTGCTCTTTAATTGATTCTTTTTGTAAGCATGATCATTTTAAATAATATGATGTGACTACTATTGGCCACGTTTCCCCACTAAATTACATCAATCCTGCATCATCAACTCCCGTGCTAAGTATGTTATTGGCTGGTGTCCTTTGCTTGAGATTATGTGATCTTTGTTCAGTTCAGTCCTCCATTTCAGCAGAAGCCATTCTCAATATACTTTAATTTCTTTCCCTTCCTCGTATAATGACATCAATAAAATTGTCTTTGAAATCAGGTACTCGTTTCTCCAAGTAATCGACTTCCTGTTGCCTGGAAGAGTAAAATGAGAGAAGGGGAAGATTTATAAACTTCCTGAAGAGCTTTAGCCTCCATCGTTGTGATCTTCGCCTGGTAGGGTAGGCATTATTCCATTCTGAAGAGAAGCAGAGTGCATTTTGTTTGGGGCTCTTCATATATTCCAGCAAAATTACCAAACCTTCTAAATCAGTAGGTGAGATCATCTAGAATTTACACAAATTTTGATCGATCATTCTTCTCTGTGAAGAAAAACCTTACTGCTTGTAAGTAAAAATAAAGGTTTGTTGATCTTGCAGTGTTTTTAGTAATCTTGATTAGCGCATTGTTACCATTCTTTTTTCTTCTTTTCTTTCTTTGTCCAAGTCAGATCTTTTCAGATACCGGAAATCCAATTTCGGTATAGATTTGTTAAAATCTTGATAGGTTAAATATCAAATTGTAAATATTTGATGGCCTGGATATTTTTATTAATAGATCCAATATTCAGGTATTAAAACAAACCAATGTGAGAAACCGTTATTTCTGAGATTTATGTTATTAAAAAGAAACTGGTAATTTTATTAAAGCAGTAGGATTATTGCCTTAAAATAAATGAATTCTCTACCGATTGTTGTTTTTCACACAATTGAAAAAGCGTACTTTCAATAATATAAATTTAACTGCTTTTGTAATTATAACATAATTCACATATCCAACTCAATTGAAATCACATGATTGAATAAATTGAAGTCGTGGTTTCCAACCAATTGAATACAAAGTGAATTGTATTAGCAAAAATTGGTGGAAAAGTGACTAGTGTTGTAATAGCAAATATTAAGTTTATGTTATTGATAATATATATCTAAAATTGTACGTAAGAAAAATTGATACGAAGTTCACGTATTTTAAGATAATTACCCTAAAAAAATACAATATACATGTACAACTTTTGAGTGGTAATGCAAATTGAAGACGGTGTACACCACCATATGCAATAGAAAAAAAATGCCAACTGCCTGATTACTTAAAACTCCAATGTTGAAGGTCTATTTTCTATCAACTCTTCTCTACAAGTGTCATGCAGTTTCGTAACACATATTTACACAGATTCAACCCCGACATTACATTCAAATTGCATCTTGAAAAAATTGTGACACCCCTTGCACATATAAAAGGCACAATTTTTATTTTTTTTCTGTCGATGAGGCAGTGCGGAAGGAGCAAGGCTCCTATTCCGAGTCTTGAATTTCCAAGGCAGGAATTCTGCGGAAACGAGCAAAGTGACGAAAGTGGGTCGTCTCACTGTCACGTGCAATCGCAGATCTCTTTCTCTTTTCAGAGAATCCCTGCTTGTAAGTTGCATCAGACAAGAGCCCCATGCTGCTTTCCTTCTTATTGCTGCCACTCTCTTGAGCAAACCTGAAAAATCGGCACGGTTACATAATGATACATGCTCACACTGTGGAATCGTCTGATGTGTCTTGTAGTAACATAATTAATCTATCATGCACGCGACAGCACACCTCATTAGAAACTACAGATGGAAAGCACTCTATTGATCTGATGTTCATCAGACGTCGGGGGGGTAATCTGCTTCGCCAATTAGGAAGTCTTACATGTCACTATACTTATTTTAACTAACTCCAGCTTAAAGAATGATGAGATGATTCAGGAAGAGGCAGCAACTTCAATAGGGAATAGAGCGGTTTGGTGCCATAACTAATCAAATCAGTATAGCCATTCACTCACGGTAGTTGTGTAACCACAAATGTGCTCTGAAAAATATTTCTAGAATAAATCTTTTTCTCAACGTTAAAATTTTAGCCCATGTTTCAGAAAAAAGCTAGGTTCAGAGGCCACTTTTGTAAAACAAAACATGAAGAAATGTTAAAAAAGAAAGGACTTGGGAGTAAATACTTTAGTTCTCAATCATACATGCATATGTGGTCTCCTTTAGAAGCCAACCATCACAAAGTATCTCAAGTGTAATGATGATAAACAAAGAGATTAAGACTTAATTGACCTCATTAAAAATGAGTCATGTTAGAGACAGAAATTCTTACCGTTCACGAATGACCTTGAATGCTTCTTTTGTTGCATATGGTGAACCAGTCTTTGGATCACGATAACTGCATTACACCAGAAAGCAAAACACATCTTTCATCATAGTGTGGGTGAATCTAATACCTAAGCACAAGTACACAAATAAGATGATGTTTGTTAACTTAACATTTGTTAAGAAACATAATTTGATTACTCCTATGATGATCACGGCAATTGATACGCAACTAATAATTTTGAAACTTGTATGATTTTACTTGATTAATTTCTTTCTTAATTTATCATGTGTACGATTCTATATGCAATAGCCAATAGGTGCTCATCATCAAAAGAAATATGATATTATTGCCCTTTTGGCAATTTATCTATATGGATGTAGGCTTCAGAATGACCAAACCACGCCTTATTTTTCCATTCCCTTCTCTCAAAACTATAATCAAATCAAAATTAAACTTGGCTTCATCAGAAAAACATTTAGTTTGCTGGGTTTTAAAGGAAATGAAGAGAAGGGCTGGTATAGGAGAGTTATTTATTAATGTGAACGCAAAATCTCACCCCCCCCCCCCACACCAAACATATTCAATCAAACTTGAAAGATACTATAAAACTCATATGATGATAAAGAAAAATACTAGAACTGCCTTTGTTGATCTCACTTGTCCTGTTTATATTAACCTTCATCCTAGATCCAAATGAAATAAATAAGAACTAAGATCATATACATAAAATCTCTCCATACATAGCAGCCAAGACTATGATTATTAGCTAATGGCGATCAAGAACAGCTCATTCAGAGTGATGCAAAAAAGCCCATCGATGTCATTGATGCGACTAAGAACTGAAGATAATAACACATCCCAGTGCTTTTAGCATTTTGGACCAATACTTCTCGCTCATGAACAGGCAAACAAACAATTTATATGTATGTTATTTTCTGCACTTATAACTAGAACAAAATTAACATCAGGCCTAACATTCTATAACAGAATAAAAAACAGTTTTAGAAATAAAAGATCGTAACTCTTAAAACTTACATTGCTGGAAGCCCAGTAACAGCACAAACTGCCTTCTCTGGATCTAAAAAGATGGTATAAGAGAAATCAGTCAATAGCAAAAGTAAGATTTCGAAATGGTCTGAAGCTCACATTATTTAGTGAGCAAACCTATATTTAGCAAATTCAAGAAGTCTGGCACTCACATGGCTATGCATCTACAACACATATTCAGCTGTTTATACAAAAATAATTTTTTCCTCAATATACAAATGGTGTATAATTACAAATCTATCAATAATAAGCAGCATGCCTGAAGGTTAAAGCTCTGAGTGAACAGAGTCAAGATACAGCGGCAGCATGCAGTGAAGGTTTGACAAATAAAAGCATCTTACTTACATGGAGTGGATTTGGTTGAGACCTCTGTTTCAAAAGATGACCCGTTCATGAAATTTAGATATGAAAGGCCTGTAACAAAATATATTGATTTACTCCACATATCTTTCAAGACAAATGAGAACTAAGATAGTAAAATTACAACAAAAATCAAATGAAAAGTGAACATTTAAAAAATGTTCAGGAAGAAACAGAGAAAGCTTGCCATCCTTAGAAAGATATCGTATCTGCGGACCACTGTAAACTGCTTTATGCACAATAGCTCTTTTCTTAACTTCTTCTTCTCTTGCTAACACCTTTTCCAGGTTTCTCAAGTTCATAATCTCTGACACATGGTTGCATAAAAAATAAAAGTCAATACGCCCCACCTTGCTACAAGATAAAAAGCAATATTATGAAAGGAGGTGCCATGGGAAGGACCTGTTTGAGCTGCTTCCAAAAGCATCTCTTCTTGGGTCATCCTCTTCTCCTCCCCTTCCTTTTTCCTTTTTATAGGCTGGAAATTAAGACGCCAGTGACTAACGGAACATATTTACAGAAATATTTAATAGTCATTCAACAACTTAAAATAGTTTGAAAATGATGCAGGAAAAAAGGAATCGGTAAAATAGTTCAACATGTTTAGTGCATGCCTGATAAGTCTGTACTGTTCAGAAGCTCAACGGCTTAACCGTAGAAATATTGATTTAAATATTCTTTACAGTTTTTCAATGAGATATTGATTTCTGTTATCTGACCATATTAATTAGGCAGAGCGAAGAAAGTTGGGATGATAGCCAGGAAGATGTCACAAATGCAGAACTGTGGTTCCTGAGCCAGTGGCTTGCTTGAGTATGCATACAGATATTCCAAACACCCATGACTGAGCTACCAAAACTTTAGTGTTAGTTGTTTTGTATTAGACTATAAATGAGGAATTTTTATCTCACACTTACAAGACTGATTAAGTCCGTCCATAAATAGTTTATTATGAACATGAGCTAACATAGTTGATAGTTATTACTAATGCAGTATCAAAACACCTTCATATCTCCTGAGAGTTTTTGGAACATTTAAATTTCACTTGCTTTTTAATCCATCGTTCTGGTGTCCAAATTTCATTATAGACTCAAGGAGCTTTTGCCTAGCAATATGGAAGTAAGATAATTATCTATGCAGCCACATTCTAGAAGATACATCATACTAGATCTCATGATTCTCACCTAAGATAGTTTGAAATGCTAACAATCTTTCTCTTTTGGTGGTAAAGTATGAATAATGTATCAATAATCATTTCACCATACCTTCATCGTAGCTTGCAATGCTGCACGAATTGCATCCCTTTCGGCTTGCCTGATGATTACAGAAGTTCTAGTTGATTTTCTTACTGACTTTTCAGTCTCAGCATCATCAGGGACATCATGATGTTCTGAAGGAGTTGACTCCTCTGGAGCTTTCTCATCTTTAGGTGCACTTTCATCCTTAGAAGGTGGTTTGTCTTTCTTCTTTTTCTTATTTGTGGATTGTTTTCCTGGATATATTAGTTTCTTTCTTGTCCTTGTCCTGTCCGAAAAATAAAATGCAAGCATAAGTTTCACATTCACTTGAGGTTATTCTCCATTGAAAAGAGAAGGCCAAACCTCTCATCAGGTTCATTTTCCCCTTCTTCATCTGCCTCAGGCTCCTAATGGCATGCAGTAGGTTAAAAAGTAATACAGATGGACAAGATGAGACTGCAAACCTTGATGAATATACAAACTTACATCTTCATCAAAGTCGCTGTCAAAAACATCAACAACTTCACCTTCTTCCTCGTACTCATCATCATTATCTTCCTGGAAATATATGACAGACAAACTTAGTCCAGTAAACAAACATGAGAAGACATCATCCAGACACATCTATTGATTAATATCTTGCACCAGCATCTCACCATACATTTCACAGGCACTTACGCACACATACCCTGGCTGTGAGTAAAATGTAAGCTGAAATAATTGACAAGTTCTTCAAAAAACATAAGGCTAGTGTGAGAAATATATCTCTATAACCCAACATCTTCAAAAATCTTCACCGATATCAATAAATTTCATTCGGTCAATTAAAAAAAAAAAAACTTGGATTAACAATTAGTAGAAGAAGAAGCAGAGGTAGTAAGAGACCTCTTTGAGAGCATCTTGATTCCAGAAGAGCTCATCTTCCTCAACTTCGTCATCAAGCAACTTGGTCATCCTATTGAATAATTTAGGCGTCGCATTAGCCAACTGAAAAGAGATTGAAACATGAACAAACAGTTTTGGCATCATACCGTTTGCCCCTGCTAGCTCGACTCGTGCGATCGAGGAAGACATGCTGCTGCGCCTCTTCTTTGCCGCCGGCGTCCATGGATTCCGCCTAATTTAACACCAGAAATTCAAATTCCCTAAGGTAAGGGAAAACAAACACACAATCAGAAGAGAAAAAAACAAGTTGTTTCTAAATACACAGCTATTTTTTAACACCACATAATAAAATAATTCAAAAGTAATTATTTAGAGGATTACTTAAAATAAAAAATATTTTTTAAAAAAATAAAAATCGGCAATCATCTTCTTCCCCCACCGAAATGCAAAGTCTGCAACAATATATCTTCTCCCCAACCTCCCGCCGGCCGCCACCACCGGCCACCCTCCCCTCTTCTCTCACTCCTCCTCACTCATCCCCATCTACTCCTCTCACGGCTCCTCCATAATCTACCTCTTCCTCCCGTTTCTCTCTCCTCACCCATCCCCATTCGCCGGTCAGCCACCCCAGCTGTCATCACCACCGCTAGCCCGCTACTACCACTGTCAGCCCGCAACCAATCCCCATTCGAAAAAAAATGCCGAAGAAGATCAGGCCTAAGTTCGAAAATTTCTGTCCGATTGGGAAGAAATTTCGTTCGAATTTTTTTTTCGAGATTTCCAAATTATTTTTACCTTCTTCTCCAAATCGAGTGGTGGGGTCGGAGTTTGTTGGCGGTCGTCGATAGAGGGCAATGGACTGGTTGGTGGTGGTCGCCGGAGCCGGAGAAGAAGGTAGTAGAGGTTCTATCGTCTCTCTTCTTTTTTTTTTTTTTTTTTTTCAATTGATTCGATTTTTTAAAAACTATTTTAACGCCCACGTGTGTGACGATATACAGGACCTTAGTTTTTTAGCATACATCGTTTAGTCTCTTTGATGTGTCAAATTATAAAATGAGGGGCCACTTATTTGAAATCGTGTAACGGATCTCGCAATTTCCACCAGCTGCTCGACCTCGCAATTTCCCCCAGCCCCAAGCATGACGCAATCCTTCTCCCAATCCAACCCTAGTTGCTCATTTCCACGCGAATCGAGATAAACTTCTCTCCAATCCACACGATTTTGTGGATGATTTAATGGATAAATCGGGAAAACCAAGCGATGTTCCATCCGGCGAAATTTCACTTAATTCCTGCGAAGAAATGTCTACACACATAATGATACTTTTCTTCATAAATAGTGATACATATTATCTACAACATCAAAAAATATACATTCAAAGATTTCTAAATCTATTCATAATTACAACAAAACACACAATTCATTAGAGAAAAAAAATCTCCAGCTTGCATATCCTAAAAATCTTCTGGAAACATTACAAAAAACCAATGTTTCCAAACTATAAAACCTTCCGATCATATCTACACAAAAAACAATTGTTTCTAGCCATTGTTTTCAACCATTTTAACCTTCCCATCATTTCAATGTTTTCCAACCAACATTCATTACAAAAAAAAAAAAAAAAAAAAAAAAACATTAAAGTCTATCATGTTAGACTCTGCATAACCCCCTATCTTCAAAAAACTAAAACCCTCACATTCCGCTACCTTTTGTATAATTCCTATATTCATACCCTCTGGTGAGCAACTGCTAATTATGTATATCATGTTAAAAACATAAAGAAAATTAAAAAAATATATATTTTTTATAAAATGTGAAATCATAAAATTCATAAAAATTCTTTGAATATTGTACATGTTTATATTTCTTACTATTCTTGATGAATTTAAGAGCACTCTCTGCTCTCAACCCATTTAGTGGTGAAAGCATAATCCTCGCACAAGATTGGACTCTTAATCTTTTTCTTCCATTAAGTTGAAATAAAAACAGTGTGTCATACTACAACAAAAATATTAAAGTCCATGAAAATTTGAATTACAATATTCCATACCTCAGACAACTCCACACTCTCGTAAGCAGCACTAACAAATTTTTTCATTTGGTGCATGATAAAAATTGCACAGTCAATGTTGTCCAAATTTGCTCCATTTAAAATCTGGGAATTCAACCCCATATGACTGTAATTCTTCACATTTTGGATGCTTGATCTCGTTAAGAAAAATAGTCATCTGTTCACACTGCACAAGAAAAAATACACTAAGTGTCAGTGAAGTATACAATGAAGTATCACTAAGTAAAAAATAAAGTATCACTAAGTAAAAAAAGCAAAGTATCATTAAGTAAAAAGTAAAATATCACTAAGTAAACAGTAAGATATCACTTAAAAATTGATACTTTACTGCTATCTCAGCAAGCTTGAACATCTCATCCTTTTCATTGATCTCACTAATTTGATTATCCAGGTATTGAACTTTCTTTTCAGAGAAGTTTATCACCACTGCAACAAAATGGTAAGTGTGATAGATTGAGATAAAAATTTGCAATTATAAGACACAACACGTCAGCATTTCAATTAACCTATTAATTTTTTTTAATATGTAAACATATTATCCTGTCCACATTGAAGAAATCTAACAACTCCAGAACTTCCAAACATCTCTTATCTTCTCTCTCTGATCCTTGCCTTTAAGAACACCTACAAGATATAACTATAAAAATAAAAATATTAGTAATCTTGATATGTACCTATGTAGAATAATTCAATGCCCATGCATCTACACAAAAGTTCTAAATCCTTACAGAATGTTGGGCGCTGAATGAGAAGCTTTTATTGATCTTAAAAGTCCTTTCTAATTTATTCAATATCAATGCTCATGCATCAAAAATGGTGATATTTATCATCTTTGTATCATTCAATGATCTGATGTCATCAAAATTTACAAAAAATTCTCCACGATATTCAAAAACATGTCCAGCTCCATTGTATGAATAAATTAAATCAAACATATGTGAGATATCACTACACATGTAATAATGTATCATTTAGAGTAATCTGAAGTGTCCGTAACAAAATATTAACAAAATATGATAATATGACTTACCGATTTGAACTTGAATCGACAAGGTAGTAGTCAATGATATCTTTCTCCTCCCTTATCATCCTAGATAGTAGCTTACCATGTGCACATAAAAATCAACATTTGAATGGAAAGTCATCGAGAATGAGCCATGGTTCTTTCTTTTCCTCTGAACTACCTTCTGCGGCTTGTTCGTCAATGTTTCTCTGCAAATTTTATGTGCATGAACGTGTTGAAGGAGGAGTTGGAATGTGTGAAATGTCATCACCATTTTCCTTATCCAAATTCTTCAGCTCTGCATCAAATTAGTAAAAGTATAAACATAAAATGAGCAAAATTATAAACATATGAAAACATATTTACTATAAAAAAGAGTACCTGACACTACATCATTGATAATCTTTTCATCTTGCTGAGATATTCTCTATCATTGAGAATATAACATGTGGTACCAAACACATGAAAGTACTTCACTGTAGGTTCCATTTCATTCCAAATCTCATATGATGTAGTGAAAGTACCTGGTCTGAGATGAACTCTGTTGCTGATGTGGCATGTAGTGTTAATAGCTTCTGCCCAAAACATAGCAGCAACTTCTTTAGCAGCTATCATGGTCCTTATCATCTCTTGAAGAGTTCTATTCTTCCTTTCAACAACTCCATTCTGCTGAGGAGTCTTGGGGGCTGAGTACTCATGACTAATTCCATTCTCACTACAGAAAGTGTCAAAGTACTGATTCTCAAATTCTTTGCCATGATCATTTATGATTCTGATAATGTGTTCATCATTTTCAACTGTGATCTTGCAGGCTAATCTCTTGAATGCTATGAAAGCTTCACTCTTGTCTCTGAGAAAGTCTACCCATGTAAACCTTGAGTAGTCATCTATGCAGACAAGAACATACTTCTTTCCTCCGTAGCTTTCCACAACCATAGGCCCCATTAGATCCATATGTATAAGATCTAAAATTCTCTTAGAAATTCTGTCTTGCACTTCTTAATGCTGAGATCTGGACTGTTTTCTAATCTGACATGGACCACAAACTTTATCTCTGTCAATTCTGATCTGGGGTAGTCCTCTGACAATCTCTTTGCTGATGATCTTCTGGAGATTTCTGAAGTTGATGTGTCCAAGTTTCTGATGCCAGATCTCTGACTCTTCTATAGATGTTCTTTGACATGTTGATGAACATTGTGCAGGAACATGTAGCTGATAAACAGTTGTCAGCTGATCTCTTTCCTTCCATGAATAAGTCATTGTTCTTATTCATAACCATGCAGCTTTCTTTGGTGAAAACAACAGTCATGTCATCATCACACAGTTGACTGATGCTAATCAGATTTGCTTTGAGTCCATCAACTAGCATGACCTTCTTCAGTTTAGGCATTCATTCGACAATGAACTCACCTTTGCCCATTACTTTGCCCCTCTTCCCATCTCCAAAGGTAACAAAGTCTGATGAGCAGGCTTTTAGATTTTGCACCACAGAGCAATCTCCTGTCATGTGTCTTGAGCAGCCACTGTCAAAATACAAGTTGCCTTTGTCTTCAACTCTTAGAGAGGTATAAGCAATCAAACTAGTCTGCTTGACAACCCATTGCTTCTTCTGTGCAGGCTTCTTCTTTGCCTGAACAGCTGGCCTCATCTTGGTGTTGTTGGAATGCTTAGTCACAAATCTCCTTTTTATTCTTCTCAAATCAAAGATATACTTTTCACAATGAGGATGGATGTGATCTTTTTCTTCACAATAATGGCAGATAACTCATTTTCTGTTGCCATTATAAGCAGTCATCTTCTTGTTAATGTTCTTCCAGATATTCTGAATATTATTTTGTACAAGCACTGGCTGAATTGTACTTGCTTTAACAAACACTGTCTCGGACTGTCCATCATTGTATCCAAGACCTGGATGACTCTTTCCAGAATGTCCTGGAGTAGTGAGAATCTTGTCAAGATTCTTAGATTCATTGTTCAGCATGTTGACATTCCTTTTGATGGACTTTAGTTCTGCAGAAAGCTCTTCAATCTCCTTCTTTTACTGTTGGATTATGATCTTCCGTTCTCCATCAGATCTGATCAATTCCTCCTTATCTTTGAGAAGATCCTTGTTGTGGGATTGTAGAGTTTTGTTGATCTCAGCAACTTCAAGCCAGTTTTCATACATCTCATTGTATGTTTGAACAAACTCTTCATGGCTGAAGTCTTCATTGTCTGAGTCTTTATCTTCTGCAAGTTTGAAAGGATCCTGAAACTCTGAGACTTTTTCTGTAAAAGCATAGGTCTCTTCTTCTAATTCAATGCTACTTTTTTCATAATCATTATCACTAAGAGAGGTATTGTAATTCTTTTTATTCTTCTTCAGAGTATTGGCACATTCAGCTTGAATGTGACCAAAACCATCACACTCTCTGCACTGAATTCCTCTCTTTGTATTTGAAGGTTGAAACTCTTTCTGTTCATTGTTAGAGTTTCTGTCTTGCTGAGAATTACTAGATGGTTGTTTTCTATTGTTGGATCTTATGGAAGACTGCTTGTTTACTATTTTAAGCATTCAACTGAAGTTCTTAGTGATAAGGACCATATTGTTCATTGTATCTGAATCAAGTACATGTTTTTGTTTATGCACATGTTCAGGTACATCCTCAGAGACTTCAGTTTTAAGAGCAATACCTCATCTCTATGAGCTGCTATCTTCATCCTCTAGATTCATCTCAAATGTCCTCAGCGATCCCATCAATTCATCAAGCCTCATGTTCTTGATGTCCTTAGCTTCTTCAATTGTAGCAACTTTGTAGGTAAACTTTATTGGAAGAGATCTAAGAACCTTCCTCACAAGCTTCTCATTGCTGATAGGCTCTCCAAGAGCAAAACTCTCATTTGATATGCTTCTCAATCTGGCATTAAACTCACCAATGGATTCAGAGTCTTCCATTCTGAGACTTTCAAATTTTGAAGTCAGATTCTGAAGTCTTGACAACCTCACAGAACTGGTTCCTTCAAAGGTGATTTCCAAAATGTCCCATGCAGCTTTTGCAGTCTCACAAGTTGAGATTAGACTGAATGTCTCAAGATCCACTGCAGAGAATATTGCATTGAGAGTTTTAGAGTTTACATTGTACCAGTTCTTTTGCGGCACAGTCCATTCTCCTTTTTCAATCTCCATATGCTTTCCTTCCTTAGCAACAGTTGGCTTTTCCCATCCTTTAGTGACACTCTTCCATGCGAGTTCATCAATCGATCTCAGAAACGCCCTCATCTTTGCTTTCCAGTAAGGATAATTGTTACCTTCTAGCAATGATGGTCTGACCATACATCCTTCTTCTTTGATTGCACTCATGACTGAATTGCAACCAAAACCTTCACGCAGTCATGTACTTTTCAAGACTCTTTTCAAACTAAAACCAAAGGTGACCCGCTCTAGTACCAATTGAAGTTACATAAACTATGCAGTCATGTTCATCATCATGTACGTGTACATTATTGTGAACATTCAAAGTCAGAATATATAAATTGAAAGCAAGTAAAGGACAAGAGGTTGGTAACCCTGTTCGATCAACTGATCTACGTCAGGGGGACTTCACAAGTCCGTGAGAAACAGTTCACTACTCCGTTGAATAGTTACAAATGCTATTACACGAAGACTCCCGTCACTCGACCCCTTTCCTACCCTAAACAACCTCTTTCATTGAACTGAATTGCGAGCTCTCCTCACAACCTAGAATCCATCTAGTTCCTACAGGAAATCTCTCCCGAGACTCCTCTAAGTGTGTATGAATTTAAGTTTCAAACACAGACTAGAAACAATGATCACGCGGATCAAACCTAGTCTACCCGAATACTATATGCTTCGAATATGAAGTCTTTTGGACTCTCTACCCTTTGTGTATTCGTAAAAACCGTGTCCTCTAATCTAGTTTGATTCCCAGGCTATTTATAAATAATAGATATGACTAGGATTCAACCAGGAAACTTTTTTCTTAATTAAATCGGATTTTCCTAGTTTAGATGTCTTCCTTGAATAGAACTCTTTCTTTATTTCTTGATCTTTATCACGAACAAGGCAACTTCTATTCTGAAACATCTATCTTGAATCTGCAACACCAGCTCTTTGATTCTAGCATGATACGTCTCTTGTAAACTCTCTGGACAACCATGTATATAATCATATTCTTGAACATGTTATTCGAACATGAATAACCAAAACCTTTTGCGTTCTTTGATCTTGCCATATTGTCATACAGATTATGACAATCTCGAACACTTAAGTGCATATGGCACTAACAAAACATATTCATAAGAACACGATGTGCAATTTGCAATTTGGCATTAAACAAAATTCTAGAAAAATTAAACCTATATTCAATGCTGTAAAGTATTATTTAAGCAATCAACATAACTTAAGAGACTAATTAGCCTTCAAATATACAAGAAACAAGTAAGCATATCGAATCATTGAGAAACATTAATACTCATAACCATATTGAAGATATCAACTTTTCAGAGAAAAACTTTCCCAGTGAAATGAATTATTCACAACTATATAAGTCGAGATCAAAACCTTTCTCATTTCATAAAAAAATGCAGCTTGTCCTACATTAGGACAACAAATTATACCTTAGCTTGTTTTCGGTCTGTCCACAGTTCTTGTTTCGTTGTTCGTTGTCATCGTTGCATTACTATCCCGTGTTTGCTGGGGATCTGTGTCATACTCTGATGAATCTGAAGACACACCATCATCTTCCCTAAACTGTTGCAAGTTGAGTTCTATAACAGGAGTTCCAGTTTCATGGTTATCGTTGTTTAATTCGATTAACAAGTATCCTGGTGATAAAGACATCACGGAAATTGGAATGTCTCCTGCTTCATTTTGTAATTCATAGTCGACAATTGGAAGAGGCTGGTTCAAACCTATTGTAAACTCTGAATTGGTGTATGAAGATATGAAGATTTGGCTCCATAGTTGACGTATTTGTAGAATATAGAAGGCCAAATTTCAAATTTGTGTGCTTTGAAATTTTTCAAATTTTAGTGCAATTGTTCATAAAATCTTGTGAATTCCCTCATTTTTTTTTGCTTTGGCTCCAAATCAAATTTGGTGGTCATAAGAAACGGCAGCGGAAGCATCGACTTGGAGAAGAAGATCAGCAGTTCATCTTTTTTCTTTTCTTTTTTTTCCCCAATAGATAATTAGTTATCATAAATGAGGTTAATATGTGAAGTTTTTTTTTATTAATTTGTGTGCTGCAGCTCAAAACGACATCAATTGTGAACAGGAGGGAGTATTATTCATTATATTTTTTGACAGAGTAAGAAAAGTTAAGGGATGAAAAAGTTAAAGATGACCACCAATTATATTTAAATTTTAAGAAAAACCAATCATATTTCACTAAAATATCTTAATTATGTTTGTAGTTTTAAGAAATTATTAATTTATAATATTAAATGAACCATTTACATATAAGTCTTCCAAAAATCGATATCGATGATTTTTTCGACTAACCCAAATAGGAATCGGAGAAAAATATTATATTAGAGAGGTTATTAATTAATTTATATTGTACTTACAAAAAAAAATGGCACTAAGGGATGTAAAACTAGTAGTGTAGCTAGAAATACTTTTTTTCGAGGGAAACTAACTGCATGACTATATATAGGAATTAATGAATTATGACTTAGGTTTAAGACTTTTAAGACAGTTTAAGTGGGAATGTGAGTTTTCTTTTGCTTTTTAAGAATAAAAATTGGAAATATGACTATTCAGATCATATAGTTGAAAATGAGAGAACTAACTATTTAATAATGAAGAAAATCATTATCACTACTGTTATCATTTTCCTTAGTTACAGATTATACTCTTGAAATCTTTTCAAACGAGAGATTATGAGAATTTAATCTTATCATTTCAATTTTACACCACTACAAAAATACACTATCTACGATCTAAATGAGCCACTCGAGTTATTAGACTATTAAAAACGTAACAAATTAATTTGACAGTGTGGACTATTATCCAAGTATTAGGCTACTGCTACATATTTGTTTATAGTCATGTTGCAGTTTTCAATCTGGAAAAGAAAATATATATATATATATATATACATATAGTATAGAGATCAAATGAGAACCAATACCCTGTGTAGGAACTAGGAACTAATATGGTGCGTTGGATTAATGATTTTCTAAGGTTCAGATCAATCTCAAAAAAATGGGGTAAAAAATGTAATATCTTAAGAATTATATTAAGTTGAGGGTATATATGTCATTGTAATACATATTAAAAATCTGCAGTAAATATATCTCTTCCATATATAGTGGGATTTATATGGAACGGTTTTTTTTTTGGACGGTTTTCATAACTCATTTTTTACAGAGTTGTATCTATCGGTGTTTCATATATTGATTGCGTTCTCTTACGGTTGAAGAAGTCGTTCCGGAGAATTTTATTATCGGTTTCCACAAGTTCTCATTCCATCGTATATTATCATCACTCTAGTCATCGTCTGATTATGGAAGATACAGGTATTATGTTCTCCATTAATGTATCTTTTTAGGTGCAGAGATATGTGTGGAATCTGGTACAGACGCGTATTTCTGACGTTTAGCAAATTTTTTATGCATAATTAGCAAATTATATATATGTTAATAGCAAATCGGAAATACGTTTATGTGAAAATATGATTTTTTAAATGGTTTCAATATGCTTTACATGATATTGAGATGTTCGCAGACAATGGGCATTTCATATTTATTATAGACGATAGATTCTTTTCGTATTTGGTTATGGAATTTATGAAGTTATTAAAAAAAATAGTTAAAATGGCATGAATTGTTGTGTGCAAAATAAGAATGTATTTTTTTTCCACAAGTCCTTACTCCATCGTATATTATCATCACTCTCGTCATCATCTGATTATGGAAGATACAGGTATTATGTTATCAATTAATGTATCTTTGTAGGTGTAAGGATATGGACATATTCTGTTATGGACGCATACGTCTAACGTTTAACAAATTTTGTCTTCATAATTAGCAAATTATAGATATGTTAATAGCAAATCGGGAATACTTTTATGTGAAAATATGATTTTTTTTTTAAAAATGGTTTCAACGTGTTTTTCATGATATTGAGATGTTCGCAGACAATTGACATTTCATATTTATTATAAACGATAGATGTTTTTCGTATTTGGTTGTGGACTTTTTAAAGTTATTAAGAAAAATAGTTAAAATGACATGAATTGTTGTGTGCAAAATAAGAATGTATTTTTTCCATAAGTTCTTACTCCATCGTATATTATCATCACTCTCGTCATCGTCTGATTATGGAAGATACAGGTATTATGTTATCGATTAATGTATATTTGTAGGTATAGAGATATGGACATGTTCTGTTATGGACGCGTACATCTGATGTTTAGCAAATGTTTTATGTATATATAGCAAATTATATATGTGTTAATAGCAAATGAGGAATACTTTATGTGAACAAACGATTTGTTTCTTTTTTATGATAGGATGGTCTTTTGTGTTTTTTTAATGGTTTCAACGTGCTTTGCATGATATTGATATGTTCGTAGTGAATGGGCATTTCATATTTATTATTGATATGTTCTTAGTGAATGGACATTTCATATTTATTATAGATGATTTTTGTATTTGGTTGTGGAATTTTTGATAGATGTTTTTCGTATTTGGTTGTGGAATTTTTGAAGTTATTAAGAAAATAAAATAGCGTATGCATGATTACTTTTAAAGTATGAAATTATTTATAACATATTATATACTCGTGTATAGCATGTACTGTACGTGCTTATAGTATTATTTTATATAGCAGGAATTAATGATAATTCAGTTTTGGGTCCTTGTGGAAGCTACATATCAGAATGTAATCAATCTTTGAAGCCATTTGCTGGTCAGATGTTTAAAAATCTCGAAGAAGCAACTACCTTTTATCGGATTTATGGTCAAGCAGATGGTTTCGATATTCGGTTTGAATCGGAAAAAAAAAAGATGGATGGTGTTGTTATTTGGATGGTTATTCATTAATGTATCTTTGTAGGTGTAGGGATATGGACAGAATCTATTTGTAACGCGTATGTACGACGTTTAGCAAATTGTTTAATTGTAAGTAGCACATTATAGATGTGTTAATAGCAAATCGGTAATATTTTTATGTGAAAAATATGATTTGTTTTTTTATGAAAAAAAGTCAAATAACACTGTAGACTGTGATCTCGCATAATAGGTTTTTTTTTATGATAAGGGAGATCAATTAGAATATCTACTCAAAATGCAAGAGAAATTTGTGAATAGTTTAAACAACATGTCAAATTGCTATAAATAAATTATCAAATTGCTAAAAAGAAGATATAGATTTGCAAATATTGATAATCCCATTTTACTAAGTTGCTATAAACCAATACCAATCTGCTACAGATATAATGAAAATTTGATATAAAGAACACAATTTGCTATTAATAACCAATAAGCATAAAAGCATGTCTAACAAATCTACTAATCATGTCTTAATAATTTGCTAAAACACGAATCTCAGTAGCAAAATTCCACAGATGCAACATTTGCTGGTCAAATCATACTAAGTTGCTTGAACGCAAGTCTGGATGGTTTCTATTCACCAATATAATCATCCAACCTCTCAAGTTGCGAATCGTATATTCACAATTTGCTATAAACCAAATATAAATATGCTATAAACAAATTCAATTTAATATAAATAATAAATATTCATAAAACCACACCCTATCAAATTAATCTGCTAAACATACATAAATAACTTGCTAATCACAACTTACTAATTTGCTAAATATATCAAGACAAATCAAATTAGAATCAATAAAAAAAACGATAAAACAAAAAGGAATACCGATCAAGTTTGCTAAGTATAAACATTTAATTTGCTAATCATATTCATTTTATTTGCCAATACTCAAACCAAAACAAATCTAAACTAGTAGATTATTCAACACCCAATAACCTTAAATATCGCTAATAATATACAAAAAATATGCTAAATACATCAAATCAAATTATCACAAAAAAATGTGAAAAAATGGTTTCTATTCACCTCTATAATCATCCAACCTCTAAAATTGATAATCATATATTAAAAATTTGCTATAAACCAAATATAAATATGCTATAAACAAACCCAATTTGATATAAATAACAAATATTCATAAAACCACACCCTATCAAGTTACTCTACTAAACATACATAAATAACTTGCTAATCACAACCTACTAATTTGCTAAATATATCAAGACAAATCAAATCAGAATCAATAAAAAAAATGATAAAACAAAAAGGAATACCGATCAAGTTTGCTAAGTATAAACATTTAATTTTCTAATCATATCCATTTTATTTGCCAATACTCAAACCAAAACAGATCTAAACTAGTAGATTATTCAACACCCAATAACCTTAAATATCGCTAATAATATACAAAAAATATGCTAAATACATCAAATCAAATTATCACAAAAAAATTTAAAAAAATGGTTTATATTAACCTCTATAATCATCCGGCCTTTCAAATTGCTAATCATATATTAAAAATTTTCTATAAATAAAATATAAATATGCTATAAACAAACCCAATTTGTACGACCTTCACCCCCTTCATTGTTGTTTTGGCGAGCGTGCAGCGGCGAAGGGCGAGCTTCCGGCAGCGAAGGACTGCCGGCGTTTGGCGGCGTAGGGAGTGCGAGCGGCGTCTGCTGCGTAGGGCGGCGCCTCGGTCAGGACAGCGGCAGGCGGCGTCTGTACAAGGGCGGAGGTGGGGCGTTCGGCGACGTGGAGGAGGGCGGAGGCGGCGATCTAGACGAGGGCAGAGGCGGGGCGTTCGACGACGTGGAGAAGGGCGGAGGCGGCGACGAGAAAGAGGGCGGAGAGTGGAGGCGGCAGCGTTCTTCTCTGTTTCTTCTATGGAGGAGCCGTCGTTTATAACATCTTTAAACCGAAAGATCGGGATTTATTAATTTGCAGATCTATTTGTTACATATTTACCCATATAAAATCAGATAGGGTTTTAAAAATTGATTTTTTTGCATTTAGCCCCCTAATTATCTAATTGAATCTTGACCATTCAAATTAGGTGGATGAAGGCTATTAATAGTTCCTAGTTCCTACACAGGGGGTTGGTTCTCATTTTAACCCACCCCTATACATATATATCTATTAATATAGGGCGCGGTTATAATAGGGACAACTCTTCGTGTGAAAAATAGGGACAAATCTGATCCCTACAAATATATAAGATGGATGGATCAGATTAAATGTCTTTTAAATGGTAATTATTAATTTTTTAGTATTTATTAATTCATGGAGGGGTGATAAGGTAAATTTGTACATTAATTTCATATGGTATTATGCACTAAAATAGACGCTAGATACGGAACGAGATATACGATATCTCTATGAAAAACTAAAACCCTACAAACCAGTGAACACGAAATTGAAAGGGAAATGGTAGTTCAAAAGAAAAATTGAGAGTGCCGCCTCCCAAACCTAGCATCCCCTCAAATCGACGGTGATTTTCTGAGGAGTCGAGCAGATTCCGGAATACCATTCATCACGCGGAGGACGGGTTTTGTGTGCGGCGGCGAACTGAACCTCTCAACCCTCTCGACGACAGTTTTCTTTTTCCAGCGGCAGCGGGCTTGAACCAGGACTGAGTAGAATCATGGCTCGGAAAAAATCAGGTTAGTTACAGAATTTTAAATGGTTTACATGTTGATTCTTCAACCTATTGTGGCCTAGTGTAGAATCGGGTGAATGATTACGAATCATTAAATCTATAATTTTAGTTAATTGATTTTGTAAATTGGGTGAATTTCATGAAGAACATACAGTGAATGCTTGTGTTGTTAATCGATTAATTAATCTAATGTGGGTTTATAATTTTTGAGATATTATGTTAACAAAAGCGAACAGAGAATGGAAATCGTGAAATGCTGTATTACAAATTTTGTGTTTTCATCAATGCATGGGTTTGTTTAGAAAGTGCAGGAATGATAATGAATGTGTGTTTAATGTGTGTTAAATTGTGATTAATGTGTCATCTCTTGATTTTGACATGGTAAAGCATGAAATCTGATGCTTAAATTTCCGTAAACGGTATATCCATGCTAATTTAAATATATAAAAATGCTACGTACTTATATGTTTGTGATATCATGCGCAATTCTGAAATATTAATGCTAATAATATCTAAATCAAATGCTTTCCATGACTTTGAATGGAGATGTGCAATCTGATATAAACATGATTTGATACTCTTTATGATTTAAGGAAAAAAATAGATTATGTTGTGATTAATGTTTGATTTGTTTACTTTGAAATATGAATGCTACCTAATACCTATTTGGATGATTTCTATGTTGGGTTTCAGGTAAGTCTAAGGTTCATGTAGACGACTCTGATTTTGAGGAGGATATGCGGTTGCGCAATCAGAGTGATGACACAACTGACCAAGACAAGGAAATTAGATAAAAAAATAAACACGAGAAAAGAAGAGGTGTTTAGGCTATCTAGCATATGATAACTAACTCTAGGAAGAAAAATCCAACTGTGAATGATGTTCTGAGTGGAGATGTGTGACTGTTGCTCACCAAGAAAATGTTTCGATATCTTTTTGTTGAACGTTGGTAAATTCAGTTTTTTTTTGTGACACTAATTAAGCATATTTATTATGCTACTTATGCATGACGTTGATGGTACTTATGAATTACTGTGCTAGTTATTGTTAAGCTTGGTAAACGACCTTGTACGATTTGGAGCTTCGAATTATTAATGTTGATGCTACTAATGCGCACCTGTGGTGTTTTGGACAAAATAAAATTTGTAATGCTAATTATGCACCTCTTTGATGATATTTATGAATATTTGTGCTACTAAGTGTTTAAGTTGGTAAAAATAACGTGTGAGTTATTGCTTTGAATTAGGCTTGTTGATGCTACCTATGCATACCTCTGGCGCTTTTACCCAATATTTAAATTTGATATGCTACTCATGTACATCTTTAATGCTATTTAAGCATATCTGTTATGCTATATATGTATTTCATCGATGCTACTTATGATTGTCTGCAATGCTGTAAATGATTAGTTCATGTTACAGTGAGAGAGATGTAAAGACAGTGCTTCGTACACTTCAGAATAATGCTTCGTAAGTAACATAAATATATTCATATTCCGTGGTTGGTGCTTTGTAAACATATTCATTTGCATAGGATTATGTGAATGCTACAATTAGTGCTATGTATTCATCGAATAAATGCTTCGTAATATCAACCAACCTAAATCAAAGAATTATAATGTACCACAAATAATGTACCAAAAAAAAAATGGAATACCCTAACTGTACCATACAAAATATCACAAGAAAACTATGTAAAATAGAAACAAAACTAAACACAAAATGAAACATTGATAAAAAAAACTAGACATAAATCATTTTTTGGTTGGACAATTCCTAGCATCATGGTGACATTTTTTATCGCAAGCATTGAAATAATGTAATGAAAAAAATTAAAACACTCCAACTGTACCATACAAAACAGCACGGGAAAATTAAGTAAACTAAAAACAAAACTAAGCAAAAAATGGAACAAGAGAAAAAAACATCTTGACTAGAGTGAATCAGCCCTGTAAAAAAACCGTCAAATAATCAATGCTATATAAAAGTACTGTTAATGCTTCCTACAATAGACAAACATGCTACACTAATACAATACGCTGCCCAGAATCGCCATAGTCGAGCCGCTGCCTAGAATCGCCATGTGAGTGCCGCGCAACAACCGCCGTCGCCGCTAGAATCGCTGTGTGAGTGACGCATCATGGAAGAAGAAGGAGAAGAAGAAGAAACCGTCTGTACAAATCGTGTGAGTGTCGCATTGTTGCCATCGTTGATCTATGAGTTGGAAGAAGAAAAAGAAGAAAAAGAAACCGTAAACTAAACAATTTTTCCAGATTCATAAAAAAAACCGTACAAATTAATGGAGATATTAGCTTACCACAATTAAAACCGTTTAATTAGGGAAGTTAAGATTTGCACAGATATAGGACTCTACATGATTTCTATTAATTTACATCATTAATCTTATCACTTAATTTAAATAAAAAAACTGAAATTAAACTACTTAAAATAATTAATCTTATCCGTCAATTTCATCAGATCTAATGAATGAGAGTCATCCCTATTTTTCACGCCAAGGGTTAATCCCTATTTGATCCATATCCTATATATATTCGTGGCATTTTCTGCTTTTTATGTTGCAGGATTTTTAATTACATTTAAAAAAGGTCTCATTTTCCACAAGTAGTTGTTCTCACACAGAAATGAAAGCGGCAAATTTTCAATGTCAAATATAATTAGGTAGCAATCGTGTTTGAAATTTTAAAATGGATCAAATAATATAGTTTTCTGAATTAATGTTAGGATGGCATGCACGCGCTCATGTAATCCGATTTTCCTATGTTTGTCACCACTTTGAATATTTAGATTTTCTATGTCGGAGCTAGAACAACATCACCGCTAGCTGTGCCACATCACCATTCTTAAACAATGTGACTGATATTCATAAATCCGATTCAAACCGCAGCGAATTTAAATAAATATTTAACTAGGGATGAGAATTGTAGACATATGTCACCTTGCTACGTCTTAAATTAGTTGTATATCATTCAAGGGTTGTAAATAATTAGTGTTATAATTTAAGGGTCAATTAAGTCATTGCCAGTAGCTAGGTCTCTGATTCCTCTTACTTTTCATCATTTACTAATTCAAATCAATATAAAGCAAAGTTGAATTTGCCAATGGAGTCTTTAATAGAGTCGCACACGTTCAAGATCAAGATATTGTGTTTTGAGTAAAGGAATAGCTAGCAACATTACGACATTCAAGGAATCAGTGGCGATATAAAATTTAAAAAAATAAAATAAAAAAAATTATATATAGAAATATTAGTGAAGAATAATTCGGCCCAAAAAATTTATGGTTACGTCTCTGCAAGGAATGATAGTTTTCGAGTGATTATCTGCTAAAATATGTATGTTATGAAATAAATAATTTAGTTGGTAGAGTGACAATTGTGAAAAAAGAAAAGTAATTGACAGATTTTGTAAAATTATAAATGAGAGATTTATTATTATTATTATTATTATTATTATTATTAGTAGTAGTAGTAGTAGTAGTAGTAATAGTAGTAGTAGTAGTAGTAGAGTCGCTACACATTTCTGGACTTGCTTTTGACTCGACATATATGTCCCATTCAAAAATGCATATTTGCATCTAGAGCTTCTCCGACCGGCTTTCTATCTATTTATCAGTAGTGAGCACTAGTTTTGCTTCATTTCTGCACAATAACTTTTATTTTTTAATTGTTGAAACAATTTATTTTTTTCTTTCCTTTTTCCTTGTTCTTTTAATATTTTGTCGAAATATTTATGTTTGATCTTTTGAATTGTTGAATATTTATGTGTTTATTTTTTATTATTTTTTAATTTTTTTAATTTTAAACGTTGAAACATAAAACGTCAAAATTGGATCTAAAAAGTGATAAAAAAATCAGAATAAATATATTATGTTGTAGATATGAGAGCGTGGTTCGTAATTCTTGGGAGGAGGCTACAGTTTGCTCAAGTAAAATTCGCACAGTAATGATGAAGCTTAGACGTCTGAGACGGGGTTCTTAAATAATGGAACATTGAGGTTTTTGGCAATTTCAATAATAAAATTTCAAATTTGGAGCGCCAACTTGCCGCGGTTCAAGAGGATATTTCGAGGGATGGCTACAGTAAGGAAAAAATGATGAGGAAATTTCGATACAAGCTGAAATAAACGGACTTTTACTGGTAAAGTCATCTCATTTGAAACGGCAAAGTCGAATTGACCGGCTTAATGATGGAGACAGGAATACAAAGATTTTTCAAGATAGTATCAGAGCTCGACGAGCTAAGGCATCGATTGATGTTATGGAAATTGAGGGTGAGCTTGTCAAGGATCAAGAAAGAATAGCGGGTCATGTGGTTTCTTATTACAAGCAATTGTTCACTAATTCAGTTGCACAAAGGAAGGAGTTTACTATTCTGGATCTCTTGGTCCCTTTTTTTGGTTTCGGAAACTCAAGCTCTTCATCTCATCTCGGAACCCTCTATGGAAGACATCAAAATAGTTGTTTTTTCTTTGGATGCCAATAGTGCAGCTGGCCCGGATAAATTTACGGGTAAATTTTTTCAAGTTGCTTCGGAGTTTGTTGCTCAGGATGCTAATAACGTGGTTCTGGAGTTTTTTAAATACGGGGTGATTCCTCCTGGGTTAGATTCTAGCTTGCTAGTTCTTATTCCGAAAAAGGATGGTGCTTAATTTGCAGGTTGAGGACTATAGACCAGTTGTTCTTAGTAATTTTCTGTTTAAAATTTTTAATAAAATCGTTGCTACACGATTAAACATTATTATGGCCCAGATTGTTATGCATCATCAATATGGTTTTATACAAAGGCGTCAGATTCATGATTTTTTTTTATTGCTTCGGAGGGAGTTAATTCATTAGATCACACTCATGAGGGGAGAAATATGGCACTTAAAGTTGACATTACCAAAGCTTTTGATACCTGGCAATGGGAATTTTTACAATATGTCCTTCGCTGTTTTGGATTTCCTATTAAATTTTGTGGCTAGATTCAAAATATTCTTGCATCGGCTAGGTTATCTGTGTTGATTAATGGTGCTCTGAGTGGTTATTTTGCATGTTCTCAAGGAGTTCGGAAAGAGGATCCTTTGTCTCCATTGTTGTTTGGGCTTGCAGAGGAAATTCTTAGCTATTCTCTCATGTATGTCGTGGAAAAGAAGACTTTAACTCCGATGTCTTTTGGTCGAGGGGTGCTATTTCCTACGCACATTTTGTATGTTGATGATCTTTTCCTTTTTTATCAAGCTACGAAAAGGAATGTTAGAACTTTGGCCAAGATTATGGATGTTTATGCTACATTATTCGGACAGGTTTGCAGTCGTGCTAAATCTAGGGTTTTTTATGGGAAGGGCACTAAATCGAGAGTGAAGACGGCTTTAGCTTCTTCTTTGGGGTTCACGGTTGGGCGCTTCCCTACTTCATATCTTAGTGTCCATATTTTTGCTGGAATGCTGAAGCTTATTCATATGAGGCCCATTGCAGATAAAATCATGGCTAAGTTTGATCGTTGGTGAGGAAAAAATTTGTCTATTGCTAGCCGTTTATGTTTAATAAAGTCCGTTTTCTTAAGTTCGGCCATTCACTCAATGAAGATATACCGTTGGCCAGCTTCTCTGGTGTTGAAGTTAGACACAGCTATTCAGAATTTTCTTTGGAAGGGGATGTTAATACTCGATCATATACGTCTGTGAGTTGGGCACGCATATGTTCTCTTATGGAAGAGGGAGGTTTTGGAGTTTCTTCTTTTAAGGATCTCAATCGGGGACTGTTGAACTTGTTATCACCTCGAGGAGTCATGTTATGTCCATATTTCACACACGGTTTTTACCCAACCCTCATCAGCGAAAGCGAGTTGCTTTCTCCTTCTATTTAGCCGGAGATTCAAAATCATGTTCAGGAGCTTGTTCGTGATTCTTTCTGTGTTGTTGGTAATGGATCCATGGTTGATTTTTGGCATGATAATTGGATCGGTTATGTGATAGATGATCGTTTATGCATTTCGTTATGTGTGCATGGGAAGTTCATCGATAAAGTTAGGGATTTCTTGATCAATGGTGTCTGGCATTTCACGGATTCATTTTTTCGTGCTTTCCCGGATGTTGTTAATGATATTTTGAAAATTCAGATTTTGTCAGGAGTGGATGAAAGGGTCTGGATGAAATCTCTTTATGGGACGGTCACGACTAAGTTGGTCAGGCTTCATACAAGGGTTCAGTTCCCAACGGTTAGATGGGGCGTTGGATTTGGGACTCACACATTCCAATCCGACATTCTATCTTGAATTGGAGGCTTTTGTTGTCTCGTTTGCCCACTTTTGATACTTTGCATGGATTTATTGGGCCAGGAATTTGTGTGATGTATAAAGGGGTGGTCGAGGATTTAGATCACTTGTTCTGGTGTTACCCTTTGGCTGCAGTTGTGTGGAGAAGGGTTTTTGGTGTATTCCAGCTTTCAGACATTCAGGCGGCGTCTATCCACGAGGCTTATGTATTTTTTATGAATTGTTCGTTCAGTTCTCATATTTTAATCTTGTGGAAGGTGGCGGTGGTGAGCATTATTTGGAGTTTATGGACTTTTCGGAACAAGGTAATATATGAAGATTTGTCTCCAACTCCTTTACTTATCATCTCGTCTATTCAGCTTGCTCTTCGTGAGGTCTCTTTTGTTCGCGGCAAGCACGAATTCGTGCAGAATACTGTTGCTAATTTAATTATTTTGAGAACGTTGAAGGTGGCTCATCGGATGGCTCCGCCTAAGCAGTTTGTTGCAGTCAAGTGGCAGCCTCCCCCTCAAGGTACTCCAATGGCTCTTCTCAAGGTACTCCAGGACGTATGGCGACGGATGGAGTTTTTAAGCGTCACGATGGGACGGTTGTGTGCTGCTTTCATACGAATGAAGCTATGGGTTTTGCGTTTTTAGCGGAGCTTCTAGCAGTAATTACTACTTTGGAGCAGGCCAAGCATCTGTCTCTGGCCTTTATTTGGCTGGAGGCAGACTCTATTTATGTAGTTTCTTTGCTCACTTCTAGAAGTCTGCAGGTGTCGTGGTTCTTAAAGGCTTGTTGGCATAGTATTTTAGACTATATTAGTAGTATTCATTTTTGTGTTTCACATATTTATCTAGAGGGGAACAGAGTAGTTGATATTTTAGCTTCTCATGTTATCCCTTTCGGTGTTTGATTTTCTGTTATTCCTTGTATTTTGGATGTTGTTCAGTAGAATTTTTGTGGTAATGGTTTTTTCCGTTTTGTTTAGAGGGTACTCTTTTTCCCACATGTTTTTTCCTACCCTGAGTTTTTCATGTAGATTTTAATGAGGCTCCTCCGGTCCCAAAAGTTATCGGTATGTGATATATGGGATTCATAAGTCTGGGTCTTTTTTCTTTTTTATATACATCTCATTTAAAATTTGGCTACAATATGAAAAGAAGACCCAAGTATTTAGTCGAAACATAAGGTGATTTTTAGCCAAAAAATGTATACAGGGATAAATTTGATTAGTTATTTATAGCAGTTTAAATATTTAATGGATAAAAATATTAGTTTGTGATATATTTAAAAGATAAAAATAATTTGTTATATAAATGATGGTTTTCCCGTTAATTCTATATAAATTTTGTGAATTTCCAAAAATTTATAGCGGCGTAACAAATTCGTCGGTGATATCGGACTTGGGCGGTACTTGACTTCACACTAATTGAATTGACAAAAAGGATTCTGGCTTTAAAGTCAATGAATGCTAACATCATATTTTAGCGTGCATTTAATTTACATATGTATATCAGTATATCATTCATTCTACACATTATATTCTATTTTAAATTTACAATGTATACATATATTGATCTCAAATAGAAAACTAAATTGTTCAAGTATGAATATATATGTAAATTTCTATTTAATCCTTTGACATTATTTGTCAATTTTCATTAATTCAGGTAGCACGTATTCATTCTTAGATATATATTAATATTATAAGTTAAGACTTTAACCTGGCTCCAAATTCAATTTAAATATTTATCCACATATATAGTGAAAATAAATATTAGTATAATTGAGACGGTTTGATATAGTAAAAATAAATGATACATATCCCATACACAAATTAAACACAAGACTGATTCCATTCCATTAAAAAACAAAGACTATAATTAATTTAAACATCAAGAATTTCTTGGAACTGTTTGGCAACGTGCTTTTATAATTCAATGCCCCGTGTTCCTAATTTTAGACTCTACTTGTCAAATTTCCAACCGCGGCGCCCAAGTCAAACAAGCCCTTTACTTTTTCTTTCTTTTTTTTATTACAACAAATTAAATCAAACTTTCTGCACTACATATGTTTACATTGACCATGCATACATACGTACATATCTATATATATAAACACATTTGCATTGAAAATTATCATAAATTAACCCTCTTGTAACATAAAAAAAAAGTTGATCATCTGTATCTCCGAATTCTTGAAATGACTGCTTCTCGTCCTCAAATTTCAGTATTGTTAGTTATTTTCTTGGTATTTATGGAGTGGAATTGTGTGAAAATCACGGCGATAAGGCCGGTAGAGGCGGCGGAGCAACGGCTGAAGAATAAGAATATTCTTGTCATTCAATCTCTTCCGAGAGGCCGCGTTCCTCCGTCAGGGAGCAACCCATGCACCTACATTCCCGGCGGAAGAAGCCGTGGACGGTGTGCTATTGCCGTCGAAGGGGAGTTTTCCAGCCACCTTGCAGCCGCCCCGACGACCTCAACGTAATTCTTGATATGGTCGATTGGGAAAATTATTTGATTAATTACTTTCACCACCATAATATTGTAAATATCATTTAATGTGTACTTGCTTCCCTTTTCACACACACACACACACACACATATATATATATATATTCCATAGAAATTAAGTGAAACAAAGGATGAAAGCTTCTTATTAAGGGCGATTCACGCTTTAGAGAGTCACAGCAGGAAATTTATTACTATACGTCACCGTCAAGAGAATTTATCAATCACTACTTTTTGGCGACTACGACTTCTTTCATGGATATAGAAACTAGAGTATCTCCTGTGCCATGCACCATGAGAGATAAATATAATTTTATTTGTTAGAAATTATAATTGTGAAAAAAATATAAAATTATCATAACAAAAATAATTAATTTACAACTATTGTTAATTATATAAATTTTAGATTTGTTATTATGGTTATTGAGATTAAGTCCAACAAAAGAATGATTATTTAAACATAATTTTGAAATTCAAATTAGACTTGAATTTGAAGAAAATGTATGAATTGCTACACAGTGCAACTGAAAGCAAAACAGAAAATTTGCGGAAATAAATTGCAAGGTAGCCATGAATAATTTTGGGAAATATTTTCGGTATTAATTGCTCTTTTCTTGAATAATTTACGGAATGAGGTTAGACACCCCTTATACAGCTAAAGAATACTTTAGAATATAATAAGTGTCCATTTACAATTGGTGCAACATAAAATTAATTCTAAAAAATCATTGGATAATGATTAGCATGAATATTCTCCTAAGAGATTAATAAGGTATGGCTTCTTGTTTGTGCTCCCGCATTCCAGGTGGCTGCTAAGTAGAAAAAGTAAGTAAAGGTGTCGAGATTGACGTGGTATTCCTAATAGCCCCCCTCAAACTGAGCGAGGAAGGCACAATGACATTCAAAAAATTGCGAAACCGAGTGAAGGATTGACCTGTGAGTGGCTTGGTGAAGCCATCGGCTATCTGAGCATGGGAAGGAAGATGTTGAATCCGAACCTTATGTCAGATGACGTGTTCCACGCACAAAGTGAATATCAACTTCCACATGTTTAATGCGAGAATGGAAAACATGATTGGAGGCAAGAGAAACAACACCCAAAATGTTCACCCAAACAACAGACAAGGTGCGATGAGAAATTCCCAATTCTTCTAAGAGTGAGTGCAACCAGAGAACATCACAAGTAACTTGCATAAGACTTCGAAATTCTACCTCAGTACTCGAATGAGACACAATAGATTGCTTTTTGGCACTCCAGCAGACTAAGTTTTTGCCAAGAAAAACACATGCGCCAGAGATAGACTTCTGTCATCTCTATCAGATGCCTAATCAGCATCAGCATATGCCATAATATCAAGATTAAGAGAAGGTTTGATGACTAAGCCATGTTGAAGAGTGCCAGCTAAATACCGTGAGATTCTCTTAACAGCCTACCAATGTGTGTTAAGAGGAGCCTGCATAAATTGACTGACTTTATTAACATTAAAAGCGATGTCGGGATGAGTGAGTGTGGCATACTGCAAAGCTCCAAAAAAACGTAGAATCCATAGACGATTTTCCATCATATTTGGAAAGACATGGTGAACCAACCATAGGACTAGCGAGGCCCTTTACATCTACGATCTGTACCTTAGAGAGGATATCCTGAATGTACTGCTTCTGACTAAGGAACAAACCCGTGAAAGAGAATGTGAATTGAACACCAAGAAAATGACTCAAAGATCCTAGATCCTTTAGAGAGAAATGACGTCGAAGCTGGGTAATAATCTTGTGTATCTCATTGATGTTGTCACCTGTAAATAAGATATCATCTACATACATGATCAGTAGTAAAAATAAGGTTGAAGTCTTTCTGTAAAATAAACAAGTGTCTGATCTTGAACTGTTGAATCCTAGAGAGACCAGGGCAGTTCCAAGCTTAGAATGCCAAGCTCGAGATGCCTGCTTTAGGCTATAGATAGCCTTGGAGAGGTGGTAGACCATGTTAGAACCTTGCTCAATCTTAAAACCTGTAATACCCCGAAAATTTTATTATCTAAATTTAATTAGGAATATATATATATATCTAATAGTTAGAATAAGTGAAATATCCAAAAATTTTTGGTATTAAAAATATATATAGTATATGGTAACCATAAGAATAATTTAGGGAAGAAAACCGATCCTTCTAGGTCACATTTTTAGGTAACGTGTGCCAATTGAGTTTATATATATATATATATATATATATATATATATATATTTACATAGTAATATCTGCATTTGTATATTTAATTATTTGAGAGTTTAATTAATTTAGGACATCCAAAGATCATTTTAATCAAAATGAGACTTTTGTACTAAGTAAAGTGAGCTTACATAAGACACTATAGAGGTGCTATAGTGATTACAACATTACGTAAATTATATATATATATATATATATATATATATATATATATATATATATATATTGGATTTCTTTAATAAGATATATGGTATAGGGATATGTATGCACAAGAATATATGTGATTAAATAAAAAAATATTATTATGATTACACATAAGTGTAATAGGTGGCAATCTTTGGAGCATACATATATGTAGTAATTACACGTGTAACAATAGAGATAGTAATCTTTAAATTATGTTAGGCAAGAGTTATTAACAACTAAATCAAAAATAAGAAAAAATAATAATAAAAATCCTATTATCATCATTCGGGAACTTGAAGGGAACAATAATTAAGAAACTTTTACGAATTAAGGTTAGTGCTCGATTTATGGGTTTTAAGTATCTTGTTATATAATTTCTTTTAGGCTTTGTAACAAATAATAATAATAATTGTGTAATATTATTAACTTGCAAGTTTCCTCTGTTGCATATTAATCACTAATTTTGTTTATTTCTACTAATTTTGGGTATTATTTGAATAGTTCAAGTGTATATTCAATTAAAAGAGTGAGAGTGAATGTACTTTTGTTAATCAAGTGATTTATTGGATATCTATTAATAATCAAGCTATTGGGTTACTTTATTCTATTTAGTAATACAAATAGTGAACAGGTCATTTTAATTTCATGCAATGTATTAATTTATGTTACGGTTATATATATATATATATATATATATTCGTGTAAAGTGCCGTGTGTTTCAAGATTTTATAATTGAAACTATTATCTAATCATATTATGTAAAGGCAGATATATGAAACTAACGGCAATAGTGCTACTAATTGTTATTATTTGAATAGAATATATATTAATGGTAAATAATTAAGTAATTTGATTTTCCATTTTGTAGATATTAAGCATGGATTAGATTATATGATTTTGAATATTAAGTGTCTTGTTATTAAAAATATAAGCACGACATATTGGTTAATTGTTAGTATGTTTGATTAAAAATATGCATCTAGTTGTTCTGTAAATTAATTAATGTTCAAAGTAGTTCAATATTTTAAAATTATCAGATTATGGTAATGTGCATATGTTATATTTTCTATAGGTTAAGGCAATGGATGTAATTAGGTATCAATAGTAATTAGTGAATTAAAATTTCTATTTGTGAAATAACTATTATTTTAAATGTTTAAATAAAATAATAGAGTTGATAAAATATATAATAAAAGGAATATTAGGGATTAAGTCTTTGAGATGGGTCATTTAGTTAAACTAAACAAAGATTGATTATTGTAGGCCTAGAAGAGCTAGCAGAACCTGAGCAAAACCAACTCAGAATTTGAAAGCTTATCTTCTATCCAGGTGGGCTATATTATATCTTTCTAAATTGTATCTTTCGAGTTATTAAGCTCTGCTTTGTTAAAATTGCATATGTGACTATCTGTGTTAAATATTTACGTGCTACTGTATGTTGTCGGAGTCTCATATACCAGCGATGTGTCAATGTGAGTAGCTACAGTATGCATGCATTATTTGTCCTGCCCTACTCCTTGTCGGTGAGACTAAAATGAAACACTTATGGGTTACACCCATTGAGTATACTTGGCCATACTCAACTTTACGCGTGGTGATGTAGTACGGGTTGCGGGCAGTGACTGGTTACTCTTAAGCACATCACGATAAAATGTTTTGGTGAACTTAGGTTACTTTCAATTTTAAAACCTCTTAAGCTTCACTACCTGCATGAACACAGATAGATTACTTTAACAAAATGATTTGCATAACTTGAATTGTAAAAACTTGCCCACTGAGTGCACTAGTACTCAGCCCAAATATTTTTAAATATTTTTCAGGTCAGTAGGCTGGCGCGTGGAGGTGACGATGCTGAGAGACGGGCTTTTGTTGTTTATGTATTTTCCCATTGTCTCTTTTTGTTAAATATTCTGTTGATAATGAAGTCTCCGCGCTTGTAATATCCTTTTGTTAAACACTAAGAACTCTGATCTTGGTGTTATGAATATGTATATATTATTATACAACATGTTTGACTATTCTGAGTCTTCTGTTGAGACTTTATTATTCAGGTTACCCCTTTTCTTTTCCGCTTCTTAATTCCAACCCCTGTGGCGTCCATTTCCACGGTCTTTCGGGACCGGGGCGTTACAAAACCAGGGGGTTGGCACATGTAAATATCCTCATGAAGATCTCCATTTAAGAATGCATTGTCCACATCTAATTTTCAAATTTGCCATGCCCGAGAAACAACAAGTGTAAGAATAGTCTAAACTATAATTGATTTGACTGCAAGACTGAAAGTGTGAGTATAGTCTAGACTGAAGGTTTGTATGAACCCCCGTGTCACTAGTTTGGCTTTATACATAGCAATAGAACCATCAGAATCGCGTTTAAGTTTAAAGATCCACTTACAACTGACCACTTCTTTGTGAGGAGGAAAAGAGCACAATTTCCAAGTCTGATTGCGTAAGAGCGTATCAAATTCTGCTTGCATTGCTTGCTTCCAGGCAGGAACTTGAAGTGCTTGCTTGAATGTTTTTGGTTCAACCTCTTCTAGAGACAAACAAGTGGTGAGAACTTTGGGCTTGTATATACCAGCTTTGGCCCTTGTTGTCATGGGATGCACATTAACAATATAATAGGAGAACATTGTTGTACATCATCTGAAATCACTTTCTCAGAATCATCATTAGATAAAGGAGCAGGTGAATCTGATATTGGAGATGCTATGTTATCAGCCCTTGGAGAGGAAGGGGAGATGGGAAAAGTATTAAGAACAAAGGAAAAAGAAGCAGGAGTAAAAAAATTAGAAACAAGAAGGACATGAAGAGAATGAGAAAGAGAAGAGGGTGATGTAGCAGTTAAGAAAGGAGTAGGTTGAGAAAAAGGAAAAATAGTCTCATCAAAAATCACGTCGCGTGATCACTACTTTGTCGGACGGAAGGAGCACTTTATAGCCTTTAAAAGAAGGGCTATAACCAATGAAGATATAACCAATGAAGACCGCCAAGCTGCTATGAAATTTCAATTTATGTATGTTGTAAGGACGAAGGAAAGGAAAACATAAACAACCAAAAACTTTAAGTGAAGGCAGATGAGGTTTAGTGGAGGTGAGAGCTTTAAGAGGAGATTTAAAATTCAGCACCTTACTGGGAGTTTGGATGATGAGATGAGCAGCTGAAGTGAAAACATCATCCCATAACTCATAAGGCATAGAAGAGTGAGCAAGAAGAGAAAGACCGACTTCGACAAGATGCCAATGATTCCGTTCAGCTAAGCTATTTTGCTCGGGTGTGTAAGGATAAGATAAATGATGATGAATGCCATCACTAAGAAAAAATGAACGCAGAGGTTTATATTTTGTCCCTCCAACACTTTGAATAATTTTAATTTTTTGGTTACATTGATTTTCAACCAATGCCTTGAATTGAATGAAAGCAGCAGAAGTGTTAGATTTATCTTTAAGTAGGTAGATCCAAGTAAATCTAGAAGCATGGTCAACAAAAGAGACATCATAAAGATAACCATTTCTAGATGGAACTATAGATAGTGCCCATAAGTTAGTATGAATAAGCTCAAGGGAATCAAACTTTTCATTACTAGCAAAAAATGGCAACCTATAGCACTTGGCCTTTAAATAGGAGGCACAAGGCGGCAGATCATTATTTACAAAATAAGGGATATGATTTTGAGTCAATACCTTCTTTACAACATCAAGAGAAGTATGACTGAGCCGATAATGCCACAGACCAAGAGTATCTTTATTACTCATACTGGCAGCAAAAACGGAAGGAGATGGTTGATGTTGCTATTGGAGAGATGGTGATGGAGAGAGCAGAAGAGATGTAGGAGAAACTTTGCTAAGATCAAGATATAAAGTCCTTTGTTAAGCTTCCCGATGAAGAGCGTTGCCTCGGTAGCTTGATCCTTCACTAAAAAAAAGAAAGATGAAATTCAAAATAAACAGAGTTATCTTTTGCAAACTAAGAAACTGTAATACCCCGAAAATTTTATTATCTAAATTTAGTTAGGAATATGTGTATATATATATATATATCTGATAGTTAGAATAAGTTTAATATCCAATCTTCTTGGTATTAAAAAAAATATATATAAATAACATATGCTAATCATAAGGATAATCTAGGGAGGAAAACGGACCCTTCTAGGTCACATTTTTAGGTGATGTGTGTCCATTGAGTGTATTAGAAATACCCTTAGAATATTCTCGTATTTAATTTAGAACCCTAGATATGCACTTAATTTGATTAAATAGAATTTATTTACTTAGCGTAATAGATTTATTGTGACAAATATATATATAAAAAACATGAATACATATATATATTTTGTATGTATGTATACCATTTATATATTTATATATAATAATAATAATAATAAAATATATATATTATAATGAATTGGTTGTAGATTAGTATATTTGTTCCTTTACGGAAATGTTAGGTTAGAGACACTTTGATACATTCTTGTATTTTTATAACAAATCCCGATGCCAATTATTTTTCCTTTAAACTTAAAAGGTATTTGTTATTATCACTTCGGGTATTAAGAGATGTGTTTAGGATATAACCATATCCAAGCCCTAATACTTACCTAAATAAATATAATTTTATTTAAATATTATCCTATGATATATTATTATATAATTTATCCTATTTATTAGATGGTAGCAAACTTTGTCACCAAGTATATTACTGTGTAATAATGTGGTTATTGTGTGGCATTAAAAGTAATTAGATGCAAGGAGATGTCCACTACAATAGGTTAATAATAATAATAATAATAATAATAATAATAATAATAATAATAATAATAATAATAATAATAATAATAATAATAATAATAATAATAGGATAAATGACTAAGCTAACATATGAATTAAATTAATAATAGAGAGCCACATAGCCTTATACCTTAGAATTGTGATGCTGATCACTAAAATGTATTAAGGCGGCGACATATTCATGTATATATACATACACATAAACTAATAAGCAAAGAAACAACCTAAAAATTCAAACGAAAAAGAAATCAAAGAAGAACAGGTTAGTAGTATTTTTATTTTGAATAATTTCAAATATTAGAACTAAAGTAATTCTTATAATTTGCTCGTTATAATTAGGAACGCAATAATTATTGATTTGGTAGCAATTGTTTAAGTGAGATTTCAGCTACAAATAGCAAAGAAAGAAAAAAAGAAATTAATGTAATCTGTATATATATACTAGAATTAAGTAAATTGTATCCAAGCTTAAGGTAAATTCTTATTCGGTTATTTATATAATGTTACAGCACTTCAAGCATTCATACAAGTTCTAAATAAAAATATGTACCATTTATTTATATAATAGGTAAAATGAAGCTTAGGGATTAAGTTTAGATAAGAGTTATTTAGTTGAACTAAGCCAATATTGTTGTTGTAGGGTTAGAAGAGATAGCAGAATTCGAGCAAAACCAATCAGGAATTTGAGAGTTTATCTTCTATCCAGGTGGGCTATTATATCTTTCTAAATTGTATCTTTCGAGTTATTAAGCTCTGCTTTGTTAAAATTGCATATGTGACTATCTGTGTTAAATATTTACGTGCTACTATATGTTGTCGGAGTCTCATATACCAGCGTTATGTCAATGTGAGTAGCTACAGTATGCATGCATTATTTGTCCTGCCCTACTCCTTGTCAGTGAGACTAAAATGAAACACTTATGGGTTATACCCATTGGGTATACTTGGCCATACTCAACTTTACGCGTGGTGATGTACTACGGGTTGCGGGCAGTGACTGGTTACACTCTTAAGCGCTTCACGATAAAATATTTTGGTGAACTTAGGTTGCTTTCAATTTTAAAACCTCGTAAGCTTCACTACCTGCATGAACACAGATAGATTACTTTAACAAAATGATTTGCATAACCTGTATTGTAAAAACTTGCCCACTGAGTGCACTAGTACTTAGCCCAAATATTTTCAAATATTTTTCAGGTCAGTAGGCTGGCACGTGAAGGTGACGATGCTGAGAAATGGGCTTTTGTTGTTTATGTATATTTTTCCCATTGTCTCTTTTTGTTAAGTATTCTGTTGATAATAAAGTCTCCTTGTAATATCCTTTTGTTAAACACTAAGAGCTCTGATCTTGGTGTTATGAATATGTATATATTATTATACAGCATGTTTGATTATTCTGAGTCTTCTGTTGAGATTTTGTTAATCAGGTTACCCCCTTTCTTTCCCGCTTCTTAATTCCAACCTCCGTGGCGTCCATTTTCACGGTCTTTCGGGACCGGGGCGCTACAGAGTGGTATCAGAGCAGGTTTTGCAACTCTGCAAACCTGTTGGGTCAAATTATTTTATTGTTCTTTTTCATTAAATTCCCGTGTGATATTATAAAATTCCTCAGCTCGTCACTCACGCAATAGCTAAAAGGTACGCATGTTTTTATGCTGTTTTTAGATTTTAAAAGTTTACATTAATTGGTGAAATGTTAAGTTTGTTTGGAAATGAAAGATTGTGATTTGCTGTGTTGGCGGGAATGCCTTGAAAGATTGAGTCTTACACTGATTACTTACTGGTTTTGAGAATGAAATATGCCTGTGGGCGTACAGGATTTTATGTTAAACCATGCTGATTCTATTGTATACATGTGAGGAATTTGTTTATCTATGCTTTGGGCATACTTATGAATGATTGGCATATGTTGATTGCACACATTGATAGTTGATTTGTGTTTAATGTTTGTGCTCTAGATGAGTACTTTGACTTGGAATTTGAGAATTTAAGATGAACTTAGCCTGTAGTTGTTAAACTTAGGCTGAACTTGTAAGAATTTGTGAAAATGTTTGAACGTAGGCTGATTGAGAAGTTGTGCTAATTAAATGGCGGGATGGCAGGTGAGACCTCGAAAGAGGTGTCGTACTCGTGTTACGATGGATGAGCGGATAGAGAGGTTCCGTGCATGTATCAGTAGACCAGGGGAGGATGTGCCAGAGTTCACTGCACGTTTTGTGACTTTATGGGTGACCGTCTCGGGTATCGGTGGTATTACAGAGGTAGAGGCTACGGCGAGATATATTATTGGACTACCTCAAGCCTGGAGACCATGGGCTGCAAGAGTTGCTGATATTTTCTCAGAGAGATCTCCGCCTACTTTTGCAGAGAAAGTCTATTTCTCGAGATTCTTCACGTATGTGCTACAGACTTGGGCAGATAGACGATGTGTGGCTCCACAATTACCCATAGTGGAGGAGGATATGGATATGTTTAGAGTACCATTTACATCGGTCTTACCAGAGGAGAGGACGATCGAGATGGATCATTCAGCACCACCTGCACCAAAGTTGCCACTTATCACGGTAGCATCGCATGATGATGAGGCCGGTCCATTTGGGACCCAGTTAGAGCCAATCGCAGAGGAGGACCCGGAGGAGGATCTCGATGAGGAGCCAATGGAAGTAACTGATGGAAGTATGACGCTCCACTTTCGACGTGATTTCGATGCGGAGGGGCATCCGGGGCACTGGTATATTCCATCGTCTCCATAGATATATGTATAGTTGTAGTAGTTTGAGTAGTTTAGTATATACTGATGTTGACATTTTGTTGTATCATCAGCTCAGTAGCTTTTGTTAGTCGGAAATGTTGTCGTTGTTATAAGACCGTTCTGACATGAGGCATTTGGTAGTTAGCCTCTTTTTGACTTAGTGGACTAGACTGTATATTATATTTTTGATATATAGATAATGTATGTGTAGTACTCCACTCTTTTATATAAAAGTTCTGTTTCAGGATATCTTTTAGATTTATATATATATTGAGTGTATATTTTTGAAATGCTTTGCATATATACATTTCATTTTCTTTACGAGATGTGGGCTATTATATCTTTCTAAATTGTATCTTTCGAGTTATTAAGCTCTGCTTTGTTAAAATTGCATATGTGACTATCTGTGTTAAATATTTACGTGCTACTGTATGTTGTCGGAGTCTCATATACCAGCGTTGTGTCAATGTGAGTAGCTACAGTATGCATGCATTATTTGTCCTGCCTTACTCCTTGTCGGTGAGACTAAAATGAAACACTTATGGGTTATACCTATTGGGTATACTTGGTCATACTCAACTTTACGCATGGTGATGTAGTACGGGTTGCGGGCAGTGACTGGTTACACTCTTAAGCGCTTCACGATAAAATATTTTGGTGAACTTAGGTTGCTTTCAATTTTAAAACCTCCTAAGCTTCACTACCTGCATGAACACAGATAGATTACTTTAACAAAATGATTTGCATAACCTGTATTGTATAAACTTGCCCACTGAGTGCACTAGTACTCAGCCCAAATATTTTCAAATATTTTTCAGGTCAGTAGGCTGGCACGTGAAGGTGACGATGCTGAGAAATAGGCTTTTGTTGTTTATGTATATTTTTCCCATTGTCTCTTTTTGTTAAGTATTCTGTTGATAATAAAGTCTCCTTGTAATATCCTTTTGTTAAACACTAAGAGCTCTGATCTTGGTGTTATGAATATGTATATATTATTATACAGCATGTTTGATTATTCTAAGTCTTCTGTGGAGATTTAGTTAATCAGGTTACCCCCTTTCTTTCCCGCTTCTTAATTCCAACCTCCGTGGCGTCCATTTCCACGGTCTTTCGGGACCGGGGCGCTACAGAGTGGTATCAGAGCAGGTTTTGCAACTCTGCAAACCTGTTGGGTCAAATTATTTTATTGTTCTTTTTCATTAAATTTCCGTGTGATATTATAAAATTCCTCAGCTCGTCACTCACGCAATAGCTAAAAGGTACGCATGTTTTTATGCTGTTTTTAGATTTTAAAAGTTTACATTAATTGGTGAAATGTTAAGTTTGTTTGGAAATGAAAGATTGTGATTTGCTGTGTTGGCGGGAATGCCTTGAAAGATTGAGTCTTACACTGATTACTTACTGGTTTTGAGAATGAAATATGCCTGTGGGCGTACAGGATTTTGTGTTAAACCATGCTGATTCTATTGTATACATGTGAGGAATTTGTTTATCTATGCTTTGGGCATACTTATGAATGATTGGCATATGTTGATTGCACACATTGATAGTTGATTTGTGTTTAATGTTTGTGCTCTAGATGAGTACTTTGACTTGGAATTTGAGAATTTAAGATGAACTTAGCCTGTAGTTGTTAAACTTAGGCTGAACTTGTAAGAATTTGTGAAAATGTTTGAACGTAGGCTGATTGAGAAGTTGTGGTAATTAAATGGCGGGATGGCAGGTGAGACCTCAAAAGAGGTGTCGTACTCGTGTTACGATGGATGAGCGGATAGAGAGGTTCCGTGCATGTATCAGTAGACCAGGGGAGGATGTGCCAGAGTTCACTGCACGTTTTGTGACTTTATGGGTGACCGTCTCGGGTATCGGTGGTATTACAGAGGTAGAGGCTACAGCGAGATATATTATTGGACTACCTCAAGCCTGGAGACCATGGGCTGCAAGAGTTGCTGATATTTTCTCAGAGAGATCTCCGCCTACTTTTGCAGAGAAAGTCTATTTCTCGAGATTCTTCACGTATGTGCTACAGACTTGGGCAGATAAACGATGTGTGGCTCCACAATTACCCATAGTGGAGGAGGATATGGATATGTTTAGAGTACCATTTACATCGGTCTTACCAGAGGAGAGGACGATCGAGATGGATCATTCAGCACCACCTGCACCAAAGTTGCCACTTATCACGGTAGCATCGCATGATGATGATGCCGGTCCATCTGGGACCCAGTTAGAGCCCATCGCAGAGGAGGACCCGGAGGAGGATCTCGATGAGGAGCCAATGGAAGTAACTGATGGAAGTATGACGCTCCACTTTCGACGTGATTTCAATGCGGAGGGGCATCCGGGGCACTGGTATATTCCATCGTCTCCATAGATATATGTATAGTTGTAGTAGTTTGAGTAGTTTAGTATATACTGATGTTGACATTTTGTTCTATCATCAGCTCAGTAGCTTTTGTTAGTCGAAAATGTTGTCGTTGTTATAAGACCGTTCTGACATGAGGCATTTGGTAGTTAGCCTTTTTTTGACTTAGTGGACTAGACTGTATATTATATTTTTGATATATAGATAATGTATGTGTAGTACTCCACTCTTTTATATAAAAGTTCTGTTTCAGGATATCTTTTAGATTTATATATATATTGAGTGTATATTTTTGAAAGGCTTTGCATATATACATTTCATTTTCTTTACGAGATGTGGGCTATTATATCTTTTTAAATTGTATCTTTCGAGTTATTAAGCTCTGCTTTGTTAAAATTGCATATGTGACTATCTGTGTTAAATATTTACGTGCTACTGTATGTTGTCGGAGTCTCATATACCAGCGTTGTGTCAATGTGAGTAGCTACAGTATGTATGCATTATTGGTCCTGCCCTACTCCTTGTCGGTGAGACTAAAATGAAACACTTATGGGTTATATCTATTGGGTATACTTGGCCATACTCAACTTTACGCATGGTGATGTAGTACGGGTTGCGGGCAGTGACTGGTTACACTCTTAAGCGCTTCACGATAAAATATTTTGGTAAACTTAGGTTGCTTTCAATTTTAAAACCTCCTAAGCTTCACTACCTGCATGAACACAAATAGATTACTTTAACAAAATGATTTTCATAACCTGTATTGTAAAAACTTGCCCACTGAGTGCACTAGTACTCAGCCCAAATATTTTCAAATATTTTTCAGGTCAGTAGGCTGGCACGTGAAGGTGACGATGCTGAGAAATGGACTTTTGTTGTTTATGTATATTTTTCCCATTGTCTCTTTTTGTTAAGTATTCTGTTGATAATAAAGTCTCCTTGTAATATCCTTTTGTTAAACACTAATAGCTCTGATCTTGGTGTTATGAATATGTATATATTATTATACAACATGTTTGATTATTCTGAGTCTTCTGTTGAGATTTTGTTAATCAGTTACCCCCTTTCTTTCCCGCTTCTTAATTCCAACCCCCGTGGCGTCCATTTCCACGGTCTTTCAGGACCGGGGCGCTACAGAAACAGAGATCAAATTTTTTGTAATTTAAGGAACATGTAAGAGAAATTTCAAAATGAATAAATACTTAGCAAGATCATAATTAGGCTTAAATATAGAATGACCAATATGTAGAATGTTCAAACCTGCACCATCACCGATTTGTAATTTCTCACCTCTATGATATGTGTCGGAGCCATTAAATTTTCTAAGATCATATGTGATGTGATTGCTATCCCATGAATCTGAGTACCAGTTCATGTCAGAGAAAGCGTCACTCTGAGTCCCAGGGATATTTGCAACTTTAACTGAAAAGTTTGAGCCAAAATTGTGGTAATGTTCCTCCATTGGAGCTCCCTGCTGAGTAATTGTTATAGTTGTAGCCTGGATTACACTGACCATTGCCATTGTTGTTACGATCATGAGTATCAAGATTGAAATCAAGATTCTACCGCTCATGACACTCGTCAGCAGTATGGCCCAAGTATCTGTAAATTTGGCATCGAGGCTTGTAGTTGTTGTTGTTGTATCTGCCTCATCCCCTACCTCCTCGATTGTTATTACTTCGACCTCCACCTTTGTTGACATTAGAATTGCCCTGTCCACGATTGGAGCTTTGATTTTTAGCATGGCTCCCCTGCTGAGTCTGAGTAGCCACTTTGGCAGAGGGGGAAGAGCCATCTAAACTTAGGTTGGAGAGTTCATCCATTTCAAGTAGATTTTCATAAATGAGGAGGAGAAACTTAGGCCTCTCGAAGACTACATGGCTCAACTCGAGATGTCAAAGAGACCATTACGAAATTGTATTATGGGCCAAGTCCAGTGAGAATGTGCAAGATGTGATTATCATTAGAAATCGGCTCCCCGGCGGCAGCAAGAACGTTACAACAATTTTTTACTTTGTTCAAGTAATCCTTCATGGTGAGACTAGCCTTTTTAAGAGTTTGTAGCTGAAATTTCAGTTGCATAATTTTAGCTCTAGACTGGGATGCAAAATTAGATTCAAGGGTCTCTTAAATTTCTTTTGCAGTAGTGAGACTAACAACCCCAAGAAGCATACTCTCAATCATCGAAGATAATAATCAAGAAGTGATTAACTGGTCTTGTCTCTTCCAATCAATATTAAGAACAAGATCATCAGAAGATGTACCTGGTATAAACTGAGCAGGTACGCAATTTCCCCCGAACAAGAATTTCTCGAGGCCAAAACCTTCAATTATAGTGACGATTTGCTGCTTCCAGAGCAAATAGTTTGTGTCATCCAATTTTGTCAACATAGACTGGTTAGGTAAATACACAAGCTGTGTTGTAGATTTTACCAGGTTAGAAGGGCTAGACACAACCGGCGCCGGAGATGATGTTGGAGGGAATGCCATGTCTGAAAAAAAATTACAGCTAAGAAACAATAGAGATATTGTGATTTAAGATACAGGTATCAACCTGCTCTGGTCCCATGAAAGCAAAATGAAAAATTTGCGGAAATAAATTGCAAGGCAACCATGAATAATTTTGGGGAATATTTTCTATATTGCTCTATTCTTGAATAATTTACAGAATGAGGTTAGCACCTCTTATATAACTAAAGAATACTCTAGAATATAATAGGTGTGCATTTACAATTGGTGCAACATAAAACTATTTCTAAAAATCATTAGATAATGATTAGCAAGAATATTCTCCTAAGAGATTAATCAGGTGTGGCTTCTTATTTGTGCTCCCGCATTCCAGGTGGCTGCTAAGTAGACAAAGTAAGTAGAGGTGTCGAGATTGACGTGGTATTCCTAAAATCATCATTATTTTTTGTTTCCAAAGCATACATGTGAAGCTTTTGCTAAAGTCGTTCAAAATTATAAATAAAATATATTTAGTGGATTGTCGTTAATAATAAAAAGTTAGTTTCCAAAATTAGCAATGACTTTTGGCAGAAAAACTATTTAGCAACAATTTTATTATTAAAAAGATAAAGATCACACTCATTTTGATTTTGATTTATTATTATCATATATATAATTCATATAACGAAAAATAGATTAATTAAAATGTATACACATCTCTATGAATCTTGTGTCAGGTCACTAATTTATTTTTCTATTTCTTCGTCAATTTTTTATCAACTATTATAATTTGAATTCATAATTTTTAAACAAAGAAAGCATGAAATATTTTGAATTCTTTTTTAGATTTTTATTATCTTATTTTTTTATGGATTATTATGGCTTTCAGATTAAAAAGTTTTAACCAAAAAATTAAAAATTTAAAAAATATTTTTTTTGTCAATGAGATTCTGACTAAAATTCGATCATTATAACAATCTTTTTGGTAATTGGTGATAAGGGTGACAAACTTAAACAACAAGCAATCCGTTAGTAGAATCGACAAAAAATTTAACATAATTAACATATTGCCTTCAAATTATGTTGACGAAAGAAATATGTATAATAGAATTACTTTTGCAAATTGATGCAAACTTTTTTTTATAAAAAATGATTTATGTTATTATTGATATATTTTTTATTTATATTTTTTTTTTAAATTGAGGGAGAGAAATGTGGATCGAACCATCCTAAAATGGGTGATGAATACAATTAGTCAAAAAGCCTTTGATATAATTAATTTATCTTAATATTCATAAATTTGATATTTTATTTTCTACTTGATTAATTTGAATTAAATACTCAAATGAGAATCCTGATAACTTCTTTGTTATATTCCAAACACGGGGTGAAAAAATATACTAGTATTTATTTTCTTTCTAATCACAGTTCTAAAAATCATATTTATAGGCCATATAATTTTACTTTACTGACAAGGGATAACCAAATGAATCATATAAAGAATAATGAAAGTGTGAATAGAGAGCGATCGCTTACTTGAAAAAAATACGAGTGCCTTCATGCATTTAGAGCACGTTCAAGGTCGTAACTTGTCTATTCCCTCACAAATACCCTATCGATGGAGATTCATAATTATATATATATAAAAGGAAAATATCTTGTGTTCGAAACCTAATGTTTCCTTTTCAAACTAAATTAAAAATTGTCATTTGAATTGACTTGGGACTCTTGAGTCGAGGTGGGCCTTGCTAAGCCTATCATTTCAGCCCAAAATAGTTTCAGAAGACCTCTTCATGTTGAGCACTGAGGTGCGGTCGTTTCACATTCAAAATAATATTTATACTACTCTGCCCATAGCGAGCGTAGCTAGCTAATGAGTATGGATCGATCCTACAAAGAGCTAATGTGATTCCACCTTCGAGTCACCAATCACCAAGAGGGTTGGTTTGTATCATCACCTTACTGAAATATAAATCTGCAAAATAAACTTAAAGAGAATATAAGATAACAAAAGTTTCCGGTATTTGAACTAGAATCTAATTTAGGTTTAATTCACTCGATCATGGGCACACTGATTTTCCTGCACTACTAAGTCACCTAGTTATGGAGACCGGATTCCTCACTACGTCTCATTTTTCATCCTTTCAGAATATGTTTAAAAGTGATTCTTTGTCGGTTAAACCCCAACTTATCACCCACCCCCGGTTCCCCAAAGAGATGTAAATGAATAGTCAGTAGTGTGCCCTAGACAAACCCAAGTTTGTTATGTTTACTGATTCCTCGTGTGCCTACAACAACCCACCGATTTTCTAATTGCTATATGAATTAACACACAGTCACGATTCGCTAATTCAATCAATCTTGGCGTGCCCTCTAAAACTAAAGAGTGATCAACCATATTAGTCATTTTAAATACATACTCACTTGGAACAAGATCAAAAATTAGCAGAGACAATTAATGCAGTAATATGCCCACACGGCCTCACGAGTTCATCATTTTACTTAAATTATTATCTATCGTTCGAACACCAAAAATGGTAATCTAGCTACCCATCCTAGATGAAATTAAACTTGCAGAAATTAAAGACATGTTGGAAAATAGGATTTAATAAAGTGAGTTTGACTCATTTTATCCGATTTTTCGTGACCGGGATATTTAATTTTAGGGGAATTAAATACCGTACGATTGTTCTATATCGTGAGTAGATAATCGTAGTATTTTTATTTGCTCAAATCTGATTTTCGGTGAGTGAGAAATAAATGGTTGAAGTTGGTCACACGATTGGGCATTTATGGTGTGTGGGATAATGTGTTTAAGACACATTAAATAATCCCACATTGATTTCTTAACCAAGTTAAGAAGTGTATTTAAGTGTATTAACACTTAAGTGAAGTAATTAAGTGCACAAGGATGTGGGCCATGAGCCCACACGCGCACACACGCGCGCGCGCGCCCGTGCCCGAGCACGGGCACCGGGCACCGGCACGGGATCGGCTATCCGGGTCTATAACGGCTGTGGACCGGATCGTGGGTGCACATGGTGCCTGTCCAGATTTGAAGGGGTGTAACTCCCATGAGTTAAGAGCCTTCAAATCCGTAACTGCCACCTAGAGCTGGTGGAGCCTTCAAGTAACTGCCACCTGGAGCTGGTGGAGTTAGTGGGCTGGACTGTAACCGAAAGTAACCCCTGTCGGGAGTCAAAGTCTGCAGCTGACTGGACACGTATTGGGATCTGAGCCGACATGGGACACCTGTCGGGATTTGCAGAAGGTAACTCCTAGAGGGCTTAATGGCAGAGCTGTAACTCCAGGGGGTTACAACACCTGGTTTGAATGCCCTCAAACCATGCTGTCCCCTACATGGATCAAAAGGCGACATTCTGCACAATCATTCATATTGCTTGCATAGTTTCCTTCGAGTCTACAGCTTCTAGTTCTCGACATTACCTAGTTCACCGGAGCCTTGCCGGACTTGTGGTGCCACTGCTGGAAGGACGAAGCCGTTTCATCTTTGAGAGACAACCGCCAAACCGTGAGCACTAGCCGGGGCGTATTTATCTTGCGGAGAGAGGACTCCTCGACTCAGCTTGCCGGAATCTGCACATCAGTTCCAGACTACATTTACTTTGTTAATTCAGTTAAATATTGTAATTGTTATTCTTCTTCTCTTCTACCTTTCTGTACTTCAGTTGTAATTCCAGTGAGGTGTGACGATAGTACAACAATCGCAAGACAAATACTAAAAGACTAAAATCAAATCAACTACCTTTGCTGGAATGGCGTCATCATCCAACACCGTTGCTCCAAGGACCCTTTCCCATGGCCAAGCCGAGAAGCCGAAAAAGTTCTCTGGATTGGACTTCAAGAGGTGGCAGCAGAAGATGCTATTCTACCTAACCATGCTGGGAGTTGCTGGATACATCAAAGAGGAGGCTCCTATGGTTGAAGAAAATAAGTCGGACATCAACAAACGAACGACATACGAATAGTGGATCAACGGCGATTTCCTTTGTAAAAATTACATTTTGAATGGTTTAGTAGATAGTCTTTATTCTGTTTATGGGAATGTAACTAGTGCTAGGGAATTGTGGGAAGCTCTAGAAAAGAAGTACAAAACTGAGGATGCCGGAACTAAGAAGTTCGTGGTGGCAAAGTTCCTCGACTATAAAATGGTGGATACCCGGTCAGTGATGGATCAAGTGCAAGAGCTTCAGCTCATTGTGCACGATGTTCATACCGAAGGGATGGTCCTTCCCGATTCTTTCACCGTTGCTGCGGTGATTGAGAAGTTGCCACCGTGTTGGAAGGATTTCAAGAGTTATCTCAAACACAAATGAAAGGAGATGACTCTTGAAGATCTTGTGGTTAAGCTTCGAATTGAAGCCGATAACCGAAAGGCGGATCCGAGACCACGAGTCCCGATCGAGGCCAAGGCAAACTTGATGGAACATGGTGGACCATCAAATAGCAATAAAAGGAAGCGCCCGGGTCAAGTTGACAAAGGGAAGAAGCCAATGACGAAGTTCAACGGCAATTGCTTCAATTGTGATAAGCCGGGGCACATGTCCAAACATTGCACGGCTCCAAAGAAGAAACGTACTAACTATGGTGCGCATTTGGCGGAACATAACAACAAAGGCAAAGGCAAAGCCCATCAAGATGATTGGGATGATGATGATTTGGCTGCTGTTGTGTTTGAAGCTAATCACGTGGACAACCCGAGAGAGTGGTTTGTCGACACCGGGGCTACTTGTCACGTTTGCTCGGACAAGAGCTCGTTTGCTACCTACAAAGCTGTTGAAGGTAGAAAGTTGCACATGGGGAACCAAGCCTCGTCTGAAGTGGTTGGTGTGGGAAACGTGGTTTTGAAGCTGACTTCAGGCCAAGAGCTGACTTTGAAGGATGTGCTGCATGTTCCGGACAGCCGCAAGAATCTGGTTTCAGGCTCCCTGTTAGTTAATCATGGTTTTAGACTAGTGTTTGAGTCTGAAAAGTTTATTTTGAGCAAGTACGGAAGGTTCCTTGATCGGGGCTATCTCGCCAATGGACTTTTCAAAATGAATGTAATGGCTATGCGCCGTGTTACAAAAGAAAATGCTAATAAAGTTGATTCTTCTATTTACTTGCTTGTTGAGTGCTCGGATTTATGGCATTGTAGATTAGGACATGCTAATCTAAATGCTATAAAACGTTTAGTAAATTTAGATTTGCTAAAAGTGAACCAATTTAATACACAAAACAAATGTGAAGTTTGTGTTGAAGCTAAATTGGCTAAGTTACCATTTCAATCAGTTGAACGGAGCACTAAACCTCTAGAGTTAATTCACACAAACGTGTGTGATTTAAAGTTTGTGCAAACTAGAGGTGGTAAAAAGTACTTTATTACTTTTATTGATGATTGCACAAAATATTGTTATCTTTATCTTTTAAGAAGTAAAGATGAGGCGATTGAAGCTTTTAAGAACTTCAAAAATGAAGCCGAAAATCAACTAAGCAGTCGAATTAAAGCAATTCGAAGTGATAGAGGTGGAGAGTATGTTGCCCCGTTTGAAGAGTTATGCGCAGAGGCGGGTATAATTCATCAAACTACGGCAACCTATTCACCACGGTCTAATGGTGCTGCTGAACGCAAAAACCGAACTCTTAAGGAGATGATGAATGTTTTGCTGATGTTCGGGATTACCACAGAACTTGTGGGGGGAAGCTGTGTTGACAACCAACTATATTCTGAACAAAATTCCACTTAAGGGTAAGGATGTGACGCCTTACAAGTTGTGGAAAGGATGCACGCCGTCTTATATATACCTCAAAGTGTGGGGGTGTTGGCTAAGGTTGAAGTGCCACTTCCTAAACAAGTTAGAATCAGCCCTAAAACGGTTGATTGTATCTTTGTTGGGTATGCACTTAACAGTAGTGCATATCGTTTTCTTATTCATAAATCGGAGATTTCCGAGTTGACTGAAGGAACGATGATGGAATCGAGGAATGCTATATTCTTCGAGAATGTCTATCCTTGTAAGAATAAGGATAGGACAGAAGGTAGTTCTGAGAAATGAACTTCTGAAGCTGTTACTAGTTCTGATCCTGTGGATGAAGAACCGAGACGTAGAAAGCAAGCTAGGACGGCTAAGACTTTTGGTCCGGATTTCATCACCTATATGCTAGATGATGAGCCAAAGTCTTTGAAAGAAGCTCTATCCAGTCCAGATGATGCGTTCTGGAAAGAAGCTATCAACAGTGAAATCGATTCCATCATGCAAAATCACACTTGGGAGTTGACAGATCTCCCAAGTGGGTATAAGCCGTTAGGATGCAAGTGGATCCTAAAACGAAAATATAAGGCAGATGGTTCTGTTGATAAGTATAAAGCTCGTTTGGTTGCCAAAGGCTTTAGACAAAATGAGGGGTATGATTTCTTCGATACCTACTCACCAGTAACAAGGATTACATCTATTCGGGTGCTTTTAGCGATTGCTGTTTTGCACAATCTTGAAATTCATCAGATGGATGTAAAGACCGCGTTTCTGAATGGTGAGCTAGAGGATGAAATTTACATGGAACAACCTGAAGGGTTTGTTGCACCTGAACAAGAACGAAAGGTGTGTAAACTTGTTAGATCGTTATACGGTCTGAAACAAGCACCTATTCAGTGGCACCTGAAATTTGATCACGTGATGTTATCAAATGGTTTCAAAATCAATGAGTGTGATAAATGTGTGTGTATAAAGAATAGTTCTAATGGCTATGTCATAGTCTGTCTTTATGTAGATGACATGTTAATCATGGGCAGTAGCCAACAAGTGATTGTTGAAACAAAATAAATGTTGAAATGAAATTTCGACATGAAAGAGATGGGCTTAGCTGATGTGATTCTAGGAATCAAGATAGTACGGACAAGTGGTGGAATTGTCTTAACACAATCTCATTACGTAGAGAAAGTGCTTAAGAAATTCAACGTTTTTGATAGTCCGCCGGCTAAGACCCCATTGGAACTCAATGTACACTTGAGCAAAAACCGGGGAGAACCGGTAGCTCAAGAAGAGTATGCAAGGGTCATTAGGAGTTTGATGTACATTACTAACTGCACTAGACCTGATCTTGCATGTTCTGTGAACAAGTTGAGTCGGTACACGAGCAACCCAAGCAAAGAGCATTGGAAAACTCTAGTACGAGTTCTAAGATACTTGAAGTATACTTTGAACTTCGGGCTGTATTATACAAGATTTTCTCCTGTACTTGAAGGGTACAGTGATGCGAATTGGATATCAGACACAAAAGACTCATTTTCGACTAGTGGATTTGTTTTCACTATCGGAGGTAGAGCAGTGTCGTGGAAATCCACGAAACAGACTTGTATAGCCCGTTCTACCATGGAATCTGAGTTTATCGCTTTGGATAAAGCGTGTGAAGAAGTAGAATGGCTTCGCATCTTTCTAGAAGACATTCCATGTTGGAAAAAACCAGTGTCATCAGTGATGATTCACTGTGATAGTCAAGCGGCTATCGGAAGGGCACACAATGCTATGTACAATGGTAAGTCTCGACACATACGTCGGAGGCATAATACTGTGAGGCATATGATCTCAAGTGGAATTATCTCAGTTGACTATGTGAAGTCAATAGATAATCTAGCGGATCCGCTAACCAAAGGGTTGAACCGAGATCAAATGGTTAAGTTGCTAGAGGAAATGGGTTTAAAATCCACACTCTAAGAATGCTTGTAGTGGTAACCCAACCATGATGACTGGAGATCCCAAGAACTTGGTTCAATGGGAAAACTAAGCTACAAACGTTCGGTTTGGTAGCACTTGGAAACTTTTAAGTGAACATTTCCCTGTGAGCAAACCAAGTGCACACCTGTCAATGTGGTGAGGATAAGTCCTATGACTTTTAATGATTCCTAATAAGGTTGAGTATGGCGGGATACTCGGAAGAGGAGATCACCTATATAAGTGAGAAGTGGGGGCCGCTTCTAAGAGATACTTATGTATTCAAAGAGGTTGTCCATGGCCTGAAAAGGACACAAACGTGAGAATAGATAATGTTTGAGACATAGTTGTTTCAATACTATTGTCTCGGTATACACTAAGGATGTATAGTTCAAGGCATCATGTCCACTAAACAGCCAGTATACTCAATAGTGTTGGAATATGGAAGGTTCAAAGTCACAAGCTACCTATCCTGTTGCAGTTATGTTTCTGGAAAACTGGGCTGTTTGTCTGCATACATGCATGCACTATTTCCACTCATGTGGGGGATTGTTGGAAAATAGGATTTAATAAAGTGAGTTTGACTCATTTTATCCGATTTTTCGTGACCGGGATATTTAATTTTAGGAGAATTAAATACCATACGATTGTTCTATATCGTGAGTAGATAATCGTAGTATTTTTATTTTCTCAAATCCGATTTTCGGTGAGTGAGAAATAAATGGTTGAAGTTGGTCACACGATTGGGCATTTATGGTGTGTGGGATAATGTGTTTAAGACACATTAAATAATCCCACATTGATTTCTTAACCAAGTTAAGAAGTGTATTTAAGTGTCTTAACACTTAAGTGAAGTAATTAAGTGCACAAGGATGTGGGCCATGAGCCCACACGCGCGCCCGTGCCCGTGCTCGGCTCAGCTCGTCTCGTCACGTCCTCGTCCTCGTCCTCATCCTTGAACTTGGATCTTGGCAATTGGACTTTGGGTGGACTTTGGGCGTATGTAGGCTTCCAGGGCTTAGGGGTGTAACTCCCATGAGTTAAGAGCCTTCAAATCCGTAACTACCACCTGGAGCTGGTGGAGTTAGTGGGCTGGACAGTAACCGAAAGTAACTCCTGTCGGGAGTCAAAGTTTGCAGCTGACTGGACACGTGTTGGGATCCGAGCCGACATGGGACACCTGTCGGGATCTACAGAAGGTAACTCCTGGAGGGCTTAATGGCAGAGCTGTAACTCCAGGGGGTTACAACACCTGGTTTGAATGCCCTCAAACCATGCTGTCCCCTGCAGTGGAGATGTGCCTATAAATAGGACATCCTGCATGGATCAAAAGGCGACATTCTGCACAATCATTCATATTGCTTGCATAGTTTCCTTCGAGTCTACAGCTTCCAGTTCTCGACATTACCTAGTTCGCCGGAGCCTTGCCGGACTTTTGGTGCTACTACCGGAAGGATGAAGCCGTTTCATCTTTGAGAGTCAACCGCCAAACCGTGAGCACTAGTCGGGGCGTATTTGTCTTGCGGAGAGAGGACTCCTCGACTCGGCTTGCCGGAATCTGCACATCGGTTCCAGTCTACATTTACTTTGTTAATTCAGTTAAATATTGTAATTGTTATTCTTCTTCTCTTCTACCTTTCTGTACTTCAGTTGTAATTCCAGTGAGGTGTGACGATAGTACAACAAGACATAATGAAAGAAAATAACTTACTTAATTAAATCGAGAATCGGCTCAACAACAACGTTGAGCATTTAAACAAATCCTAAGTCCCTAGGGCATAAGGCACCTCAGATTTTTTTTGATGTCGTGGCAGCTTGAAAATAAAAACAAGACGGAAAGTAAAACTACAGAAATTAAAGAGTGTATCTGACTCCGACTGGATGTTGTTTCTAGAAAATAACTTTGTTTAAATAGAGTACAATCCAAAATCAAATTCCCCCCCACAGGCGGGGGTCTTCAACTGCTTCCGAAATTGGCGAGTCTACTCCACCAGACTGGATAAAACTTATCTAGTTGGTTGTTGACCAAATCCCAATTTTTTAGGGATTTCTTCTTATCATCTACGCCTCACACCTTCCAGCAGTCCAGCCTTACACCAACAACTCTTTTCAGATTAGTCCCTATCATCCGCGTCTCTCTTCTCTTAATAGAATCTCGAGAATCATGTGGGTGCCCTCTCCAAGCCATGGTCGAATATGCACGAGCAATGTGGGCACGGCATCATCTAGTCAACTTCATCCTTTTTTATATGCCCATTCTACCTCCCGAATGTTGGATGATGCTGAAGAAGTTCCCGAGTGCCTCTAGGTGTTGTTTATGACGTTGAGATATGTATGAATAATTAGGCAAAATGCATCTTTCGCCAGATGCGACCTGTGAAATGCCCCTGACCGCTTTCCTGGTTACCCATTTTACCTCCTGAATGTTAGATGATGCCGAAGAAGTTCCCGAGTGCCTCTAGGTGTTGTTTATGACATTGAGATATGTATGAATAATTAGGCAAAATGCATCTTTCGCCAGATTCGACCTGTGAACTGCCCCTGATCACTTCCCTGGTTCTTTTCGACTAAAAAACAACTTAAAAGGATATTTAGAATGCCTAAAATGCTCATAAAAATGCGAAATAAATGGATTTATCAAGCACAATGGATGGTCTACCATAATTCTTCTCATAGTAAAATTTAAATATTTTCTAGAGGGCTAGTAAAATTTAAATTGCCTATATGCTCATCATTAGTATCTATACAATAATATTTTATAATTCCCAAATTTACAGTCTATTTTAGTTTTTGTCATTGATTATGTAACGACCCCGGCTACCGAATTGATGACTGTCCTCACAAACCAACACGAGTCTTTCCAGTGTACTTTATCCTCACTCGCACGCTCCTTGAGAAAATTTTCTAGGGGGTCACCTATCCCACCATTAATGATCCAGGTCAAGCATGCCTAACTTTGGAGTTCTGAAAGAACGAGCGCCAGAAAAGAAGATGCACCTTGTGGTATGAGTAGCACCAATTAAATCCTTGAAGTCTCATCAACTATACAGTCTTATTCATGTATAGCCTCGGAATCCCTATCTTTCGGGTGAATTCGGTTCTTTCATGTGCCCCTTCGCTTGGAAGTATGATATGAGCCGCTCTTTGTCCATTTCTTCCACCAGCAATCACTTCATGCTTTGGCCCTGGGCATCACATATCCACCAACTTCTGCTTGGTTCATCCCTGAACTGTACCTTACTACGAGAGGTTCGGCTCTTATACCAAATGTAATGACCCAACTACTGAACTGACGGTTGTCCCCACAAATCAACACGAGTCTTTCCAGCATACTTTGTCCTTACTCGCACACTCTCTGAGAAAAATTCCTAGGGGTCACTCATCTCACCATTGCTCCAGGTCAACCACGCTTAATTTTAGAGTTTTGGTGAAGCGAGCTCAAAAAAAGAAGATGCACCTTGTGGTATTAGTAGAACCAATCAAATCCTTTAAGCTCTTCTCAACTATACAATCACATTCATGTATAGTCTCGGAATCCCTCTCTTTCGAGTGGATTTAGTTCATTAATGCCCATTCACTTGGAAGTCTAACAAAAGTTGTTCTTTGTCTGTGTCTTGCATCGGTGATCACTCCATGCTTCGGCCCTAGGCGTCACATGTCTATATATATATATATATATATATATATGTATTAATACTGTAATACCTAATTCTTGAAATCCGAGGCATTAAATGAGATTAAATAAAATTCCTAATTCCATAACCATTTCACCTTTAAAAGAAAATATTTTAAAGTAATTTCTTTAAATATAAAATCAACCAATCATCATTTGGGAAGATTTTTCAAACAACAAATCACAAACATATTTCACAAACGACTAGTCAACATTGAAAGTCTAATATTTAAATGAGTCCAAAATAACGGTGGAACATGTAAGATTTTAATATTCTTAAATATTTAAAATATTAAGCAAAAGCATAATACGATAAAATATTGACCAAAGTCAACATTCAACATTCAAAATATAATTTTGAATAGTCAAAAACTTAAAGAACCCATATGTTCACGTCCGCTGCCTGCATCATCTTGTACCTGAAAAATATTTTAGAAAACGTGGGCTGAGTGCTAGAAAACACTCAGTGGGCTTATCGTGTTCATCCAAACACATGTAAAGATTTATCATATCAAATCTAATATTTATAACCATGTTCATGCGCAGGGCCGGTCCTGACAAAATGGGGGCCCTTGGCGAAATGAAGAAAAAGGGGCCCTAAATCTTTCAATAGCCAAAATCATGTCCATAATACCTCCAACATCCAAAATCATGGAAAAATGCAATCAATCCTAAAAAAAATAAGAAAATGTAAGTGTTCAACAACTACTAAAATAATTTAGACCTTCTAGCATTTTTAGAAGCAAAATCATCAATAAAGTCTTCCAAATCAAGTTTTTCCAATGTCTCATTTTCAATGCTCAAAATTGCTAGCCCAGTCAACCTTTCTTGAGACATAGATGAACGTAAATATGATTTTATCAATTTCAATTTTGAAAAACTTCGTTCTGCCGATGCTACAGTAACAAGTACTGTCAACAATATTCTATATGCAATGACAACATTAGGAAAACAACGATCTTTAGCAAAATCAAGAAGTTCAATAATCGACTTAATTCCAGTTGGTAAACACACTTGTAGCACTTGCAATTCAGAAAATAAATCATGTGCATCAATGTCAAATTTATCATTATGCTTAAGGGCATCTTGAAGCTTCACACAACATTTATGCAATGTATTATCATCTAATGAAGGCAACTTCTTATAATTAAACAAAAAGCCAGAAATATCTTCAAAAACTTTCAATTGTTCAAATCTATTTTTTAAAGATAAAATAGCAATATCAACTACAACAATAAAATAATTAATTCTAAAAGACTCCTCGACAGATAATGAAATATCTTCATGACTATTTTCATCAAATTGCTTCTTCTTGTGAGTCACACATTTTTTAGGAAAAACAGGTTCAATTTCCAATTTAGATGCAAGCTCTTTAGCAGATGCCATTGCCATTTCAAAACCTTCTTCTCGGTATTTTTCAAAATAAGAAATCAGACCTCTTAAAAGTAATATTGCAGAATCAATTTGCATATCTTCAGCCTATAATTTTTTACTAATCAAATTTATTTTGTTCAAAATATTATGCCATATTGTCATACCCAACAAAAATTCAAATTTTTCAAGTTCATGAATAGCTAAAGACTCAGCCTCACTTTTTGTTTTATCATCTTCACTAATTCTCGATAATTCAAATAAAGCTTCTCTTATTTCATTAGGTTGAGTTATTATAGCTGCAATGCTATTAACATGACTTTCCCATCTAGTTGCAGACAATGGCTTTAAAGTTAAATGATTAATATGATCTAATAAAATTTTCCACCATTTAGTAGAACTAGCAAACAAAATATACAAACGTTGCACAACTCCAAAGAATGAGACAACTTTAACACAAGAATTTACCATATCACATATAGTTAAATTAAGAGAATGACAAGAACATGTCATATAAAATGCTCTAGGATTAATATCAAGAAATCTCTTTTGCACACCTTGATGTTTTCCTTTCATATTAGAACCATTATCAAGTTGTTCTAAAGCATATTTGATTTCATTAAATAGAGATAATCCAGATGTATCATCCACTTCTAGAAACATAATGAAATATTCTTCTACCTTTATTTGACAACCAAACATATCAACACATCGAATTACTAATGTCATTTGTTCATTATGACTTGCATCTGAAGTACAATCAAGAATTACATAATAATATTTTGCCTTTTTTATTTTTTCAACTATAGTATTTCTAATATTAGAGGCCAGTGATAAAATCAATTCATTTTGAATCTTGTGACTAAGGTAGTGATAGTGAATTTCCTTGTTCTGGATACGTCTACAATGCTCTTGCATTATCAAATCAAACTCAGCAAGTAATTCAACTAAACCAAGAAAATTACCATTATTTTTTTGATAAATCTTTTCATTGTCCCCACGGAAAGCCAAATTACGTGATGCAAGACATTTCACAATAGAAATAATTCTTTTTAAGACTAGTTTTCAATGCTCTTTCTCCTTTTTAATTTGCATTTGCAAATCTTTATCAATTGTATTTCTTTTCAATCTAATTTGCAAATCAATCCAAGTATTCATATTGTTAATATGCTCAACAATATTCTCATGATTTTTAAGTCTGTCACTTATATGTTTCCAATCATTTAAACCTTTATTTGCCAACAAACTAGAATTTTGAATCGATTTAAACAACTTACAACAGAAACAATATACCTTGTTTACATCTTTCGAGTACACAAGCCATTTTCTATCTTGATTTTCTCCATTTGACAATTTTCTTGTATAATGAAAATGAGAAAAATGTCTACCAAACTGATCACTAGGAAAAATGAGATTATTTTCTCTTAAAGGACCTTTCTCTAGCAAAAGATCTCTAGTTTTATTATCAATGTCATCCCAAGTTATTGAATCAAATATATTTGAAGCATGATCATTTTTTTCAAATTCATTCTCATTCTCATTTATATCAACTTCCTCATTCAAAACAATATCTTCACTCTCAATTACATCAATTTTTTCATTCAAAGAAGAATCTTCAGTTTCACTGTCAGTTATATCAACTTCTTCATTTTCAATTACATCAACTTGCTCAACTGAAGAACTCGTCTTAAAGAACTTATCAATCGCTCCAGTTTGAGTTTTAATAAACTTTTCAGTTCTTAGTTTCTTATTTATTTTCTGACTCCCAGATGGATACTTTCTAGGTGGTATGTTTTACAACCAAGTACTAAACAACAACACAATATCAACTATTCAATACAACAATACGAAAATAAAGAACTCACATTTCTACTCCAGCACTCACCAAAGCTATAACGATAGAAAAAATACCTCAAATTCACTGTCCACGAGAAACACAAAGTTGATATGTACCGAGCGTCCGAGCTTGTCTATATAACAGAAATACTCCAAAAGAAAATCAGCGTCCGAGCCTATTCATAGGGATGTCAAACTAGCCCGAAACCGATGGGCTGGCCCGAACCGCCCGAAAAAAATGCGGGTTAGGGTCATATTTTTTAGGCCTGAAATAAATTTTAACCGAATGGGCCCGCCTGAACGAAACAACGGGCTAAACGGGCCAGCCCGCTAGGTCCGCTGGTTGGCCCGTAGGGCTGAATTTTTTTTTAATCTGCTCTTATTATTATTTGATAAGAAACAAATGGATACTAGAAAATAGTTAGATTATACTTTCAACTGGTAACTCACCATTCTTTGTTCTTCTTTCCTTCTGTTGAACTTGGATTTTAATTTTTTATAATAAACAAATGAATTATTATAAAATAGTTAGATTATGCTCTCAGTCGACTATCTATTATCTAAATTTCTCAAAAAAAAAAATTCTCACTGTTGAAGAAATGGTCACTGCTGCGGAAGAGATAAATCCAATCAAATAAATTAGAATATATGTTTTGGAAACTCTTCTATAGAATATAGTGAAAAAAATATAATACAACTTGCAATCAATTTGACACTGAACAATGTGCAGTTCCACTGTTTGACGAAATTTCTCAATGAATGAATTGTAATGCATCGTAATATAGAACTGTAGATTATGTGAGGATTTTAACCTATGCATCTATACAGACTATGCTGCTTAAGTTCTCGTGTATCAACTTTGCTTGTAATTATATGATGCTTGTATAAACATATGGTGTCTCTGTTATAGTTTTGGAACTAATATAGGACATGAAAACTTACTATTTGAAAGAGTATTCTCCTTACACTTAACTTTTGTCGTAAACATGTTGGCCCAATGGGCTAGCCCGAAAACTGAAGTTTTAGGGTTAGGGCCAAGATTTTTTAGCCCGAAAAAATTTCAGCCCGAAATGGCCCGACCCGAATAGCCCGATAACCTGATAGGGTTGGCCCGAAACCAACGGGCTGGCCCGTTTGACATCCCTACCTATCAATGAAGAACACAGCAGAGAAAGCCAGGATGATTAAAGAATAATAATCTAAAATTCTCTAGAATTCAGATTTCAGATAGCAGAGATATATTAATTCTAAAATTAAGATTTCAGACTTCAAATTTCAGAGAGCAGAGAAATATTAATTCTAAAATTAAGATTTCAGAATTCAGATTTCAGAGAGCAGAGAAATATTCTATTCTATCAGAATTCCCCCAAAATATTATTGAAGAATTCCTCAAACTATTATTGAAGATTTCAGAGAGCAGAGAAATATTCTATTCTATCTAAAATTTCCAAAAATTAATTCTTCTATTCTATCAGAATTCAGAGAGAGAGAGCCGAGAGGGCCAATTATTTGACAAAATATTAAACTCTACACAAATCTATTTAAATAAATAATCACAATTTATAAAATTAGGATTTACCTTTGAGCTGCCCGTGGCTATATCAGAGAGAGAGCCGAGAGGCGAGAGCAGAGAGAGAGCTGAGAACTTGTGGGTTGTGGCTTAGAGAGCCGAGAGCCTGTGGCTGTATCAGAGAGAGAGCCGAGCCCGAGAGCAGAGAGGAGAGCCGAGTCGCCGAGAGCAGATAGTGAGAGAGAGGGAGAAGAAAGGGGAATTGGGGAAATAATTTGTGATCAGAAACAGAGAGAGAGGAGAAATTGAGAGCGAGATCCGAGAGGGGAAAGAGATTAGAGACGTTGAGAAAGACTGAAAGAGAGTAGAATGAGACGGTGGTGCTGAAGATAGATAAATAAATAAAAAATTACCGTTACATAATTTTTTTTTGGAGGCCCTTCAAATTTGGGGGCCCTAGGCGGCGGCCCAATTCGCCTACCCCTAAGGCCGGCCCTGTTCATACGCTTAAGAATAGTTATTGAAAAGCCGATATTTCAATGCTCAATCTAATGTCCATGCACTTAAGAATATTTATTCAAAAGTCGATAAATCAATATTCATTCAAATGCCCATGCGCTCAAGAATATTTATTCAAAAGCGAAAATTCAATATTCATTCACATGTCAATGCGCTTAAGAATATTAATTCAAAAGCCGATGAGCTCAATTAACCATGAGTGGATAAAGACCATATGCGATCACATAACTATATCTCAATAGAATTGACAATGCTTGAATTCATCATGCAAGTCAAATAATATCCATGATGAGCGAAAACAGTTGTAAATCATATATGGATGAAAACATTTCAAAAACATAGGTTTTAGTTAGAAAAACCCACATTATAGCTAAATTAGTTGAAGTTTTATACGCATCATGCAGATCTTAAACTTGAGGTTTTGGATTCGAGCCTACAAATCAACAAGATTCTTACTTTGTAAACTCGTATAGCCCATTCACTAACTGCTTAAGGCTATATATTCAATAATAAACTTAAATCTAAATATGGAAGTCCAATGAACTTGAACGAAGATGGGGATACATGTACATAAATAATGAATTCTATAATAACATAGATTCCCAATTAATAATGAAAGGTTTCTGAACTTCCATGAAAGATTATTCGAAAATTGGGACATCTGGGACAAACAAATACTCGTTTCGAAAAATTGAAGATTTAAATCCTATTGTTAATCTGCCACCTATAATTTGATCCACAAAAAAATATATTAAAATTCATAAAAGACCTCCCATAGGTTTTTCTATAGTTTACAAAACAGCCCCCCAAATTGTTAAAATAATGTTTCTATAAACCCAAAACTTCACGTCATTTAAAAACATATACCCTACCTTATCTCATCTTTTGAAAATCAGCCCAAAAATTATTTATTCACTATCACTTCAATATCAAGGAAAATGATTATGATTGAATATCGAATGAATTTAAGGTATTTCACTCATTTATCAATATTTTTCCAAAATTCATGCATCTTCAAAATCAAACTTCTGCCAAAGAGTTTCCTACATTTTTCTTAATCAAATATTCGATTCATGCTTCAGCCAAAAATATAAAATCACCACCTTACATCTAATAATAAAAGGAAAATCTTAGTTGTACATTTAAAACAAGAGTTACGAGCAAGGACAAGTCCACATTCTCATATTTTTAGAGAATGAGTCTCTCATCTTTAAGCAACCATTAGAGGTCGAGACATCATTAAAATTAAAACTAAATATATTGAGTTGAATCTTATGGAAAGAGGTTCCTAACCGTATATTAATAAATCTTAGTAGCTAGAAATCTGCAGTTGAACCAGTAGTAACTGCGGACTTTGCGTTCAATGACAGTTTCACTTCAAATTTTGGCGTAATTTTGGTCACCCAAATGACTTTTGATTTACGATTGAGAGATAGATATGTGTATCTCGTAAGAATATCTTCGAAACGATATATAGTTGGGGTGAATCCAATGGTCGGATTGGCCAAAAATGGTCTTGCAAGACTGCAGTGGCGGAAGGTGACGGAGCAGCAGCTCCTGCTTTTGCCTTCATTTTTTTCATCTTCCTTGGCACCTAATCTCACGATTTCTGGTATAAAGATAATCTACTCGAGGAGATGAACACGATGATATAGTTTTCATGATTTTTAGTTAAGATTTGCAGGTGGAAAAGGCTAAGGAAAAGAGCCGCTGATGGAGACGATGAGAATGGAAAAAATTAGATAAGGGATTTCCATATTCATTATTTTTTATGGCTTCTTCCAGATTCAACAACGGCAATGTAATGCAACACGTGTACCACATGCAATTAGGTAATCTTGATGAGCTGGTGTGGATTTGGGATGATATTGGGCTTCGAATTAGTTTGTGATGTCGGGCCTTTCACGAAATAAATTACATTGAGTGTGCAAATGATATCTGCTTTTAATGTTTTTGGCATCTATGAACTTGTATCTACACGAACTATGGTTTGATAAGGTCAATGGGTTGATTTCATGCTCATTTCTAGATAAGGATATTTTAGAAAAAAAAAATATTGTCGGGCCTTTAAACCCACAAACTTGGGCCCCTGTCACTTGGATTCATTTGGACTATATTTTGTTCGACTTAATTAATTTACTTAAGTCCAATTTATGCTTTTAGGATATTACAGATTAAGAATCACATCTTTAATATATAAAAGCACAAAGATCTATTTTTAGCATTCTTTATTTTTTCCCGCCAAAACACACATGCCCGATATAATAAGTTTAATAAATATATATTAATTTAATTATATATAATATAATAATTTATACCCATATATTAATTTATATGATACATGTATACCCTCCATCATATATATTATACATCTTTATATATATAAAAGCAAATAGTTATTCCTTTAATAGTAACTTAGCTTTTTCCCGCCAAAACCACTTACTATATTTAGTAAGTTTATTTTTATATACCAATTAAATTATATATTAGTTAATTAATCAATCATTTATATATACATCTTAATATATAAAAGTAAAGCAAGGCAATTTCTTACGAATATAATATAACATTAATATATATCATATATAATAATATAAAATAATGATTTACGTATATAATATATAATTTAACTTATATCTATATCACCATATATCACCAATATATAATATAATATATAATCTACATAATAATCAATATTTATAAAAGTTCATTTGTATATATAAATCAATCAGTATTTAATAATAATAATAATAATAATAATAATAATAATAATAATAATAATAATAATAATAATAATAACAACAATGATGATGATGATGATGCCAACCTTATTAAGAAGGCCCAATCTGCTTAAATATTAATTTTCACTATAACAATTGGCATATGTCCAATTCAATGCCCACTAAACACTCTGAATTAACTTACATAATTATTATTTAATTTTCCTAATTTGTAGGCACATAATTTCCGTTATATGTATGTTTATGGTGTAATATTTGTTAGTTTCACAATTAATCAAAGCTTATTACACGTTTTCCTTATTTGTCAACCTATCAATTTAATAATTTCCTAATTTACAACCTTATATTCGTCTATAAATAGTTGCATTCTAACAACACTTACATCCTGCAACACACCTCTTTCCAAAGTCTTATGTTTATTTTTTGTTTGTTCATTTCTTTGTATATGTAGTGACTAATTTTTTATTTTCCGTGTTATAGGTCTATATAGAAAAATCACGACCCTACTCCATCAAATTAACATTTTTAAGAAGCATTCAATTCTTAGAGAAGTGGATGTTGGATTGGCGCCCTACAAGAAAAGAGTCATCGGCCTTTAGAAAGTTGGAAAATGCGGGCAAGCTTTGTGGATCAGAAGAAGAAATTAAATTATAACAAATTATATATATATATATATATATATATATATATATATATAATTCAAAATAGTCGCCAATAGAGTATGTATTGATATAAGATAGATTTCTCTTCCCCTTCACATAAATTATCGATTATTGTTAGTTTCAGATTAGTAATAAATCTAATGTTTACATGATAGAATATTGTGTATATACAGATTTTTCTTTTTATTTCCTTTTACTATAGAATTTGGAGAAAGTTTGAACATTATGTAGTTGATAGTTTTAATTTATTTATTTTAGTTTATTATGGTGGTGTTTTAATTATTTGATTGTACAATTTTTTATTTTATTTATTTTAATTCATCTCAATTGTAAATTGAATGAGTGGGTATAATATTTGTTTCGTCCATTTTCAAGAGTTAAAATTTGGTCATTTTGTGTTGTATGAATGGGTGTTTGACAATTTTAGCTGTAAATAAATTTTTGTGGCAATTGATACAATCATAAGTGGTATTATAGACGATTCTTTTCCCTATAATATTAATGATTTATTTGTTTTGTGAATTGCAAGGACCCCTTAATTCTATTTAAAAAGTATCTTAAATTTTTTAATTATGATTCATCTTTTTTCTACAAGTTGTATATTGTCTTTTATTATTTCCACATGTTGTGTTAATTTTTTTATGTAATCTTAATCTTAATATATATATATATATATATATATATCTTAATCTTAATCTTAATATATCTTAAGACAAATAAGTATACTAATAATAGTAGTTGGAATTTTCTCGCCTAAATCATATTTCCACAAAAGGAAATATGTATTTGTTAATTTGGTATTTATTAAGATTAAAATAATATATACTCTCTCTATTTCTTTATGGTTGTTGTTTTAGTTTTTTTAATTTATGTCAAAATGTTTGTTAGTTTATAGATTTTCACACTCTCTCTCTCTCCCGATTTTAATTCTATCACGAACCCTACAAGATCTCTTGATTCTAATTTACCTATAATTTCATCCATAAGATAGAATATATCTTATAAGAAATGTTTTTTTTTTATAAAAAAAAAATATGTGAATTGAATTTTATGTGATACATGACTACATAAGGGATGAATATATTAATCCAGAAAATTAAATATTAATTATAGATAAAAAAGCTAAAACGATAATTATAAAGAAATAGAGAGTATTAGATATATATGTATATTAAGATAGTAAAAAATACATTAAGAAGTACATATGTATATAAAGATATAAGATGCCCTTATTAAACATCAATAATTAAGGTATATTTAATTAGTCAAATATACCTTAATAAAAGAAAACGTAAAAATGCATAGATATATATAAGAAACAAAAAATTAGCCCCCACCATCATATCCCTTTCACGAAATATTATAAGAATTAGGGTATCCTAATTTATCTTATTTAAATGTTCTTTGACAAAATTAGGGAATTCCTAATTTAGTCAAATTTATCACATTAACTTAAAACATACAATATAATAATATATAATGCTGAAATTTTGTTAATATATAGTTGTATCCATATTATATATATATACACACACACACATTGTTATTGAGGAGGTTCCTTGGTCGAGCCTAATTAATTATCATTCATATTTACCTGAATTAATAGCTAGGTTGATTGATATTTAATACGCTTTTCTATAAATAAAGAATTAATTACAACATATAAATCGGGATTGGAAAAATAAATTAAAGTACACCGACAATTATTTTCACAACAGTTAAACTGTTGTCTAATAGACAAATAAACACACAACATTTATAAATAATGGTATCTGAGTATTTGACCGTCGTCGATATGACACACTATTTATGGCATCAGATTGACATCATTGTCTATTCAGCAAACGGTTTAAAGTTTTTGACAATTATTTATATACAACGGATTTCAACTGTTGTCTATTCAACAAATGATTTTGCTTTAATATATGTACATATATGTTATACTAATGTCAAAATTATTAGGAGAATTATCAATCTAAGACCCGAAAGAAGATTTATATATTAATATAGAGCTTAAAAGATAGAGTTTGTCGATTCAATGGTTGAAATAATCTAAAACTATCAATTTAAGAATTGGAGATTTAACAGTGTTAAAACTCAATCCAACAGAAGGTGATGTGACTGTTAAATATCCACATCATTTTGACACATCATTTTTATCCTAAATTAAATTAAATAAAAAAAAACATAAATTTACTGAACTTTATTATATTTTGTAAATTTAATCTCTATTTAATTCAATCAGGGATCCTTAGAAGTTTAAATTAAATTCAACATTTAACTAAATTCAGTATGTAATTGTAATACTTTTTTTATCACAATAATAAATTGATATAGATATTTCTATTTTTATTTTCAATTTTGATGGGGAAATGATTATTTTAAAAAGAAATTTGGAGAGAGAATAAAATTAACATTAATTAATTTATTAAATATTTCAATAACATTTAATAGTTTGCGATGGAATTAAAAATCATAATAATTAATCTATATAATAAAATTTAATTAATCAAACAAACAAAGATGAATTTCAAACTAAAAAATAATCAGACCCTGACGACAGAAAGTGGTGGTTTTTATTTGATGAAATTTAATAAAATTTCATGTTTAATTTAATTAAAATAATTAATGGAAACTTGTGTTTTTTTTTTAATTTTTATATATGAAATGATGTGAATATTTTCATCACACTCTACAATGTAGAACAAGAAAAATCTAGGCAGACGAATGTAGAATAAAAATTAAGAAGAACACGACACTCTTCAGAAGTTTCTATGTTGCTATGGTTTAAATTTTATTTATTTTTTAGTTAATTGTGGTATGAATAATTTTTTTTTCTTTTTTGTGGAATGAACCTTTTGTATTTAGAATAGGTTGCATAATATGTAAATTTCATAGGAATTTTTTAGAGGTAGTCAAGTTTATTTTTGAATTTTTTCTATATTCAAAATAGGCACTATTTTTTATTTTATTTTAATTTACAGTAAAAGAATTGAGTGGATGGATGAAATATACAATTGTGGCATGCTGACATGGACGAAATGATGGTTTTATTTAGATATAATGGGAGTTGGTCGTAGAATGGTTGAGGTAGCGGGTTGAATTCTTTGTAGTCAGATTTTTTTATTTTTTTATTTGGAGGCTAAAAGACCCCAAAACCTTATATAACTTCAATTGTTATGCAAATGCTATGATTTACGGTGCATCCAATTTTCTATTTTGAAATCTTAATTTAAATGTGCATAGTTTTCGAAATATTTTTGACTTCCATCAAGTAACGATCATGGGTTTTTCATTATTATTTTTAGAAGAATTACCATACAATTGAATAAAAGAATAATTAAAATATAAGAAGAATATATATTTTTATGGATCAAATATTGAAATATTTAAATATATATATCTATGAATATGAGTTATATGATGTTGTTGAAACTTCTTATAGTTTCTCACAATATGCTTTATATTTATTACATTTTAAATTCTTTAATGTTTTCTTTAATAGTTAGATATATATTACATGTATATTTTACGTATCATACATAAAAAAAAGGACCAATGTTCAATTTCACACTGCGCATAGACCAATATTTTACTACAATATAACATACCAGTGTGTTAGGAGACGCAAATTGATATGATGCCAAAGATAAACTTTGATGTGTCCTCTACAAATATAAGAGATGACAATGAAATATTAATCAAATTATGGAAGCGTTACTTAAGTTGTGACAACTCTCCTCGATGACATTATATTATTTGTACATTTTATAATTATTTCTATTAATCATTTAATTGTAATTTAATTATTTTATTATACAAACTATTTAATATAAATTATTTATATATCTCTCGCCGTGCATTGCACGGGATGTAATACTAGTATATACATATATAAAAGCACCGATCATATTATTATTAGTTGTATATATAAGTATATAACATTTAAATTTATTAGTTAAATTAATAAATTATTTTCATGCAATTCATTCTCAAGCATGATATTACATTAATTTATTAATTAATTGCATGGTCAACAATATCCATACACCCAAGTAATTAAGTATAAATAGATAAAAATAGACAAAAGTAAATAGGGATTGGGGAAAAAATAACTTTTAAGAATAGGGAGTTTTGTGGCCAATTTGGATTGTAAATGTCTCAAATACCCTTATAAAACACTTGGCCCCCACACCTAATCATTGGGTAAGTGTACTTTGATATTTATTACTCACTACACAACTATATATATATATATATTATATTGTATGTGAGTCCAAATCAATTGTATGTATAATGGGTACGATTATTTATAAATTTGAAATACGAATTAAAGGTAACTTGCTACAATTAATTATAAATTTAAATAATGCCTACGAGTATTTTTCAAAATCCAACGATTAATTTTTAAAAGTTACGGTTAATTTTTTAAAATCTATGATTACATTTAAAAAACGATGATTAATTTTAAAAATTGATCGTACTTATATAATAAATATTTAAAATTCTACGACTACGATTATTTTTTAAAATATTAAAATGCAATGATTATATTTTAAAAGCTATGAATTTTTTAAAATGCTACAATTATTTTTTAAAAATAATCATATGCTATGGTTTTTTTTTTTGTAAAATGCTATTGTGATTTTTTAAAAATAAGCGTATGCTACGATTATTTTTGTAAAATGCTACGATAATTTTGTAACATTACTTGAACACATATGATTGAATGCATTTATTTCTTGTGTAAGAGAGGTAGTTATTGAGCTTCATTAAATAAAAAGAATCAGAAGGTACATGAGGTAGAAATTGGTTGACCAAATTTAATGCATATTTTATTGTTGTGTAAGAAGGATAGGTAAATTTTGTAAATAAATAGATACTAACACCGGCATTATACACACTATAAAAAATCTGAGCAAAAAAACTAAGAGCAAAAGTTCGAGAAGAAAATTTTGTGCAAGACGAGAGTGAAAAGATTTGTATTTTTTGGAAAGGAGTGTGCATCAAGTACAAATTAGTGCAAAGAATTTTTCATTCCGAAATGTACGTTTTGTACTGTCCCCTTTTTATGAAATTAGTGTAAATAATTTTCCATATCGTAGCTAACAGTTGTATATTTTATACAATTTTTGAATATGAATTGATGCATTTTATTATATGAAGTTGTGCATTTTATATAGCTTGTGTGCTAATTTTATTATCATTTGGAGTTTTTGATGTGTTTGCTAGTTTTGCAGTAATTGTTGTGATTTCATTGCATATATGGAGCAAAATTAGTGAATATGGACAAGAGGAGTTAAAGGGGTGTTTAATTAAGTCTTTGGGCTTAATTAAATACTTAATGGAAGCCTAACGGACCGGTTTAAGTTATTAAACCCAAAGAAATCCGAAGCCCAACTCGAAGCAGGGGTGGGTCGACCCGACCCAGTATAAAATGTGAAGGAGTGGGTCGGCCTGGCTCATCTGGCCTGGCTTGACCCTGTGTAAAAATAGGGTTTTGGGTCGACCCGGATGTCTTGGTCGACCCGGGTGTGACGGATCCGCGGGACTTGATTTTCTCACTTCAAATTCATGGTTTCCAACCTACATATAAAAGCCTCCATTTTGATACACGCCAACACAGTATATTGGACGCACATAACAAGTATTAGAGGAGTCATACGCACACCCAAGAAGAGAAAGAAGAAGAAGTTGTCGCCTACTCAAGAGAAGACGTCAAGGGTTGTTAGAGACGAAGTATCATTGCAGAAAAGACAGAGTTGCCGATTTACATCTTGTTTTCAGTTTTCTCTATATTTTCTGTCATGAATACTAAAACTCTGAATATGTTTATTTATTTTATTATGTCTAGCTAAATTTGTAGCTAGGTTTTAGGGATTGGAACCTATAGATTTTTATATATGATTGGATTACTTTTTCTTCCGGCTATCTCTCAGGGTTTGATTTCTATGATTTATTTTATATCTTGTATGGATGTCTGATCAATATTTTTGTATGCTAGTTGTTAATATGAAGCAATAACTAGATAAGAATTAATGATAGAAAGATAGAAATCGAATTATGTGTTCTTGGAATGACCGATCAGTGAACAAGTATGACATATGGTTGAATAGATCTTCGAGAACTTGATTAGGAGTAATGGCATGTGTGAAGAAACAACCGCAGTGAAGTGCATGTTCATTATATTTATGTTATGGTATATGCTTTAAAACAGCAGCCTAGTAACAGTCTAGAGACCCCCCACCATTGATAGATTAAAGACGGGAATAATTAGTCGGATTGAGAGAATCAATAAATATAGTAAAATGATGTAGTAAATTCATATTCCCTAAAACCTAGTATTTTCACATATTTGGCTTATTTCAGTATTTTATTTGTTTTGTGTCTTTTGTTATATGCTTGTTATTTTTATTCCTCTTTATCTGAGTATTTGGTGTCTAGATATTAATTAAGTGTATGTGAATAAGAACGAGTGAATACAGTCTCTGTGGGATACGATACTTGCTCACCTACGTATTATAATAGCATTGTGCACTTACTGTACGTGTTATTTTGTTAATAAATAGTATGTCAGTAGCCTTTTCTAAATTATTCGTAACCTCTTATAAGTTAATCGTAACATTTGTTAATTAATTCTAGCATTATTGATATGGATTGTAGCTTAAGTTAAGAATTAATCGTAGTTTAGCTTAGGTTTTAAAAATTAATCGTAGCATTGTTTCCAATAATCGTAGCATTATTGATATAGAGCTTAGAGTAAGAATTAATCATAACTTAGCTTATGTTTTAAAAATGAATCATAGCAAAGTTTGTAATAATCGTATCTTTTGTTAATTAATCATTGCCTTAGTTAATTAATCGTAGCATTGTTTAAAATTAATCATAGCATAGTATGTAATAATCGTAGCTTTGATTAAACGTAACCATAGCATTGTTATATTAGTTAATTAATCATAACTTTGTTTAAAAGTAATCGTAGCATTGTTATATTAGTTAATTAATCGTAGCTTTGTTAAAATTAATCATAGCTTTGTATAAAATTAATCGTATTTTTTGTTAATTAATCGTGGCCTTAATTAATCATAGCTTTGTTTAAAATTAATCATATCCATGTTTGTAATTAATCGTAGTAATAGTTATATTAGTTAATTAATTGTACAATAATCGTGACATTAGTTAATTAATCGTAGCATTGTATGTAATTAATCGTAGCATTAGTTATATTAGTTAATTAATCGTACAATAATCGTGGCCTTTATGATATTAATCGTAGGTTATAACCATAGCATTTTAATTAATCATAGCATTGTTTTTAAATTAATTGTAGCTTTATTTAATTAATTATATATTTCTATTTAAAATATAGATGGTTAGACGTCGCATTTTTGTACGGCACAATGGTCGATGGAAAAGATCATAATACCTAGATGGTGACGAGCAACTTGTGGTGATGTCAGCCAATAAACTATGTTTTAGTTCACTGGTGAGAGAGGTGCATAAGTTATTACATACTGATTCGAGCACGGTGGAGTATCAATTATTTTACATGATGAGCACCAACAACGATAGATAGATCAGGGCTTCTTTACAAGATGATGCAGATTTGCTCGATGTGATTCACGAACAGACCGCCGAGATAGTCGTGTATGAGGTTGCGAGACATTTGAGCAATTCCGGAGACGGGCCGTCTAACACAGAAGTGAGAAATCTGAGTAGAGATTATTATGTCCCATATACTTCCCACAAAACTATGAGGCTCTAGGCAACCCTGATGATGGCGATGACTTCCTACAGGAGAATCAGAAGAGCACTAGCGGATGAAGAAGAGCAATAAGAGACTCCAGCTACTAACGAAGATGAAGAAGAACAAGAATGAAATTGCACACCCGTGTGAGAAGTATCTATCTACACAACGTTCATAGAAAAGTTGTTGAACGTTATAGAGATGTTCACAATAAAGTTCAAGAACGTTATTATGAACATTTATGCTATTTGCAGAAAGAAAAGCACGCAGAGGTTTGGTAACCATGTTTGATCAATCGATCTACATCAGGGGACTTGTCAAGTCCGTGGAAAATAATTCACTACTTCAGTGTCACATTTACTGAGGATTTTACACGCAGCTGACCTCCCGTCACTCGCTACCCTTTCTACCTGTACACCATCTTTCGTTGAATTGGATTGTGAGATCCCCTCACAACCTAGATTTCTAACCTATCTAGTTCCCACATAAAATCTCTCCTGAGACTCCTTTTGATAGTGTATGAACAAGTGTGTTTCAATACACGATTATTAGAACATTAATCTCTAGTCTAAGACACAATCGTAACTAAGTGGCTCAAAACAGTTAGAGCTCTTAAATAATGCTATGCAGTGCTTTTGTTCAGTGTGTTCTCTGCTTACTTAACATGTCTATATCCCAGGCTATTTATAGATGAGAAAAGATAGCCTAAACATGGGAACAGAAGTCCTAATTTGATTCAGAAATAAACAAGGAAACCTTCTTTGTTTAGAACCAAGATCAAACTCGAACCATGTTAGGAATTTTTCTAAGAATAGAACTCTGCCTTTGACTTCAGTCTTGAACTCTTCTTGTTGACTATGGTAACTTCTGGATAGATCTCTGAATCTTCTCTTAGTTGTAAACTTTGAACAACTCCATCGATCTTTGGAAGAATAATCTGGAGAAAGGATGTTCATATAGATGTTCAAGAATGTTACAATGAACATTGTTGATCTTTGAGTCTTCTCTTCAGATGCAGACGTCCATGTACTTTACAATGTATAATGTTGATCTTGAATCTTCACATCAAGTAGCACAGCGGAATCTTTTATATGTTCACGGTTGTCTTCAGGCTATCACTCAAACTAGCTGGCAGTACACAGCATGTTGAACAACCTCTGTTGTAGCACGATGCACAACAGTCTTCTTCTCAGCTCAATCCAAACACCTTGCTTTGAGCTGTCTTCAGAAAGTTCAAATCACGTTCACATACATTGTTATGAACGCTATCCAAAACAGTGGTAATGTACTTGGAAAAACCAAATACTAAAGTGATTTATGAATTGACATTAAGATGAATGACAATCCTAGTGTTGTGACACCGTTGATTCCAACTTCACTGATTGATGTCACAAATGCACTAACAAAGAAGAAGAGAATGTCAGAACGGGGTAATGCTTTGTCGTCCGGGCCACGACATTATCATATTTATGAAAGGTTGAGGTTTAGAGGGATAGTTATATGGTCGATATTCTACATCGAACATGTGACTGTCGTGAGTTCGAGCTGGATTTGATACCCTATTCTCACACTGCAACGGTAATTTGGTATTGTATTTCATTTTTTATTTGATCTAACATTTTTATATGTATCTATTTCATTTTTCTCATTCCATTTTCATTTTTACAATTACTCTGGTAATATGGAGTCACCATCTCCTCCGGCGATGGCACTTACAAAACCACCCCTAACTGCATGAAATTTATAATATCGTTAAGATTAATTGATACATATAGATTTGATATTCTTAATATGGAAAGAAACTTAAAAACGTATCGATCCTTGCAATAAAACGGATACGTCAGTGGTGAGAGACGTGAATGACCACCTCAGACATCGAGGCACAGTAAGCTGGCCACTAGCCACACCAATCTCACGAGTTAACTCAGTTATCACCTCACAAGCCCATGTCTGTAAAATAAATTAATATATCAGTTACGTTTTAGCTTGATTTAATTTTGCATCACTAATTATAACAATAAAATGAAAACTAATTACCTGGAGTACCCATATCGGCCCATATAAATGATATGTCATGTGGCCTCTCCCGCCCATACCTGTCGAATCATGGGGAGGATGCTGATAAAATGTATCAGCATCTGGTAAGAATATGCCTCTCATGGAAAGGAATTCTACCTGTCGATATCCTCTACGAGAGCCCACACCCATGGATCTATCGCTCAGTTTGGATCCAGGCATAAAATCATCTGGTATATGAATAATATGTTCGCAACCTTCACATAATCCAGAGCGTCTCTGGCCATCCTCATCTATGTGAACCTATCCTTTATTTCGCGAAGGGTCGTGCGCTTTTCTTAAAATAATTGATAGTAGACCGCTCTCGACAGAACGACGTGTGCACCATTCAAATCGAATATATGGTGTTAAATCATAACCCCGACACCATGTTATACTCATTGGGACCGAAGCATAGTAAATATCGATGAATTTGAAATCATGCCTCCCGTCCCTCCAGTACACGATCCGACACGCGTACCTCACGACTCATCACCGCATGAATAACCTTCTTCTCGACGTCACCACCCATGTAGTCCAAAAAATATCTGAAGCATACAGATCTAAATAATTTCCCGGCATCATCACCACCTATCGCATATAATGTGGCTCCGATCTGCTCAACTACCTCCGGCATGGCATAGACTATAATCATCGGCCTCAGGCGTTGCAGTGGTTGTCTAAGCCCATCAATCTAATAAAATTTGTAAAATTACAATTAAAATAAATATTTTTAATAATTAAATATAAATGGCCTACAATTAATATTTAATATTTCATATAAATTGAAAATTTGCAAATTTGCAAAATCTAAATTGAAAAATTGAATATTATAAGAGCCATGATTAATATTTTAAGAGCAACGATTAATATTTTATGAGCTACGATTAATTCTTTAAGTGCCATGATTAATTTACAAAGTGCTATGATTAATTCATAAAGTGCTACGATTAATTTAAAACGTGATACGATTAATTTAAAACGTGCTATGATTAATATTTTTAGTAGGTACGATTAACATTGAGTGGGCAATTATTATTAAAAAAATCAACCATTGCAAAATTTAATAAAATTTAACATGCTATATATGAATTAAAAAAAAATCCCGGAACCTACTTGAGAAGATCAAGACATCTCCAGCGGTGCTCCCGTTGGTTGCTCCATCATCGACCATGATTAACTGGGATGAAGAGACGAAGATGGAAATAATGAGAGAGAGAGAGAGAGAGAGAGAAATTTCAACCTCAATTGCAGCGGCTATATGCAAGCTTCGGTAAATGGCAAGTCCGGCAGATGGTTGTTCTTCTTCTATTCAAATGTTGTATGTCCGCCGATGGAGGAGAGAGAGAGAGAAGAGACATAAAGGAAGAGAAAGAGATGAGAGACATGGAGCCGTTTTTCTTTTAATTAAACTGACGGGAGGTTATCGTAAAAATTTCCAAACCCTAATAATGATATTCTTTTTTGTAGTTGAGATTGAAGTCAAATTTTATTTCTTGTGTAAGAACTTTTAAAAAACAACTCATATTTAGTGGGTCTATAACAGCGGGTTTGGGGTAAAACAAGTACACATTACCCAAATAACTCCCTATTTTAAATCTTGTCCAACCACACCAATTTATATTTAAAATTGCATATATATATTTTTAACCCATTAATTAATTCATCTTCCTTATGTAAATTTACCCAATTGATAGCATTTAAAAATATAGCTATACGTATAGATAAGCATAATCAATTAAAAAATATTTTATTGCTACAACATATTTCCATGTATTTAAACTGATAAAAAAATTGTACAAAAATACACACACACACATATAATATCATGCAATGTAATATAAGAGCAATTTATTTGTAAATATTAATATATATGTACATAATAATTAATATCTATAATAATTCTGAATCCGAATTTCTTGAATATCGAATCCAGAAATTCTAAAATAAAATAGAATGCATAGATTTTTCTAATGCATATATTGAACTTAATTGATGCCATCACAATTTTATTAGTTTCTGTAAATAAATATATCAATTAATTAATTTATGTTTATGTATCTATGTTTATAGGTTTCTTGATTAAATGCAATTAATGGACCGATATAAGTTACTGCACCATATGATGCCGAGAATGCATCATATAAATTTCGGTTATCATAATTAAGTTTTCATGATTATTGAGATGATTATAGAAATTAGTTCTATTTCCATATTTTCTTTTTTTCTTTTTTGAGCAAATCATATTTTCGTCTATATATAATAAAGCTTTGTAGAGACATTTGCAAATTATTCAAATTATTTTCCACATCCATTCCAAAGTTTTGCTAATTTGAAGATCACGGTAATTGATTTTGAACTTCATTTTTATTTGTTTTAATAAATTAATATTTGTTTTTCTATCTATCACTAATATATATACACTTTAGTTTTAAATTTATATTTATTATATATGCAATTTTCACAATCCAAGAGATGTTACTGCTTTTTTTAGTTGCAGTTAGATTAATATGTTTTTTTTTAATTGACCTGATATTTTTTCCCTTTAATTTTTAAATGTTGTAACAACAATAATTGATTTTAAGCTCACTTGGATATATGTGGATGCAAACTCATGATCTCCCATGACAAGCAACAAAAATATTTAAGAAGATGGCTAGCAATTGCGAAATATTTATTTTCAATGATTGTTATTTTTTATGATATGTATGCATGTTTAATGATTTTTTCAAAATTTATGCTCATTTAATGGCCACATATATAATCACTAATGATTTGCCATTTCTTCTGTATGTATTGTAAAGTTTCTTAATTTAAAAATATATACATGAAAAACTATATATGAAAAATTATCATATTGTTGTTGATGAATGCATGCGTTGTCCATCATGTATAAGTACAAGTGTACACTACTTAAAAATCATTATGTTATATAGGTAAAAAATATATATTATCCTACATTATTAAAATCAGTAAAAGTGATAAAAAAAATTAATATTTGTTAGTCTCAAGCGAGTCTAATAGAGTTTAGAATTGGGGTTGAATAAACTCTTTTTCAAAAAGAGCTTAACAGTGCGGAATAAGTAAAAGGCTCTAACTCGTTATGAGGAATGTTTGTACTTGGTCAGTTGACGAAGAGAGATGTAATTGTGCGATGTTCGTGGTATGTTGTAGACTTATATAAATAATGCAATTTAAAGCAATATACATCACACAAGGATTTTATAGAGGTTTGAAGATAAAACTTCTACGTCCTCTCTTCCTTCTTCTTGAAGAGAAATTCACTATATAACTTGAGGTTACACTTTATAAATTATATAGAAAAACAAGAGTTGAACCTGGTAACAATGACTTACTTGGCATAGTTACCACAACTAGGTCAACTTCTCACACTTACAGTCTCTGGCATATAGCTATTGCGGCAGTAGTTTCTTTAGCGGCGGCTCACATTTAGACGGAGATTTAAGTGCTATTGAAATCTTTATAAGATTTTAGATCTCTTTCGATCTTCAAAAAGGATTCTTGAACTTGTATCAACGGATTGTGCTTCTTAAAGTAAGCTAGTGTTGATGATTTGAGATTGAATGAAAGCTTTTACAAGAACTGAGATTTTTGGATCAAGAGAAATAAGCTAAAATTTCTTTATGGAGTTCTAATGCTTTCGAGGTGTGTGTGTTTGATATAGGCTATGCTCGTATACTTGCTTCTTGCTTTGATATACACTTATGTGCTTACAAACTTTGTATTTTCGCATTTTGCTTACTTACACACTTTTTTTCGTAGTGAATGACTTCTCCAATTTATAGATGAGTGAAAACAAAATGTGACCGTTTGGTCAGTTGGTTTGAAGATGACCGTTAGAGCCAGTCAGTTTCTTTCAGCATTAAGTGTGGGTTTGAGATGATCAATTGTGCGGTTGGAATAAATGATGCCTTCTTCCAGTTTGACGAAATCTTGACGTGCTCCAGTTGGCATTTCTCAGTTAGGCATGTATCAGACCTATCAACTAGACTTTTGATTCTATCTGACTCAACGCTTGCAGTTGGTGACTTCAGTTGACGACTTCAATTTGTCGATCTCAGTTGATGACTTCAGTCAACTGGCTTCTGTGAGATGGTACTTTCAATCCAGTTGACTTACTGAGTTTGGAGAGTTGTCTTTGAGTTTCCAGTTGTCTAGTCAACGACGTCTCTTTACATTCAATCTTTTTGAGTTTTCGACATTTCATCAAAACTTGTGATATTTTTCTAATATTAATGTAACTTTTAATAGAACTAAGATGATTTGGAACACTATAAGGGGAAATTGTTTTTTAATCAAACCTATGATTCGATTCATGCAATAATAGGAGTATATAAATACAAAATAATTTTTCTTTAATTCCTCAACCAGTTTGATATCATATTTAAACAAACAGTACCACATAATATTTTTCTTAAATTATATCGCATTAATATATATAGTATTTATAGCATCCTAATTATATTCGGATTTTTTAGATTAATATATATAATATTATCAGATCTATCAAAACATAATGTTCAATGTAAAAGGTAGTATAATAATTTTTACAATTTAACAAAAATATACGAAAACGCATTTAATGGAATATTAACATTAAAAAAATCTTTAATTATATTGAAGTACTGTGCATATAATATACTTTCATCTTGCATATTATATGTTGCATTTACATTATTTTATAATAATTGATATTGATATCTTATATATTGTAACATATATTTTAATTAATATTCATTTTATAGATGTACAAATAAATTATTTTTAATTTGCTAATTATGTAAAATAAAATAATTAATTTGTCCTATTATTTTCTATAAAAAAAAAAGACATTTGGAAAATAATTGGTTATGCGCCACTATATTCTCCATATCCCAATATTGTGTATTAATTTTTTTTCTACTATGTTTTTTTAACACTTTTTTTTTTCATTTCCATAAATTAAAATATGTACATTGTACATGGAAAATACTAGTTATAGCAAAAGACAAAAGCTAAATATACAAGAAAACATCCAACTAATTGAATGTAATGAGTTTTGAGTAACAAATGTGCATTTAACATTATGGTATGTTTTTTAAAAGAATCTTATATTATACTATGAAAAAATATAAGACTCTTAAAATTTTGGTTATTTTCGGAGGGTGTGAGGCGACCCTCTCTTTCGCCTCAACTATAGGAGCGGCTGTGTACATAACATATACACAGAAAAAAAAAAAAAAAAAAAAAAAACCCTCTTGCAACACAGAAAAATGAAAATCTGAATTCTTGAAATGGCCGCTTCTCGTCGTCGCATTTCAGTATTGTTAGTTATTTTCTTAGTATTTATGGAGTGGAATTGTGTGAAAATCACAGCGATGAGGCCGGCGGAGGCGGCAGAAAAACAGTTGAAGGATAAGAATCCTGTCTTTGATGAATCTCTTCCGAGAGGCCCGGTTCCGCTGTCGGGGAGCAACCCATGCACCTATATTCCCGGCGGAGGCAGCCCTGGACGCTGTGCTGATGCCGCCGCAGGGGAGTTTTAACTTTTAATTCCGGCTACCCTGCAGCCGCCGCGACGACGTTAACGTAATTCTTGATATATATATATATACACAGTCGAGTGGAAAAATTATTTGATTACTTTCACCACCATAATACTGTAAATATTATTCAATGTGTACTTGCTCCTCTTTTTATATATTATTTATTTATGGGTAAATTGACTTAAAACATATGATTTTTTTTACTTTTATTTTGTTTTTTCACATGAATGAAAAAAAATGTATTTTTAATAACATAAATTTAATATTTATTTAGTTTCTCGACTGATTAAAACTGATGTGGCACACCGTAACATGTTTATATAATTTTTGGAGATTATAATGAGTTTCATTTATCGCAATTGAAGAACAAGTTGTTTATCCTTTGTGGTGTCTTAAATAAATAAATTGTTGAGTAACAAGCTATCTGCTTGGTTAAGTTTATTAATGAAACGAATGTTTTGTCCGTCTATTCTCTCGTGGACACTTAAATAGTAAAGATCAGATAGACGTCTCGTATTCAAAATCTAGGGTTCTCCTTCACCAACTAAAAATAAATAAAAAAATGTCCGTCTCAATTAAAATGACTGGGGATTCTTGGGCCAAGCTGTACCGAGCTAAGTTTTATCGCTTCAGCCCAAAATAGTCTCACTAGGCCTCTTCATGTTTAGCCCAATGGATGGTCTACCATAATTCTTCGGAAATGTCGATGTTGCCCAAATGAACACCGACCCATTTCTTACAAGAATATTTTGATGACATATCTTATTCTTTAATTATATTGATCCCGATTTTTTTCGTCTTTTATTATGTAAATGATAATGTTATGATTTTTCACATGATATCGTTAAAAAAACACACCTATATCATTTACATATAAATAAATGAAAAAAATCACAACAAATATAATTATCATCCACTAATGTCGTCATTTATTTATCAAAATATAATTTGCAATAACCTTTTAAAAATATTTTTAAGAAATAAAATGCCCGAACCGGGCACTTTGGGCAGCACCGACAATCGTGTGATTCTTCTCATTCTAGCATCTATAAAATAATATTTCCTCATTCCCAAATAGTCCATTTTGGTTCTGTGTCACCTATTAAGAATGACATTATAGCAAAAGCTAATTATACAAGAAAACTTCGGACTAATCCGTCTGTAATGAGTTTTTAGTATAATATTATAATAACTAAATACAAAATGTGCATTTGTATTATTAATAGAAATGGAGTTATGATTGCACATCTAGTTTTGCCCAAATATTTAAAAAATTAGGTATTGACATCCACCGTCCGCATTGTCCAATTAATAAGCTAGCTTGTGATAAATGGAATGTGTATTATTATTGGAATATAGAAAATAGCCTAAAAAATGAGTCCTACTTTGTTGGTGTCACATGGCAATCATGCAAGTATGCTTGTAAAAGTTGGGAAATTAGTTTGAATGAGAAGAGATGAGGGCCTATGCTGTAATTGTCTTGCACAAAATTGGGAAGCTGCTTTATATCACCACACTGCTCAGTTTCAAGACACGGACACCCCCCGCCCCTCATTCCAACATGTGAACTCTCTCTATCTCTCTCTCTCTCTCTCACACACACACGCGCTCATACATATATGTGTATCTATAAAATAAGATAACATGTGACACTATATATCTTATGAGTTAAAATTTAGACGGTTAGAAATTCAAATCAAAACCCGTAGTCAGTGTAATTTGTAATTTTGATTGTGTTGGATTCAGATCTTAATCTATTCTATGACTGATGTGACTCATATTTAAGACGGTCTCGTATAAGACTCTGTCATAAAATAATTAGAAGTATCAAATTAATAGCATACCCGACTTTTTAGGTTTGAATTGGGCTCCAAAATTTGCACGCCGACTAAAAATCGGGTTGTGACACTCTCAAGTGTCCTAATAGATGTATTGTGACACTTGAAAGTGTCACAATAGATCTATTGTGCCACATTGGGTATTACCCATTGGGTAGCATAGAACTTTCCGTGGCTTGACGGCACGATCCGTTCGTATTTCTGGCATTGGTCCGACAAGCTCAGTCGAGACCAGGCCGATCCAATCCTAATCAGAACACTCAAGTATGAAACCACCATTTACATTAATTATTTTGAATTCGGAGTCACTAATTAAATTAAAAGACTACTGTACGTACGTGGTAGAACAATATATGTGAGCAGCAAATCCAAATTATTATTAGTCAATCAAGGCTCCATCGATGCATGCAATTTGTGATTAAGAATATTTCTTTTGTTGTACTAAGAATAATGTTGAAAGATAGATTATTATTTTTTTTATATAGAAAAGGAGAATTAATTATTTGTATATAGAAATTCAAGCATATATGTGTTGTTGCGAAATGTGAATTATTTAAATTAATAATATTTAAACTAACAGTGATAGAAAAATAATTAAATTAACAGTCGAACATCAAAAGTGGTGCTCCAAAATTAACAGTGTAATATTTGATTTTAGTTTAATTTTCTTATGGGATTAAAATTAACTGGCATTGTTAGTTAACAATGAAAGACTATAAATAATAGTGCGGACAATATATACTTGGAAAAAAAGTACTATACCCGTTACATGTCTACTTCTAAAGGAAGAAGTCTCTAATTTAATTTCCTATTCAGTATATTAATTGTTAAATAAGTTTGATATGATTATCCGTGGTACTGAATTTTCATATATAGCTAGCTGCGAGGTCGAAGTCTAAGTTCCAACCTCAATCGTTTAATTCTTTAATTTATATATGCGCTAGCTAGTGGGGTATATAATTATTAATGGCCATTGAGTTATAAGCCATGCATGTGGGAATTATAATTTAATTTTTTTAGGAGTAAACGATAAAAATCATCACATACCGTTATTTTGAAAGGTTTTGTGTTGGTCCAAAAGTTTTAAAAACTGAAAAAGGTAAAAAGAAAAAGAAAATGCATACATATGAGGAAAATATAGTGCAATTGAAGATGGCGTTGAAAATGTTCCAAATTCACAGTGTTGAAATATAAATGTGCAGAGAAAAAGAATATTCGGAGACTCACAAAACCACAAAAATGTAAGAAATAAAAGAACAAAACAGAAATGAAAAAGCTGAAAGAAAGCTATATATTTATTTATTTTGTGGTGATATTTCCATAATATGTAATATATATATATATATATAACGCACCCCCAACATTAACCCTTGATGTTTGCAGAGCTGGGAGCACCACCAACCTTTTTCGTGATATGATTGGAATATTGATTATTGACCCACACACACTACTACTCTCTCTCTCTACAGTCTACACACAGACTGGGTGAGAGAGAGAGATGATTAGAATTGAATGGTGCATGTGGCGAAGCATACCACCCAACCACCATGCAAAGGCATGTTATTTCATTCATCTTTGACCAAACAAAATTTGAATGGAGTTGAAGAGGAAAACCTTTTCCTTCCACGATTCCTTCCTTCTTCAGCCTACTTACTATCTACATCCTTGCTTGCTGTGTGCTGTGCAGAGGCCCCACCCACACACTGACACACACACACACACACACATATGTATATGTGTATGTGCAAAATATTAAGCTACCTGCTACCCTACCTATATATGCTTTTTTTATTCTCCACTTATTTTAAAACTCATGAAATATAAACCTTATTTATACTTTTTAATATAAAGTATTACCAAGTCATCCCATCCAGTCTATTATCCTTAAATAAAATCAAAAATCATTTCCATCTCCTATAATTAATTTGCATTAGTGCTAAAAAATTAGGCATAGATCAACATGATCAGCCCTCTAAAAGAAAACATCCAAATTCTAACAAATATTTAATCAGCACTAATTAAGATATAATCGACATAGCTCAACGTCATCGCACTAGAAGATCACATCCAAATTCTAATAAATATTTAATCGTACTATATACAGAAATTGGACATGGACAGCAGTGCACCAGTAGCGGATATTGCATATGAACAGAGTTTAATTACTCAATACGTACCAATGAATTGTAATTGTGAATTACCCTTCTCATAACTAAAAATCAATTAATTTTTTTTTTAATTCCAACGAGATTTATCTCCTAAGCCTAATTCACCCCCCGGATTGGAAGGGAATGATCCAATGAATATTAATTTAATATTATATTCCTTGATAAATAGTGTTGGATTACTCGTATCACTCCTATGTATGTAGTAACAATTTCTTAATTCTTCATTTTTAACTAGTATATATATCTAACGTTTGTTTATTAATTAACGCATAGGTGTGAGACTTCAGGATTTTGAGATAATCCTACTACATCCAAACCTTTAAGTCTCTATTACTATTAGTCTATTACCATAACCAGCCGTATCTTTCAAAAAAAAAATGTACAACTATAACAATTCTAATTTTTCCGATGATGTTTGTCCAATGCATACCACTAAACCAACATCGTTTCATAGATGAAATTTTTGAAAATGTTATATTTACAAAATAGTAATAACAATATAGTAATTCTAGCGTTTTAAAAATCATGTAAGATTTATATAGTTGAGTGAATATTGTGTTATTTACTTGGATTAACTCGAAAAGGAAAAGGGTCCGGTAGTAAAGAATGAGAGGCATTTTTGGAGTTTGAATTAATCCATGTCGGCTCATAGAGAAAATCTGAGTGGTTGATTTTTTTTTCTTGTTGGAATTTCAAAAGTTAATCAGAAATCGCCTATGTTTTTAGTGTATATCTAGAGCAAACTTCATATTACTCCCCTATGTTTTTCCGAAAAATTAAAAAAATCTTTTTATTTAATAAATAGTCTAAACACATTCCTTTGTTATGTACAATCCATTAAAAAAACACTTGAAGAAAGTGAATTACACTTTCTAAGAAAGATAGTAGGATTTATTTTTTTTACAATTTTTGTTATAGATAAATATATTTTATATCATTTGAAAATTATAGTATTTGGTTATACTACTACTTTTTAGTTATTTTGATAATTTCCTAAGTTTCATATTTTTTTTTACATATAATATTTTATATTATTTAAAAACTATAGTATTTGGTCAAACTATATTTTAAAAAATTGATTATATTTAAAAATAATACAAAAATTGTAAAAAAATATAGAATTATACACTCTTTTTTAGCAAGTGTAATTCACTCTCTCCAAAAATTACTTTTTTGATGAATTATAATTATATACATAATAAAAGGGGATTTTAAAGAGTTTTATTGATTTTTCGAGAAAACATTGGAGAATAATATGAAATTTACCGGTATATCTACACCGTCGATCGCAGGCCTCACATTTGAATTCAATTGGAAGTCCGCCATGATAAAAGTTTCCTACATACTACAGTTAATAAATGACATGGGTTGAATTCAATGTGTCCCATGCTATTTCAGGAGATATTACTTAACATTCATCCTGCTTTTTGATTCATTTAGGCTCGTAAATTTTAAAAATCATCACAATATTAATTCACTTTTAATATTTTAACTCATCTTCACCACGTTAGGTCAAAGTATTTCTCATGTTAGGCATCACCGCCCCAACCTCCGCATTAGCTTAAAGAATTAGACAACTTAAAAATAAAACGCGGTTAAAATGTATTTGCCACACTACTTTCGCTACACGTTCACGGTTGTACGTATGTATCTTTTTTTTATGTCGAGAGTAACTCGAAGCTCCTACCAAATTGAACACATGTCATTCACGCTTGTACGAATATATCTTTTTTTATGCTGAGGAAAACTCGAAGCCGCTACCGATTTATACACACAAAAAAGGTAAATGCAAACACCTGGTGATGTTGGAGGTGTACTTCAAACTTGAGACATTTGACATTAAACTTACATATATATCTTTGATATCACAAAAGGAGGTATTAATACCAGCTTGTTGGGTTCGTAAAAGCAATATGTTCTAAGATATGTATATTGGTGCGTGAAATAATTTGAAAGTGTATGATGTACTATTTTTTATATGCAATTAACTGCAATTAACACATGTCAATATAATAAAGCTAGCTAATAGAGTATTGTATTCACAGGGACTGCGATCGCAATTAACACTAAGTACTAAGCTAACAAGTTTCTATTATTCATTCTACCTAATTTATGGTTCAATTAATCCTAGGCAAAGAATTGAAAATTAACTATATGCAATTAACTAAGAACGAGGTGAATAAGACTAAATTAGCTAAAATGCCGAGAACAATTAATCAATCAATTAAATAATTATTCTAGGGAATGTATACACATGAATCCATTATGCATTACTCTAATTCTAGCAATTCTCAATTTTAATCCCATTATCGGTGGAGGATCAGAAATGTTGCTATACGTATCTCCGTCAGGTTTCAAAGTAGTCGTGGATTAACAAACTATCTATTACTTTCGTCTCTAGATTGATTTGTCAACTCCCTAAAGCTTCAAATTTAAACCTCCTAAAGATTGCAAAGAACGTGTATCAAATTGTTCAATTAATCTCACTGGTTAATTATCCCCGTCAGGTCTCAAATTAACTAGCTAGCTTACATCGATTATGGCCACTAATTTATGCATGAGAAATCAACACTTGAACATTTGAACATAATAATTGGAAGGAAAATTGTAAAAGAATTAAATTAATTCATAACTTCAATCATGTTCGCAAACTCTAGAATTAATAAAAGTCTAGTCACTCATCGTAAAGTTACAATCCAAGAAAAATAGAATACGAATCAAAGATGACATAACGAAATTAAGCTAAAAATTGTAAAACATCTTATGTCGGGTGTTGAATCTTCAATAACAGTCTTTCTTCTGCCGCCTAATGCACTATATTTTTATATGCAATTACTGCAACTACACAGGTCAATGCAATAAAGTAAGTAAATCGAGTATCGTATCCACATGAATTGTAATGTCGATCACACTAAGTACTAAGTTAACAATTTTCTATTATTCAGGTTATCTATTTCTTAGGTTGAATTAATCATAGACAAAAATTCAAATTAACTAAAACAATTAACGAAGAAAAAGACAAAAATGAATTCAATAAAGTAAATATCTTAGAAGAATCAAACAATCAATTAAATTATTAATCCCAGAGGATGCATACACATGAATTTGTTATGTACTAATTCAATTCTAACAATTCCTAATTTTAATCTGATTATTGGTGGAGGATCAAAAATGTTGCTACATATCTCCGTCAGGTCTCAAGGTAGTCGTGGATTAACAAATTAACTGTCACTCTTGTCTCTAAATAAATTTTTTAACTCCCTAAAGCATCATATTTAACCTCCTATAGATCCCACAGAACGTGTATCAAAATTGTTCAATTAATCCCACAAGTTAATTATCTCCGCCAGGTCTCAAATTAACTAGCTAGCATACATCGATTATGGCCACTAATCTATGCATAAAATACAATAGCACTTGAACAATTTGAACACAATAATCAGAAGGAAAATGTAACCGAATTAAATTAATTCATAACTTCAAACATGTTTGCAAACCTTATAATTAATAAGAGTCTAGTCGCTCATTGTAAAATTACAAACTAATAAAAATAAGGTGTGAATTACAGAAGTCGTGATGAAATTAAACTAAAAATGAAAATCAACTTATTCCGAATGTTGAATCTTCAATCTCTGTAATCTCTATGTCGACTGCTCTCCTATAGGGTAAAAGTGTGTAAATTTTCATCCAAAGCAGACCCTTAAATAGTTGGGAGGACTTTGGGTAGGTTTTAGAGTCACACAAGGAAAGAGATAAAAAAATCCACCAAACACGCTTCGCGCACACGGGTCGTGCGCTTAGCAGATTCCAACGCACGGTCCGTGCGGCATTCCCTGGATGATTTTGCTTTAAGATCTAACACGGGTCGTGCGCTAAGAATTTCCTTCTGCATAGGCCGTGCGGGGTAGACGCACGGGCCGTGCGCTTCAGATGTCTTACCGCACGGGTGTGCAGGAGTCCCTGGATGAGATTTTTTTTCCTTGTGCTTCGCACAGTTCGTGCGCTCGAAAAAGTGCACCGCACGGTCCGTGCAGCCCCAAAATCAATGCATCCGTCCTTTTTCTATCCCGATTGACTCCGTTTTCAATTCCAACTTTACTCCTTTCGGATTTTGACTCCTTTTTACCCTTTATCTAATTTAAAACTCAACAAACTCGTGAAAAACCAAATGAATGGGAATTAAACTTAAACACACTCACATAGCTTAAAAACTATATAAAATGTAATAAGTTCAACCCCGAATTACATGAAAAACCCGAGTTTATCACCACTTCCTCTCTTCTCTGCTCTACTATAGGGTAAAAAGTGGTGTATTTTTCATTCATGAAGACCCATTAAATAGTAAAGAAAGGGAAAGCCCACAGAAAGAAGGAGAGCTAAGTACAAAAGGAAACTCATCGCACTTTTTCTCCTAAAACTTCCCTCTTTCACCGAGACAATAGCACAGTCCGTGCTTTTCCGCAATGCTTCAAAACTGTGGTCTTTGATGAGCACGGGTTGTGCACTGCCTAACACGGTCTGTGCTCTTCTCTTCTCATCTGGAACTTCATTTTCTCGGCTCATTTCACCTTCCAAAACTCTTTCGAACCATGTTTGGGCATAGTCAGCCACTCTCCAACTTAATTCGTTTAGGAAATTACTCAAAATAGGCGGTTTTCCTGCCAAAACTCGATAAATCTGTGACAACACACCAAATGATAAATCATAGCCAATAAGTCACAAGACACATGCAATTGATTCAAATAGAATGCAAAATAGCACCCGAAATGCATGAAAACCCCTGACTTATCAGTGTGTAAAAATGTGTTTGAGTACGTTAACAAAACAATCGTCAAAATCATTAGTAATGTTGTTAATGAAATGGGCTAACTGAAATGAGTTCTAAAGTTTAAAGGTACTTAGATAAATTTCAGAGTTTAATGGAGTAACTAAGACAACCGTCAACATCGTCAATAATTTTGTTAACGAAATCGTTTAATTGAAACAAGTTCTAAAGTCTAAGGGTTTAACTGGGATGAGTTTTTAACCTCTGTTAGTGTCATTTCGTAGCACTAAGTTTATTTTGGAAATTTATGTTCGACGAAGTGTTCGAGGATATGTTCTTGATGTGTGTGCTGATTCCGCTGTGCAAAGTAAAAGAACAGTTGGTGAACTGTTCCCTCTAATATTCTAGGAGTATCCCGACAGTTTAGTTATAGCAGTTTCCTTGCAGAAGAAAATCTGGTTTGGATTGATTTGGGAAGCAAGGAGCTATTGTTTTAGCTGCCTTATGGAGTAGATGCGGAGTTGATTTAGACTCTCAACAACATGGAAGATATCTACACCAACATGGAAAGAATCATAAACCATAATTTACCTTCCTAGTTGATGAAGATTGGAGATCAAGTCAACAAAAAGAGTGAAGTATAAGAAGGCCGATTCTCTTGAAGATCGGTGGTTCGCCCCATATTTGATTATCTAAGTTTAAGTGTTTGAGAGTTGTTGGTTTGTGATTATTGTAATAGCTAAAAGTTGTTCCTTAAACTGTCCAATGTGGTAGTCTAGCATTGAGTGTTTTTTAGAGAAACACGTGAGGGATTTTTTATCCGTTTTTATACGTAATCTCGGGAGAGATTATAAGTTGAAGTCGTAGGTAGCTAAAGGGAGTCTAGTGTCATGGTTGTGAGGTGATCTTACAGTTTTGTTCATCAAAGAGTTCGTGTTGCAAGAAAGGGCGGCATAAGGAAGGAGTCTTGTATGTGTAAAATCATGAATAGTCTTCACGAAGAAGTAGTGGACGAATATTCAAGTTTTGGCGAAATCTCCCAGAGTAGGTTGGTTAACCGAACTGGGTTATCAATATTGTGCGTTCTTTTACTATTTTTATTTACTTGTTCTTGTTTCTGTTCCTTTCACTCTTAAGAACACATGTATGAAATAACCTTAAATATATAAGTGTATGGATTATAGTTTTACAACCTTTATAGTCCTAACCGGAACAAAAATTAATTCCAGCATCAGGACGATGGTAGAGAACAAATTAGACCTTATTTCTAAATTCTATGGAGTCGGATATTGTATATTATATATTTACGTACAATTACACATTTCTATCCATATATACTTATATACATAAAATGTGCAGTAAGCAATGTTTATATTATGTAATATCAATATAGTTGAATGATTGATGGGTTACGGACTCAAAAGGTGGCACATATGTTGTATTAAATCAATCAAATAATTGGTCAACAGGCCCAATTTAAGTCTTTATTAAGATGTATTCTTGTTTATTTATTTTGTGGCGTGGAGAACTTCACGCATGTATACATGTATAATACGATCGATTAAGAATGTTTTTGACGAATTTAGATTTATAAAAAATTTAATCACAAGTTCACTCATTTCATCGTCAATTACATCGTTCTGATATGACAATAGAATTTTCTATTTTTTTATGTATGTGAAAATTGATGATCTCATTATATTATGACCACTTAAAGTTTGTGGGCCGACTCAACTACAACAAACACTTTCACTTACAATCATTTTAAAGTGTATATTAGTACTTAATAGCCATCGATCTCCACTTCCTTTATCCAAAAGAACTACTTTTTGAGCTGCAGACAATAACTAGTGGATTAAATAAATAAATAAATTTGTATATCGTTAGAAGATTTAGAATAATTAAGATTGATTTGAATATATTATAACCATTTTTTTTAATTTCATGTTCATACGAGGAGCAAATTGTAAAACTAGTTCCACAGGACATGTGTCTCTTTAAAAGTGCTCTCAATACTTGTATTTATGGTCCCCAATACTTACAAAATTGGTCCCATATGATATAAAATTGCACAAGTAGTACCAAAACTCTAACATCTCCATCAATAGTTAAAGTTTGCAAATCAGGTGAGTTGTACATGTTTCTTCAAATATTTTAATCTATGATATATCCCTCCAACACAAAATCCTTCATTAATTGAAAAATTGGGCCGCCATAGAACTTCCATCTTCTTAATCTGCTTCCACAAACTATTACCATATTTCCTAACGATCCCAGCCTTCTTAGTTCTCTTGGCCATCGGATATCATTGAGCAGAGCGGCGTGATAAAAAATGGCTCCAACAAGCAAAAACCCTAAGTTCCCACTTTTCTTTGATTGAAGAACAAAGTGAAGAAATGTCACGAAAGGGTTTATCAACCGAACAACACCCAGATTACCAGAAGTTCCCACCTTTCTTTGATTTTTCTATAATCGTTTGGGATTCGACTCGATTCATTTACGTTCTCACAAAATATGAAATATAGTTGATATGCACACAAGATGTTCGATCATTTTCCTAAATGATGTACTTGAATTTATCGGACCTTCTACTAAACTATACTTCTGAATCCCAATAGAAAATGCACGAGCTAGACATGGTTACAAAAGAGAGAGAGACAGTGAAAGTTTTCATCCACAACATTATGTTGGTGCTTCAATTGGTGTTACAAAAAAGAGAAAGACAATGAAAGTTTTCACTCAAGATGGAAAAAAGTTTGTCACACTTTCAAACTTGAAAGCTGCATCTGCATCAACGAGGGGAAAAATGAGCAAGATCGATGGTCTTGCTGGTAAGAAAAATGAATATATGACTATTTTTGTAAGCTCTGTTTTGTGACAGTCAAACTGAAGTCAGAGCTATTATTATTGTAAGCTTTATTTTGGAATCAGAGTTGTCTGATTTAGAAGTCAGTGTTTTTGTAAAACTCTATTTTTGTGAAATTTGCAAATTGAAGATGAGCTAGACATGGTTGGGAAAAGAATAAATGATTTTTTGTTTACATAGATATGTTGGAAGGTTGCCGTTATAATGTTTTTGTCCTCTTGCCCTCTCTTGTTATCTCAATATAGTTAGGGATACATTTGTACTACACTGCTTTGCGATCTTTGGTTCTTGTTGGTTTTGATTTTATAGTTCGATTCTGTATCTAGCATTTTTTACCCATGGGGATACTAGAAGTTCTCAGTGATGAGATAAGGGACTTACAATTGATCAAGGTTTTATTTAGTAATTGTTAATTTTATTTGGGATGTGTATTGAGTTGAGCTGTTCACCAAAGTTGCACTCAGTGTAATTGTGAAATGTATTCAGGGTGTGGCAATCTTTGGTCTGGTTGTTGAACATGGATTGGCTGTTGATGCTGGCATTGATATTGTGTTGATGGACGGACTAGGAAGTGACATAGTAGTTTCTTATCTTCTCTAATTAGAATTGCCTTGTTTTACCCTTGATTTATTATTTACTCCACTAGTTTCGAAGCTTTGGTTTTGGTGGTTGACAATGGAGAGTTCTGGTTTGACTGGCTTATTTTCTTTTCACTCAGATCTTATTCCAAATGTATTTATTTGACTAGTTATATATGTGTGTGTGTGTGTGTGTGTGTGTGTGTGTGTGTGTGTGTGTGTGTTATATAAATGCAAGTAGGTGGTGAAATATTTCCCCTTAAAAGTTTGATGTAATTGTGGGACCAATTTTGCATGTAAATAATTCCTATGGGACCAAATTAGCATGCAAACTTTTTTTTTTTACACTCACACACCCGACCTGTGGTATTGAGGAGATTTGAACCCGTGACCTTTAGTCTCCAAACAATCTCACTCCACCACTAGGCTATCCCCACCGGGACAAATTAGCATGCAAACTTAACAAAAAAATGTAACTGTGGGACCAATTTTGCAAGTATTGGGACCATTTTTGAAAAGACACATGTCCTGTGGGACTAGTTTTGCAATTTTCTCTTCATACGAGAGTATCATAAAATTCTAACACTACTCATTCACTTTTTTCCATTATTACAACTAGTTTTTGCACCCGTGCAATGCACAGTAATCATCAAAATTAATTAATTGATTCAATATTATTTTAAGTTTATATAATAAAAATATTAAGTTTATATAATAAAAAATAAGTCAACTTAAAAATTATGGGATGATGAGAATGTACCTTTGAACTTATAAGTATCATGCCAAAATATACAACTGGTATTAGAATAATGAGTAGCATAAACAATACAATTCCCTAAGCATCTAGAAGAATATCCTTAGCCAAGAGTGTAAATGCATGCAACTTCCTTGAAAATTGATGATAGAATGAATGTTATAAATTATTAAGTGAACTAAAAATCTAATAAAATTAAAAAAACATTACAAACATAATTGAAATAAAAATATAAATGCAAGTTAATATTACATCCTTAATTTCACATTTATCACAAAAATCTCTTCCCCCACTTGCGAAACTTTCCACGTGCAACGGTTGCACGCTGAGTAACACCAATTTTTGTGATAACCTCTTCAATTTTCACATAGATCCAAAAGAACCCAACATACTTACTGCATGTATATGATTTATAAAAATCGATTATAATTAGAAATGTAAATACATTTAACAAATTAATTAATATTAGTAAATATTAAATTTAATATTAGAATCTCGCAAGGTTGTAACTGGAACCAAAGAATGGTTACCGCTTGATAAATTATCATCGACGTTCTTGATAGATTAAGCAGAAAGTGTAGATATAATGTACTAATGCCACTATCCGCAGGTAACTCGTAAAAGTATTAGAATAGATCCATGCATTATCATAGTTTTAATAAAACATTCAAAGCAATAAAAAATTGATTATCGAAAAAATGATGTCCATATTTATATTTTGGCGTATTTATGTAATCATTGGGTTTAAAAATTAAAAAATTGAATTCATGATTCATATGACAGCCTTTATAATGTTTATGTTATATAAGGTTAATAAATATATTTTTGATGTTCCGGTAGGTATGTCCTAGTGGTGGAGTAATGTTGTTTGGAGATTAAATGTCACATGTTCCAATTTTCTTAATACCACAGGTCGGGTGTGTGAGTAAAAATAAATAAATAAATAAATAAATATATTTTTGATTGTTTGAGTACAAAATAACCTTTTAATTATTTTATTTGTTAAACTATTGATCTTGAAACTATTAACAACTTACCAATGTTTAAAATGGCTTATACCTTCTATTTCGCCATTGAAAAATATTTTTGTGATGTGATACATGCATGTTGCAAGATTGAACCTTACTTGCACAAGAAATAAGAGTATGATACTTAAATAAATGGTACATGATAGACTGAAACATAAAATGTAATTTTTCGCATACCTTGATAAATTTTTTCTCAACGTAATTGAAGAACACATATTAATGGATGATCCATTTTGTCAACAAACCTCCCATGGTTTTAATACCAAATCATATATGGAATTGTCGATATCTATAAACCCTCAAAAGTCAAAACTAAACTAAAAAATGGACTAATGATGTTATGATTTGGAATGGAATAATTTATCTTATGCAAGCCAATTTTTAGATTAATTTAAATTTAAATTGGACTGCATATATATGAAATATGAAATCTATATATAAAATCATACCGAACAAATATATATGATACGAGTCGAATAATTTAGAATGAAAGTGATTCATCCCCAATATATTTAATTGGATTTCATTTTTAATAATATATTAGTATATCCTGATAGAATATTTTGTATTTGTCCCAAATATATAGAATATATATATATATATATTCATATTGGCTTATTTAGTATTAAATGAATGTTTTAGAAATAATTGAATTTGTCCAAAATATATATGATATGGTATATAAATCATTTCATTATATATTTAGATTGGGAATTATTTGTATTGAATTTTAAATAATATATTAATATACTCTCAACGAAATATTAATTATCGATTTCATAGCAATCTATATATTGACTAATATATTGATTGTAATATTGAGTAATCAAAATATACTATTATATTTCCGGATTTGGAAAAGTGATTTGAGTGGGAAAAATTAATTTTCTATTTCTGACGACTATCCTGTTTTTAGATATAACATAGATAATATAGATATAGATTACAATGATCGAATTCCAATATCATGTATCACAATCTATACATATATTAAGGCAAAATCGTGTGATAGACAACGGTTCTGCTATAAACTGTTGTCTATCACACGATTTAATAATTATATTTTAGACAACACTTTTTATATAATAGACAACGATTCTGAATTAATAGACAACGGTTTTGAGTGAATAGACAAAGTAGTGACATTTATTGTGGTAAATTTTTCTTTTTGTTTTTTTACATTTTCCATGATGGTTTACATTATAAACGTTGTATTTTAACAAATTTTTGCAATCTTATTTATTATTTTTTTACTTGGAAATTTTAGATTTATAATATTTTTTATTTTATTTTTTTTATGCATAGGTGGATGATTTGTATAGTACTCTACATTTGTAGCATAAAAAAATAGATTTCATTGATGTTACACTATAATAATAATAATAATAATAATAATAATAATAATAATAATAATAATAATAATAATAATAATAATGATAATTTATTATTTTTCTATCTAAATTTCATCATTTATAATAATTAAATAATTATATTTTTTTTATATCTATCATATATTTAAAGAAATCAAATGTTCTTTAATCTTGGACAATTTTACATTGCTTTTTATAAAATTGTGTCATTTGAAATATTTCAATTTGGTCTTTCTAATATGGATTTTCATTTAGTTATTAAAATTTAATTTTCTTTTTGTTTGTCGTAACTATACAAAATTGGTTTTCTGATCTAATTAATTAACACATGTGCATATCATTTTATTAATTTTAAAAATTAAGCACAACATATAAAATTCATAAATAATCATAACATTACAAATTTTAAAAATTAATAATTATTTGTGCATTGTAATTGACAAATATTAGTCATTATTAAATGATATATCCGCTATTTTAAAAACATCGTATCCTATCAAGTACGCGTGCGTATTTTATACTTAATTCCATACAATACATTGTGGAACTATACTCTATTAATTCCAACGAATATTAATTACATTAAATTTACTTTAAAAATCGATGAATATTAAGCAACACGTATTTGTAAGCATAAAATATTATATAAATACATATATTAGAGTGCTTTACCAAGTTAGCGATATTAATAAAATAACTTATAATTAATTAAGAGTTTTATAAAATTACGAACATTAAATAAAATTCACATGTGAGCATCAAATCCGTACGATAAGAATTGAAAATTGAAACTAAATAGTATCATTTAAAAGTGATCTATAGTTGGAGTCATATAACTGTTGGTCAAATGTTGATAATCCAAATTTATCAATATTTTTAAATTGAGGCTATCACACACAACTTTTTAAATATATTTTTTTATGGGTAAAAAGGTATAAAGCAAGTAAAAACAATAATGGCATGATTGGTATGTTAGAATGAAATGAAAATGGAATCGCGATTTCCACATTCATTCTCAATCATATGATTGGTATGATTTTCTATTTGGGAATGTTCATTCGCAAGAGAATTCCCATTATCATGAACATGAGATTAGTCATTACTCCTCTCTCTCATGAGATAATGCATTCCCGATTATCAAAATAAATTTTATTTTTTTATTTTACAAAACTATACTTTTTTTTTATTGACAAATGGAATCTCACATCATTATAAAATATTTTATTAAAAAATAAAATGATAATAAATTTAATAATTTTTCTAGAAAATTTAAAATAAATTAAATTGTAAAAAAACTAAAGAAAATTATATAAAAGCTCAAAATTCAACAATCATTTTTAAAAATTAATAGAAAAAAATTTGAAAAACTTCAAAATTATTTGATGATAAATAATCTAAAAAAAATTCAATTTGAGAAATTTATTAAACTTTTTAAAAACTCATTAATAATTTATTAATGATTCATAATTTTTTTTAATATTTAACAAACTAATAATGATATTATAGGAAAAACATTGCGTAAAATATACAAACTCACTAATTATTAGTGAAATACTTACTAGAAAAATACTCATTTTTTCACAAATGTTAATAAAGTAAAAATCACATAATATTCAATAATATATTTTTAAAATATAGTAGTGTCTCTTGAAGGAAGAATAATTTCTTATTTAGAAATAAATAAGTCAATTCATGTATTTTATTTACTAATAATAGTTTATTATAATAAAATCGATTCATAAAAGTAAGTTTTATTCCTATTTTATTAATTGTGAGATCAGCCAAATGAATGACAATAGTCATTTCATTCGATTCTCATCATTGCTCAATTACTAAGTTTGTTCCATTTCTAATTGATTCCATTATGGTATATCAACCATTCTCTTACAGCGTGTCCTAGGCTACTAACAATCCTTAGACAGGCCCAAGAGAGATACAACTTCAAGATAAGATAAAGAAGCGAGAAAGGGAATAAAGTAGCTATTAAAACTCCTTAAAATGATATAATGAGAGAGTATAAAGTTCTTTTTGTTAGTCAAAGGGACAACACTCGTAATCTAAATGTCTCCTACTAACTAGGATAGTAGGAGAAACTTGAATATAATGGATAGGGCTGTAAATCGACTCGAGCTCCATTTGAAATTTTTTCTCTTGTTCAACTCGGCTCTACAAATATTTGTTATGATCAAATTCAACTCGAGCTCGGCTCGTGAAATGTTTGAAAATTTACTAATCGAGTCTAAGCTAGAATGCCCGAAAAAAATATCATTTAATTTACATATTTGAGCTCGGACTCGATAAATGAGCCTATTTAATTTACCTGTTTGAAATATTTATAATATTCATGAACATGTTCGTGAATGTATTTGATTAAGCTCGGGTTTGAATATGTTCACAAGTCGCCCGAGCTAAATACTACTTTGCTCAAGTTCAGTTGTCGAGCTTGATTCAAGCCTTGAGCTCATCTCGTTTGGAAAATGAATGAACTTTGAATGAGCATTTTTCGAGCCGAGTTCTAAATAGCTCGTGATAGCTGTGTATTTTACACAACTTTTGGATATGAATTGATAATGTTTAAATTGATTAGTTGTATGATTTTCATAGCTTTTGTGCTCATTATGTTATCATTTTGGATTTTTGATGTATTTGTGAGTTTTGCAGTAATAGTGGTGAATTTGATGATTATTTGGTGCAAAATGATCAAGTATGTGATTTGAAGGGCTAAATGAGGGATCTATTAGGCTCTTGGATCAGATTTAAAGAGCAAAGCCCACTAGAATTGATGAAAATAATTCAACATGATCTAAATATGTGATTAAAAAGCCTAGAAAGATGGATAATTAAGTTAGGAGCTTTGTGCAAGTTGAACCGGCTCAATCGGATGAGAAACGGGTGAAAACGGACCGTTTCAGTGAAGCCTGCGCTGGGTCGACCCGCCAGTCAACCCAGTCCTTCACAATCTACACATGGCCAGATCGACCAACCAGTCAACCCAGACAGACCCAATTTGGAATTTTCGAGGCTTTTTCTCATTGTTGCACTAATTTTTAAATCCAACACGGATAAAATCTCCATAAACAAAAAAAAATATGATAAAATCACTATTGATTCTTGACGACATTTGAAGACTATTTCCCTAAAATTTCTATCTACGATCGGAGTTTTTAAAGTATTAGAATTAAAATATCCTAGCAAATAAAAGAACACGAGAGGAAGTGGGAATGTTTTTTCTTCGTATGACTGATGAAATTTGGGCATAAACATATGATGTTGTTTAATTAAAGATTATTGTTTTTAATCATTCGAGAGTTTTTCATTCCAGAGCGAGGTTGAGAACAAATTCTTGCTCAATTATGATAATGGGAGAGTGGAAACTATGAGTTTTATTTTATTTTATTAGGGCTTTTAAGTAGTGGAGGTTGTATGGATAAAAATGTCCAATGAAATCAATTAAGTATTTTAATTAATTTTGGGGGTTGTGAAGAGAAAAGGATGAGTAGTGTATAGAATTTACCTAGAGATGCCCAATTTAAACAGGAACCACCTGAACAGTTATGGTTTGTAAATTGTAACCATCACAGAAAAATACTCAATCTGGTTACGGTTAGAGGGCAACAAAAATCACAAACCGCCGGTTCTAACCTGCGGTTAGGCGGTAAAACTGTCAGTTTGTGTATTTTTTTTCAACGATCGAGATCATGATCCACGTGATCTCGATCTACGGCTAGAAACGATCGGGGAAGGATTGTTGATGTGGAACTGGAAGTTAGGAAGCACAAACTACCGATCCGCTGGTTTGTGCTCCAAACTGGCGGTTTGGGCGAATTTTTTTCAAAAAAATTCAAATTCAAATTTCAAAAATTCTCACACTTCGCAATTTTCACCTATAAATACCCCATTTCCCCCCATCATTTTCACTCACACCAAAATCTCAGCCTCTCTCTCTAATCTCTAATTCTCTATTTCTCTCTCAAATCTCAATTCTTAGGCTCTCTCTTAATTCTCAAGCTATCTAACCTATCTCTCTCGAGTTTCTCAAATTTGAAATTCTTTCAATCTTACTCTTATCATCCACAAACCATCATGTCTGGCTGAGATAATCGAGCCAATAAGAGTAAAGACAAAGTTGTTGCTGATAGTTCTGAGTCCACGTCGTCATTGTCATACTGATTCTGGAGTACATATTGTTGATAGTCCTAGTATGACATTTCCTTGGAGACAACAACAACAACAACAACAACATGACTATACAGGTGGAGCCACTTGTGGTTTTTACCATGATCCAATAGCTGCTCAAATTCAACATGATGAAGAAGTAGCAAGATGGATTCAATTTGAAGAATAACAACAACAAGATCAAGAATCTCATGCTCATAGCAACACTGGTGGCATTCCATCTAGGGAGGTTGAGATCGATGAGGAGGTCCCCAATGAACCAAGAAATCAGACGCTGAAATCCGCTCTTTTCACTATTCATTTCAGAAAGGTGCCAAAGAAGGATGAAGCCAGAGGTTTTGATTTGCATTGCAACTATTATCCGAAGAAATACAAGTTTTGCACCAGATGAGGCTATGGGACATACTGGTCGCACATCACCAATCATCATCAAGTAGAACTTGGGCATGCTCAGGCTTAAACGTAACTTAACTTTCAATAGTAAACAATATTAACGCTGAAAGTCAAGGTTTATGTACGCAATACGTTTCTCAACTTTTTAAGTTTGATCTTCTTGTTCTTAGAGATAATGTGTGTTATTTTATTTGTGAAAAATCGTTAGCACTTCAATTTGCTGATAGTATGAATTTCAAAAACACCGTATGAAATTGCTTATAATCTTGTTGCTTAAAGAATACCTAGAATGACTAAGACTCTTGAAAAATTGCATATAAGATACAAGACCAAATTAAAAGGTGTATTAAGAAGATACAGCTTAGGGTTGATATTTGTTCTAATATTTGGTCCGATCAACATATGCGTTATCATTACATCGCCATTAATATGCATTGGATTGATTATTCATAGTGTTTAAATAAACACTTAATTACTTTTTGGAAATATAATTGTCAACATACTACTCATAATATTTCTATGGCTATCATAAAAATTTTAAATCAATTTAGAATGATATCAAAAAAACTTTCAATTGATTTTGATAATGCAAGTGCGAATATGACTAGCATAGGAGAATTGATGCAAGCATGTAATCCAACTTTGCAAGGTAAGTATTTTCCTACTAGATGTATTGCACATATTTTAAACTTATGTGTTCAAGATGGACTTAAAATTTTAAATAATTCAATTCAACCTATTCGAGATGTTGTTGATTATATTCATGGTAGAGTTCAGTTGAGATGTAGGTGTGAAAGATTCTGTAAGGACCAAGGTGCACATCCTAAAATATTTAACTTAGATGTAACTCATAGGTGAAATTCTACATATGAAATGCTTGCATCAACATATGAATATCGAGAACTATTAGTTTTTTTTTGCTACACATGTTGATTCATTTATTTTATTATCTTCATATTGGGATGATTGTTGTAACAGTCCGGTCCCGAGATAGGGATTAACAAATGTGGACGGGGTGTTATTAAGGGATTTAACGAGTAAATTCAGAAGATTAACGAAGAAGTTTAAGAATAAAGGTACGCTTTGAAGATAGTTGATGATACTCGGGTTTACTTGATTAAGAAGGACACATGCTTTAGCGGAATAAAACGGCTAACTAATCAGATACCAATAAGCATAGACTCTTTTATAGGTGAAAGGAGATCATACTCGGAAAGCGGAAATAAACTTAATATGCGTCTTATATATATGTAATCGTCTGGAAATATTCTTAGAATCTTGAATAATCATAATAGAACCTTGAACGGAATTTAGAAAGAGTTAATCAGAGTAGCAGAACACATAATGGGATTTCAAAGAAACTTATATAATAGCAAAACAATCTTAGCAGCCAACCCACATCCACAGCCACCATCATCCTCGGCATCTCAATCTGAAAACATTTGAAAAAGAGGGCGTGAGCACTAATGTACTCAGTGGGTTTTTAATGAAAGCTTCTTTAATAACTTGAGAAATATCCAACAATGAACTGGCGGTATATGGAGAGCAAAATGCAAAAGCCCTCTCCATAGAACATAATATCTTTCTTTCCTTCCTTTCTTGTACAGAGATCGATCAGGCAGAGCAAAAATGCTTTATTGGATATTTCATTTGCCCTATATGCTTCTAGAGCTTATTAGCTCAAACTTTAGATGAGTATATATTTACCCACCTCGATTACTTGACAGAAGATGAAGCAACGAGTTGATGATCCTTCTCCGAATTCCTACGAGGCTCACTTCCTCCTACAAAAGTCGAATCATCGACTTAGCGACCTTCTTCGAAGAAGTTAACTATCTAAGACGAGAAATAATGACATTTTACTCGAAGACTAAAATCTAAGACTTATTTACAGATTGTACGACTTTACGACTTTATAAATTTCGAAAAGAATTTATTTAAAGAACATCTCAACTTGATTTCCCAATTTTTAGACAAAGAATAACTTGAATAGATTACTCGAAATAAATTGAGAATATCTTGATTGCTTCTCTAAAATTTAACTTGAAAATAACTTGGAAATAACACGACTTGAAAAGCTTGAAAAGTTCGGGAAGAGGGCACGAAAATAGCCGAAAAGAAACGGCGGAAAAACAACACGGAGAAGGGGGGGCCGCCGCGGCGCATATGGGCGCTGGCGGGCTCCCCCCCGCCGCGGGGCCACCTTGCCCCGGCGGGCTCCCTGCCGCCGCGGGGCTGTCTTGCCCCGGCGGGCTAGGCGCGGCCGAGGGGGGTGTGGCGCGGCGGCGCACCCCCCTCCCCCCCCCCCCCCGCGGGGCTCCTTTCCTTTCTCTCTCTTCTACTGGGTTCCTTCAACGTCTTCTTCAACTGTTCTTCGTGTTTGTTGATTTCTTCGACGAACACGAAGAACAAGAAGAACAATTAACCCGAATTTTCTTAAAACCGACATACTTGAAATTAACATGCAACAACATGCTTTATCTTTAAAAGAAATTTTGGCATTATAACGACATAAACACGATAATCCTCTTTAAATATTTTGAATAACGACGAAATCTCTAAATATAGCTTGAACGGAATTTAAACGGAATAAACGGCGCTAATTCAAGAATATCAACGACATGAATAAAGGGAGAAATATAACGTAAACGTTATTAACTTGGAACTTCAACAAAAACTGAAATATAACTTTGACGGAAGGTAAATGAGCAATAATGAAGAACGTGAAGAACGGAAAGTAAATGCGGAATTTAAAGACGGAAAAAAAATGGAGATCGAGACTGACGAACAAGAATGGACGGGGTTAGGTGCGTCGAAGGAAGGTGGCTAGCTCGGCGTCTCGTCGAGTTGCAACGGCGGCAGAGCCGCCCGCTACAACCCAACGGCGCCCCTAGCACCTTCCCTCACCGCATCCCTTCCACGCCACTCCGCTCGTCGTCTTGCAGAACACTCACGAAGAACGCTTTTTTTACTTCGACAGAACTTTCTCGGCTCTTACGAGCTTTCCCACTCTCTATGAAGTGAAATGGATGGAAATAAGCAAATGAATGCAAAGGGGTGGCCTTGTATTTATAGGAAAAGCTTTAGCCACTTCAGTGCAAGAATACTGCAAAAGTTACCTCGGGTTCGGTTAAAAGCTGCTTTATTCGATGTCGAGGTCTAAATGACCTCATACACGAAATCTAAAAATATCGGGAGACTCATTGGATCGAATACTAGTGAACCAACTTGATTCGTGAAAAAGACGGGGTCGTCTGAAGGAAGACGAGCAAAGATTCCCTTTTTGGAATTACTTTTTACTATTCACTCAGACTGACAGATTTTGCTCCCGAGCGTTCCATTGACCTCAGAATGGTAATCCGTGAATGCCAACGGAATCCTTGGGTCATTTCCCATAAGAGGGGCCTGATAGAACTAGACTCGGATCAACGAGGAGGATTTCGTAAATTTCTCAAAACATGAACGCACGCAAAAGTTACTATTCATTCATCCTTTAAATACGCTTTTCATCACCGGGAACTCAATTGACTTCAAAATTAAAATCCGAAAACACCGGCATACTTCTTGAGTTAAAACCTTTCTAACGAGACTACGAATGGCCATAAAAGAATTAAGATCAAATTTTCCGAAAAGATGATTTTCACGAAAACTGACCCTTAAAGTCGTGACTGACATCTTACCTCAATTAACCTTAATTAAATTTCTTCCTTAACTTCTTAATTATCATTAAGGATCCTCTAAACCTTAATTGAAATTCTAGGGTGTTACAATTGTTATGAATTGATGGGACTTTTACAAGTTTTTCAACTTGCAACAAAATATTTATTCGGTGTGTATTACCCTATTGTGTGTAGATTTATGTATCATTGTTGTTTAATTGCTGTTAAATTTAATTCTTGCAATCATAAACCAGATTTGCCAGGCATGATTATGGCTATGATACAAAAATGGTTGAAATATTTTGATCATATTCCTAATATTTTTTGGGTTGTTAAAATCTTAGATCCTACATTTAAACTTACTAGAACTAATGATATGATCGATATGTATTACATATTTTTATCTTCTATAAGTTTTTCAGGTGACTGTGGTGTTAATTTATATTTGCTAACAGTTGATGGAGTTAAAATTAGATATTTTTGAATCTATACAATCACTTTATAAAGAATATGAGTAAAAATATGGAGATACTATACCCAGTCAAATTCGCCATTTTTCTAATTCTAGTAGTAGTTTTTCATTATGATTAAATACTTTACAAGGTAGTGATTTACAATAGTTTCAAATTATTTTCCAAAGTTCGAGGCGCAGTCAAAATGAATTATAATTATATTTGCAAGTCCTCATTGTGCCAGACCCAGATATTGAAAATGCACGTCCAAATAGTTTTAATATTCTCAAGTGGTGGTCCTAGAATCAAGAACGGTATCATTTTCTTGCGATTATAGAAAAAGGAGATTTTTGCAGTCTCGATATCAACATTTGTGGTTGAACAAGCTTTCAGTGAATCCGGTTATATGTTGGACGGGCGGAGATCAAACTTGACACCGAATCATGTCAAACGGGATTTTCACCCTAATTTCGAGCGTCGTTCCGTTCTTTAGGGTGCATTTTTACCTTTGTTTTATTGCTTTCAATTTCGAATTGGTTATATTTGATAAATAAGTGCTTTAGACACATTTGTTCATGTTTCAGGGACGAAATGAGCGGATCAAACCTCCAAGAAACACAAAGTGGTGTGACCCGAGTACAGAGCGTGGTGCGAGTGGGCTTGCATACTAAGTGTTAGTGCCATCGTCATGCACTAAGTATTTGTGTTGTTGTATTGGCGAGATATGTTCGACAATGTGTGTCTGGGTATGTCCCACGAAGATGTGTTTTCCGCTGTGCAAGAAAAGAAAGAACAGTTGGTGAACTGTTCCAGAGTATGTCCCAGACAAAACCAGGGACACTCTATTTATGGCAGTTTCCTTGTTGGAAAGATCTTGCGCCAAACCAGTTTGGAAGGTCAAGATAGATTCGTTTTACTGCCTTGTGGTGTAGATCCGGTGCTAAATTAACCATCCTACACATGAGAAGTATCTACACACATTTGGAAGGCCACAAACCACTTACCTAGTTGGCGAAAAGCAAGAGATTGACGCCAAACTGAAGTGAAGACTATATATGAAGATCGATTTGTGCAGTAATTAGTACCACTGATAATTTGTATAGATTCTAGTGTTAGAATCAGTTTGTGGTCATTTTTGTAACTAGTAGTTGTTCATTAAAACGTTCAACGTGATAGACTAGTTTTAAGTGTTTACGAGTGAAACACGTGAGGGATTTTTATTCCAGTTTTATACGCAATCTCGGGAGAGATTGTAAGTTGAAGTTGTGGGTAGCTAGAGGGAGTCTAGTGTCACGGTTGTGAGGAGATCTTACAACTTTCGACTAGCGAAAGAGTTCGTAGAGAAGAACGGGTAGCATAAGGCGGGAGGCTTGTATGTGTAATATCCCTAATACACTCGACGAAGGAGTACCAGTCGAATCTTCAAGTTTGCGAGCAATCCCCCCAGAGTAGGTTGGTTGAACCGAACTGGATTATCATCTCGTGCATTTTTACTGCTTTATTTATTTATGTTCTTGCATCTGTCCCACACATATCACAGAAAAGTTTTTAAGCAGTTTACTAAAAACGTTTAAAGCACGAATTACAGTTTTTCAATTGGCACCAGAGCGGGTTGCCTGTATTCAGGGTTGATCTTGGGGTATTAATCCATGTTATTGTGTTGTTTTTGCCGAGATGGACTCGATGAAAGAAGGAGCCTCGACGGTGCGACCTCCACTCCTTGATGGCAATAATTATGCCTATTGGAAAGCTCGTATGACAGCTTTCATTCGCTCAATTGATGAGCGTGCCTGGAAGATGGTGACTGAAGGGTGGAAGCCTCCTATCAAGAAGGATGAGAAAGGAAAAGCGGTGCTGAAGCCAGAAGAAGAGTTTGACGATGCTGATTATCTGATCATGGGGCTGAATGATAAAGCCATGAACGCCATTTTTTCTGCAGTGGACATGAACGTGTTCAAACTCATCTCCACATGTGACAAGGCAAAGAATACATGGGATATTCTTCAAACTGCTTTCGAAGGAACGAGCAGTGTTCGTGCATCTCGTATGCAGCTCCTCACTTCCAGATTTGAAAACATTCGAATGGATGAAGGTGAAAAGCTTACTGATTTCAACGCCAAGATTTGTGACATAGCTAATGAAAGCTTTGCACTTGGTGATGCCATCTCGGAGGAGAAACTTGTGCGGAAAGTTCTGCGATCTCTTCCTAAGAGATTTGCATATAAAGTCACGGCGATAGAAGAGGCCAATGACGTGAGCAAGATGAAGTTACAGGAGCTGATAGGGTCCCTGAGGACTTTTGAAATGGGACTAACAGACGAAGAGACAGTTCAGAAGAAAAGCATAGCTTTTCAAGCTGGCTCCAGTGCGGATGATCTAAGTAATGTCTCTGACAAAAATGATCTAACTGAGTCAATTGCCCTTCTGACAAAGAATTTCTCAAAATTTGTCAAACGTTATGAGAAGTCTTCACAGAATAATTCTGTCAAGAACAGATTCTCCAAATCTCGGAGATCTAAAGATGAAGATTCCATTGAAGAAAAACAGAAGGAGGTCAAGTGTAGAGAATGTGGGGGTCTTGGGCACTATCAAGCTGAATGTGCTAACATCTTAAAGAAGAAGAATAAATCCTACAGTTCCACTCTTAGTGAAAGTGATGATCCAGATGATAGTGGGAGTGATGAAGAATGCGTGAGCAACCATATTGCTTTCATGACACATTCTAACAAAGAACATGTGTCTAATTCTGTCTCTGACAGACATAATGACAATGTTTCGGAATGCAGTGATGATGAAGAATTCATTGAAGAGTCTGCCATAGAAGCTTACAAAAAGCTTCATGAGAGCTGGATCATGGTGGTTAAAGTCAATGAAGGGCTGATGAAAGAGAATGGTGATCTCATTAAAGAGAGAGATTGTTTGTCCAGGCGCCTCAGTGAATTGCAGAATGATCTTCAACAGTCCAGAAACAATTCTCACTCTCAGAATGGTGAACTGCTTCATCTAAAGAAGCTTGTCAGGATGATGAACTCTGGATCATCTCAGCTCGATGACATCCTTTCTAAAGGAAAAAGTCCACAGGACCATACAGGTCTTGGATACACTGGTGTGAAGTTTTCCAATCATTTCTGTCAAGGACAAACATCTGGAAAGCATGATGAATCTGTTCCAGAACCTGAATTTAAATTAGAGATCAAGCAGCCACAGCCTCCAAAGTCACAGCCTCGAAAGAATGGAGTTGTCTACCACTATTGTGGAAAACCTGGTCACATTCGACCATACTGTAGGTACTGAATCAATGATCTCAGAAGAATGAGGAGGAAAAGTCGATCTCAGAATGACCTGAATTTCAAAAGACAATCTGTGCGGAACAGATCCTGGAACAGTCACAGGAACTATGTTGTTCACACTGCCCTCAATATTCACGCAAAGAGCAGCTGGTACTTTGACAGGGGATGCTCGCGACACATGACTAGAGATGCCAGTATGTTGAAGAATATCTAAAAGGATTGTTCTTATCAATCCGTTACTTTTGGAGACGGTGTTAAGGGAAGAGTTCTTGGCCGTGGTCATCTAAATGTTGAAGGGATGCCCAACTTGGAGGATGTTTTGCTTGTTGAAGGACTGAAAGCTAACTTAATTAGCATAAGCCAACTATGCGATCAAGGTCTCTTGGTTCATTTTACTAGACACAAATGTCTTGTGAAGAACAAAGAATGTGTGCTGCTGATGGATGGAGACAGATCAAGGGACAATTATTACCTTCTCAACATGAAAGGTAATTGCTTCAGAACTCAACTTGATGAAGCAAACATATGGCATGAAAAGCTCGGCCATGTGAGTTACAGAAACATACAGCGACTCTTGAAGACAGAAGCTGTGAATGGAGTTCCGAAGTTTGATTTTGATCGTAGTAAAATTTGTGGGCCATGTCAAGTGGGAAAATAGATTCATACATCACATAAATCTGTTAAGAAGATTACCACCTCAAAAGCCTTGGAGCTGTTGCATATGGATTTGATGGGGCCTGTTCAAACTGAAAGTATTGGACGGAAGAAGTTTATTTTTGTGTGTGTGGATGATTTCACATGATTCACCTGGGTGGAGTTCCTTAGAGATAAGGAAGAAACTTTTGAGACATTCAAAAATCTTTGTCTCAAGCTTGAACTGGAGAAGACAACAGCTGTGATGAGAATTCGAAGTGATCATGGTCGTGAATTTGAAAATGCTTACTTCAAATATTTTTGTGAAGAAAAAGGTATTGCTCAGGAGTTTTCTGCACCAAAAACGCCTCAACAAAATGGTGTTGTTGAGAGGAAAAATTGGACTCTTCAAGAAATGAGCCAAGTCATGTTGAAGGTAAAATCTGTCCCTGACAATCTATGGGCTGAAGCTGTGAATACAGCATGTCATGTTATTAATCGGGTGTATTTCAGACCCAAGACAAGAGTTACTCCCTATGAGCTGTGGAAAGGGAAGAAACCAAATTTAAAGTACTTTCACATCTTCGGAAGTACTTGTTATATGTTAAGAGACCAAGAGCAGCTTGGCAAGTTTGATGCCAAAGGAGATGAATGCATTTTTCTCGGATATTCGAGAAATAGTCGGGCCTATCGAGTGTTCAACAAGAGGACCAAGATGGTGATGGAGTCCATCAATATTGTTGTAGATGATCTGGAAGAACATGTTGCCCAGATTGATGAGGAGATTGTTGATGTCATAATTCCTGTGCCAGCTTTTGTTCCAGACAGTTTGGAACACAATGATCAAGCTGAGTTTATAAATGAGAACCTGAATAGCCTCAAACCTTCAAAAGGTGTGCAGAAGCATCATTTTGCAACAGACATCATTGGTGATGTGAGTGAAGGAGTTAGAACCAGAGGAGTTCGAAAGAATTATCGTGAGATGATTGCAAATGTCTGCTATACTTCTACAACTGAGCCCAAGAACGTTAAAGAGGCCTTACAAGATGATCGATGGATTCATGCTAAGCAAGAAGAGCTCTTGCAGTTTGAAAGAAATGAAGTATGGGATTTGGTTTCATGTCCTAAAGGTGTTAATGTGATCGGGACGAAGTGGATCTTCAAGAATAAAACCGATGAAGAAGGGAACATAACCAGAAATAAGGCAATACTTGTGGCACAAGGTTATTCACAAGTTGAAGGTGTTGATTTTGACGAGACGTTCGCTCTAGTTACTCGTCTTGAATATGTTAGGTTGCTCCTTGCCATGGCTGCATGGATGAAGTTTAAATTGTTCCAAATGGATGTAAAGAGTGCCTTCTTCAATGGGTACTTATCTGGAGACGTGTTTGTAAGCCAACCCAAAGGCTTTGAAGACCCATACCATCCTGAGTATGTGTACAAACTGAAGAAGGCCCTCTACGGTCTCAAGCAAGCTCTACGAGCTTGGTACGAACGACTTACCAAATACCTTCTGGAGAAAGGATACGTTCGTGGTGGTACTGATAGAACTCTCTTTATCAAGAGAGAAAAATCTGACGTGATCATCGTTCAGATTTATGTGGACGATATTGTCTTTGGATCTGTCTCGGACAGAATGGTGAAAGACTTCGTGAAGGACATGACTTCCGAATTTGAGATGAGTCTTGTAGGTGAACTAACCTACTTTCTAGGGCTTCAAGTGAAGCAAAAGGATGATGGAATCGTTGTATCTCAAACGAAGTATGCAAAGAACTTAATTAGCAAATTTGGATTGGAAAGTTGCAGTCTGAAAAGAACTCCGATGGGGACATCCTCAAAGATGTCAAAAGATGAAGCTGGTGTTGCCATTGAGCAAACTTTGTACCGGAGTATGATTGGGAGTCTGCTTTACCTTACAGCAAGTAGGCCAGACATTTGTTACATCATAGGAGTTTGTGCTCGCTACCAATCTGAACCCAAAGAAAGTCACTTGAAATCTGTCAAGCACATAATCAAGTACATAAAGGGTACTTCTAAGTTGGGACTTTGGTTTTCCTATGATGCGAACCCTAGTTTGGTAGGGTATTGCGATGCATATTGGGCAGGTTGTATTAAAGATAGGAAGAGTACCTCTGGAGGATGTTTCTTCCTTGGAAATAACATGGTGTCATTGTTCAGTAAGAAACATAATTCTATCTCATTGTCTACTACCGAAGCAGAATATATCGCTGCTGGAAGTTGCTGCACTCAACTTTTATGGATGAAACAAATGTTGCATGACTATGGTGTCCCACAGTCTGTCCTTACCATATACTGTGACAATATAAGTACGATAAACATTTCGAAAAATCCAGTTCAGCACTCTCGTACAAAGCACATAGACATTCGTCACCACTTCATCTGGGAGCTTGTTGAAGATGGATCTCTTATGATCGAATATGTTGGAACAGATGCCCAGCTTGCGGACATCTTCACAAAGGCACTTGATAGCAGAAAGTTTGAAACACTAAGATCCTCCTTGGGTCTTTGTGTTCTCTAAACTTCTCCGTTGTGAGAAGACTCTCTATACAGTCTTGGTCAGTGATGTATGTATAGAGAGTATAAAATGACCATGGTTAATATGGTCTGTAAGTGTTGTGCCAATATCTATCTCGGACAGTTTTTGCTTTGGACGAACGGTTACTTTTCAACGGCTAGTGGTGCCTTGATTTTCGCACCACGATCGATTCCACTTCTCCACACCTAGCTGCGGGGTGATGTGTGAGGAATAAGTGAGTTAAGGAAATTTCCTTTTAGAGTTTCCTAATTAAGGTCTTAACCTTATTTTTAAAAAGAGATAGAATCGTTGCAAAATTTCCAAGCCCACTCAAGAGAAAAAACCCAAAATTTCTCTGTGGTGTGTGTTTGAATTTTTATTGTTCGAACTCTAATGACGGACAAAGTTGTTTCTTCTAAGCCCACTCAAGCGAAGAAACCCAGAATTTCTACTGAAGACTTGCGACGACAGCTTGCGGAGCTTTCTCAACCCATTGTGTTTTCGTCTTCAATTGTCTCTGTCTCTGTGAAGCCATCTGTTGCTTCCTCTGAAGCTCTTGCTTTCTGTGCCAACTTCTGTGGCACCTTCTGCTGATTTGCCGCCTCGATCTGTGTCTGAGACAGATCTCGATGTTCAACCCTCTCCTAAGGTTTTTGAAGTGCCATTATCTCCGCCCATGGTGTCTGCGGAAATTTTGGATGCCTTAATTGCAGCTGCTATTGAGAATGTTGGAGGAAATGAATTCTCCATGGCCTCTATTGAAGATGATGTTGCCGTCACCCCTGCTGTTGACAAAGATCCTACCTCTATTGAGGAATTTGCTGCATCTCTTGACGCGCTGAAATTTGTTCAAGCTCCGTCTATCTCTGCTGCTGATCCTGTGGTGAGTGACACGCCCGTTGTCACGGTTTAAGTTCCTCTTGGTGAAGTATTACCTGTTGCTGCTTCTGTAAACCTTGTTCATGATCAAGGTGAAGATGATGTAGATATCTCCTTCCTCGATGAGGAGTCTCCTGTTAATGTGGATGTTTCTGTCCCTCCTCCAAAGGCTACCTCCTCTAAAACTCACGGGTCCAAACGCAAGTTGGAGTTGAGAGATGAACCAGTCACTCCTCCAGTGTCTGATGATGAAGATGACACACCCATTACCAAATTGAAATCCAAAGTGTTGGCCAAGGTTGCTGCGAAGAAGGGTTCTCCTTCAAAAACCCTCAAATCCAAGAAAGTTGCTGCTAAGAAGGGGTCTTCATCAAAACCCCCAAAATCAGTGAAGCCTGCTGGGAAAAAGGCTGTGCCTAAGTCTGAGGTTGTTCCTGCTTGCCGTATTACACGAAGTGTGTCTGAGCAGAGGATGGGGTTGATGTCGGGACGTCATCGCCCGCTGATGAAGCAAGCCAGAGCACCTTCACCCTCTGATGAAGAAGCAGAGGATGTCCCTGAGTCTGTTCCAGACAGATCATATTCCGATTCTAAGGACTTTGATTCAAGTAAGTTTATCTCTGCCCTTCACCAAAATCAATTCAAGATTGTTGCCGGTCGCTCGTTGATTTCCGAGCGTTGTTTGGTTAAGTCCGATATAGAGGGAACTGGTGTTGATTCTTTGTTCCATGATCTCCGGTTAGAGAAATCTACCTATTCTGCTCCTCCTTTTATTGTTGTTGTTGTGCATGAATTTTATGCAAACTTGTCTAAGCGTATGCGTGATGCTTCCTATGAGCATGTTTTTTCTGTGTTTGTGTGGGGTCATTGGATTGTTTTTTCCCCTGTCGTGATTAATGATTTTTTGGGTCGTGAGAACCTTGTTGCTCCTGTACCTGTCTTTGATCTGAATAAATTAGTGTCGGAATTAACTGGAGGAAGTCTGGTGGTTTGGCCCTTGGGGCGTGCATTGATGGCTTCTGATTTGAGTGTGAAGTACTCGATACTTCACAAGGTTGCTGTTAGAAATTGGCTGCCCAGTACTCATGATTCGACTTTGGGCAAACCTATGTCCTTGTTGCTCTATTCTGTGGGCACTCGAAGGGGGATCAACCTTGGATTAATCATTTTTGAGAATGTTTTTGCTCATGCTGAATCGACTCGTGCCCAGCAACCTGTTGGCTATCCTAGCCTAATCTTCAGTATCATAATGGCCCAGCATGATGTTGTGTCTGCAAATGATGTGTATGCGCCTGTTGTGCAACCTTTGTCAATTAGCCACAAGCTGTTTTCGTCCCAGCATGCTCCGGATGTTCTTTCCCGCGATGCTGATGAAAGCTCGAGACCTGTGCCACCATCTGTCCCAGACAGATCTGCTGCCTCTTTTGTTTTCACTTCTGTTTTCTTTGACAGGCATATCAAGTCTCTGGAGCGTGAAGTTGTATTTCTGAGCAAGTCCATTCGGACTTTCAAGACCAGGAAACAGGAGTTGGAGGCCTTGCTGATTGATCTCCGGGCCCGAGCCCTTGGCCTTGCCTCACCACTTGATGTGCCGAGTGCTTCCTCTGTTTCTGCTGCTGATAAGCCGGCTGATGCTGATGCCGATGATGATGATGATTAGGGATGTCAAACTAGCCCGAAACCGATGGGCTGACCCGAACCGCCCGAAAAAAATGCGGGTTAAGGTCATATTTTTTAGGCCCGAAATAAATTTTAATCGAATGGGCCCGCCTGAACGAACCGACGGGCTAAACGGGCCAGCCTGCTAGGTCCGCGGGTTGGCCCGTAGGGCTGAATTTTTTTTTAATCTGCTCTTATTATTATTTGATAAGAAACAAATGGATACTAGAAAATAGTTAGATTATACTTTCAACTGGTAACTCACCATTCTTTGTTCTTCTTTCCTTCTGTTGAACTTAGATTTTAATTTTTTATAATAAACAAATGAATTATTATAAAATAGTTAGATTATGCTCTCAGTCGACTATCTATTATCTAAATTTCTCAAAAAAAAAAAATCTCACTGTTGAAGAAATGGTCACTGCTGCGGAAGAGATAAATCCAATCAAATAAATTAGAATATATGTTTTGGAAACTCTTCTATAGAATATAGTGAAAAAATATAATACAACTTGCAATCAATTTGACACTGAACAATGCGCAGTTCCACTGTTTGACGAAATTTCTCAATGAATGAATTGTAATGCATCGTAATATAGAACTGTAGATTATGTGAGGATTTTAACCTATGCATCTATACAGACTATGCTGCTTAAGTTCTCATGTATCAACTTTGCTTGTAATTATATGATGCTTGTATAAACATATGGTGTCTCTGTTATAGTTTTGGATCTAATATAGGACATGAAAACTTACTATTTGAAAGAGTATTCTCCTTACACTTAACTTTTATCGTAAACATGTTGGCCCGATGGGCTAGCCCGAAAACCGAAGTTTTAGGGTTAGGGCCAAGATTTTTTAGCCCGAAAAAATTTCAGCCCGAAATGGCCCGACCCGAATAGCCCGATAACCCGATAGGGTTGGCCCGAAACTGACGGGCTGGCCCGTTTGACATCCCTAATGATGATGTTGCTGCCTCCCCGGCCTGAAGTTTGGTGTTTGCCGTTTCTGGCAACAATTAAGGGGGAGAAGAAGTTGTTGGTGAAGGAGAAGGTCGTTGCATGAAGCCTTTTTGCTGCTGCTGCTATGTTGAGCATGTGCTCATTTTTTTTAATGTTTGATGATTTCTGAACAAACATTTTATTGGGGATGCTGTTTACCCCATTTTATTTTTGTTGGTCTGTACTATATTTTTGATCGACTGACAATGCAGTTCTACACTGCGAAAACAATGCTCTGATCGTGTTGAAGGCACTCCCAGTTTAGATTCAGGGGAAGTGTGCTTGTAACTGTCTCCGACAGTTGTTGAATATATCACTCATTTTGATATATTTTTTATCTGCGAAGTTTATTCAAGTGTTGCGCAGATCGTGATGATAATTGTCGACCATAAACGCCAAAGGGGGAGATTGTTAGTGCCATCGTCATGCACTAAGTATTTGTGTTGTTGTATTGGCGAGATATGTTCAACAATGTGTGCATGGGTATGTCCCACGAAGATGTGTTTTCCGCTGTGCAAGAAAAGAAAGAACAGTTGGTGAACTGTTCCAGAGTATGTCCCAGACAGAACCAGGGACACTCTATTTATGGCAGTTTCCTTGTTGGAAAGATCTTGCGCCAAACCAGTTTGGAAGGTCAAGATAGATTCGTTTTACTGCCTTGTGGTGTAGATCCGGTGCTGAATTAACCGTCCTACACATGGGAAGTATCTACACACGTTTGGAAGGCCACAAACCACTTACCTAGTTGGCGAAAAGCAAGAGATTGACGCCAAGCTGAAGTGAAGACTATATATGAAGACCGATTTGTGCAGCAATCGGTACCACTGATAATTTGTATAGATTCTAGTGTTAGAATCAGTTTGTGGTCATTTTGCTAACTAGTAGTTGTTCATTAAAACGTTCAACGTGATAGACTAGTTTTGAGTGTTTACGAGTGAAACACGTGAGGGATTTTTATTCCAGTTTTATACGCAATCTCGGGAGAGATTATAAGTTGAAGTCGTGGGTAGCTAGAGGGAGTCTAGTGTCACGGTTGTGAGGGAATCTTACAACTTTCGACTATCGAAAGAGTTCGTAGAGAAGAACGAGTAGCATAAGGCGGGAGGCTTGTATGTGTAATATCCCTAATACACTCGACGAAGGAGTACCAGTCGAATCTTCAAGTTTGGGAGCAATCCCCCTAGAGTAGGTTGGTTGAACCGAACTGGGTTATCATCTCGTGCGTTTTTACTGCTTTATTTATTTATGTTCTTGCATCTATCCCACACATATCACAGAACAGTTTTTAAGCAGTTTACTAAAAATTTTTAAAACACGGATTACAGTTTTTCACTAAGGTCCTAAAAGCTAATTGCGAGGCGCGACCCGCACCAGGACAAGGTGGCGCGAGCAACTCACTCGCGCCAGGTGGCGCGACCCGGCCAACAGTAATCGCGGTGTGACCAGGCGTCCACACTGAGGCCCGGAAAAACACAGCTCGAGGCGCGACCCGAATGATGAGAAGGTGGTGCGACCAACTCAGTCGCGCTAGGAGGCGCGACCCGCGCGATTATGTGGAAGCGCGATCGACCCCATCTCGCGCCTCCTCGCCCTGTTTCGAAATTTTTGCATTTTTTTTCATTATCTATTTAATTTTAGTACTCAAAAATTGTGGGAGTATAAATAGGGACCCTAGTTTCAAAACTAGGGTAAGCCCCTTTCAGACTTAGAGAAATTTGGAGATTTTTTGTTTTGGATGAGTTCAAATACAAGAAGAATTGAAGTTGAGAAGTTTGTCTACACAATTCGTGTTTACTCTACACTTTGCTTATGAATTTTATTTTCATTATCGGTGTTTGTTGTTTTTTAATTATGAATATGGATAACTAAATATTTTGTTCTAGGGTGATGTAAGTTGATGTTGGTGCTTGAATTTTGATATGAATTGATGTTTATTTCCTCTTTCTCCTTCATAAATCAAGGTTTTGCTTGCATCCTCTCCTGGGCTGGCCACTTAAGGGCAAGATTTTGTGTTTAATTGTGTTTGAGAAAAGCAATTTAGCATTGGGTATTTGCTTTATGAACTCAATTTTGTATTATAACGAGTTTAATATTAATTGACTTGTGGCAATTGATTGGGCTCAAATTTTGCGAGATATGAATTCAACCCTAGAGATAGGGGAGTCTTATTTGGTAAAAGAATGTCCTAGAGGGTTGAGATAGTTCTAGGGCTATATTTATTTCAAGCTCGAGAGTGGAAATTAGCATGATATTCATATCAAGATGATTGCACCCATGTTAATGAGCATCGCCCTAGAACCCCGTTTTCTGTGTTGATTAAATCCCTTAGTTGATCAATTTGCAATTTTTTCGTTTTATTGATTTTGTGAGTTAATTCCATTTATGCTTAGTTTAAAAAAATTCTCAAAAACATTCGTTTAGTTTAACTTGTGAGACAATGTGCGTATGGTGCTTGCTTACTTGAATTTTTCATAATTCCCTGGGTTCAACCCTATTTCATGTGCTACAACACTATACACTTGCATCGTGAGATTGGAATAATTAAAACTTGTGTTTTACTTTACGCATTGCATAGAAGAAGAAAAATCTTCATCAAATCATCTTGAAGCACGCAAAATGATGTTGAAGAATGAATCAAAAGCCAATCTAAGTGAGCAAGAGAACGGTTTGATGGATGACTCGTTTATTCTAGCTGGCTTGGAGAGTGAAGCTGAAGGAGGCGGGAGCCAAACCGATGACGAATGGGACGACAATCTAGACTTCTAGACTCGACAACGAAAAAAATATAAAATGAACTACGAGAACTTTGATTCCAACGTAAGGGATATGTAGACAGTTTCATTTGAAATGCAAACCAATTTTAAAGTATTTCTTTTTCCCTCCTCAATCAGTCAAATTGTAAATTGTAATTTAATGTTAAGTTGTAAGTTATAACTTGTAAGTTTATAATTTCATACGTTTGATTTATAATTTGTAATTTTATAATGTCATATTATTTATCAAATAAACTTGTATTCTTGTAAAATGTAAATTATAATGTTAGCATATAATAATATCAAATAAACTTGTCATTGTCATCATTTTTTATTTTAAAATTGTAAATTTTTAATTTAGTGAAATTATACAAATTATAATGTGATAATATTTAATAATTCATAAGTTCGAAATTAAAGAAAAAAACTCAGAAACCGACGGTTACACAACCCACCAGTTATGATTTAAAAATCGTAATAAAAAACCCTTAAATTGCGGTGCAATTTCAATTTTTACCGTCCAAAACTGACTAACCACCGATTTATAAATCGAGCCGGCACAAACCGGATCCGTGGACGTTTCCAGAATTACCCATGTATAAAAGGTAATGACGTCATGATGTGATTAAGCTACCAATCGGTATTTGCTTGGACCGAGGTGGGCGGCCCAAAGACCGATGTTTATTGTCCTTTCCTTCCTTACATTGATCTACTCAATCTATTTACTTTTTACAACATCTCACCCTTTTTTTTTTTTTACATGTTTTTATTTTATATTTGAAAATGCCAGCACAAATAATCCCTCAGGCCTCATTCCCATAAAATCATTTTGTCAATTGAATTATTTTACGGTTTAGAGTTTCAAATTTGATTATTTGAATATTGTAGTATTTATGGCGAGATCATTTTTATATTCATTTTTGTGATTTTTATGAACTGGTTTAATTTATATTTTTTTTAAACGAAAAAAAAGTTGGTAGTAAAACTTTAGTGTTTAACATAGTTAAAAATTGAAAAAACAAAATTCTCCAAACTTAAGTACATGCTTATTTCAAAATAATTTTAGAAAGAAAATCGAATAGTATCGGGACTCCTCGGGAAGCTGTACCGGTACGTCATTACAAAATTGGAAATATTCATTTTTCTCAAACTTGAAAGAAAATAAAATATTGTTCATTTGCTGAACATATTTTTTAACTATGAGATCAAATATAGGTTTACTATGTGTTTTTGAGACTTCAAATTGGTTAATTTCATGTTACATATTTTTTATGTTTCACTATTAAATTTATAATTTTAATAATATTATTATAAAATAAAAATTAATTATAATATAAATAATTATAATCAATATTTATCAATAAAAAAATTATAAAACATTATTTTAAAAATTCAACCATAATGATGAATTTTTGATTGAATAGTGAAAATTAAATATTTAAAAATAATTATAAACTCTAATTGGATGGCGTGAACCCTAAGAAAACTATCATAAAATTAAACTAAATTACAAAAAAATAAAATTAAAGTAAAAAATACAAGAAAAATTCATAATTTGAAAGTGCAACGCATAGTACAATATAGAGAGTGTAACAGTAAATTTCATGTGCACTCAAATGGCATTTTAAATTGTCTATTGCACATGTGGTATTACATTCCCTATTACGCACTCGATTTTTTCAATTCTTTTATTTGATTCCAATTTATCATGTTTTTGTTTAATTTTACACTTTTTATTTATGGTTCATTCTATCCAATTAAGGTTTAATATAATTTTTTAGTATTTAATTTTTCAAATAATCAGTTAATAACTAAAAATTGAAAATTATATAATAAAAAATTACAATGCATTCTAATTGTACGATGAATTCTAAATAATAAGTGAAAAATTAAACTAAAACAAAAGAAATTGAAATCGAAGAAAAAATGAAATATACTAAAAAAAATCGAGTATGCAATAGAAATGCAACACCAAATGTACAATAGAGGATTTCAACTACTCAAATAGTGCAAAAATATGTAGAAAAGGGAAAGATTTTGGATTCCATAAAAATAAAAGTACAGGTTTGCTACAAAAATTAATATGTAAACTCGGCATATATTCTTTATTTTTCATACAATGAATTTTGAGATTTTTAACAAAAATGACACGAAACTTGCGTCTACCAACTATTTATAATTGGGACACACTTGTGTGAAACTGTCTAACGGGTCTCTTACGTTAGACGGATCTCCACCCGATTCGACCCAGTCATAAATATATATATATATATATATATATATATATATAGGATATGGATCATATGAGAACACATGGTTGGTGTGAGAAATGAGAACACATCTCACACCATCCAATTTAATGATCCAATGGTTGAGATTTAAGGTGGCAATTTCGTAAATAATAGGGCAAAAAATAAGGAAGGATGACTATTTTCGTCCAAATCCATTAAAATTGATGATGTCAGCAATTAAAAAAAAAAATTCTTAAAAACTTTAATCGACCATAACTTCCTCGTTTTTAATCCAATGCACACAAAAAATATATCAAATTAAAGCTCTCTTCATGCTCTTTCATTTAAGATGTCGAAAGGCTATGTTTGGATAAAAAAATACGAACGAAAAATAAAAAAGAAATTTTTTTACGCGTGCCCAGGTTGTAAATGCTTTCGTTAGCATATAATAATTGTTCGTCAGCATTATGATAACATATGAACGTATGCTAATGAAGCATTTGTCATATGCTAACATAATATATTTGATATGCTAGCAAAGAATTATCATAATGCTAACATAGTATAAATTTATTAGGGTTTATTAAATCTCAATTATGGTTTATTTAATCTCGATTATGGTTTATTCCATCTAATTATCATTATTCTTTTGAAATTTAATTTTTTGTTTATAGTTCTTAATTGATTATTATGGTTTATCCTATCCAATTATAATTTATAACGTATGTTGATAGAGTATTGACATATGCTAACATAGTGTATTCGCAATGCTGACGAACCAAAACTATAATGCTAATGTAGTACAAATATATTATTATTATGATTTCTTTCAACTCATTTAGGGTTTACCACATCCAATCAATGTTTATTTCATCTAATTAGGTTTATTTCATCCAATTATGATTTTTCCATTTAATTAGGGTTTATTAAATCGAATTAGGTTTATAATTAATTTTTAGAATATTTTTTTCGTCAACAATATTTGAAAACTTTAATTAGCATAACTATAATGCTTCGTTAGCATTATGATAATACTTCGTTAGCATAACAATCTGTTATCAAATCCTCTGCGATTTTTATAAGAATTACCAAATTACAGTAATACCCCCGCGCGAAAATTTTTTAAGATATTACAAAATTGCCACCGCCTTTTTCATCAAATCTGGACCTTTGATTTTTGATGGATGTGTAGTGTGAGATGTGTTCTCATTTCTCACAAGCGGTTATTTTTATATAACCCCACCCCTGTATATATAATATATATAAAAAATATCCAATTAACTCTCAACAATTGTGGTTTTCAGGTCGTTTGGGTTTAACTAGGGCTTTGCCTATTTACACAGTTTCTAAATTCCCCCAAATAATTCCACTCAAACTTTCAATTCTTTCACTCATATTTTGAGAATGAATATTGTCAAATCCAATTCTCTCAACAAGCTTCGCATGGTGAGAAATCTCATCGCCGCTCAATCAGCGATCAGTTGCCGTCGAATCTCCATCGCTCCTTCGCCGCTTCTCAATCCGCCATATCAGCTCCCCTCCCCATATTTTTCCACAGTCCGTCACTTCCGTCACTCGCGTGGCCCACAGCACCAGGTATCCCTAATAGTATTTTTGTATTTCTTATCAATTTTTTTCTTTTATAGTTCGTACTTCTTTAATTGATGTTCCATGTTATTATTATTATTATTATTATTATTATTATTATTATTATTATTATTTTACTTGTTAGATTTAAATTTCACAGATCTAGTTTTGGTGATTGTTGTGCTATAATTTTTTTAGTTTTCGAATTCAAACTCCACTGTCCAATTCTCCTTCCGATATGTTGTCACTGGTGCGTTGAAGGATATTATTGTTGGTCTTGCAAGGTTGAAGATCGAGATCTTGTTGAAGATTTTTAATGATACTTTTATTTGTAATTAGTGTTACTTTCTATCATGTTTAAACTGATACTTTTCTTTCTAATTAGTGATACTTCACATTACAGTTAATGATACTTCAGCAACTATATATCTAATGATATTCTACTTAATAGTTAATGTGATTTGCCAAATTTATATCTAATAATACTTCACTTCAGAATTAATGATACTTCATCTCATAATAAATGATACTTCACATAAGAGTTAATGATACTTCACATACTTTACCAGATATATATTTAATGATATTTCACTTAATAGTTAATGTTAATGATATTTCGCTAAATTTATATCTAATGATACTTCACTTCAGAGTTAATGATATTTTACCAGATATATATATATATATATATATATATATAGGGGTTGGATAAAAAATACACATTTTCCTGGTGTAGGAACTAGGAACCCATCTTATACCGTCCACCTAGATGATCTAATGGTTGAAATTAAATGTCAAAGTCAAGGCAAAAAAAAAGGAGGTGGGTGTATAATTGTCAAATCCCCATAAAAAAAGCTGATGTCATCATTTTTTTAAAAAAAATCCTAAAAACTTTGAACGACCATAACTCACTCGTTTCAAATCGGATTAACGCAAATAATATATCAAATTAAAGATCTTTTCATGCTCTTTAATTCAAGATCAGTCATGGATATATTTGTTCAAATAAATATAGATGAAAAATATAAAATATACATTTTTACTCGTGTCCAGCGCAAAAATGCTTTCATTAGCTTTTAAATAATGGTTCGTCAACATTATGATAAGTTGATAACGTATACTAACGAAGCATTTGTTATATGCTAACATATTGCATTCATTGTGCTAATGAATGATTATCATAATGTTAACATAGTATGCATACTTATATTATTATGATGATTTATTACATTTCAATTATGACTTATAATTACTTTTTATTATTTAATTTTTATGTTTTAGTTATTAATTGACTATTATATATTATTTATTTCATCAAATTAGAATATATTAGTTAGAGTTTTCTTCATCCATTTATGGTTTATAACTTATGCTAACGATGAATTGTCATATGCTAACATAGTTTATTCGCAATGCTGATAAAATAATATCATTATACTAATATTTTATATTTATATTGTTATTATGATTTATTCCATTCAATTGGGGTTTATAATTAATTTTTAAAATTTAATTCTATTTTTAGATCATTGAAGTTTATTATATCTGAATTATGGTTTATTTCATCCTATTAGAATTTATAATTACACTTTAGAATTTAATTTTTCGTTAACAATATGAGAAAAATTTCCATTAGCATAAAGATAACGCTTTGTTAGCATGATGATAAATACTTCGTTACCATGACAATATGTTATCAAATATCCTCCGTGATTTTTATAAGAATTATCAAATTACGTTAATACCCCTGTGTGAATTTTTTTTCAAATATTACAGAATTACCACCACTCCTTTTAAATATCAAAGATAAACTTTTCTTCCTATTATCATATTAAATGAAATGAAATATTCTCTAACAAACATCAAAAGTAAAAAAGAGTTATTGTCAAATGAATTATCTTTTTAAATTAGACATTACATACCCTTGGTAAACTTGTTCGTGCGGAACAATAATAATAAGATGCAACAAAAACTTATTAAATTAATAATTTGAACAGAAGTACATTGTTAAAACTACACAATACAATATAAAATATTACGCTAATAAAATTAATATTAACTATATAATTATACAGCAAAAGGCTAAAGATAAAATAACAAATCTAAATAACAAGAACAATTTAAATGACTAAACAATTTAAATAAATAGAATAATTTAGATAACTATAATAATTTAAATAACTGGAAAAATTTAAATAATAAGAATAAATTTAGAAGAAACCTGAGACCTACATGTTGAGTATGACGTGTTCCAGATGATGTTATCACTTCGTTTGATAACATCGCAATCAATGTCGTATCTAATGTTGTTCCGTCATTCTCGTCACATCGAATTTAACACTCGGAACATTAATCTTATCATTTCCTAGTATTTTGGATTAATTTATTTTAAATTAATCTGAATAAATTGTGATTTTTGTCACATATCATTTTCCATGTTTCTAGGGATTTATTAGATATTTTATTTTGATTTAAAACGTGGATAATGTTTGATTTTGACTTGTTCAAAATTTGTTCCGGATTTCCTGGGGACGTGATGTTCTCACTCCTTCTTGGACACTAACTGTTGCAGGAGATCGTGGGTCACTGGAGTAACCGCTACTATTGCACGATGTTGAAGAACGTGTGCCACGCAATGCAGAAGACGGTTATCTCAAGTCCACTTCAGCGATGGGTAGTGGAAGGCGGTTGATTCAAGTCCAAGTCATCTAGGATCATGAGACAACTGCCAAGACAAGATGGGGGAAGTATTTAAGGTCTCCTTAGACCATAAAATCATTTATGCAAACAGGTTATCACAGTGGTTTGTAAGAAGCTCTGAATCTTGCATCTAGTGTCATCTCTGAAATCCAAGACATCTTCCCAGACATCGGCCTAGCGTCCCAATCAGCTGGAGACTTTCATTCCAGTTGTGTGTGTAGGTTAGATAGTCAACTTTGAGAAGTCTAGGATTTAGAGTGGCTGATTGTAATCTATCTATTGTTTAGATAGGTTTGTTTTTGAGTGATTATTCGAGTGAGTGAAACTAGGATAGTCCTCTATATGTTTTATATTGTGTTGTTAAGGGAGTAAACCGAGACAACATCTGTATTGTTTTTGTTTATCACTTATGATAGTGAATTTCGCCTTGAGGCAATCACACACCGTAAGGAGTGTGATTTAAAATTTATTTTGTGCAAAGTTCTGTTTACGTTTCCGCTGCATGTTGAAGGCAATGTGGTAACACTATCTTCAACATTTCATTTAACTTTGCAATTTACATCCGTAATTCACATTGTTTCAGGCAACAAATTATAACAAGTGACATTAGATCCGGTACTTGACACACTAAGTACTCGATCCGGTGTTGCTTTAAATTTGTGATGGATATTCAGATTAATCAATGTCGTCCTCCTGCTCTAGATAGTAATGGTGGTAACTATGTCATGTGGAAATCTCGAATGAAGATTTACATCAAATCTATCGATGAAAGAGCATGGATGACAATCATTGAAGAATTGAGTCCTCCTAGGATGGAAGGTCCAAATGGTGATTTTGTGTTAACACTAGAATCCCAATGGACAAATGATGAGAGAACAATCTCAAATTTTAATGCTCGCGCTCTGAATGCAATTTTTGTTTCAGTTGATGTTCCATACTTCAAGAAGATTTACAACTGTGTTACGGCATATCAAGCATGGACCATTCTTCAAAAACATTGTGAAGGGTCTGCCAGTGTGAGGAAGACCAAACTAAGGCTGCTCACATCCAAGTTTGAAAATCTACGCATGCTTGAAGATGAAACTATTTCATCTTATGCTAAAAAATTGTGCGAGATCTCAAATCAATCGACCGCTCTTGGGAGTCCAATTTCCAATGAGAACATGGTTAACAAGCTACTTCGAACTCTCCCAAAAAGATTCAATATGAAAATTTCTGCAATTGAGGAAGCACATGATGTGGGAACCATGAGCATGAGTGAAGCGGTCAGCATTCTGCTAACATTTGAGATGAACCTGCAAAATCAGAAAGCAAACTCAACTTCAAGGGGAATTGCTCTCCAGATAACACAACTGTATCATCTGATGTTCATGATGATGTTGACGGTCTTCAGGAAATCAACGAGGAAGAAAAGTTAAGTGTCGCACTCTTAACAAGGAAATTCAATTCACTTATCCGGTCTATGAAGAAAAGCCCCCCAAATATTAAACCTCGGTGGCTGTTTGACCCTTCATCCTCATCAACATCAAATTCTGGAAGATCAAATGTCAAGAAGAAAGTTGCTGACACTGGGAAAGACATTGATTCAGTTCAATGTAGAGCATGCTCTGGATAAGGACATTATTCAAATGAATGTCCAACAGCATGAAGAAGACAAAGAAATAATTTTAATGTTGTTCTCAGTGATGATTCTGATGCTGAAAATGATTCAGATCAGAGAGTGTTGTTTATCAATATCATGGAAGAAGATGAACAGATTATTGATGCTCTGAATGATATTGATGAATTTGACGAACTTGACATTGAAAAATGTGAAGTTGAAGATGAAGTTC